>CM066334.1:9459538-10052038 GCA_033807585.1 Hydrophis major
GCCCCAAATCCCCCAGCCGGCTTTGGGACCTAAGGGGGGACTCGAACTCCCGGCCTCCTGCTTTCCAACCTGGTGCCGTCACTGCTAGGCTCAATGCCCCTCTCACACCCAAGCCCACATCCCGGGTGGTTCTTGTGGGGGAAAGAGGAGGAAGGAGGAGCATTAGGTGTGTTCGCTGCCTTGAGTTATTTATTCATCAAATAAATGAATTACTTATGATCAAATAACAGAATACTATTATAATATACTAGAATATATGCCACAATACAATGGCAATACAATATTCAATGGTGAATATTTGGGAGTGGAAATTGGATTTTGTCCAGAGGGTCCAGCTCATTTGGTCTTGAAACACTTAACTTTTTGAATGAAATTGGGATTATTGAGACTTTTACCCCAAAGTTTTATCCCATCCCTCCCTCCTAACCTCTTCTTTCTTCTTCTTTCTTTCTTTCTTTCTTTCTTTCTTTCTTTCTTTCTTTCTTTCTTTCTTTCTTTCTTCTTTCTTCCTTCCTTCCTTCCTTCCTTCCTTCCTTCCTTCCTTCCTTCCTCCCTTTCTCTCTCTCTCTCTCTTTCTTCCTTCCTTCCTTCCTTGCTTCTTTCCTCCTTCCCTCCCTTTCTCCGACTCTCTTTCTTTCTTCTTTCTTTCTTTTTTCTTCCTTCCTCCCTCCCTCCCTCCCTTTCTCTCTCTCTCTCTTCTTCCTTCCTTCCTTCCTCCTCCCTCCTCCTTTCTCTCTCTCTCTCTCTCTTTCTTTCTTTCTTCCTCCCTCCCTACCTCCCTTTCTCTCTCTCTCTCTTTCTTCCTTCCTTCCTTCCCTCCCTCCCTCCTTTCTCTCTCTCTCTCTCTCTCTTTCTTCTTCTTCCTCCCTCCCTCCCTCCCTTTCTCTCTCTCCTCTTTCTTTCTTTCCTCCTTCCTTCTTTCCTCTTCCCTCCCTTTCTCTGACTCTCTCTCCTTCTCTTTCTTTCTTTCTTCCTCCCTCCCTCCCTCCCTTTCTCTCTCTCTCTCTCTTTCTTTCTTCCTTCCTTCCTTCCTTCTTCCTCCTTCCCTCCCTTTCTCTGACTCTCTTTCTTTCTTCTTTCTTCTTTTTTCTTCCTCCCTCCCTCCCCTTCCTTCCTTCCTTCCTTCCTTCCTTCCTTCCTTCCTTCTCCTCCTCCCTCCCTCCCTCTCTCTCTCTCTCTTTCTTCCTTCCTTCCTTCCTCCTCCTCCCTTTCTCTCTCTCTCTCTCTCTCTTCTCTTTCTTTCTTCCTTCCTTCTTTCCTCCTTCCCTCCCTTTCTCCGACTCTCTTTCTTCTTCTTTCTTTCTTTTTTCTTCCTCCCTCCCTCCTCCCTTTCTCTCTCTCTCTCTTTCTTCCTCCTTCCTTCCTCCCTCCCTCCTTTCTCTCTCTCTCTCTCTCTCTCTTTCTTTCTTTCTTCCTCCCTCCCTCCCTTTCTCTCTCTCTCTCTCTTTCTTTCTTCCTTCCTTCCTTCTTTCCTCCTTCCCTCCTTTCTCTGACTCTCTTTCTTTCTTCTTTCTTTCTTTTTTCTTCCTCCCTCCCTCCCTCCCTCCCTCCTCTTCCTTCCTTCCTTCCTTCCTCCTCCTCCCTCCCTCCTCCCCTTTCCTCTTTCTTCTTTCTTTCTTTCTTTCTTTCTTTCTTTCTTTCTTTCTTTCTTTCTTTCTTTCTTTCTTTCTTTCTTTCTTTCTTTCCTTCCTTCTTTCTTCCTTCCTTCCTCCCTCCCTCTCTTTCTCTCTTTCTTTCTTTCTTCCTTCCTGCCTTCCTCCCTCCCTTTCTCTCTCTCTCTTTCTCCTTCCTTCCTTCCTTCCTTCCTTCCTTCCTTCCTTCCTTCCTCCCTCCCTCCCTCCCTCCCTCCCTCCCAGCAAAGGCTGGTTCATCTGTGTCTGCAGCTGCCCAGATTATAGCTTTAAATCCTAAGCAGCTGCCCTATTATAGGATGGGTTCCTCTGGCTTGGTCCCCATGATGCCCCATCTCCTCCAAGGAGTCCAGCCCCACAATGGCGGGGCCTTCTTGGCAGCTTCTTATTGCAGAGAAAGTGGCCTTTCAAACATGGGGAAGTTTTGTCGATTCAATAAGTCAGCGGATCAAAGACCTGATCTTGGTACTCCGTGGTTGTAACTGTCCATCAAGTCCATGCCATTTTTGAGCCTTTTTTGGGATTGGCTCAAGGTCACCCAGATCAGAAGTGGGATTCAATTGGTTCTGACCGGTTCTAGAGAACTGGAAATTTTGGGTCGTTGGGAGAACCGGCCAATCCCACCTCCGACTGGCCCCCCCAACCCCATCTCTTCTCTGCCTCCCATCGAATCCCAGCTGATTGGCTAGGTCTTCTTGGTTGCCCTGCCCAGGAGAACGGAGCTGGAAAGCAGGTTAGTGGGTGGGGAAGGAAGGGATATTTTGCGGTATCCTTCCCCTGCCACGCCCACCAAGCCAGGGCCACAGGATCGGTAGTAAAAAAAAATGGGATCCCACCCCTGGAGGGAACGTCTCCCTCTTGGTAGACCTGTGGCCAGCTCTGCAGGGCTTCCAAAATGGGGCTCCCTTGGGCCAACCTCCAACCCGCAACGGGTGGGCCAAATGTCCTTTGACTGGTTGGCGTCTTAAGGAGAATGACTTGCTTCCTAAAACTTGAACAGGTCCCCTCGGCTATTCCTGCCCTCCCCCTGAACTGGGGTCTTGTCTTCTTTCTCTCTTTCACCCCCCCCCCCCAGGTCTGTCATTAAGCCCAGCACTTTGCCTGATATTCAGGTAACGGAGGCCGAGCCCACACCTGAAGGGGATGCCACGGATGAGAAAACAGGTAAGATCAGACCAAGGGAGGGGAGGCGAAGGGAAGAAGGACAGTCTCTTTTCATGACATTTCCACCCGTGGGGTCTCCTTGTATTGTTTCAGAAAGAAAAAATAATCATATTGTCACAAGGGTTTGCTAGATTTATACCCTGCCTTTCCTTTAGTTTAAAGCATACTTTGCATAGACCTCCTCCTCCTCCTCCTTTCCCCCCCAAATTGATTATGTGCTATCCAAGTAATTTTCAACTCCTAGTGACCACTTCGAGAAACCTTCTCCATCTGTCTCCAACAACCTGGTCCTTCCGGTTTACTGCCACTGAATCTTGAGTCTGGCTTTCTTTCTTTCTTCTTTCTTTCTTTCTTTCTTTCTTTCTTTCTTTCTTCTTTCTTTCTTTCTTTCTTTCTTTCTTCCTTCCTTCCTTCCTTCCTTCCTTCCTTCCTTCCTTCCTTCCTTCCTTCCTTCCTTCCTTTCCTCTCTCCCTCCTCCCTTCCCTC
Organism: Hydrophis major; assembly: GCA_033807585.1. NCBI lineage: Eukaryota > Metazoa > Chordata > Lepidosauria > Squamata > Elapidae > Hydrophis > Hydrophis major. Next base: position 9,462,820 of record CM066334.1, read on the forward strand.
CTCCTTCCCTCCTTCTGTCCTTCCCCCTTCCCTTTTCTTCTTTCTTTCTTTCTTTCTTCCTTCCTTCCTTCCTTTCCTCTCTCCCTCCCTCCCTTTCCTCCTCCTTCCCTCCTTCTGTCCTTCCCCCTTCCCTTTTCTTTCTTTCTTTCTTCCTTCCTTCCTTCCTTCCTTCCTTCCTTCCTTCCTTCCTTCCTTCCTTCCTTCCTTCCTTCCTTCCTTCCTTTCCTCTCTCCCTCCCTCCCTTCCCTCCTCCTTCCCTCCTTCTGTCCTTCCCCCTTCCCTTTTCTTTCTTTCTTGCTTTCTTTCTTTCTTCCTTCCTTCCTTTCCTCTCTCCCTCCCTCCCTTTCCTCCTCCTTCCATCCTTCTGTCCTTCCCCCCTTCCCTTTTCTTTCTTCTTGCTTTCTTCCTTCCTTCCTTCCTTCCTTTCCTCTCTCCCTCCCTCCCTTCCTTCATCCTTCCCTCCTTCTGTCCTTCCCCCTTCCCTTTCTTTCTTTCTTTCTTTCTTCCTTCCTTTCCTCTCTCCCTCCCTCCCTTTCCTCCTCCTTCCATCCTTCTGTCCTTCCCCCTTCCTTTTCTTTCTTTCTTGCTTTCTTTCTTCCTTCCTTCCTTCCTTCCTTTCCTCTCTCCCTACCTCCCTTCCTTCCTCCTTCCCTCCTTCTGTCCTTCCCCCCTCCTTTTCTTTCTTTCTTTCTTTCTTTCTTTCTTTCTTTCTTTCTTTCTTTCTTTCTTTCTTTCTTTCTTTCTTTCTTTCTTTCTTTCTTTCTCTTCCTTCCTCCCTCCCTTCCCTCCTCTCATCCCTCCCTCCCTCCTTTCTTTTGTTTCATTCTTTCTTTCTCTTCCTTCCTTTCCTCTCTCCCTCCCTCCCTTCCCTCCCTCCTCCTTCCATCCTTCCTACCTCCCTTCTTTTCTTTCTTTCTCTTCCTTCCTTGCTTTCCTCCCTCCCTCTCCCTTCTCTCCTTCCTTCCTTCCTTCCTTCCTTCCTTCCTTCCTTCCTTCCTTCCTTCCTTCCTTCCTTCCTATGCTCTTGTGGGAGAAGGTCGCAATGTATGTCTCATTTCAGGACTGGGAACGAGCATCTCTGCTCAACTCTGGGGATTAATTGCTTTAAGAGAGTTTCCAGCTTGGATGGTTTTAAAAATAGAGAGTTTTGTGGCAGACAGAACAGTGATTGCTTAGCCCTGAATTATGTGCCAGAATTTGCGATACAGGAGGAGGAGGAGGAGGAGGAGGAGGAGGTCATGCACATACGGGCAGATGCCTGCCTTTGTGGGATTGTGGCATCTGGGGAGAATGGAAGTCCCTACAGCCCTTTGATGTGAACCAGCTCAGCTCCAGGGCTTAGGAATTTTCAAGGCCAGCACTAGAAACTAAGCTTGTACAACACACACACACATCTGGCACCCAGGGATGTGAAGGAATCAGCTTGGCTTCCCCTCCCCTTGGCAACGGAGGAGTCCTCCTTCCTTTGCAACACAAGGCATTGTTCCTCAGAGTTGCCATGGCTCTCCTTCCTGCTTGAGAAAACACGGGAGCCACTGATGGGCTGGAGAAAGGCTGGAGATTTCTTGGCCACCAGAGTGACCGTCTCCCCTTAGGAGTAACAAGCCAGCCTCTCATTGCAGCTCCTAGAATGAAGAAGCAGCCACTTTTCTCAGCCTTGAAGCAGCCTTTGGATCTTCGGCCTTCCGGAGAGGTTAACGTACATGCAGGCTTTTCTGCTGTACCGTGTGTGTGTGTCTGTAGAAGATCTATCGTCGTGCATTCATCTCCCAGCAAAGGCCTTCCCATTCCAGAAAATTGCTTTCTGTTCCCAGGAAAGCAGCCCCCCATCCTTTCAACTCTTGGGAACCCCTTCACACACACACACACCCCATCCTCTATGCCAGTGGGCGCCAACCAGTGGGCTGGGGACCACTGGTGGTCCATGAGAAAATTTTGGTGGTCTGCAGAGAAATGTCATTTTTGGAGGGGGGGGGGCAATTAATCCAGACTGTGCAGGAACACAAGGCTTGCATTGCTTGCGTTGCGAACAACACGAGGTAGTGAAGGGAGGGGGGAAGGGCAGAGAGGGGAACTCACCCCACGCGCCTGGCCGGCCACTGGACTTCTTCTTTCTGCTTCTTCCTTCTTCTGCTTTTGGCTGCATGCAAGGGAAGCAGCCAAAGTCTTTCTTTCTCTCCCCCAAACTCCGCCAGACATGAGACTTTGGGACCCTGCAAGGCCTCCTGCCCCAAGAGGCTGTGACAAGTCTCACAAAGACTCATTTCTGGCTGAGTTTGGGGGAGAGAAAGAAAGACTTCTGCTGCTTCTGCTGCTTTCCTTGCATGAAGCCAAAAGTCTCTCTCTCTCTCTCTCCAAAAGATGGGTGACCCCTGGACTAGTAGTTTCTCCGGTTAGCATTTGCAAAACATAAGCAATGCATTTTGCCCCCTTTTCCCCCTTCCCTAGGCAGAGTTTTGGCTCCAACCACCCTGCAGTCATGGAATGAATCATGCTGGGCTGTGCATAATGTGGCAATTGCATGTTTGCAGGCCGACTTCTGTAGAGCCAGAGCTGCTGAGCTGGCCCCACACAAATAAGGAGGAAGCTGAGGTTGGTCCTGCTGCCAGGCAGAGTTTGCTGATCTTATCATCGGCTGACAGTGGCTGATAACTTCCTCTTCTCGCTTCCTCCCTTAACGGCAGGAGTCCTGCAGTCAAAAGAGCTGTTGCAAAACTTCATCAGGGAAGGAGCGAATTGCAGAGGGCAGCTTCCGTAGCAGCAGCTTGAAAAGTCAGAGAGAAAGGGGACGATCCAGTCTAAGTCCAAAAGGCGGGTTTGTTTTTTTTCAGGAGGCAACTGGACTTTCTTGTTTGATCTTTTGAAGACCTTTTGCTTCTCATCCAAGAAGGGTCTTCAGCTCTGGATAGTGAGGAGTGGGAAGATTTATGCTCCTTGCAGACAGCTGGTCATTTGCATCCTTTTAGAGGGTCATTGAGGCCACTTGGAGGTTTATCTGTGTCCTGTTAACTGTTGCATCTACAAAGCATGCAAATGACCCGCTGTCTGCAAGGAATATAAATTCTTCCCTTCCCCACCATCCAGTCAGAGCTGAAGAAGCTTTTGGAATGAGAAGCGAAACATCTTCAAATAGAAAAACAAGAAAGTCCAGTGGCCTCTTGGAAAAATAAGCACCTTTGGGGCAACCAGGACTGAGAATCTCTACAGAGATCCAATCTAAGTCCATTCGTGTTTAAGCCTCCCTCATTCTCAGAGGCCTTTCCCTCCTGCCCCATTTTGTTCAATGAAGGAGAATATCTATAGCTCGGGCTTGAAATGAGAGATCCTTGGTGCTCTCTGAGCTTGGAGGTTTTCTGGAAGATGTTTCATAACCCAAACTAGGTAACATCACCAGTGCTAGTTAAATGAGGAACAATAAGTGGCTTTTCTACCCTGAAACATTGGTTGCAGGAACTGGGCCTGGCTAGTCTAGGGAAGAGAAGGACCAGGGGAGACAGGATAATATCTTCCAATATTTGAAGGGCTGCCCCAGAGAGGAGGAAGGGGGTCAAGCTATTTTCCAAGGCCCCCGAAGGCCAGACAAGGAATAATGGGTGGAAATTGAACAAGGAGAGAGATTCAATCTGGAAATAAGGAGGAATTTTCTGACAGGGAGAATCAGTGGAATCAGCTTGTCTTTGGAAATCACTTGAGACTTTCAAGAAGAGATTGGACTGCATTTGTCAGGAATGGTGTAGGGTCTCCTGCTTGGGTGGGCGGTTGGACTAGATGACCCCCAAGGTCCCTTCCAGCTCTGTTCTTCTATTTCATGACTTTTTCGCAATGTTGAAAAGGTGTCAGCTTTGGAACTAGCGGCATGGCAGCTGGGATGGAGACTTGCCTTTCTGTAACCCGTTGCGTTATCCCTCACCCCACCCGCTTGGCTGCTCTGTGGTCTGAAGTGGAGCTAGCCAGTCATGATTTCTGAACAAAAACCAAGGCTGAAGGAGGAGGAGGAGGAGGAGGAGGCAATTAAAAATGGATTAGCAGAATTTCATTATGCTAGGGATTTGCACCAGGAATCCCACAAACCTCTCCGGGGATAGAATAGAAATAGTCAAATAGATTGGAGCCCCTTCCCCAGTTCAGTCGGGTGGGGGGTAGCCATAGTCTCTCCTGCAGGAGCAGAAGGGTCCTTTTTCAGATGGGAGGAGGGTGGGCATCTCTGCTGTGCCAGGAACTGAATCCTCAAAACAGAGCCAATTTATTTACATTAATAACGTCGCATGTTGTTGCATTAGAATAGAATGGAATTCTTTATTGGTCAAGTGTGATTATTGGACGCACAAGGAATTTGTCTTTGGTGCAAATGCTCTCAGTGGACATAAAAGAAAAGATGCATTCGTCAAGAGTCAAGAATCATCAGGTGCAACACTTAATAATAGTCATAGGGTACAATAAGAATATAGACTAGACTAGACTAGACTAGACTAGACTAGAATAGAATAGAATAGAATAGAATAGAATAGAATAGAATAGAATAGAATAGAATAGAATTCTTTATTGGCCAAGTATGATTAGACACACAAGGAATTTGTCTTTGGTGCAAATGCTCTTAATGGACATAAAAGAAAAGATGCATTCATCAAGAGTCAAGAATCATCAGGTGCAACACTTAAGAGGAATCATAGGGTACAATAAGAATATAGACTAGACTAGACTAGACTAGACTAGACTAGACTAGACTAGACTAGACTAGAATAGAATAGAATAGAATAGAATAGAATAGAATAGAATAGAATAGAATAGAATAGAATAGAATTCTTTATTGGCCAAGTATGATTAGACACACAAGGAATTTGTCTTGGTGCAAATGCTCTCAGTGGACATAAAAGAAAAGAGACATTCGTCAAGAGTCAAGAATCATCAGGTGCAACACTTAATAATAGTCATAGGGTACAATAAGAAATCAAATCATACTAGGAAACAGTCAATATAAATCGTAAGGATACAAGCAACAAGGTTACAGTCATACAGTCATAAGTGGGAGGGGATGGGCGATAAGGAGGGATGAGAAGATTAATAGTAATAGTAATGCAGACTTTGTGGGTAGCTGAACAGCGTTGAGGGAATTATTTGTTTAGCAGAGTTCGGGGAAAAACTCTCCTTGTGTCTAGTTGTTCTGGTGTGCAGGGCTCTATAGTGTCATTTTGAGGGTGGGAATTGAAACAGTTTATGTCCAGGGTGTGAGGGGTCTGCAGATATTTTCACAGCCCTCTTTTTGACTCGTGCAGGATATACAGGTCCTCCATGGAAGGCAAGCTGATAGTAATTGCTTTTTCTGCAGTCCTAATTTTCCTCTGGAGTCTGAGTCTGTCCTGTTGTGTTGCAGAGCCAAACCAGACCGTTATAGACGTGCAGATGACAGATTCAGTCATTTCTCTGTAGAACTGGATCAGGGCAGTGTGATGTGAAGGGTGTCATATGGGCATTGGGGAGCCCCAAGAAAATGTTAGTTTCCCCTATGAGGATATAATAACAAGAGGAAGTAATGAATCTCCAGGTTGCTTTCAGGCCTGCCTGCCTTGCAGGGTTGTTGTGCAGGCCAAAATAAGAGGGAGGACAGCATTGGCTGCTTTGAAAGTTGGAGTGGAAGTTTGAGGGATAGAAAAAGGGGAACAAATAGGGAAGTAGTGTTCTTCTTTCCCATCGTCTTATTTTTCCTCTTTACTTTCTTTTCTCATGCTTTCATTGCATTGGGAAATTCTAACAGAAATACTTTTTAAAAAAACAAATAGGTAGGGCCAAATAATTTTGGAAAGGTGCAATGAAGGCTGAGTAGTTGCAGGAGGCTTCAAATTGAGCTCCTCATTTCCTAACAAGGAAGTTTGAACCCCAGAAGCCTCTGGATATCCCCCCCCCGCCCCACTTCCTGCCTTTTAATTTCATGGATTAGAAAACAGTCCACCAATAATTCCAGGAGTTGCCTAATTGCTGTCCTGTGGCAAAAATAAATGTCATGAAACCCCCAGGCTGTAAAATTGCAAGGGAGCCATGAAATGACTTGAAAAGCCCAAACAGGGGAGAAAGCCTAAGCCAAAGGCACTTTTTCAGGCCTCTACAGAAATCGGACAATGGCTGAGCTTTGACGTCTGGTTTGCCAGAACGGCGTCTGTGAATTTCATGGCACAATAGTGGCGCCGCTCCAGGCCACAAAAGGAGAGCAAGAAGTTGGCTGCCGGGCCTCCTTAGGACGGTCCGAGCGCTACGAGGAGGATTTCGTGGGCTTGATGAATTCCAGCATGATTTAATTGCATCTCCACGGAAGGGAGATTAATTAATTCCAATTAATTCGGATTGCTTTTTTCCCTCTGCTCCCCTTCTCTCCCCTTATAAGAGTGAAATGAAGATCCAAGAGAGCCCCAGGTAGCAAATCTCCTTTTGCAGATTGCACACACAATTCTCTGTGCACATAACGTGGCCTTTGTTGGATGTCGAAAGCATCTTTTTTTGGGGGGAGGGGGAAGGACGTAACCACGGAGAGCTGGCCCCTATCTCTAAAAGGCATCCAGTCATCAGACGGTTCTCCCTGCTCAAGCCGGGACTTGAAATGTGTCTCTTCCTAGAGGAGGGAAAACAAAGGGAATATTGTCCGTCTTCGTACATCTACATTGTGTGTGTGTGTTTTTTCCATAATTTAAAGTGTCCTTCTGTATTTGACAGAATACAGGGATGGAGGAGGGTTGTATAGATCAGGAGCGCCTGGCAGCCCTGGCCAAAAGTTTCTCTCTCACCACAGGCTAACAAGTCCGTCTGGCCAAGAGATGAATAGTTGCCTGCCACACCTATTCATCTGCACCCCCTGCCTTTGATTCCCAGAGCTCAAGTGGGGCCTCGCTAGCAGCAGTGGCTCTTCCGTCCCAAGGACCGGCTCATAGATTTCCTCTGCTCTCCTCTCCTCTGCCTTCTGCATATCCATGCATCAGGCACCTCCAGACCTGGGGGCTGCTGACTCTCCATCGGAGGGCTGATGGACGGCTCAGGCTTTGCCTCCATCTCTCTCTTTCTCTCTCTCTGCCAGCTCCATTCCCTCTTCCCCCTCGGAGCTCTCAGATTGCTTTACTGCTGACCCTGACTCCCATGCCTCCTCCTCCTCCTCCTCCTCCTCCGCCTCCTCCTCCTCCTCTGATTCAGCTGCTGGAGGGGCCAGCGGTCGACAGGCCAGAACACTACCCGTATGCATCTGACTTGCAGCAACTGGGAGTGTTGTAAAGTGCCCCCTCCCCACTTTACAGGCATTGCTGACACCTAGGAATGGGGTGGGATGTGCATCCCAAAGGGGTTGGGGCAGCCACCCTGGTTTTGTCACTTTGAGGAAGGCCTCCGGTTCTTCGGATGCCTCGGATGTTTGCCTACTTTTAACCCATCTTTGCAACTCTGCGTTTCAGAGGACAACGAGTTCAAAGCTCAACTAGAAGAGACCCCCCAACTCATGCGGACACGGAGCGATGTGGGCGTGCGCCGCAGAGGGAACCTTCGCACCCCCAGTGAACAGCGGAGGATCAAGCGCCACCGTTTCTCCATCAACGGGCATTTCTACAATCACAAAGTGAGCCTCCGGGGCAGAGCGGGGGGCTGGCAGGGAGGGGAATCTCTTGGGAAAACCAAGCAAGAAGATCTGGAAAACAGAGGTTGAGACTCTAGAAAAAGTGCAGAGAGGAGCAATCAGGATGATTAAGGGACCGGAGGCTGAAAGATATGATGAACGGTTGCAGGAACTGGGCCTGGCTAGTCTAGGGAAGGACCAGGGGAGACAGGAGAGCAGTCTTCCAATATTTGAGGGGCTGCCACAGAGAGGAGGAAGAAGGGAGTCAAGCTATTTTCCAAAGCACCCAAAGGCCAAACAAGGAATAATGGATAGAAACTGAACAAGGAGGGATTCAACCTGGAAATAAGGAGGAATTTTCTGACAGGGAGAACAATCAACCCGTAGAACAGAAGTTGATTTCAGAAGTTGTGGGAGCTTCATCACTGGAGGCTTTCAAGAAGAAATTGGACTGCCATTTGTCAGAAATGGTGTAGGGTCTCCCACTTGGGTGGGGGGTTGGACTAGATGACCTACAAGGTCCCTTCCAACCTATTCTATTCTATTCTATTCTATTCTATTCTATTCTATTCTATTCTATTCTATATTTTATTTTATTCTATTCTATATTCTATTCTATTCTATTCTATTCTATTCTATTCTATTCTATTCTATTCTATTCTATTCTATTCTATTCCAGTTTCTATTGTGTATTTATTCCATTCCCTATTCTACTCTACTCTACTCTACTTCACTCCACTCCACTCTATTCTCTGTGAACACTACGTTGGTGTTTTTGTTAACTCAGTCGATCATATTGTGGGAACTCTGTCTTTAAATCTAACATTGTCCTCGCCCCCGTTGTGTCTCCTCTGTAACAGCTTCCTCCTCCCCTGACAAAAGCCCCCTTGCCTGGTTCTTTTTCTCAAACCCTTCTCTCTCCTTCTGCTTCCTCCTTCAGACCTCAGTCTTTACCCCAGCCTATGGCTCCGTCACAAACGTCCGGATCAACAGCACCATGACTACACCACAAGTTCTGAAGCTGCTGCTCAACAAATTTAAGGCATGTTTGGTTCTTATTCTGGTTGGTTTCTAGTGCAGGTGAGGTCAGGGGTGGGCCAGCTTTCTCGCTTAGGGTTCAAACACCAAATCTTAGCTTCTCTTCTCTTTCTCTTGATGATTCCCCTCCTCTATACATCTGTCAGGATTCCAGCAATCGCCATGATTAAATCATGATTCTCCAGCCAAATTTCCATAAACTTCCAAGGATTCATTAGAGGCGACATACCGGCACTCCCTGAATGAAGCCAACTCTAGCATCCGTCACCTACAGTCCCCCGTGACCCCGTTTCCCTCCTCCTAATATTCCTTCCTCCTCCTATTTTTCCCATAACCACAACCCCGTCTTGCCCAAGGCAGAACTAGAACTTAGAGTCTTCTGGTGATTGGCACAAAGTCCTCCAGCGAGGTGTTGTGCCCAAAATGGGACTAGAACTCTCATCCTTTTGGCTTTCTAGTTTTCTACTTTAACTTACTGGACCAGGCTGTCTCAACTGAAGTCAGGATATCAGGCAGTGATGATCTGGACATCTGGAACTCCTTAGCAAGGGGACCCAATCTTGGCCTGTTTGGAACAAGAAGCATTTGAGGCGATGGATCAGGGCTGCGTGCACAGAGAACTAATCCTCTCTTTTTTTATTCCTGTTTTCAGATTGAAAACTCGGCGGAAGAATTTGCTTTGTACATTGTACACACCAGTGGAGGTGAGAAGGATGTTTTTGTGTCTTGCAGTGGTAGGGCATCTACGCAAGGTTGTTTTTTTTGGACCCAAGGTCCTTTCTTGGGGCCCACTCTGGTGAGCAGGTGGATAAAGTCATGATAAAGACATTTAAAGGGGCGGAACAAATGTTAACATTAAATCAGTTGTTGTATTTGCTTATTTGGTTATTAAGCATTTCCCGACTTTAAGATGCATGAACTTCCTGGCTGGGAATCCAACTGGTGCTATGGTTTCATGCATGCTGTGTAAACTGGGAGAAGTTTCTTGGATTTGCGTATGAGAGGAGGTCATTTCCTTTCTCCTCGTGAGTTGTCCTTGAGGTCTGGATCCCAACCCTCATCCTTCTTCTCTATTTCCTGCAGAAAAGCAGAAGCTGAAGGCCACAGATTACCCCCTGATTGCCCGGATTCTGCAGGGACCGTGTGAACAGGTTTCCAAGGTTTTTTTGATGGAGAAGGACCAGGTGGAAGAAGTCACGTATGATGTGAGTCGTCATGTGGTGGGAATCCATCCTTTTGCTTATCACATAGAAGTGCTTCCTTGGTGTCCAACGTCTTTGGAAGAGGAACATGCTGTGCCCCACCATTAAAACTTTTACTTTTCCTCTCTTTCCAAAACCCCCATGTCTTCAGGAGATAGCTCCTCACTTATTTCTGTAATTATTTCTCATTGTACCAATAAGTCAACTGCTTATATATTATTGAGAACGATTTTGAGTACTTGCTGCTACATTTATTTCAGGGGGTCACACATTCTTATTTTTGCTCTTTTTTTTTCCAGGCCCACAAAACCTGCTCATTCAAACCTTAAAGAGATGGGTGTTTAACTATATCTTAGCACAATTAGTTTGTTGTGGGAGAAGAGTGGTGCTGCCTCTAACTTTTTGGGTTCTGGAGGAAATGTGAGACATGAAGGTCCAGTTTATAGGTGCTTTATTCCCTCAAGTGCAGAGGGACACAAGTGCTTCAGAAATACCAGCGAAGGATAAAATGAGCCTCCATTTCCCCACTGTCAGCCTTACTTTGTTGCTGTGGTGCCTAAATGGCTTGGAGAGCAGTGATTCTCAACCTTGCAGCCTGGGGGGTTCTGGGAGTTGAGGTCCAGCCATCGTAAAGCTGCCAGAATTGGGAAACTGTGGAACAGAGAGTGAGGAGCGTTCTTCTCTGCACCTATACAAAATGTCGTGTCCGCAAAAAGACGCCAGGAGTCGGTGACTTCAAGCAATGCTCTTTATTTGAAAGATTGGAACCGAACCGGCGAAAGGAAAAAAGCCCGCGGCTTTTATTCCTTTCGCCGCGGCGGCCGCGGCCAATGGCAGCGCTTCGAATCTCCCGCGCTCTGAACGAGCCAATCGCGGGAGATTCTTAACGAGCCAATCGGCGCGGCTCGCCTGACCAATTAGAAAGCCCCGCGCTTTGGCCAATCAAAACGCGGGGATTTCGAGTATGTAAATGAGTACAGAACACCCCTCCCCTCTTGGTTCAGTCCTTACGTTGCGTAGTCACGTAGGTAGGCGGGGCTCCGTCTGGTCCTACTTGACCTGCGCAACTCAGTCGTAAGCGGGATCCCGGCCGGTGCAGTCGGGTTTTTGGTTGCTCTTGCTTCTGTGCGAACCGGCTGGTTGATCGGGCCGGTTCCTTCTCCGTGGCTCCCACCTGGGCCTTCTGGGTTGGTTGAGCTACGGTTTTCGCCGCTCCCGCTCAGTCTTTCCGGGTCGGTCGAGCTGGCTCGGCTGTTCTTTTCTGGCGAGAGGTCGCGATGGCTGCGTCTCGGTAAGTACTGCTGGTTTATTTTTTCTTGTAATTGGTTACCCGGGTATTCCCTCCCCCCTTGGCTTGCGTTTTGGGAGGTGGGTTCATTTGCTGTCCTAGACCTAAGTTGGTCGATGTGTCGTTTCCACGCTCGTCCGTCTGTCATTTGTAGCCGGTACGAGCGTGGGCCTGTTGCTTGGGTGATGACGGCTGGGATCCATAGGGGGTCCCCCGTCAGGTTTTTCGCATATACGAGGTCCCCGGGTGCGAACGTTCGGTATTTCGTGCTTGAGTCTGGGGGCCGCTCCGGGTTATACGTAGGGTGTAACCTGTCGAGTGGGGACCTCAGCTTTCTACCCATCAGCAATTCGGCTGGGCTTTTGTTGGTAGTGGTATTCGGGGTTATGTGTTGTGTAAAGAGGAGTCTGTTGATTTTTTCTTGGATTTCCCCGTGGTCCATTTTCCGGATGGTTTTTTTGGTAAATTGGACCATCCGTTCCGCCCTACCGTTTGCCGCCGGATGCGCCGGTGCTGTTAGTGCGTGGCGGATGCCCCTTTCCGCCAGGAACTTCTCAAAGTCCAGGGAGGTAAACTGGGGCCCATTGTCGGAGACGACGACGTCTGGGAGGCCGTGCGTTGCAAAGAGTTTGCAAAGTTCTTTGATCACGGCCTCCGTGGTTGTTGTCTTCATGTCGCTTACCTCCAGCCAGTTGGAGTAAGCGTCAACTGTTATGAGGAAGGTGTGTCCATTCGTAGGTCCGGCGAAGTCTAAATGGATTCTGGACCAGGGCCCCCTTGGTATTTCCCACTCCAGGATGGGCGCTGTGGGTGGGCTGGGCCTAGTCTCCTGGCATCGCTGGCACCTAGCTACCCAGGCCTCTATCTGCTTGTCCATCCCTGGCCACCAAGCGTAACTTCTGGCCAGGGCTTTAGTTCTTACGATGCCAGGGTGCCCCTCGTGCAACATTTCCAAAACCTTCCCCTGTAGTCTGTCCGGAATGACCACCCTGTCACCCCATAAGATGCACCCCTTTAGCAACGAGAGTTCGGTTTGGCGGTTCCGAAACGTCTTGACGGACTCGTCGTTGTCTTTTTCCGGCCACCCTTTTTCTACCCAATGCAAAACCCGCGCCAGACGCCTGTCTTTATTAGTTTCCCGGGCAATGTCTGACGCGGTTATGGGTAGGTTGGGTAGGGTCTCGATGCTGAGGGTGGTCGTCGTTGGTGCTGGGTCAGAGTCGGATTCCGGTAGCGGCGAACGGCTCAATGCGTCCGCATGCGAGATCGTCTTACCCGGTCTGTGTATGAGTTCGTAGTTGTAGGCCGCCAGGAACTCGGACCACCTTGTCATTCGGGGAGACAGAATGTTCGGGGTGGCCCGGTTTCCTGCAAGGGTGCCCAGCAACGGCTTATGGTCCGTTATAATGGTGAAAGGTCGGCCGTAGAGATATTCGTGGAACCGTTTTATGGCGGCAACTATAGCCAGAGCCTCTTTGTCCAGTTGGCTATAGTTCCGCTCTGGTTTGGTTAGGGTCCTCGAAAAGAACGCGATGGGTGCTTCTTTTCTGTCAGGAAGGGTATGGCTGAGGACGGCGCCGACGCCGAAGGGTGATGCGTCGCAAGTGACGGCCAGAGGTAGGGTCTCGTTGAATTGTATGAGGACGGCGTCGGAGGTGAGGAGGTCTTTAGTTTTTTGGAAGGCGGCTTGCTCCCGTTTCCCCCAAGTCCAGGTCGCCGCCTTGTCCAGGAGCCTATGCAAAGGCTCCGCCGCCGTTGCCTTTTGGGGTAGGAAGACATTGTAAAAGTTCAGTAATCCCAAGAATGCTTGTAGCTCAGTCTTTGATTTAGGGGTGGGGGCCTCTTTGATGGCCTTGATTTTTTTACTTGTGGGGTGAATGCCGTGCCGGTCTAGGAGGTAGCCCAAGAATTCCACTCTTTCCGTGCACAGTTGGCATTTCTCCCTTTTTACTTTAAGTCCCGTTTCTTTAAATTTAGTTAGGACCTCTCTTAGTCGGCTTTCTAGTTCGGCTTGGTTGGGCGCCGACACTAGAACGTCATCGAAATAAGGTACCACCCCCTTGATGCCTTGCAACAACCTCTCCATCAGGCTCTGAAAGATGCCTGGTGCCACGCTGACTCCGAATTGGAGTCGGTTGCACTTGAAAGCCCCCCGGTGGGTAACGATGGTCTGGGCTTCCGCCGTTTGCTCGTCGACCGGCAACTGTTGGTATGCCTGGGCGAGATCGAGCTTGGCAAAGACTCTGCCCCCTCCCAGTGAGTGCAGTAGGTGTTGCACTATTGGGACGGGGTAGGCGCTTTGTTGCAGCGTGCCATTTAGGGTGGCCTTATAGTCCCCACAGATCCTCACCGACCCGTCTGGCTTGACCGGGGTGACTATGGGGGTCTCCCACCGGGCATGGTCTATGGGCTGCAATACCCCCTGTTTGACGAGCTTATCAATTTGCTCGTCTATTTTAGGTTTTAGGGCGAATGGCACCCGCCTAGGTTTCAGTCGTTTGGGGGGGATGCTAGGGTCTAGGTCGAACGAGATAAGGGGCCCCTGGTACTTGCCCAGGCTTCCGTCGAAGACTTCTCGGAACTCCTGGGCTAGTCGCTGTTCCCAACCGTCGTCGGTGACGTGGTTGACTCCCATGAGAGTGATGTCGAGCGGGGCGAACCATTGTAGTCCCAGCAGGCTTGGGCGGTCGCGATCGACGATCGTGAGGGGGAGTTGTTCGGTGCGCCCCTTATATGTCACGTTAAAGTTTTTGGTGCCAACTACCGGGACGCGGTTTCCCTGGTAGTCCTTTACAATAAGTTTTTGGCTGTCTATGTTCCTCCTTTGGAGGGTAGGCACCAACCGTTTTATCTCGTGCCATGCAATCATGGAGAGGTAGGACCCGGAGTCTACCTCCATTTTGCACGGCTGGCCCTCGATGTGAACCTCGACGTGGATTTTTCGGGCGTCGTCGGTGATGGCGTGGCCGATGGTTACCGTCTGGTGAGTCTCCTCTCTCCGCCGGTTGTCGCCGCCTCTCGAGGATCGTCCGGTCCGCTCCCATCGGCTGTCCGAGTGGCGATCTCTGGGCCGGGGCGGTGAGCTTTCCCTTCTCCGGTCGTTTTGGTCCCATCGAGGTGGACTGCGGTTTTTCTTCTGGCGGCAAACCCGGGCGATGTGCCCCTTTTTGTCACAATGCCGGCAGATGGAATCGAAAAACCGGCATTCCGACCTGGGGTGGTCGCCACCGCAACCGGCACAGTTGGTCCTCGACCTACGACCTCTCCGGTTCCGTTGGTCGCGCCCCGTCTGAAGTCGATGTATGTCTTCTTCGTCTTCGGACGTGCTGGATGCAGAGTGGAAATCGCCGTGGTGTGTGGTTGTTTCGGTTTTTCGTTCGGTCGACCTTGCCGGGTTGTTGTTTCCGCCGCGGTCTTTCGTGTCAGGTTTGCGCATGCTATCGGCGGAAGTACGGGTTGCTTCTGCGGCTGCGGCTGCGGTGAGGGGGTCTGCTAAACTGATGTCGCCCTTAGCCATCAGCCGGCTCTGGAGCGCGGGGTCCCACAGACCGAGCACGAATCGGTCTCTCAGGAGGTTGTTTAGGTTATCAAATTCGCAGAGCCCCCCTAGGCGCTGCAGCTCGGCGACGAAGTCGCTCAATTTCTCACCCGGTCTCTGGTCCCGCCGGTAGAATTCGTTGCGCCGGATCAGGATGGGGACCTCGGGAGCGTAATGTCGCCGAAGGATAGGTTCGAGGACGTCCCAATCCATGGCGGTTGCGTCGGCGGGCTTGGCCAATGCTTCGGTTCCGCAATGGGTGAGGAAGACGGCGCGTTTTAGCGGGCCCGAGGCGTCCTTCATGCCGGTGCACTCGAGGTACATGCAGAAACGGTCGGAGAACGATTCCCAGTCCTCGGTGGCGGGGTTGAAGGGGGCGGGCGGTGCGATTTTTGCCATCTCGGTGCTTTGTCTGGCTTCCGTCGGACACGGGGTTCGGTTCAGGGTCTGGATCCCACCCTCGTCGCCAGTGTCGTGTCCGCAAAAAGACGCCAGGAGTCGGTGACTTCAAGCAATGCTCTTTATTTGAAAGATTGGAACCGAACCGCCGAAAGGAAAAAAGCCTGCGGCTTTTATTCCTTTCGCCGCGGCGGCCGCGGCCAATGGCAGCGCTTCAAATCTCCCGCGCTCTGAACGAGCCAATCGCAGGAGATTCTTAACGAGCCAATCGGCGCGGCTCGCCTGACCAATTAGAAAGCCCCGCGCTTTGGCCAATCAAAACGCGGGGATTTTGAGTATGTAAATGAGTACAGAACACAAAAGGAGCCCACAGGACCAGTGGTGGCTAACCTTTTGGGGGCTCCTGTGCCAAAAGGCAATGCGTGTGCTCCCATGCTCCCTATGCATGCGCACGCAATCCCCACCCACCCACCCCCGCCATCCCCTTACTTGCACTGCACCTCACAGCTGATTTTCAGCCGGTTTGACGCCTTTTTCGGCCTCCCAGCGGCTTTAGGAAGGCTTCTGCAGGCTTTGTAGGCCGAAAACTAGGCCCGTTTCATCACTTCCGGTATTTCCAGAAAAACAGGAAGTGATGAAACAGGCCTAGTTTTTGGCTTGAAAATCCTGCAGAAGCCTTCCTAAAGCCTCTGGGAGGCCGAGAAGGGCATCAAACCAGCTGAAAATCAGCTGTGAGGTGCGCATATGTGCAGTGAGGTAAGTTTTCCTGCAGCTCGCATGCCAGCACAAATGGCTCTACATGCCACCTGTGGCACTCATGCCACAGATTCGCCATCACAGCACTGGACTGCATGAGGTTTGCAAAAACTGGGTGTTCCCAAACTGTCTGCTTCACTTCTCCATATTTTGTGTGTCTATCCAGGTTGCTCAGTATATTAAATTTGAAATGCCAGTTCTAAAGAGCTTTATCCAAAAACTTGAAGAGGAGGAAGACCGGGAAGTGAAAAAATTAAAACACAAGTAAGTTATTTCTTCAACAAATTTCAAAGGATTTACTAGAGGCAACACATAACTTTCATTTTGGGGAGAAAGGTAGGATACAAAAATGGAAGGGATTGGGCATGTCAATGCGTGCCCTGGTTTTGCTTCAGGATCTAATAGATGCTTCCCAAGATGAAGGATGCCCCCCTATCTGTCTGGAAAGAACAACACAAATATTGACATGGAAGCACAAAAACCTTGTGGTGTTAATTGGGGAATCCCAAAGGTGCTTTTTTTCAAGACTTTCTGGTTTTTCTTGGAAGACATTTCGCTTCTCATCCAAGAAGCTTCTTCAGCTCAGCTCAGAGCTGAAGAAACTTCTTGGGATGAGGAGAGAAGCCATGTGTCGGCTTTGGAAGCCATATTGACACCAGGCGCTTCCATGCTGCCACATTCTTGACGCTGGGAAATTGGGAGGGGGGGGGACTTCTTGGAGTGTATGTAGTTAGACATAATAACATTCTTTTTCTAAGTCAAGGTCAGGTTGTTTCTGCACCTGGGTAAGAGAACGTCTCACGTTGGGATGGATGGTGATTGGGGCTTGTGATGCGATGATAGGTGCAGGGGGTGGATTTGTAGGTTTTGCTTATTGTAAGGAAACCTGGAACTTTGAGATTCGGATGTGCCAGTTTACTATCCAAATGAAACAGAACTTTTGAGAAGATGTCTGTATTGGAGTTATTTGTTAGAGTGAAGGTTTTCTGGAACGCTGACACCATGATCAGGGGTCTCCAACCTTGGCCACTTTAAGACTGGTGGTCCAACTCCCAGCTTTGCTGGCTGGGGAATCCTGGGAGTTGAAGTCCTCCAGGCTTAAAGTGGCCAAGGTTGGAGACCCCTGACCTGGGGGAGGGAGAATCTCCATAAACATTAGTCAGGGAAGCAAGTCATTTCCCTCCTGTTCTCTTCCTCCCTTGCTTAGTCCAGCTTACTCACTTCCTTTTAGCTGCTCTCAATGGATAACTCTTCCATTTTGGATCCCTTTAAGGTATTCAGTGCTACGTGTAATGATTGAGCAGCGGTTGGAAGAAATCTCTGAAGGTCCCGCAATGATGTAGATGCTTGATTTGAAAGACTGCGGCTTTCTGGCCTCCCAGCCAGGCACCCTGGGAACAGATTTCCTAGAGAAGACCTTGCTCTTAGGAGCCAGGTTGTCTCTTCTTCCAAGGAAAGGGACTAGAATGAGAGCCACTTTGAGCACCAACCGTCTTTGCTCCTTCTCCCTTTGACAACGATGAACTCGGTGGAGAATCTGGGAAGACGCTGGGGAGGAAACCTCTCAGCACCAAGTGTTTGAAAGCAGGTCTTCTCAACGTCTTTTGGAGCTGATGCTGGAACTGGATGATTGTCCTTTGGAACCAGGTCTGCTGGATGAGAAGCCTCCAGAAGCCATCCAGAAGTTTCTTCCACAGAGCAGCTCTTTCTTTCTCAAGCCCTTTTAAACAATTATCCAGGGTTTGGGAGAAGATGGTTGTGGTAGGGCGGGGATAAAAGAGATGCTGAATGGAAAACTAGGTTTTCTCTTCATTTGACTTCCTCAACTTAGCAGTAGTCACTATGGACCTTTTGTGGAGTCAGAGCACTAAAATGCTTTGCATTCTTCACCTTGTCCATCTCTCCCAATCCAACCATCCACATCTGGCCTTGGTGATCATCTCCCTCTCCCACCATGCTCATTGCCATGTTTGTAATGGCCATGTTGGGTTTGGTACAACTCCTGACCTTGACCTAGAAGACTTCTCATGTCTTCTTCTGAACTGAAGCCTTTTCTCCACCTTTCCTGCCTTGGTCCCCAAGTTCTCTAAAGCCACCCAAAGAGATGAAGAGTTGCATGCCCAACATAGGAAATCTTCTCAGTTTGTTTGGTTCATCGGTCAAGATTCCCCAGATGGGCACAGGACATAAGAGCCTCCAGAAATCAATCATAGCAACAGCAATGGACTTATATTCCGCTTCATGGTGCTTTCCAGCCATCTCTAAAGCAGTTTACAGAGTCAGCCTCTTGCCCCCAACAATCTGACTCCTCATTTGACCCACCTCGGAAGGACGGAAAGCTGAGTCCATCTTAAGCCAGTCAGGACTGAACTGCTGGCTGTGGGCAGAATTAGCCTGCAACACAGCACTCTTAACCACTTCACCAACATGGCTTCCTTCCTTCCTCTTGCCTCCAGCAATCTGGGTGCTTCATTTTACCCACGTCCCCAGAAGGACGGAAGTCAGAGTCAAAAATACTTTCTTTCCTTTCCCTTTTGCTTCTGCCTTTCTCGAAGCAGCTGCTTCTTCTCTTCACATTCCCTTGCTATTCCTCAGTACTTCAGTGTGATACGGTACTCATTTTGTCCCAGGTTTGTGAATTCCCTGACTGGGTGGGTGGGGTTGGCTGCTGGCAGCTATAGGCTCAGGAACTTTGACCCTTGGCAAGTCTTTTTTTTTTGTGGAGGGGGCTTCTGGCAAGACCACCCTGCTCTTCTGCAACCCTGCTTGGTGCATCCCGGCCCAGCAGGGGCCATGCAACCTTGGAGACCCTGAAGTTCCTGCTGACTTTGATCAGGCTCTGGATACCCTCTGTTGCCACAGACTGTGCAATCTGTTAGCAGGGACAATGATGTGGAATAATGGATAAGTAAGCAAGCATGCTTGCTCCTGGCCTATTCAAAAATGTCCCTTCCACCTTAAATGCTACGTATGGGTAGCATTCTCAGGAATGCCAGAGTTCTGCAGAGTGGCTGGCTTTGCACAAAATTTTGATCTAGGCCAAGGGTCTTCAAACTGGACAGCTTTAAGACTTATGGACTTCCAACTCCCAGAATTCCTCCTCGAGTCATGTTAGCTCAGGAATTCTGGGAGTTGGAAGTCCACAAGTCTTAAACTTGCCAAGTTTGAAGACTCTTGCTCTAGGCTAACAAGCTAGGTTGCTTGTGAGAACCCAGCCATTGTCTTGTGAGTGAAGCCATGGCCTGATCACCCCAAGGTGGTTTATATTGGGGGCATTGCATGAGATACAGATCTAGTAATCTTTTTGACCTAATTATTTGGACTAACCTGTGTGAATGTTGGTTCCACCGAGTTACATCACAGACGCTTGGTGGAGATCCTCAGCCCTGACAGGCAGCAACCCTCCAGGGCAGCTGGAATCTTTGCAGATCCACCTGGAGATCCCATGGATTGACCCTAGGATCTTCTCTTTTGCAAAGCAGGTGTATTCATTGCCGGCCACGCGCTGGATGAGATAGAGAGAATGTTGTCGTCCACGATACACTGGAGTGCATCCATTTTGTAAAGGCCATATGGATCACAGGAAATGCAGGGGAAGGGGGGATTAGATATGCAAGTCCCATTAATTAATCATTAAAAAGGTAGCTGATGATTGTAGTTAAAGTGAGGTGCTGTAATAGGTAGACACACAGCAGATGCTTTAGGAAACTATATTACTCCTCCTCTCCTACTTCTGTGGCATTTGGTCTTCATGGAGAAAGAAAGAAAGAAAGAAAGAAAGAAAGAAAGAAAGAAAGAAAGAAAGAAAGAAAGAAAGAAAGAAAGAAAGAAAGAAAGAAAGAAAGAAAGAAGGATGGATAGATAGATAGATAGATAGATAGATAGATAGATAGATAGATAGATAGATAGAATTCTTTATTGGCTAAGTGTGGTTGGACACAGAAGGAATTTGTTTTGGTGCAAAGGAAAACAAAGAGCAGATTTCTCTTATTTGTTACTTTCTCCCAATATTTATTTCCCTCTTCAAGGGCGAAGATCTAGATGTGCATTCAGGGTTTCATCTAGAAAGCTGAGGAAAAAAAGAATTGGAGGAAAAGCGAACGAGGCAAAGACATTCCTTCCCCTCTTCTCCCCTCTCCTCTCTCTTTTGTGCCAACGAAAAGTTTTGTTTCTCTCCCGTTTCTCCAGCTTCAGTTTAGACCAGGGGTCTCCAACTGGGAATTGAAGTCCACAAGCCTTCAAGGGGCCAAGGTTGGAGACCCCTGGTTTAGACAATTTTGAGGGAATGATTCCGGCATACACCTTTCCCCGTTCAGCCCAGTTCTTCTCAAATTTAGCAACTCTTAAGATACATTGACTTTAACTCCCAGGAATGGCTGGCTGGGAAATGCTGGGAGTTTTGAAGTCCACCTCTCTTAAAGTGGCCACGTTGGAGGGGGGAGGAAATGGTTTAGAGTAGACCATTCCTCTGGAATGAATCTCACTGAAAGAGGTGACATGTTTTTAAGGACTGCAATGTTATTCAGGATAAATTTACCAGGAAGTTTACCCAACGGGTGTCTGTGGAGTGTGTGTGTGTGTGTGTGTGTGTGTGTGTGTGTGTGTGTGTGTTAAAAAAAAGGCACAACAGTGAGGGTTCAAATTCTTTTGGAACTCCACCCTCTTGAAAAGCCCCACTGAAGCCACAAGTCCTTTACCCAGATAAACGGCCCTGGGAGCTGCATGTCTGTGTTTCTACCAGATCACCTTCTAATATTTAATATAATATAAGTACACCTAAATTGCACTAGACTGTGGAAACTTTGGAAAGCTCCCAATCTTTTCTATCTTTTTTCTCTTCTAAACTCGCCTCCTCGCATCGCTGTATTCCTAAATTTCACAAGATCGATTGTGAAATGGTCTGAAAACCCCCACCAGAGATAAATCTTGTGAAATTTAGCAGGAGAATGACGTTAGGAGTCAAGCGATGTAGATATATATGCCAAATATCACATGCACAGGAAAGTTACAGCAATAATTTATACAGAAATGTGTTTTTTTTTCCTTTTCCTTCTTTTTTTTGGGGGGGGGGCGAGATTTAAGAACAAAGTAGCACAAACTAAATTCGGCATCTTTCAAGGAAACGGTTTGGAAGCGATTCCAAACATTCCTTCAGGGTTGAGTAGCACAAAGCTAGTTGTAGCCCCAGTTGTGATCTGTATGCTCTGTTTACTCCAAATGTATGCTCATGTCCTTTGTTTCATTTAGCTTAAGTCTGGGAGATAATGCACATTGGGCAATGAGGTGAACATATTGTTTTTTTCCCTAATAAAATATGTGTTGTCTAGAGAAGGAAGAAATGATTGTGTCTCAAATTCTTAATAAAAGGACAGTTTGGCAGCAGAAAACATCAAGAGTGGGGTTTTCCTGCATAGCTCAGCGGGTGCAACATTGAATGATTGTCTGTCCAGGGCGTGGATGTTCTTTTGGGAATGTTTTCTTGGAGGCAGCTCATGGCTGTGGTGCAATGCATGTGAGAACGGCACTGTTCGAATTCTGCAGTTGCCAAGTGATAAAAAACATGAATGGAAGGCTGTGTCCTTTTTTGCCTGAAACGCTCCTGACTCTATTCATGCTGGATTTTCAGATACTCAGATATGGATATTCAGGCCTTGATGGAGAGGGTTGGGTGTGGAGCAGAGGTGGGATTCAGCCGGTTCTGACCAGTTCTGGAGAACCAGTCGCGGAAATTTTGAGTTGTTTGGAGAACCGGCCAATCCCACCTCTGACTGGCCCCGCCAACCCCATCTCTTCTCTGCCTCCCCTTGAGTCCCAGCTGATCATCTGGGTCTCCTTGGGTTGCCCTGCATCGGAGAACGGAGCTGGAAAGCAGGTCAGTGGGGTGGGGAGGGAAGGGGGATTTTGCTGTATCCTTCCCCTGCCATGCCCACCAAGCCACGCCCACCAAGCCACGCCCAACGGAACCAGTAGTAAAAAAAAAATGGAATCCCACCACTGGTTGAATGTGTGAACAGAGGTGGCAGGGTCTGCTTTGTCGAGTTTATTGAAAAGAAGGACTGGGGAATAACATGATAGCAATATTCCAGTATTTGAGGGGCTGCCCCAAAGAAGAGGGAGTCAAGCTATTCTCCAAAGCCCCTGAGGGCAGGACAGGAAGCAACGGATGGAAACTGCTCAAGGAGAGAAGCAACCTAGAATCTGACATTTCCTGACAGGGAGAACAAATGATCAGTGGAACAACTTGCCTTCAGAAGTTGTGAATGCTCCAACACTGGAAGATTTTAAGAGGAGACTGGGTATCAATTTGTCTTAAGTGGTGTAGGGTTTCCTGCCTAGGCAGGGGGTTGGACTAGAAGACCTCCAAGGTCCCTTCCAACTCTATTATTCTGTTACTCTGTTATTCGATTACAAGAGTTGGGAGGGGGGAAACTATGAAACAAAACAACTTTAAAATCAGAGCTATTGTCCACTGAATCCCATCTCCAAGTCATTTATCTGAAAGAAATGAATGAAAGCAAAGCCTAATAGCTTATAGTTATTGCAGTTCCCACTTTTTATGCAAGTCACAAAGGCCCCGCCACAAAGGGTCCACCTCCATTGAATTGTGGGCTGTTTTGCAAAGTCCTGTGACCTCTATTGAAATTGCGGCTACCCAGGCCGGCTATTCAAAGGAGCTCAGCCTGCTTTAGCAAACAGTCAGATGGTGAAGCTTGGATTCTGCACAGATGTCCCAATATGTTCTTAGACTGCATGGTCTTCCATAACCTCCAGAGACGAATCATTTTCCTTTCCTGAGGTTCTACATCCACAGATGGTTAATCCAGGCAGACAGTAAGTGAGTAAGTGATGGGCAGTTGAGCTGGTGTGTTTTCTAGCTTTCTTTGCAGTGTCATTATAATATTTTTTTCACCCTCATTCCATAATCTTTGCACTTAACTCCTGCATCCTTTTCTGCTTTAAGATGAGCCCAGTTCTCAGAAAATTGGCTCTTTCTCTCCACTTTCCACTCCTGAGAGATGCATAATATTGCTTCAGTTTTCTTCATGCTCCATGTATTGGCAACTGATCCTGTGAAACTTCTTTCACAAGTAGACTTCCTCCAGATTTTTCTCTTTGCAGGATATGCTGTGTCCAGAAACAAAATCTCTTGGGGGGTTAAAGAGAAACTCACCAGGAAAAACAGGAGACAATCCATAAAGCTGCTTTAACAGACCAAATTAACACCTCTTGATAATCCCTGGCCCATCACAAAGACTCCGCCTGGCCTCCTTTTCTTGTCTGCTGCAAACCAGCCCCCCACGGAAGTGTCGGTGGAGGGACAGCCTGCTCCTATTGGACAGGGCACTCTGGAGCCCGCCCACTGGTTTTCAGGACCACTCATCCTTTAGTGCCTAAAAACTGGCCCAAACTTCTGGGGCACCCCAGGGCTCAGGAGATGCCCCTTGAATGTTGCTGTTTCTCTGTCACCTTCTAAGCCAAAGGTGGCCAGACTTGGCAACTCTTAAGACTTGTGGACTTCAACTCCCAGAATTCCACAGCCAGCTTTGCTCAATTTATTTATTTTTATTTATTGAGTGTATGTCAAATAAATATGACTTCTAGTGGTTCAAATGTTCATGTCCAGCCCACCCATATCCAAGGACAGGATGGTCTATGTTGAAAAAAACCAGACACTGGGCCTGTGTAAGCTCTTGATCAGAAGTCTCCAAACTTGGCAACTCTTGAGACTTGTGGACTTCAACTCCAGCATAGCTGGCTGGAGAATTCTGGGAGTTGAAGTCCACAGGTCTTTTTTTTTTTTTGTTTAAAATAATCTTTATTAAATAAACTCTACAATGAAAAACATATTTAGATTTATTGCAGCGCATTTGTAGTAGCATTCACTCACTTTGACATATTCTTAAGTATATAGAATATTACTAAATATTATTACAATTATTTTACATTCGATTTATATCATATTTGCATACATTTACATAATTATTTACATATCTATGCATAATTATACATAGTTATGCTTATTCATGCCATATTATTTCATCTCACATTATTTCAGCTTTCATTCATCTCTCATTTTGTATCTACCTTGCACCCAATTATACCATAAATTCCAAATTTCCATGGTACCCTCTCTTCTCCCTCCTTCATTTCCATTGAAAGCCTATCCATTTCTGCACATTCTAAAACCTTTTTTTATTGTCATAATATCGGAGGGAAAACTGTCACTTTTCCAATTCTGGACAAAGGCTATTCTTGCTGCACTTATTATATGGAATATAATATATTGGAATTTCTTACACCTTTTGAAGTCCACAAATCTTAAAGTTGCCAAGGTTGGGGGCCTTTGTTCTAAGCGTTCAGGTGCTGCTTGGAATAAGGATTCAATCTATTTTATTTCCGCTGATTTTAATCGAGATGGGAAAAAAACGAGGCGAGAACAGCTCTCCTTCCTCTCCCTCAATTAGGAGGACACTCAACATTTTGGCTCCAGGCTTCTTGTAATTTTGCTGTGGGCACTGCAGCAAGATTTTGCATCCCAAACTCCACTTTTTCCTGGCTCTTGATAGCAGCTGCTGCAAATGGCCTTTGCTCCTGGCACTCGGATGAGGCCTAAAGCAGTCATGTGAGGGGCTAAAGCAGTCAGGGGATGTGCTGAGGTGTGTGTGTGTGTGTGTGTGTAGGGATGGATGAGTGCACCCCATTCTTCATCCCTTTTGTGTTCCCAGTTCCCA
This sequence comes from Hydrophis major, assembly GCA_033807585.1. Classification (NCBI taxonomy): domain Eukaryota; kingdom Metazoa; phylum Chordata; class Lepidosauria; order Squamata; family Elapidae; genus Hydrophis; species Hydrophis major. Next base: position 9,487,358 of record CM066334.1, read on the forward strand.
GAAGTTTCGGCTCTGCAGTGTCCTGAGTCCTGAATTGTGCTTAGCAAGACCATTCGTTCGGGAAAAAGCCCAGCTGGGCAGTTCTGGATGAGCCAACTGGCCGTCTGTTTGCTTTCGGAATCAAAATGGGTGTTTTATTTGGCCAACGAGCAGCAACACTTGACAAAATTACAGCTCTCGAGTGAAATAATTGCATAACAAAGATAAAATAACAAATAAAAATGCAACCTCCACTACTAGGGTGATATATATCAACTACCTTTGCGAGCGCAGATTTCCCATATTATAATCAGTGAAGTAAAAATAGACTTCTAGATAGTGCGGCCTCGTTTGTTGGTTTCTTACTTAACAATTTGGCCCTTTGGCAGAAAGATGATCAGCTTCAGACCCTTGTGGTGCTTCCTAGTTTATTGCTTTCCCCATCCCTGCCTCTTCCCCAGTTCCTCTGTCTGCCAGGGTTGCCCGTCGACTACAAACCAGAGGTGGTATCCAGCAGGTTCTGACCAGTTCTGGAGAACCGGTAGCGGAAATTTTGAGTAGTTTGGAGAACTGGCCAATAGGATGTCTGACTGGCCCCGCCCCCCTCTATTCTCCGCCTCCCATTGAGTCCCAGCTGATTGGCTGGGTCGCCTTGGGTTGCCCTGCACAGGAGAACGGAGCTGGAAAGCAGGTCGGTAGGATGGGGAGGGAATGGAGATTTTGTAGCATGCTTCCCCTGCCACGCCCACCAAGCCATGCCCACAGAACCGGTAGTAAAATCTTTTGAATCCCATCACTGCTGCAAATATCTTTTCTTGTCCCTTTGCCAACACCAAGTTCCTTTGCTCATGTGAGTGGGGCTGAGTTCACACAGGTGTGCACATACAACGGCCCGTCACTCCCACAGTCTGGTTGCGAATAGGCTGCGGCCCACAGGTTGGGGACCCCCCAGATTAGACCACAGACCCCATTTTTAGCCCACAACTCCCGAGAGGGCACTATTGATGCAAAAGAGGTAAACTCCTGCAGGTGCCCAAAGGACATTCAGATTGCAGAATTCAGAGGTCCGGAAGAGTCAAAGAGCGCAGAATTTCCAGAAGCTTCCAGGCGGTTCCACCACCCCAGTGCCAGCCGAGAAGCCATGGTGATCCCTTGCAGGGGTGTTGCTGGTGGTTCGCAGGGGTTCGGGAGGGCCCCTGAGCTAAGTTTCTGCGCGTTTTGGATCCCACCCCTCCCTGCCCCACCTAGGAGTCCCCACACCCATTTTGGATGCCAGGAAGTGCAAGGCGCGCACGGAGGGCAAAAATACGGGCCTCCCGGAAGTTCGGGAATGCCGGAAATGGGCCTGTTTATGGCTTCCAGAGAGCCTCGGGAGCCCGGGGAGGGCAAAAACGCCCCCCTCCCCACCATGGTGCAGGAGACTGACTAGGCCACCCACCCAGCAACCGGGCAGAGAAGCCGTTGCTAAATTTTTGGAAGCCCTCCCCCGATCTCTCGGTCTTTCTGTTCCAGGAGAAGCACCACCATGAGGTACGGCTGGATTACCTGCTGCTGCATCATGTTGCTGCTGCTTGTCCTTTTCAGCGGCGCTGCTTCTTCCCGCAGGGCAGGTAGAAGAGGAGGCGTGAGCAAAGGAGATGCGAACTCAACGCCGAAGAGCAGCAGCAAACAGAGTCAAAGCGGAGGTGGCCACGGGGCGAAAATGGCCGGGCTGGCCGCACTGGGTGCAGCGATGGGATACAGCTTGAATTCTCTCAGCAAGTCCCACTCTGGCCACAGAGGGCACGGCTCTCCTTGGGGGAGCAGAGAGAAGGGCCTCAATTCCTCGGTGGTGATGGTGAAAGGCCATGTCCACAGCTGGGCCTTGAAGGGGCCCAGCCTCCCGGCCTTCTCCCTGCTAGTGTGTGGCCTCACCACATCCCTCTTCCAGAGCTAAGAATGGGCTGTGGGGCCATCCCGCCCTGGCCAAGGGTTGCGTATCTTGCCCCCCCCTTTTTTTTTTGCAGTGGTGAAGAGTTCGCCTCCTTGTGCCTTTTTGAGTGTTGACATGGGGTGCTGGAGTGGAAAGGCCAACGGCTTTAAAGCACCCCGAATATAACTGAGTGCAGTTCAAGCCAGAGTGGGTGACCAATATTTATTTTTCTTGCCTCAAGTGTAAAGTTGAATGTAAGATCCCATCTCACTACAAACAGCAGCTTTGTGGGCAGCGGTGTGATTCAGTTGGTGTAACAACGGTTCGGTGATATACAGTAGTATTTATATAGTATAGTACTTGTGATATAGTAGTAATATTAATAGAATGGATTTTTAAACTATTCTCTGACTTTGACCTCAACCAGTTTGTTTTTATAGATGGCCTGCAAAATGTTAGGTGGCAAGGAAAATATTAGCCAATATTTGTATCTGGCAGTATATTTTGTTTAGTTATTTTGAAAGGCATAAATAGTTTGGTGTGAAAAAAAAACCCCACAATAATAAAAAATTCTGTTTGCTCTGGTTCTGCAGTTATTGTGGAAGAACATGCTTCCTGTATATATAAATGGTCCTTTTCCCTGGCCCAGGAGTGGTATTCAGCAGGTTCTGACCAGTTCTGGAGAACCGGTAGCGGAAATTTTGAGTAATTGGGAGAATCGGCAAGTACCACCTCTGACTGGCCCTGCCAACCCCATCTCTTCTCTGACTCCCACTGAGTCCCAGCTGATCAGCTGGGTCACCTTTGGTTGCCCTGCACAGGAGAACGGAGCTGGAAAGCAGGTTAGTAGGGAACGGGATTTTGTAGTAACCTTCCCCTGTGACGCCCACCAAGCCACACCGAAAAAGCCACACCACGTCCACCAAGCCATGGCCACAGAACCGGTAGTAAAATAATTTGAATCTCACCGCTGTCATGGCCAATCCAAATTCAGCCTTTAATTGGCGCATGTTATCTAAGCTTTTATTCCTAGAGGTGGAGGACAAAATCCCTCAATGGACACACACAACAGTGTGTTAAATTCACAACAGTGAATTTAAAGCAATCCTTATGTAAAAAGCATGTTCTGAATGCAAGGAGTACATTGACAAACTACTATATAGTATCTATGTTGTAAGAGTTTCAACTTTTGTGGGGAGTACAGAAATCCGAGAGAGTTCGCGGGCAAATGATCTGTACAAGGCTGCCCTCTAAAGGCAGAACGAGGCAGAAGCCCACAAATACACATTCAAGGGCAGGTTGATGTTTTTGTGGCCAACTATGGACTATTGTGGAAACGATTTTCACAGTGAGTTCAGAGGAATTATCTATTTCCTTAACCAAAAGTTCCTTAGATGGTTCCAGAACTGCATATATATCCATAAGATAAAGTCCTAGTTTTCAGCCATTTTGGACTTGGGTAACGTGGTTAACCACAAATGGGGATTAAAAGACACTTTGAGCTAACCACAGATGTGAACAGATATTACCTTTTGACTGCCATGCTTCCATAAGCTTGTCCTCATTTCAATGCCACACTTTTGGTGGAGTAAGGAAAGCTTAAGGGAGACTATTATTAAACTTTACTTATTTAAAGTGTGTGTGTGTGTGTGTGGCATTAGCAATAGCACTGAGACTTATATATCGCTTCACAGTGCTTTTCAGCCCTCTCTAAGCAGTTTACAGAGTCAGCCTCTTGCTCCCAAACAATCTGAGACCACATTTTACTGACTTGGGAAGGATGGAAGACTGAATCAATCTTGAGCCTGATGGGAATCGAACTGTCAAATTGCAGTCAGCTGGCAGTCAGCAGAAGAAGCCTGCAGTGCTGCATTCTAACCACTGTGCCACCACGACTCGTGTTTGTGTGTGTGTGTGTGTGTGTGTGTGTGTGTTAAGAAATACAGAGACTCATTTTGTGTCAAATTGTTTTATTAGAATTTTGTACTAAGTTGCATAAGGCATTACATATTTTGATTAGTAATTATTTAGTATTCCAAGTCATAGGCACAAGCTACATATAATCTGTTAGGTTTTGTCACCCATTATCTCCAAGGGGGTCGGGAACAGAGTTGTAATAAACGTAGGGACAGCAGGCGTCACCGCAGTATAGTTTCTGGGGAAAGAATTTCAACATTTCTAGGCTTCATTTGCTTCATTCATTACCATATGTGGTGGCCAGGAATCATCTAACTGGGGGTCCCCAAATTTGGTAACTTTAAGACTTCTGGACTTCAACTCCCAGAATTCCTCAGCCAGCTGTCTAGTCTAGTGAAAAGAAGGACTAGGGGAGACACGATAGCAGGGTTCCAGTATTTGAGGGGCTGCCCCAAAGAAGAGGGAGTCAAGCTATCCTCCAAAGCACCAGAAGGCAGGACAAGAAGCAACGGATGGAAACTACTCAAGGAGGGAAGGAACGTAGAACGAAGAAGACACTTCCTTACAATTAGAACAATTAATAAGTGGAACAACTTGCCTCCAGAAATTGTGGATGCTCCAACATATTTTAAGAAGATGTTGGACAGCCATTTGTCTGAAGTGATGTAGGGCTTCCTGCTTAGGCAGGGGGTTGGACTAGAAGACCTCTAAGGTCCCTTCCAACTCTGTATTCTATTCTAACTCCATTGTGGACCCAGGAATTAGGGCTGGCATCTGCTAGATGTGTTGGATAAAGTTCAGCAAGTAGTGATATGATTTGAGTACCTCTGAACCAGTGGTGGGATTCAGCCAGTTCGTACCAGTTCAAAAGAACCGGTTGTTAACCTTCTGAGGAGTTTGGTGAGCTGGTTGTTGAAGAAATCATTAGAGCGGAGAACCGGTTGTTAAATTATTTGAATCCCACCACTGGTCTGAACTACAGGAATTCCTGTCCAGCATATCTGAAAAGCCGTAGGATAAGCCTGTAGCTACAGACAAGTGTTCCTGGCTGACCTTGGATCTTCTGAGATTTTAATTAAATCTGGATCCAATGCCCTTGCCTGCTACTCACCTAAGTGTAGAAGATGGGAATGTCTTTGCACAGGATGTTAATGGTGGTTCCCAGGCTCGAACGATCCACCTGGGATTTGAGGAATTCTTGCTCTTGCTCTTGCTCTTTCCCCTTCGGCATGAGATGCGCAACCGACAACTTGGCCTACAAGATATGACGACATAGCTGGGCCCACCCTTTCCTTTTGTTGAAAAGGAGAAAAGCTAAGTAGGTAGGACCCCCCACAGCTCCCTGGTCAGGATTCTGTGGGACAATCATTACCTTTTTCCACACTGCAAACTAACTGAGTTCCTCTCCATTAATGCTGATGTTTGCTGTGTTATCGCGGAGCCTTTTCTTCACCTATGGGTCCCATCCTTACCTGTCAAGGTCCCATCCTTACCTGGAATTCCTTGAGGAGGGTGTCTAGTCCTTGGATGTTTTCCTTATCCATCCTGGCAAGGTAACAGGCTTCTTGATGTTCAGGCTTGTAGCCAATCAGCAGCTGTGAACAAGGCATTGAGATTCATTTCCTCTCAGTTTACTCCTTGCAGTCCATTTCTGTAGCACATACACTGCTTGTAAATGTTCAGCATCAAATTTGCCCAAACATTACGTTGCCCTTGATAAAACATGGTTTATGTGCATCTTTTTAGCATCTAATACTGCAATGCTGGTCTTTGTGAAAGCTGCAGTGGGTTTGCTATTAAAAGGTTCTAACATTCCTCAGTTGGGTTGACTGTTCCTCCATCCAGGTAATACCTGGGTTTCTGTCCTTCTTCCCCAGCTGCCACTCACCTTGGCAAAATCATAAATGATTGTGGCTGGGTTGTGGATCCCGTCATCTACATAGTAAGTGGCTACTTCTTCCTTATCCATGGAGAACTTCAGCTGGGCTTCTTTTCCATCCAACTCGCCAACGGTCATGTGCAGAAGCTGCGCAGAGTAGAAAGAGATACCTTTCAGCTTGCTTGTACCAACAATTACTAGAGCGTTAAATCAGGTGGGAGGTGATTCGAGACCTGACAGGAGAGAGGAGCCAACCCTTGTGGTGCATGATTTCCTCTTGGCAGTGTTCTGACCCAGCTCCCTGAACACAACAAACCCTCGGTAGTTAAATCAATGATTCCCTTATTAGGAGAGTTGGCAGCCCTGGCAAAATTTTCTCTCTCTCAGAAGGTTAATAAGTCCATCCAGAAGGCAGATGAATAGTTGTCTGCCACATCTATTCAACTCTGCCCCCTGCCTTTTATCCCCAGAGCTAGGGGGGCCTTTGTTAGCAGCAGTGGCTCTTCCGTCCCAAGGACCGGCCCATAGATTTCCACTGCTCTCCTCTCCTCTGCCTTCTGCACATCCGTGTGTCAGGCACTGGACCCAGCTGTTCCTCCTCTTCCTCATCAGCCACCTCCAGACCTGTTGACTCTCCATCTGAGGGCTGATGGACAGCCCAGGCTCCACCTCTCTCTCTTTCTCTCTCTCTCTGCCAGCTCCATTCCCTCTTTCCCCTTGGAGCTCTCAGGTTGCTCTGATCCTGACCCTGACTCCCACACCGCCTCCTCCTCCTCCTCCTCTGATTTGGATGTTGGAGGGGCCGGCGGCCGACAGCCCACAACAGGCAACCTCTCTAATGGGAGAGCAACTGTAGCTTATTGTCTGGGAAGACTGGAAAGTTAGAGGGGGTTGCTATTGTTAATTGTTGTGGTTGTTATATTATTTCAGATTTTTTTTAAAGGAACAAACCAGATGGAGAGCAATTTGTACATGTATCTGAACTGTGATAATGGGAGAATCTAAGGGTGTGCTGGTAAATGCTGAAGAACCAGCTGTGTTGTTGTCTCTGCACTGCTTGCTGTAGAGAGTTGGATTTGGCTCAGCTTTGCTTTTATTTTTATTTATTTTTATTATGTTTTTTTCATGTTTTACAAACCTTATTCTCATCTTTAACGATACTGCGACATCATTATTACACATACAAATCTCCATACGTTCATATACATTTATCTATGATTTTCTTGTCTCTATTATTCTTATTTCTACTATTCAGCCACTTGTACCAATTGTCCCCAAACCGCATAATACTCTGACTCTTCCTTATGATTTAGCTCTAGTGTGAGTTCATCCATTTCAGTAAATTTAAAATCTTTTGAATTACTAATTCCTACGGTGGCATTCTATCTCGCTTCCAACATTGTGCGAATGCAATCTTCGCTGCTGTCGTTATGTGTAGTATCACATATTTAATCTTTTTTTTACTATATTTCCTCTTTATTATTCCTAAAAGGAACAGTTCAGGTTTGAACTCTATCTGGTCTTCCATTATTTCTTGTAACCAACTCCGTATTTTGGCCCAATATTTTTGGCCTTCCGGGCATTGCCACCACAGAGGGAAGAAGGTGCCTTGATCAGCTCTGCTTTTAAACAGCTCACAAAATCCCTGAAAATGTAGCCACCCGTTCTCTTGAGCTGGTGCAAGGCAGCCCCAGAACACACCTGGGTGCTTCCTGCTGCAGCTTCCCTCGTCTCTCCAGCCAGCCCAGCCCAGTCCCCTGGGGTCCAGCGCTCCCCTACTTACAGCCTCTGTATGTGCCTGGGTGATGTAGAGCCCCATCAGCAGAGCCCCCACCACAACCAGCACCACAAGACCGACAATCACCAGGACGATCAGGAACCTCTTGATGTTTATGGGGCAGCCGATCATTTTGGGCAGCTGGCACAGCAGGCGTGGGAGGCAGCAGCACAGCTGGCAGCAGCAGTCGCAGCTCGGGGGGCAGCAGCCGTTGGGGCAGCAGTAGCAGCAGTTGGGGCAGGAGTCACAGCTGGGGCAGGAGCCACAACCACAGCAGGGGCAGCAGCAACCTGGGCAGGAGCCGCATCCTGGGCAGGAGCCGCATCCTGGACACGAGCCGCATCCTGGACAGGAGCCGCATCCTGGACAGGAGCCGCATCCTGGACACGAGCCACATCCTGGACACGAGCCGCAGCCCGGACAGAAGCCACAGCAAGGGCAGAGATCACAGCAGCCCCCCAACTCTGGATCCAGGGCATGGTAGGCCTATGAAGATAGATAAAAAGGAGAGAGAGAGACAGAGAGACAGAGAGAAGGAAGGAAGGAAGGAAGGAAGGAAGGAAGGAAGGAAGGAAGGAAGGAAGGAAGGAAGGAAGGAAGGAAGGAAGGAAGGAAGGAACAGAGAGACAGATATTATGGGAGATCCATGGGAGGGAAAAGATTGAAATATCAAACCAGATGTTTCACTGTGGGTTGCCGCCCCCAAGCTCTAGCCCAAGTCTTGGCATTAAGAGCTCATTTCAATAGGGTCAGCATGGAGACCATCCATACCATTCAAGAGGGCCAGTGCTGGGATGGAGAGAACCTCTCAGTGGACGCTGCTCCATTGCTGAGACCCAGAGCAGGTGCCCATGAGACCCCAGGAGGTCTGCAGGGGAGGACGATTTCTGTGGCTCTGCTGCTGGATAGTCCTTAAATAGGAACATGCTGCCTTCAGGAATGTCCCGAGACAGCTTTGGACCAGGGGTCTTCTACCTTGGCCATTTTAAGACTTGTGGACTTCAATTCCCAGAGTTCCTCAGCCAGCAAAGTCAGGATTCTGGCAGTTACCCCAATTAAATCATGAGTCTAGAGCCAAACTTCCAAAACACATCAATCATGGTGACCCTTGACCCTGGTTTCCCCCCCACCCCCTTGGGGGTATCCTAATCCATATTCTCCAATGGGACACCTCCATAGCCCAGAGTCATCCATCAGGCTCTCCAGTTAGAATTGTGCTCAGCAGAAACTTCAGTCACCTAGCTATATCTTTGAAAAACTATTTATGGAATGTACTTTCGATTTCCAAGCTGCCACACTGCTCTTCCAAACCCCTTTCCCCCCCCCTTTCTAATGGCAACTCTAAAAGACCATAGAATATTTTATAAGTCTTCAAGTGGCCAAGGTTGGAGACCCCTCTTTGCACTACTGAGGGCTTATTCAGCAAGTTGGAAAAGCAGGTAACAGATGGGAAAATGCCGCCCCTCCAAAGCACCTACTTGAAACTGGGATAAAAGAGGCAACATCCCTCACAGCCTTTTATCTTTTCCTTTAGGTATACTGAGAGATTTACACCAAGACAAATTCCTTGTGTGTCCAATCACACTTGGCCAATAAAAGAATTCTATTCTATTCTATTCTACTCTACTCTACTCTACTCTACTCTACTCTACTCTACTCTACTCTACTCTACTCTACTCTACTCTACTCTACTCTACTCTACTCTACTCCACTCCACTCCACTCCACTCCATTCCATTCCATTCTATTCTAAAAACCACTGCAGCTCATCCCCATATTTGCTTGGTCTGAAGATTTCTAAAGCTCTGATATCTATTTCCAAGGTGTAACTCAAGGAATTCAGGGTCAATTCTAACCTCGGGTGTAGGAATCGTAACAGTGAGCCCCCATCAAGAAATCCTGAATACTATTTCCAGCATCTAGAGACAGGCAAGTTTTTAATGGGGCTTTTAAAAGGAGAGTTGAGTCTCTCTTCAGGCCAACAAAACCTGTTTTAGATCCCAGGGGTTCAGATAATTCAGGCACTTATTTAAATTTAAATCTAAGCCTCTGCAATTTGGAAAAAAAGAAAGCCCAAAGGGGAAGGAAGCGTAGATATGTAGCAAAGGGACTCACAGCTGATGGTGCTTTGAGTAAGGCCTCCTTGGTGACAATTTCGATCTTCTCCGCCATCTCCATCCCTGGGCTCTCGCCTCAACATGAGCTCTACCCCTTGCCAGTTACTGAAGTGGGAAGAGTCGAAGTTTTATATATATACACACACACACAGGAATACTACTATAAAAGAGAGGGGAGTGGTTCTCTCCGCCCCCCTCCATTTCTCTGGCTACGAGACAGACCTTCTCTTCATTGGTTGGACTTGAGACCTGGATTTTCTGCTGTTCCGTCCTTCTCAGCCAAGTTTCTGAGACAGGGCCAACTTCTTGTGAAACACGCATGGCCTTCGAAGGACTCTTCATGGAGTTGAGTGGACACTTGTCCCCAGCTGGATGGCTCTTGGGTAGCCCAAAAAGTGGCAAACATTAGGCCTTGGGAGCCAAATGAAAGCCTTGTGAGGGGTGGTCCCATCCTTATGGTAAGTGTACACCTTTGTGGTAAGAAATGGCCTCTCTCTCCCATCTCCTCAGCTCACTTGGTTTTGGTGCAGACAATATTATTTGGGGGATGGATTATAGTGGGGTCTGCATGGTGGGCAGGTTTGAAGCAAGCAGATAGCAGAATTAATAGGGTTGGAAGGGAGGTCTTCTAGTGCAGGGGTTGCCAACTTTTGGAACCTCAGAGAAACTCATCATTTTAAATCCCGCGGACCAGAGACCCTGGGAAAATCCCCCCAAAAGTCTGCAGGAAAATCCCCCACCCCGTTTTCCTACCAATCAATCGTTCTTTATTTAGGATCGCAGGATACTGTTTCCAGCTCTGTTCTCAGGGGAGAGAGAGAGAGAGAAAGACTTTTGGCTTCATGCAAGGAAAGCAGCAGAAGCAGCAGAAGTCTTTCTTTCTCTCCCCCAAACTCAGCCAGAAATGAGTCTTTGTGAGACTTGTCACAGCCTCTTGGGGCAGGAGGCCTTGCAGGGTCCTAAAGACTCATTTCTGGCGGAGTTTGGGGGAGAGAAAGAGAGACTTTGGCTGCTTTCCTTACATGCAGCCAAAAGCAGAAGAAGAAAGAAGCGGAGAGAAGCAGCCCAGTGGCCAGGCCGGGCACGTGGGGTGAATGGGGCAAGTTCCTCCTTTCCACCCTTCCCTCACTACCTCGTGTTGTTCGCAATGCAAGTAACACAACCTTTGTGTTCCCACAGGCCGTGTGGGCGGCTCAGCCTTGTGTTCCCGCGCAGCCTGGATTAATTGCTTTGGGGGTGACATTTCTCTGCGGACCACCAAAGTTTTCTCACGGACCACCAGTGGTCCTCGGCCCTGGTGCTTTGGAGAATAAGTTGACTCTCTCTTCTCTGTGACAGCTCTTCAGATATTGGAAGACTGCTATCATGTCACCTTTAGCCCTTCTCTTTTTTTTAAGGACTAGACATACCCATTTCAACCTCCAGTAACCATGTTTATTGTTCTCTGCACTTTTTCTAGAGCCTATACTAGTATACTATGTATAAGTATATTAGGTCCATGGTATTTTGCTGATCCACTAATTTAGTTCCTTTGTCCAAAAAAGGCAATAAAGTTTGCCTGGCATGATCTGTTTTTAACAAACCCAGCCTGGCTTCTAGTAATCCCCTTGTTTGTTTCTAGGTGCTCACAAATCCTCCCCTCGATACACCTTTTCCAGGATTTTTCCTGGAAGGCTACCATCTTGGCTTTTTAACACCAACAACCCCAGTGTTCCCTGATACTGAATTCTCACATACATCTTTTTTTTTTTTTGTAAATTTTATTTCAGTTTCCACAAAAAGAAATACAAATAAAACATCTTTTTTGAAAGCAGCATAATCCCAGGTTACATTTCTTCATACAGACACAAATTCAAGTTCATGCTCATTTTTATCTTCTATTCCATATCTTATTACTATTTTACATTTTCTACATAGCTTCTCCCCTCTTTTAATTTTCTCAATTTTATTTTATTTATTTCATCCCAATTCAAATCATTATATTTATATTTTTTGTCTGTCCTGTTTCAATTGTCTATCATCTTTTCTCATTATACTAAATTTCTCCTGTAATTATTGATTGGAGTATGATGCCTTTATATCTTTTCCCTAAAGTTGTAACATTCAACATAATACATAACTTCCATTCGGATTCTGCTTGGTACATTCTTAAACTACACACAGTATTCTTAAAGAAAGAAAAAAAAGAAAAAGTTGTAAATGCATATAATTAAAGCATTCCAATTCAATTCTATCATTATTATTAATATTCATTAAAGTCTTAACATTTTTCACGTTACTTTTCAATTAAATATCATATTTCTATGGGAACCCTCTTCATTTATATTTTATAAAACATTGAGTGAATTCTCACATACATCTTGAATAATTCAGCAGCCTCAGTCAAATGTAAAAATCCCCAAATAGTCTTTTTGCTGTCACCAAAGTTCCACCTTGTGTGTTTTTTTTAAATTTTTTGCCTTGCAACATGTTTTTGATAACTATTTGGAGTCTTTTTCTCCTTCAAACCTTCTCTCAGTGTCCTTGAAACTCTCCTTGAAGTTGTCCAAGATGGACCGGGTCTTGCCTTGGAGAGCCAGGAGCCGAAAGTGTCCTTTCCACCCTACACTTCAATCACAAGGGTTTGAGTTGAAGTATTTCCTTCCCCAAAGCTGAATACTCAATGCATCGTGTGGAGTTGACTATTGGTTCATAATTTTCTGGCCATAAATCTTTTCTTTGCTTTGGATGACTTGTAAAAAACTTGAGTTGAATTAGTCTTCAAGGAGACCCTTTTCCAAGAGAAGATTGTTATGAAATAAAAGCTGGACCTGCCCCCTTGCCCTACCTAATGGTTTTGCAAAGAAGACAAATGGAAATTGGTCAATCACCTTGCTTATTGTGCCAAGCGTGTGCCAGAAAAGAGATGGAGTCATAAATTTGTTCAGAAAGAACCCAGAATGTCCTTAGGCTGAATGTTCCTACTTCTTGAAGGAGTAAGTAGGGAAGGATATTGGGGGTCATGGTGGCACTCACCACAGAACAATTGAAGCATTGCCCTTCTTATGTATGTAGTATATTGATCACACAATAGTAGCTATCATGTTGATTTTTTTGCACGATGATACCCCAACTCCAGCTGTGCTATGACTATTCTTCATTCTGGCTAAGGAAGGTTACCTTGAGAAGGGCCCCCTATTTAACATTTTATTTATTTTTTTGTTTGTCAAACATGTACAAGATAACAAGTATAAGTATAAACATAAACAAGAACAAAGGAAGTAAATGCAGGTAAATGGGGACAGTAAGACAGGGATGGTAGGTATGCTGGTGCACTTATGCACGTCCCCTTTGAAGACCTCTTAGGCCAACAGTAGACAGTTTGAGGTGGAAGATATGAGGGGTTGAGGCTGTAACCACGGAGTTGGGTAGGGCGTTCCAGGCGTTGACCACTCTGTGGCTGAAGTTGTGTTTTCTGCCATCGAGTTTGGAGCAGTTTACCTCAAGTTTCTATTGGTTGTTTGCTTGTGTATAATTGTGATTGAGGCTGAAGAAGTATCAGAGGAGTTGGTGGGGAGTGGGACTTAAAAGTTGTCTTCCTGACCGATGAAGCTGGTGTTCAAAGTAGGATGGACAAGAGGAAGCAGCTGTGGTGAGGTCTTGGGTTTGACGCACCTTCCAACCTGATCCTGGGGAATTGGACTAGATAACCAAAAGGCAGGGCCTGCTGTGTTGACAAGAATCCAAGGTCCCAATGAAGGACAGTTCCATTCTCTTTTATTTATCTCCCTTCTCCTCTTGACTCACATTCCTTTTAGAGTAGAATAGAATAGAATAGAATAGAATAGAGAATAGAATGTAGAGTAGAATAAAAATAGAATAGAATAGAGAATAGAATAGAATGTAGAGTGGAATAGAGAATAGAATAGAATAGTGTAGAGTAGAGTAGAGAATAGAATAGAGAATAGAATGTAGAGTAGAATAAAAAATAGAATAGAATAGAATAGAGAATAGAATAGAATGTAGAGTAGAATAAAAAATAGAATAGAATAGAATAGAGTAGAGCAGAAAATAGAATAGAATAGAATGTAGAGTAGAATAAAAAATAGAATAGAATAGAATAGAATAGAGTAGAGAATAGAATGTAGAGTAGAATAAAAATAGAATAGAATAGAATAGAGAATAGAATAGAATGTAGAGTAGAATAAAAAATAGAATAGAATAGAATAGAATAGAATGAATAGAGAATAGAATGTAGAGTAGAATAAAAATAGAATAGAATAGAATAGAATAGAATAGAATAGAATAGAATAGAGAAAGTGAGATTATTACAGACAAGGTGAGATTATTACCTTTTTTTAAAAAAAAGATTTTATTATTTTTCTGATACATTATTATTATATTATTTTATTATTATTATTCCGATATATTATTTTTCCCAATACTAGCTGTATTGCAAGGTTAGAGTAACTGAGTCTTGTAAGTCTGAAAGTATATAAAGTCCAAGAAACTAGGGAGGGTCTCTTCTGAGATGTTTACCACACCCCTATTTCCCTTGTAGGCTCAGCCCCCTCTTATCTAATCCTTACCCAATCTGTGGCACTTCCTCCTTTCTCCCAAAGTCATTCCAGGGGTGGGATTCTACCAGTTTGCACCTATTCGCTGGAACCGGTTATTAACATTCTAAGCAGTTCAGAGAACCAGTTGTTAGAAGAAATTACTGGCCTAATCCTGTAAGGAAGGCTGGAAGGAAACATTCTGGGGTTGCTGACAGAAACTGCCTCTCCGTTAACCCTTATTACATTCTTGGCAGGACTAGACTTCCTGTCTCTGGGACTTCTCTGGATTATTTTTCCCTCCTTTGCTGGTACTTTGCTTGTGTGGAGTGACCATTCAACATTACAATGGCACTGAAAAAAGTGACTTATGACAACTTTTCACACTTACGAGTGTTGCAGCATCCCCACAGTCATGAGAGGTCAGGCAAGAAGATGTATGCCTTGATGTGAGTGATGTTGAGTTGGCCACGCCCAGCCAATAACATGACCACCAAGCCACGCCCACCAACTAAGCCACGCCCACAGAACCGGTTGTTAAAAAAATTGAATCCCACCCCTGGGTCCTTCCCACATACCACTAGTAGCAGACCCATATGATTTTAGTTGGCACCTGAGCAGTATCCCAAAATGCTAGGTTGCTGGGATTAAATTTCCCTTATGTAGTAACTGTACATCAGAGATTTGGTGGCTAAATAAATAGATATGTACATTTCCTGTTATGAGCATTAATTGGCCATTAAGTCCTGTCACAACAAAAATTGCAAAAATTGTAAATATGATGTGTTTTTAAAACTGTAAAACTTTAATAAAGTTTATTTTAAAAAAGCAGGCCTATGAATGGGACCTATTTGCTCATCTCCTTCAGTATGCTCTGCTTTTCAATGATTTAGGAAAAGGAGTGCCATTCTCATCACCTGTTGTCTTGCAAGGGATGTTTTCCAATGCCGGAGGTGTGCTCTTTATGCAACACAAGTGTTTGGTTGGGGCTTCCTGCTCTCTCCCTTTAAGGAAACCTGTAGTAAACCATCTTCCAGAGCCTCTGCAGCTTTTTGACCAGCTGGCATCCCTGATTTGCTTTCAACAACCTGGTTTATTGAGATTTATTGAGACTCTGGGAGCTGTAATTGCCTAAACAAAACACAACACCCAGGACTTAATAGGCTGCACAAAAAGTGTGCAGAGACTTGAGCCAAGTGCTGGCTAAGATATATTCTAACCATTCATCTCCCTGGTTTACAGTCTGACATCAAAGAAGGTCCCAGACAAGGTGAGATTATTACCTTTTTAAAAAAAAAAAAAAAAGATTTTATTATTATTTTTCTGATACAACAAAAGAACAGAAAAATCAAAGGAATATAAAAGAAGAGGATAGCAAATAAGAAAAAAAAAGTGAAAAAAGTAAGAAAACATCAAATTATAATTTCCAAATTGCCATTTTGATTTCCCCCTTTTAACTCTTTTTAATCCCAAAGGTCAGGGGTCTAAATTGCAAACCACAGAGGGAATTATATCATCACAGCAAGCCTTGATAGACAAGCCATTGTTTGTTAGCATGAGGAATAAGGCCAGGCTGCCTTTTCCTTCTGTTGCTTCTGGCAGTTCAGGTCAAGAAGGGATGGATTTCCAGGATGGGTCCTTCATCCTGAGGAACTGAAGAAGCTCCTTGGATGAGAAGTGAAACTTTTCCAAAGAGCAAAACTGAGAAGGCCCAGTTGCCGGCTGGAAAAGCAGAGTCCGGATGATCGAGAGCTGACAGGCAGCTATTTTGCTTGTGGTGGTTCATCCCAAAGGTGCTTTTTCCCCCAAGAGGCAATTAGACTTTCTGGTTTTTCTTTGAAGATGTTTCGCTTCTCATCCAAGAAGCTTCTTCAGCTCTGACAGGATGGTGGGGAATGGAAGGATTTATATTCCTTGCAACAGCTGGTCATTTGCATCCTTTTAAAGGGTCGTTGAGGCCACTTGGAGATTCATCTGCGTCCTCAGGATCACCTGAATGGTGCAAAGGGATGTGGGGCCTTCTTGGAACTGCTGAAAGGACTGTGTTGTAGACTGGAGAGAGGTGATGTTGTATCCCTCCCTCCCCTCCTTCCATTCCCCACCATCCAGGCAGACTGGAAGAAGCTTCTTGGATAAGAAGCAAAATGTCTTCAAAGAAAAACTAGAAAGTTCACTCGCCTGTGGAAGAAGCTGGAAGCCATCTTAGCACCAGACCCTTCCACACTGCCACATTCTTGAGCCTGGGAAAGTGGGAGGGGGGAATTTTTTGGAGTGTATGCAGTTAGACATAACAACATTCTTTTTCCAATTTAAGGTCATGTTATTTCTGCACCTGGGTGAGATAACGTCTCAAGTAGGGACGGATGATGATTGGGGGCATGGGATGCAATGATGGGTGCAAGGGATGGATTATTGCAAGGAAGCCTGGAACTTTCAGATTCGGGATTCCCCAGTTTGTGCCAGTTTATGATCCAAACAAAACAGAACTTTTGAGAGGATGTCTGTTTCGGAGTTATTGGTTGGAGTGGAGGTTTGCTGGAATTCTGACAGAAGCCCTTTTGGGACAACGCGACTGGAGGGTGGAGAATCTCCATAGACACTAGGCAGTCCATCATTTCCCTGCCCGCCGCTCTGCCTCTCATCCTGACTCCGTTAAGCCCAGTAGACGGGGAGGCTGCCGCAGAGAAGGTTGATGGCGGCTCCCAAGGTCGAACGCTGAGCTGGCACTGCCGAGCGGTTTTCCATTGGCTTCCCTCCCTGTCCATGGGGCAGCAGGGGAGGGGGCTTCTGCAAGAGGAAAGGAGTGGAGGGAAGAATTGCTCTACCAGGAAAGAAAATCAGCACCAAGCAGCTTCTTTCTCCTGGTGAGCAGAGGTGGGTCCCCATGGACTTATTTTGGGACCTGCAACTCAAATTATAACCATTCACTTAGCGATTGTTCCTAAGCCCTGAATGGCTCTCCCACCCTCCCACCATGAATGCCCTCACTTCCCCCACCCCCCATTTTTTACTCACCTGGACATGCTGGAAGATCTCAACGAGGGCATCCAGGCTTTGGATGTCCTTCGGGTTCATTCTGGTGACATAGCAGGACTTTCCTGGCCACGATCTGTAGCCGATCACCAGCTGTTCAAAGGCAGAGTGTGGAGATGAGCTTGCGATGGCAAGAGCCACCTTCACAAGGGTCAGGTATTTGGGTATCTGACCAGGGCTGGGATTCAAATTTCTTAACAACCTGTTCTGTGGTCCTGGCCTAATTTGTAGGTGTGGCTTGGTGGCCATGTGATGGACTGGATGTGGCTTCGTGGTCACGTGACTGGCAGGGTGTGGCTGGTATGTAAATATTGATGTAAATATTGGATTTTCTACATTAAAAAAAGAGCAACTTTTACCCAAAATCAGGGAAAGCAGGCAGGCAGATTGAGTTGCTCGCAGAATCACAGATTCACTCAGAGATCTACCTTTCTACAATCTGCTACCTGAGTCTGGACTGAAAAATAGAAGCTTCAGCCCTAAGGAAGGTTCAGCTCTGCTTTTAGATTAGCTAGAAAGCAAGAAATCCAACGATTTCCTGTGTTCTAGCTAATCTAAATCTCCCAGCACAGCTGATAGTTGGAACAGCTGATGGTCGGGGGGAAAAAAAAAGGAAAAATAGCAACTTACCAAAAATTAGGCAAATGCACAACGCAGGCAAGTTGGATGGCACGCATACCAGGTAAAGAGTGAGTAGGCGGGGAGGGGCAGGGAGGGGCCAGCCAGTGCCACGATTTGCCAGTTCTCTGAACTACACAGAATTGTAACAACTGGTTCTATAGAACCGGTCCGAGCTAGAATCCCACCCCTGTATCCGACCACAGAGCTCACTCACAACCTCCCTGCCTGAGACAACTTTCCCCATAGTTGATTAAAAACCCTTATCACCCCTCTAGGCAATTCCTTGGAATAGAATAGAATATAGAAACGAAAAGAAGTTAATAGAATAGAATGGAATGGAACAAACAGAATATAGAATAGAATATAGAATAGGGTAGAAATTAATAGAATAGAACAGAATGGAATGGAAGAGAACATAGAATAGAACATAGAATGGAATGGAATTTTTTTTTTCAACCACTGTGGGCCACTCTCTCTGCTGTACAATGAGAATTATTTATCAGCATCAATCCTAGGTGGAGGCAGATATTTCTTTCTCTGGGCACAATGGGTTTATATCTGCTGAATACACACTGGTGTCAGGAAGGGCATCCGGCCAGTAAATACTCTGCTATCTCCATTCAGTTGCCCAGACTCCACCCCGCTCCCCAAGGGATTATGGGGTCATTAAAAGATGTTGATTATTCATTCATTCTCCTCTCTAACTGAATTGCAATAAGGAAGATCCTCCCCCCCAAAAAACCTTGGACGTATCTTTGGGTTGGAGCTTTTCAATGGACCTATAAGAAGATTCCATTGTGTCACAACAAGAACTAGAAGTTTACTTTGAAAGGCAGGGGAGAATACTTCAATTCCGAACAGGTGCCAGCCAGGTACACAAGCAAACCTTTGACCAAGACAGGTGAAGCCAGAAGAGGGGGCAACTCTTACATTGCTGTGGTCATAAACCACTGTGGCCGAAGAGTTGAGCTTCATGTGGATGGGAAATATGGCCAGTTTCTCCTTCTGGCTCATGGCTAGGTGCTGGGAGGACCCTTTGCCGTCCAGGCCTTGAATGGTCATTTGCAGGACCTAGGAATCGCCAAGAAGCCAAAGAAAAAGGGAAGAAAAAGGGGAATCAGAATTTCCAGAAAGGATGAAGAGAAGACTGGGTGTCATGCGTCACACTGAAACTTAATCCTGGTTTAAGGAAACCACCTGTTGAGCCAACAATGCCACATAAATAACTCGAGATGGATTCACACAACGGTCTAGCTTGCGTTACCCACTCAGACCCTGGCTGGCTCCCCACAGCATAAACAAAATACAAGCTGGCCAAGCCCATTTGAGTCTGGTTTTCACCCATGATGGGAACCCAGCCATTGGCAACACTAAAAGTTTACAGGCTGCTTTATTGGTTAAAATAAGGTTGTTTCCCAGTGGTACTTCTGAGTCCCAAAAGAGCGTGAATTGCTTTTTAATGGCTGGCTGCTAAATACTAAATACTTTTTTCTCCAGGTGGAAAATGGGATGTTCTCCAGATGTTTTAATTGCCAATCCCCTTCATTCCTGACTGTTGGCCAAGTTATGCTGGGGGACAATTTTTAAGGGATGAGACCGGTCCGTGTTCAATTTGTCGTCCCAGCTTCCGCCAACCGAGCAGGTTGAAAGCAGGTAAAAGAAATGCGAGTAGAAAAATAGGGACCCCTTTGGTGGGAAGGGAACAGCGTTCCGTGTGCCTTCAAAGGCGTTGAGTCTTGCCGGCCACATGACCATGGAGACGTCTTCGGACAAGCGCTGGCTCTTCAGCTTTGCGACGGAGATGAGCAGCGCCCCCTAGAGCCATGAATGACTGGCACGGATGTGCGAGGGGAACTTTTACATTTATCTTTTAGGTAGTGGTGGGATTCAATTTTTTTTTTACTACTAGTTCTGTGTGTGTGGATTGGTGGGCATGGCTAACCTGCTTTCCAGCTCCGTTCTCCTGTGCAGGGCAACCAAAGAAGACCCAGCCGATCAGCTGGGACTCAATGGGAGGCAGAGAAGAGATGGGGTTGGGGGGGCCAGTCGGAGGCGGGATTGGCTGGTTCTCCCAACTACCCAAAATGTCCACTACTGGTTCTCCAGAAACTAGTCAGAACCGGCTGAATCCCACCTCTGCTTTTAGGACATCTTCACGTAAACAAGAGATAGGTCGTCAACCACACAATCATGGCCATCATCCTGGTTTTTTGGGATGGCTCTAGGGACGATGAATGTTTATGAACTTCTCTGGAAACCACGGTTTCACCCCAAGAGCCCCCATCAAGCCGCCCTTACCGCCTCTGCATGTTTCTCGGTTATGTGCAGCCCAGCCAGCAGGAAAGTCAGGGCCAGCAATGCCATCCCCACGACCGCCATGGCCATGATGAAGAGTTTCCCCCAAGGAAGGTTGGGAGGCTTGGGTGACTCTGTGTAATCCTGCAGGACCAAAAACAACCGTGAGCCTTCCTCACTCAACGGGACTGGGTTTCACATCAGAATCAGAATAGAAGCTGGGAGGGACCTTGGAGGTCTTCTAGTCCAGCCTCTTGCTCAAGCAGGAGGCCCTAAGACCATTTCAGACAAGTGGCTGCCCAGTCTCTTCTTGAAAACCTCCAGTGATTGAGAAGGAAGGAAGGAGGGAGGGAGGGAGGGAGGGAGGGAGGGAGGAAGGAAGGAGGGAAGGAAGGAAGGAAGGAGGGAGGGAGGAAGGCGAGAGGGAGGGAGGAAGGAAGGAGGGAAGGAAGGAAGGAAGACAGCATAACAGAATTACAGAATAACCAAGTTGGAAGGGACCTTTGAGGTCTTCTAGTCCAGCCCTCTGCTCAAGCAGGAAAACCTATACCATTTCAAAGAAGTGATTGTCTGGAATCTTAAACCCCTCCAGTGATGGAGCTCCCACAATGTCTGAAGGCCATTTCTGTTCCACGGGTTAATTTGTTTTCAGTATTAGGACGTTTCTCCTGAATTCCAGGTTGCTTCTCTTCTTGATTCGTTTTCATCCCTTGTTTCTTGTCCTGCCCTGTCAGGGGCTTTGGAGAATAGCTTGACCCCCTCCTCTTTGTAGAAGCCCCTCAACTACTGGAAGACCGCTATCATGTCACCCCTTGTCTTTTTCTTTCTCTAGACCAGCCATTATGTCTCCAATGATGTCATGAGATAGAATCTCTGCTTTGTGTCCACTGCAGAAGTCACCCTGAGACAGGAGATATTCTGGGGGCGGGGCTTGGGGTTGGATTAGAGGACCTCCAAGGTCCCTTCCAACTCTGTTAATCTGTTCATCCCTTCTTCTCTTCCCCCAGAGGGGTAACAATAGCCAGCCAGGGATCTATGTGCTCCCAGTAAATTAATTGCCCATCAATCTACTTCATATCCCCCAGGACTCTCAAGGCTGCCAGATGGCCCCATTGTTGTACCAGTGGCCCTTGAGTTAGAGCCATTCGTTTAGTGCTGTTGGAGGTTACAACGGGGCTGAAATAAGCAGCTCAGGGCCCGTTTTTCACACCATCTCCACAGTCACAGGAGCAAAATTCAGATGCTTGACAACTGTCTCACGTTTAGGATGGTTGATCCTCTTTTGCGACTTCCTGACCAAGGGAAGCCGGATTCACTTAAGAACCATACTACTCACTGAACCACCTCAGGGATTCACTGTGCAAACGCGGCAAGGAAAGTCGTGATGTGGGGCAAACCTCACTTAACCCATTTTAAGGCATTTGGCAACATCCGTGTTGGGCTCGGTTGCAGTCATTTCGTCAAGGACTACTGGTATTCTGGCCATAAACTTTGGGGCATCTCTAGGGGTGGCAGGAGAGGAACAAGTCCTTTTCCAAGGAATGGAAAATGAAAGGGCTGAAAACACTGAAGAAAAATTTTCATAGGTTGTGCCTGCTGTCAGGACTCCAACCGATCCACCCCCATTCAAATCATAAGTCTCTAGCCACATCTCAGAGAAAATAAAATGGATTTATTAGAAGTGGCCATGTCAGTGTTAGCTGGATGCAGCCAAGACTAAAATACTTCATTCACTTCCCCCTTGGCCCTGATCTTCCTGCCACCCCCTGGATGTATATTCTCCAGTGGGACACATCCATAGCCAAGAGTCATCCATCATGCTCTCCCGTAATATTCTTATGCTCAGACAACTTTGGACTGTCAGGGTGATTATCTAGGCATTTAAGGAATGCACTGCTTACCCCCAACTTCCTTTTTCTGCAGCTAAAAAGACAAAAGGAGTATCTTTTTAGTTGACACCCCCATATTAATTGGCTGAAGAGTTGAGTCATTACAATTCTCCACCTCAGTTATCATAGATTGTGGGCTGCCTCTGTTTTCTCTCTCATCCCATACATTGTTCCAAGTTAAAGTTGGAAGAACAAAACCGTTTTTCCCAGGAGGAGTGAAACTCACCGGAGGCAATTCGGACATTAGGGCCAACTTGTTGCTGTCGTCCATCTTGTAATCACCTTCCATTCTGGTGCTCAGCTTTACAGTGGAGAATGTTCCTTATTCTTCTGGACCATTGAAGGCAGGAGAATGTCTACTTATACTACGCACCTGAGGCTAAACTCCTCCGGGGGATTGGTTAGCTCTCCATCCCACATTGCAACTTCTGTTGGCTGGCAGCCAGTCTTTTAAGGGAGTGTTTCTCGCCAACTCTTCTTAGAACACTCAAAAGGTGTTATTTGGACATGTGTCCTTCAAGAGTTCCTGAAGACCTTTGTCCATAAGCAGAAGGACCTTCAAGGAACAAGTGGTCCCTTGTGGTTCCTAACAAGTGGTTCCTAAGCCTTAAACTCAACTTGTTCTACAGTCAATCTGGGAAGTACGAAGTTCTCCTCATTCGCTTTTAAATCACTCCTTGAGAAGTTCTTGAGATGTTTGCCAAAAACACAAAAGCGAGAGTTTCTTGAGAACAGCAATAGCGTTGAGAGAACGGGGGTCATGTTATCGGAAAGAAATCTGGAGCCAAAGAGAGGGGTGAGGAGCTGTTGCAACCCCACCATCATAGTTAATGGTCTGGGGATGCTGGGAATTGAAGTTAAACAGTTCTGGAGAGACATTGCCACCTTGTGTTATGATCACACTCATTCAGTAGCTGGGAAGAGGGCAGTGCAATGATAATTTTCTTCAGAGCTTGCCAATAAGATAGTGTAGCTGCTGAAGGGAAAGATCTAAAGGAAGTTTCTTCTTTCATTGTTTAAGCCACAGCTTTCCCGGAAATGATCCTGCATGTATCAAGGGAAAAATGAATAGAAGCTGTTTTTTTTAAAATAAACTTTATTAAATTTTACAGTTAAGAAAACATCGAAGAAAAAAGGGTAAACGATTAAAAATGATTACATCATCAACATACATTTATCTTATTTATCTCATCATTTTGTGGCATATTTGCAATTAATCTTTAGCGCGAATATCTAATTACTACTATTGTCACTCCTTCTCGTTTACAATTTATTAATATAGAAGCTGTTTTAAGGGCATACCAGCACAAGAATTCCTCAGACTTAGGCAGGGAAACCCAACCAAACTCAAGACAAGTATTAATACCACTCTATAAAGGCTTAGTAAGACCACACCTAGAATACTGCATCCAATTTTGGTCACCACACTATAAAAAAAGATGTTGAGACTCTAGAAAAAGTGCACAGAAGAGCAACTAGGATGATGAGGGGACTGGAGGCTAAAACATACAATGAACAGTTGCAGGAACTGGGCCTGGCTAGTTTAGTGAAGAGAAGGACCAGGGGAGACAGGATAGTAATCTTCCAATATTTAAGGGGCTGCCACAGAGAGGAGGAAGGGGGTCAAGCTATTTTCTAAAGCACCTGAAGGCCCGATAAGGAACAATGGATGGAAGCTGAACCAGGAGAGATTCAACCTGGAAATAAGGAGGAATTTTCTGAGAGGGAGAACAATCAACCCATGGAACAGAAGTTGCCTTCAGAAGTTGTGGGAGCTTCATCACTGGAAGCTTTGAAGAAGAGACTGGAATGCCATCTGTCAGAAATAGTGTAGGAACTCCTGCTTGGGTGGAGGGTTGGTCTAGATGACCTACAAGGTCCCTTCCAGGCTTATGATTCTATGACACCTAAGTGCAAATTTAACCAGAAATAAACTCATGGAAATTTACATTTGCTGATGTGCTATTAGTAATTTCAGGACTGCACCCTTTAGACTTTCCTGCAAGAGTTAAATGAAACTTGTCATTTTGAGAGGAAGAAAAACACACCCAAAAACACACAAGAAGGCAAAGCTTTGGTTGTGTGATGGTGGCGGCCAGCTTGTCTGTTTTCAACACACCCACTGCGGAAACCTCTGTCCTTCTGTGAACCCTGATATGACAGTACAATGTGCTTCATTTGTTCGAGTGTAGCTTTGTGGATACGGAACAGTCTCTCAGCCAACCTGAGATTAAAACTGAGTGAAATTTTTTGTTCTCCTAGCAACAAACGTAGAACAGAACTCTCACCCTGAGAGTTTTGTTCCTTCTTCCCTCCCACCCAGCCATGGGGGGGTTTGCAGACTCCCCTCCCCCAAGCACTGAGCTTCTGCTCAGCCTTGACCCAGGAGCCTTTGTGCCCATCTCAGCCCGGCCCTGGCTTGCAAAATGTGACTTGCAAAGGCTCAAGTCCCCCCCCGGCACACTTCGCCCTTTGTTGTCTGAGACGCAGCTGTGCCTGGAACAAGAGAGGTTTGTGCCCATGCCACACGCTGCCCTCGCAGCAGCTCCTGGGCATGAGGGGGTTCAATTCAGTTGCCAGCACAATGGAGGAGAGAGGGAAGATGAGCAGCAGCAACAACAACGATGGCAGCCAGAAGCCCAGTTCACAGCGGCCACCAAGGCTGGTGACAAGCTGGTTGTGAAAGGAGCAAAGAAACCAGAATTGAAATTCTAGACCTAGAAAACCTAAGATTATGCCACCTTCGGTCCGGTCTAAGTACAGTGTATAAAATCATACATTGCAATGTCCTACCAGCAAATGAATCCTTCAGCTTCAGTCATAACAACACAAGAGCACACAATAGATACAAACTTAAGGTTAAACGCACCAAACTTGATTGCAGGAAATACGACTTCAGCCACAGAGTGGTCAATGTCTGGAATCCTCTACCTGACTCTGTGGTTTCTTCCCCAACCCCCCAAAACTTTAACCTTAGACTGTCTACTATTGACCTCACCCCTTTCCAAAGAGGTCTGTAGGGGGCGTGCATAAGCGCACCAACGTGCCTACCGTCCCTGTCCTATTGTTTTTTTTTATTTTTCTTATTCGTATCCATTTCATGTAGTCATAACTCCGTTAATACTTGTACCTATTATCTTGTAAGCGATTGACAAATCAAATAAATAAATAAATAAATAAAAAATAAATCATAAACACCTGGATGTGCAAATAGCATAATCCAGGTCTCCAAGCAGCATCAGGACTTTTCCAGAAGATACCGGCATGCCAAAATCAGAGAGGGCCTAGTGGGACTGTATGTAAAGATGGCTGGAAATGTTATTTAAGGCAGGGGTCTCCATTTTTTTTATTATTAAGCCTTCAGGTGGTATGGGGGTTTTCTTCCAGTACTGAGCGTATGAAATTCTTGCTGCTGTTAACAAATGTAATGTAAGATATTTTGTCTTTCTAGTATAGATTATTTTTAAAAATTATTCCTAAGAGCTTTGCTGGCTGAGGAATTCTGGGAGTTTGAAGTTCACAAGTCTTAAAGTTGCCAAAGTTGGAAACCCCCTGGTTTAAGAGAAAGGAGGAAGAGGAGGAGGAGGAAGCTAGGCAATCGTCAGATAAGAGGCAGCTAAGCCCACAAAAGGAATGGAGGTGTGGAAAATGCCTTGGAAAGGACACCGCTCATAGTTTCTTGTGTTGGAAAGGTGAGGTGTGTGTGTGTGTGTGTGGGGGGGAGATATGTACTTTGAAACATGTCTATGGAGATTCCCAGTCCTTCAGGTCTCCTGGTTGTCCCAAAGGTGCTTTTTTTCAAGAGGCAACTAGCCTTTCGAAGACATTTTGCTTCTCATCCCAGAAGCTTCTTCAGCTCTGACTGGATGGTGGGGAATGGAAGGATTGGTACACCTTGCAAGCAGCTGATCATTTGCATCCTTTGAGAGGGTTGTTGAGGCCACTTGGAAGTTTATCTGTGTCCTCAGGGTCACCCGAGTGGTGCAGATGGTTCCTGTAGTCTAAAATTTTTCCCCTTTGGAAATCCATTCCTACCCTCACATCATTCAAAAGGTCTTCATCCCAAATTGTATGGCCAAAAATCTGTAGAGATTCTCAGTCCTCCAGGTCATGGTTGTCCCTGAGGCAACAGATAAACCTCCAAGTGGCCTCAACAACCCTCCAAAAGGATGCAAATGACCAGCTGTCTGCAAGGAGTATCAATCCTTCCATTCCCCTCCATCCAGTCAGAGCTGAAGAAGCTTCTGGGATGAGAAGCAAAACATCTTCAAAGAAAAAAAACCAGAAAGTCCAGTTGTCTCTTGAAAAAAAAAAGGTACTTTGAGACTTGCAAGATTCTGGTAGTATAACCTTGGAATAAAGGTAGGGTTAGCACTTGTGGTTGGAACTTCATGCCTAAGATGGTCTTGGAAGCCTTTGACCCTGGAAATCATCTGGGAATCTGACTCGCTTGGAAATTGGTCTCACCAAGAGGAAGCAAATTCTGAGATGCAAAGGACACAGTTTATTCCCCCAGTGCTGGCTAGGGAAAAATACACCCTGGCAATAACAGCAGCAACAGCAACAAACATCTCCTTGTGTTAAGAAGATGGCAAGAGCGGTAGAGGGTGGTCCCTTCGCCAGCTGACAATTCCATTCAAAGGCATCAGCTGTGCTTCCTGTCCTCCGAGGAGGCGTGTGGCAGTTCGGCTAATTGAAGAATTAAGGGGGGGGGGTCAGGTGGGGAGAAGGGGGAGGGAAGATGCAGGTCATATAGAATGCATCTCATGAAAAGGTTTGCAACCCACAAAAGCCGGTGCCTTTTTGGACTCATGTTTATGATGGTTGCAAGTGGCTCAGTTTCATGGGATCCCAAACAACAAAATCAACAACGAAGCAGACTCATTTAATGACCGCAGCAAGAAAAGTCGTAAAATGGGGCCAAACCCATTCAACAACTATTTCACATTCCAAGAGAAAATTTTGCGTTCACTCGTGAGTTGTCTTAAGTTGAGAACTGCCTGTGTGTACGTTCAGTTGTGTACGTTCAGTGTGTACGTTCAGTTGCTCATTTGGATATATTATGCTGAATAGGCTGTAATATGAATGTAGACTTAGTAAGAAATGTGTACAAATATTAACATGTGCACAAGATCTATGTACCCAGTTGACACACTGACTGTATAACTGAAAGATGGTTTTGTTTTGTTCTTATATACAAATAATATTATATATACACACACACACACACACACACACACACACATATTTTCACGGGTACAGGTATGCAGGTCTTGGTGTGTTCAGGTCTTTTCCCGTGGAAGATTGAGAGACGCTTCGATGGGGTCCCACTTGCCATCTTCAGGCTGGTACTTTCTATATATATAGATATATATTCTGTGCAGCCCAAACCAAGCTGGCCCTTTTCAGCATCTTTGGCAGCACTAAGTGGCTCCTTCTTGCCTGGCAACCATTTATAAAATAAATCCCAACTCAAATAAATCCCATGGTTGGAAAATAAAGTGAGACATTAAATGATATTGTTATAAAGCTATACAATGCTGAACAGGCTGCAATGTGATTGTAAACTTAGCAGGAAATGTATACAAATATTAGCATGTGCACAAGATGTACATACCCAGCCGACACACTGAAAGAGGCTGTTGGTTTTGGCTCTTGTCCCTGTCCCCTCTGTGCCACCCGAGCCAACTTGTCCCCTTTTAGCCTCTTTGGCAGCACCCAACGGCTCCTTCTGGCCTTGGCCTTCCTCAAACGGCTCGTTGTCTTGGCTCCAAAGTTGGCGGAGAAGGCTCCCCTCTTTCAACCCCCCCTCCCACCCCAGGAGCCGCGGATGCCACGTGCTTTTCTTTCCCCTCCACCCATCCCGATGCCCTCGGGAGTCCCCAGCGTTTCCTTGCCCCCCCTTCCCCCCCCTCCCTAGGCCGGCATTTGCAGCCCCGCTCCCGCGCCTCCCTCTCTGGCTGCTGCCACCCCCGCGCTGGGCGCACAAGCCGAGCGCTGCAGGGCTGGAAGGATCCTCCCGCTTGGCCAGCAGCCGCAGCAACCAGCCAGCCAGACAGCCAGCCAGCGGCGGAGCAAAGCCGGCCGGCCCAGAGGCGGCTGCGGGGAGCCCAAAGCTCCGCCGGACCAGCAGCACCTGGACAGCAGCGGCGGCGCCGCCGGGGAGAAGCAGCGATGGCTGGACCGCAACGCTGGAGCAAGGGGCGCTCCCTCCTCCTCCTCGCCTTGCTGGGCCTGCTTGGCTGTTGCTGCTGGGGGCCGGTCGCCTCCCGCCGACCCCCCCGGCCGCCCCCGTGCCCGGCCAGCTGCTCTTGCACCCGCGACACGGCCTTCTGCGTGGACTCCAAGGCGGTGCCCAAGAACCTGGCGCGGGACGTGATTTCCCTGTAAGTGGCAACGCGGAGTTCCCTTGCTGTGTGGGGGTGGGGGGAGAGTGGGGGGGAGGAAGAGAGGTTGAGGTTGGGAGGAGGAGGGTTGTAAAGGGCACCCATTTGTCTGAAATGGTCGGCGTCTCCTGCTTAGCAGCGGCGGCGGGGGGTTGGACTAGATGACCTCCAAGGTCCCCTTCCAACTTCGTCCCTGGAGGTTTCCAAGAAGAGACTGGACTGCCATTTGTCAGAAATGGTGTAGGGTCTCCTTCTTTTTTGGGGGGGGGGTTGGACTGGATGACCTCCAAGGTCCCCTTCTAACTTTATCCCTGGATGCTTTCAAAAAGAGACTGGACTGCCTATTCTATTCTATTCTATTCTATTCTACTCTACTCTACTCTACTCTACTGTACTCTACATCAGAGGTGGTATTCAGCATGTTCTCACTAGAACCGGTAGTGGAAATTTTGAGTTGTTTGGACAACCGGCCAATACCGCCTGTGACTGGAGATTTTACAGTATCCTTCTCCTGCCACACACCAAGCTACGCCTACAGAACTAGTAGTAAAAAATTTTTGAATCCCACCACTGGTTGGAAGGTACCTTGAAGGTCATCCAGTCCAACCCTCTGCCCAAACAGGAGACCCTACACCATTTCTGACAGAGGGCAGTCCAGTCTCTTCTTGAAAGCCTCCAGGGATGAAGCTCCCACAACTTCTGAGGGCAACTTCTGTTCCATGGGTGGATTGTTCTCCCTGTCGGAAAATCTCTCCTCATTTCCAGGTTGAATCTCTCCTGGATCAATGGATCAATCCATCCATTATTCCTTGACTGGCCTTCAGGTGCTTTGGAAAATAGCTTGACCCCTTCCTCCTCTCTGGGGCAGCCCTTCAAATATTGGAAGGCTGCTCTCCTGTCTCCGCTGATCCTTCTCTTCCCTAGACTAGCCAGGCCCAGTTCCTTTTTCATATTGAACCAGATGACCAAATGGTTCTTTTCAACTCTAGAAAATTCCAGGATGCATTACATTTGCAGATGAACGTGGACAATGCATGCCTATGTATATGCTCGTTTGGCTTGGTCTTTGTGGCATACGAACATAGTAGCCACACTTACTTAAAAGATTTAAATTTTAACATGGCATATAAAGCAAGCCATGGTTCTTCTTAGCTCAAACCACTCTCAGATTGTTGTTTTGGGGGACCTTAGAAAACGAAATCTTATACTTGTTTAACAATAGGATATAATTTTAAGATACCCTAGAAAATAAAATAACAAATTCCTGTATGCAGGGTCCTCCAGATGCCCAGAATTTACCACTCAGTGGCACCGGTACAAGTTTCATGGGAATACATAACCATTAGTGACACTGAAGCATTTTGCAAGCACCTGCAATTGCCCTAGGTAGCTGCTTTCCTAACATCCTTAGCATTTTTGAAAAATAGTTCCTACTCACACTTGAAAAGATGAGGATCGGTCATCTTCGAATATAGAATAGAATAGCAGAGTTGAAAGGGACCCTGGAGGTCTTCTAGCCCAACCCCCTGCCTAGGCAGGAAACCCTACACCACTTCAGACAAATGGTTATCCTACATCTTCTTAAAAAATTCCAGTGTTGGAGCATCCACAACATCTGGAGACAAGTTATTCCACTGATGATTTGTTCTCCCTGTCAGGAAATTTCAGGTTCTAGGTTGCTTCCCTCCTGGATGAGTTTCCACCCATGGCTTTTTGTCCTGCCATCAACCTTATGAGTTGAAGCAAGTCATGGTCCTCCCAGCCAAGATATCTCAGCCCTGAAGACGAGAACGTCTTCTCAAGCTATCCAAAGAACAGCTGTGCTCACACCACACCCTAAACCAAATCAGTGCAAGTTCTAACAGCTAAACAAGTGCGCCGTGAGTGTGTGTGAGTACACATGTTTGGGTTCCATCAGAGGGTGCAAATCCAGCTTACATGGTTACTTTATGACTCAATGGAATCCCAACCATGAGAAAACAAGATCAGCCTAGAAGATCTTGGGGTTGGGGCTCGTCCAGGATGATCAGGTCTGAAGGATATCACAACTAAGTGTCAATTTTGAAATATTGTTAAGTTGCGTGACTAGGTTATGGTCAGCAGAGTTCCCTAATATTCCAAAATGAAGTTCTGTGAACCTTAAAAAGAGAAGTCACCATATGTGGTCTCCTATCTAGTGACATTATAGCAGTCTTCCAATCTCTCAGGGGCTGCCCCAAAGAAGAGGGAGCCAAGCTATTCTCCAAAGAATTAACCAGTGCAACAACTTGCCTCTAGAAGTTATGAATGCTCCAACACTGGAGGTTTTTAAGAGGAGATTGAACAACCATTCATCTGAAGTGGTGTAGGGTTTCCTGCCTAGACAAGAGGTTGGGCTAGAAGACCTCCAAGGTTCCTTCGAACTCTGTTTATTCTATTCTATTCTACAGATAGAAGGACCTGGAGTAGGACAAGCTGAAAAACAAATACCAATAACAAGGAGGACATTTTTTTGTTAGAATGCTTAGAGAAACTTACTAAGGGTTACAACTCTTGAGAGCAGAATAATTCCGCGTAATAGGGGTGAGTGGGTGAGCTCTCCTTCTGGAGACTCACCTCAGCAGAAGCTGGATGGTGACATGTCAAGTGTTGCAGGTTCCTTCTCTAATAGCTTTGCTTTAATGGGCTGGGACAGATGACCTTCAAGAGTCTCTCCAGTTCTTTAAACCTGCAAAAGTCTATTTCTGCAGTGTTGCACATTGCAAATCCGTAGGTGAGATGGGCAGTATAGAAATGTGATAAAGGGATACAATTTTGATTGCATTTAGTTGGGGTGTGGTGGTCTCCCATGGAAAGAATGAGACACAGAGGCTGGTGTACTCGGGATGGGAGTCTAGAGCAAATTCTAGTGCTCCCTTTTATTGAGAAATTCGTACATAGTAAGCATTCACATTGTGGATTACAATAATTAGATATAGCACACAGAACTGTTTACAATTGTCTGAGCTGCTTAATTGTTCCTGGTGTTTGTTTTTAATTTCCTTGCTTATCTCAGTGACCCTCAGGCAGACATGTAGGTATAAGGTCTTAGACTAATCATTACCCAATACTGAAGTCAAAGTTTATTCCCACATTGGGGTGCCCTTACGGTCACATTGGGACCTCTGGGTGGTGTCCGCAGTCTTTCCAACCCCCTTTTCCTCATGATGACCCAAAGGGGCGTGGCACAAAGGCAACACAGCCAGATAATCAATAAGAGTCCCTTTATTATCTGCAACTTTGCCCCCAATGTCCAGATTTCCTTCTGGCTGGAGAAAAACTCTCCCAGGAGCAGCCTTTGACTGCAGAAAATTAAGTCCAAAACATGAGCAACACAAACTGTAACGTAAAGTCCAAACAAGCCAAACTGGAGTAATTAGTTTGGCAAGGCAGGAGCAAGAATCTCAGGCTTGAAGGCATCGCAGAACTCACACAGTTGGGAAGACAGCAGGAACACAGAAGCCACGACAACACAGGATAAAGTCACATTTGCTCCCAGCAGCCTGCCTTTCTTATCAACTCTCTTCCCAGCTGGGGCTAATGAATTGAATCAGGGCCCTTTTCTCCCCCGTAAGTTATGCAACCCATGTTGCTCCCTTTTCCATTCCTCTCTGCGTGCCCTAGGATGAAGAAAGGGTGGGCCTGGGTCTTCCTCTGAACCCCATCTCCCTTGTTCTACCTCTCTCCTGCTCTGCCCAGCCGGACTTTGCCCTTCCCCAGTTTCCTCCACAGCCAATGGAGCCATACTCCCACTCCCTGTGTCAGCTGTTCATCTTCCTCCTCGGATTCAGACTCCGACAGGGGCATGACAATCCTCCAGCCAAGTGTCATCCGAGGTGCTTGACTTCCATCAGCCTCCAGTAGCAATAATCTCTCAGCTATCCAAAAAACATAATCATGCATCATTCAACATATCCCTCCTCCTCCCCCACTTCAGTTTGCCCCCTGGTGCAAAGGAGTTTGAGGAACCTCTCAAATATTCAGAATATTAAACACCTTCAGGCATTCTCTCCTGCTTACAGGCCAACATTGCGGCAGCCTTTCCAGCCAAACCTAACCCCACCCGCCTGGAAACAGTTGGGATGCAAAGCGACAGGCCCACCTGTGGGCCATCATTGATTTGCTGAAGTGCTCTGGGGCCTCTTTGCCAAGCTGCATTCATGAATCACAACAGACAGAGCGAGCACTCAAGGCTTCTTCCTCTCCACCTCGGGGGTGTCCTCGTTTCTCAGCCACAGGACAGAGACACAAGCCAGCTTTGGGGGGGGGGAGGGAGAACCCCGGAAGCCTTGGGGAGGGGAGTCTACAGGGGAGTGCTCAAAAGAATCAAGTGTCAGCTTTGGAAGCCATATTGAGACCAGTTGCTCCCACGCTGCCACATTTTGAGCCTGGGAAAGTGGGAGGGGGGAATTTCTTGGAGTGTATGTAGTTAGACATAACAACATTCTTTTTCTAATTCAAGGTCATGTTATTTCTGCACATAAGTGAGAGGAAGTCTCAAGTTGGGACGGATGGTGATTGGGGCATGTGCAGGGATGGATTTGTAGTTCAAGGAAGCCCAGAATTTTCAAATTCGGGAATCCCACAGTTGTGCCAGTTTACCGTCCAAATAAAATGAATTTTTGATAAGATGTCTGTCTTGGAGTTGTCTGGAGTCAAGGTTTGCTGAAACGCCGACATCAAGGGGTTAAAAGGAGCTACAAGATACCAGAGAAGCAGGAAAGACGCACCAAAAAGGGAATAGTTGAAATTCTAAAAAGAACAAGGGATGATGGATAGATATAGAATATTTCTTAACATGGTGGTTATTTTATTAAGTATTAGAAGTAGAAAGCACAAAAATTGGGAAAATAGTATTATGTATACTGAACTATAATAGAAAATATTAGAACAACTACGTATCCACAAATGTTAGAAGTTGAAAGATGATGATTATGTGTATTTAAATGGTACGTACTATCATGATCAGAACTGTGTGTAAAGTATATTGACCCAGAGAAGACACTGGTGGACAAGCACTTTTGAAAAGAAAATAACAATAAATAAAATTATTAAAAAAAAAAAAACAATCAAGGGGAGGGCTTTAGTTAGAACAACAGAGTCAGAAGGGACCTTGGAGGTCTTCTAGTCTACCCTCCACCCTGCTCAGGCAGGAAATCCTCTACTATTTCAGACAAAATGGCTGGGACAGTATGATGGATGCTGAGCTGCCATTTTGACTTATTTGACCCTAACGGATGGTAGTCCCAGAGGCCTCCTATGGATTGTTAGGAAAGCATTCCTGAAGACTCTGGGGTGGGGGCAAGCTGTGCCCCTGGAGGCTCCTTCACAGTGTCCCTGTGCAGGTGTTTTGACAAGCACCTGTGTGTGACATCATGCAAATGTCTCCATAAATCATGCAAATGACACCAGTGCAATTTCCCCCTTTTTCCCTCTCGTGAATTTCATGGAATTTTCTGGGAACAAAGTCGATTCTTGGATATATATTTTCCCCCTCCCCACTTTCACAGTTTAATACAGCCTGGTATTTCTTAGGGCTATATTGATATGAATTGTTATTTGTTGAAATATTTTGAAATACAATTTTTTAAAAAAATATTTTGAAATATGATTTGGGTACAAAAAATATTTTGAAATATGATTTGGGTACATATTTGAAATATTGCTATTACTGAATGTTTGTTGTAATTGATTTAAATATTTACTATTTCAATGTTATGAAACAGGAAATACTGATACTGCTGTTATTTGTTTTAATGCCAATAAGTAATGCTTTAATAAGAAACATTATTCAACTAATTTATTTATATTTCTTTTGACATAAATACACAGAAAGGTTAATAAATGGTTTAAGATAATTAAGCATTAAGTATTTTAAATGAAAAAAGTTAGCACTCCAGAGCAGCCAAATTCAGTGAGGTGCTGCCATCTAGCTGGCCAATGTTCTATATATTTGATGGCTACAAGTTTTTTTGGGGAAAAGATTGACCAAGACGTTGATATATCTTGATAGGCTTGCATTTCTCAGGCTGGCTTTGGACATGGCTCCCCAAACACAACAGACCCTCTGTAGTGGAAGCAATTCTTCCTTTATTAGGAGTGCCGGCAGCCCTGGCCAAAGGTTTCTCACCATAGGCTAACAAGTCTGTCCGGCAGGGGAGATGAATAGTTGTCTGTCACATCTGTTCATCTCTGTCCCCTGCCTTTGATCCCCAGAGCTAGGGTGGGGGTCTCGCTAGCAGCAGTGGCTCTTCTGTTCCAAGGACCGGCCCATAGATTTCCACTGCTCTCCTCTCCTCTGCCTTCTGTGTATTTGAGTGTCGGGCACTGGACGCGGCTGTTCCTCCTCTTTCTCATCAGTCACCTCCAAACCTGGGGGCTGTTGACTCCCCATCTGAGGGCTGACGGACAGCCCAGGCTCTGCCTCTGTCTCCCTCTCTCTGCCATCTCCATTCCTGCTACCCCCTTGAAGCTCCCAGGTTGCCCTGATGCTCACCATGCCTCCTCCTCTTCCTCTAATTTGGTGGCTGGTGGCCGACAGGCCACAACAGGTGGCTTCAGACCCTGTGAGTGCAGGCAGCCCAGCCAGAGGGACTGCTCTGGGGCACCAGGCTCTGCAGTGATGCCCCGCTGATTTCTGTCCCCCTCCTCTTTTGCAGGACCCTGATCAACGCAGGCTTCAGCGAGTTGAAGGAAGCGGCCTTTGCACACCTTCCATCCCTGCAGTTCCTGTACGTCTCTCTGCCCAACAGTTGCCTGAAGATAAGGGGAACGGGAGGCCCGGGTGGTCAATGCGGAGCCCCCACCAAAGAGTTTCCCCAGGGGAATGCCTGCCTAGGAGCATTTGACCATGGGAATTTCTCGGGAGCTGGCAGGAGGGCAGAGGTCCTGTCTTTCCATGGCAAGCGCCACAAATCTTCCTTTCTGGCACTACGGCATTCTTGGGGACTGGGTTTCCCAACCTTGTCAACTCTCTGATGGGTGGCCTTCACCTCCCAGAATTTCCTTGCCAGCCAGTTGGGGGTTGCCAAGGTTGAAAGATGCCCCTCAAGGAGTAAGTAGAATTGATGGTTTCTAGGACCAGATGTGAGGAGTGGCTTAGGATCCCCAAGTTCTTATATTTCATTGACAAGCTGATTCAATTATTAAAATGTTCCTATATGAGGTCTAAGAGTTCTACCTTTGCAATGATCAACTTTAAGAACCAAAGGCAAGGTTTTGCATATAATGGCTTTCCACCCCTGGAGAAGATGCAGCTCCATTGGAGTGGGGGCAGGGATTGACTTTGAAGATGTGCTGCCTTTCACCTCCAGATGTTCCCTTGATGCTACCCTGCACGTCTCTTAACAGTTATCCATGAACTGGCTCTGCTAGTTCAACCCCAAGCGTCACTGGCGTTCCAGTTCAGATAAACGTTTGCATATGCCTGAGTTGCTAAGTGGGTCATTTGTTTCTGGAAGGAGCTGAGATGAGGGTAGAGAGAAAGGGATAGTGCAGTAGCAAAGAACGATGGAAAAGGGGTTTGAAAAAGTCAAAAGGGCCGTAGGATGACACAGTAGAAGCCTCACGCCCTTTAGTGTGTGTCGCAGTGGGGTGTGTGCAATAAATATCATTGTACTGAAATAACATGCTGTGTTGTATTAAAATGGAGCCATCTCTCTGACTATTTATCAACTACCTACCAATCTATCTATCTATCTATCTATCTATCTATCTATCTATCTATCTATCTATCTATCTATCTATATCTAACACCTCACCCACCTACCTACCTACAATCTATCTATCATTTATTTGCTTGGTGTTGATCTAGCAAAGCCAGTTCATAGATAATTGTATCTGTATGTTTTGCATGACTTTTTCTTCTTCTTTTGGTTGTGTTTTAAGGTGTATTCCAATGTATATAAAAAAGGGAGGTGCTTGGATCATGAAATGGGGGGGGCACTGTCATCACCCCTCCCTCCAACATCCTGATAACTTAAAGGGCCTGTTAAGAGTTCAGTAATCCCAGCTAAGTGTAAAAAATGAGCTGCAATTAAAAATGCATTGAAAATAATCTGCAGTGCTGCTGTTTGGGAAACCTTGAACGAAACCTGGGTTGGCTCTTTTGCCTGTCTCAAGTGGTTCCCGGGCCAGTTTTAACGCTTCTTCTTTTTTATTGTTTCTTGCAGTTTGCTGAATTCCAACACATTTTCCTTGATCAGAGACAATGCGTTCACCGGCCTTTCTCACCTGCAATACCTGTACGTAATATTGGCAGGCTTTCTCCGGCTCTTAGTCAGAATGTGGGGTGACCTGGGCCAAACTTTTTTCGGGTGGGGTGGGGTGGAAGAAAGGACACCCTGCACAAGGGCATGCAAACCTCAGGCAGGGTTAAAATATGAAGGTCTCAGCTGGAGAAATAGGGGAGAATTGCAGGAAGGATCTGGAAGTCACCGACCCACACAGACATACTGAAAGCAACCTGGCACCAGATCCATTCCTCTGCCTTCTCAGTGACAGCACCTCGGTCTTCCTCTTTGGCCTAAGAACTACAGGTGGACACTTCCTCGATAGCATGGGAAGATCCTTCCTCTGGCATAGACCGGCTCATCTAGGCCTGCAAAAAGACCAACCCTGTTAATACCCTTCTATAGACACTCTTTCCGCTAGTTACAGAGCACCTGTACACTGAAGTACCAATCAAATCAGAGGTGGTATTCAGCCGGTTCGGACCAGTAGCAGAAAATTTGAGTAGTTTGGAGAACCGGCCACTCCCACATCTCACTGGCCCCGCCCCCATCTATTCCCCGCCTCCCAAGTCCCAGCTGATTGGCTGGGTCTTCTTTGGTTGCCATGCACAGGACAACGGAGCTGGAAAGCAGGTTAGTGGGGTGGGGAGGGAAGCGGGATTTTGCAGTATATCCTTCCCCTGCCATGCCCACATAGCCATGCCCACAGTTGATCAGCTGGGTCTCCTTTGGTTGCCCTGCACAGGAGAACGGAGCTGGAAAGCAGGTCAGTGGGGTGGGGAAGGAAAGGGGATTTTGCAGTAACCTTTCCCTGCCACGCCCACCAAGCCAAGCCACGCCCACCAAGCCAAGCCACGCCCACCAAGCCAAGCTACACCCACAGAACCAATTATAAAAATTTTTGAATTCCACCACTGAATTAAATCCCATGCTGGATCTTTGCCATGAAGCAAAGCCCACCCACCCACCTTGATCAGGGAGAGGGAACATTTGTCCTATGAGTGTCAACTCTGGGTGTCAACATCTGCTGCCTCTGTATTTTAGCCGAGGTGCCATGGAAAGGGGGGTTGGCACCCTCAAAGAAGGAAATGATGGAAGTTAGGGACTATATTTGAGGGGCATCTGGACCAGTGGTAGGATTCAAATTTCTTTTACTACCGGGGCAGTGGGTGTGGCTTGGTGGGCGTGGCAGGGGAAGGATACTGCAAAATCCCCCTTCCCTTCCCTCCCCACCCCACTGACCTGCTTTCCAGCTCCGTTCTCCTTTTGCAGGGCAACCTAAAGAGACCCAGCTGGGACTTGGGAGGCAGAGAATAAATGGGGTTGGCGGGGCCAGTCAGAGGCGGAATTTGCTGGTTCTCTGAATCACTCAAAATTTCTGCTACTGGTTCTCCAGAACTGGTCAGAACCGGCTGAAGACCACCTCTGATCTGGACCTTCTTTGGAAAAACATGGGTGAAGGGAAAGTGGGGCTGGGGGCGTGATGGAGAACATATCGGTGGAACCCTATCAAACTATGTCCCTTGCCATCTTGTTTTCTTTATTTCCTCAGGTTCATCGAGAACAACGACATCCGATCTCTGTCCAAAAATGCCTTTCGTGGGCTTAAGTCCCTGACACATCTGTGAGTTTTTACCTGCACAAATGCACACCGCTCATTTCACACCTATCTGGCTAAAGTGTCTTCAGAATAGAATAGCATGAATGAGCTGGAAAGGGTCTTCTAGTCCAGCCCCTTGCCCAAGCAGGAGACCCCATACTACTTCAGACTCTTCTTAAAAACCTCCAGGGATGAAGCACCCACAACTTCTGGAAGAAAGTTGTTCCACTGGTTAATTGTTGAGAAGATTCTCCTTAGCTCTAGGTTGCATCTCTCCTTGGTTGGTTTCCACCATTTCTTATCCTGCCCTCTGGCACTTTGGAAAATAAATTGACCCTCTCTTCTTTGGGGCAGCCCCTCAAATACTGAAATACCACTATCACGTCCCCCCTAGTCCTTCTTTTTTCTAGACTGGTCAAACCCCAATCCTGCAACCGTTCTACATATGTTTTAGTCTCCCATGTTCAGTCATTTATATGCCAAATATTAACTGTTATTTATAAAAATTGTCTGCCATTTATATGTTAAATATTATCTGTTATTGACAAAAATTACCTGCCATGTATATGTTAAATATTATCTAGGCAGATTACAGATTAATAGTGTTGGAAGGGACCTTGTTATTTCCAAAAACATTAACAAATGTCTTGGTAAAATGTGAAACAGCAACAACAACCTCCATCTTCATAGTGATCGAGACCCCTAAGTTATATAAATTAAGGCTTCTGATTGTTGAAAGAATTCTTTTCCTGAGAAGGAGGCTTCTGTTTTTCCAGCTTATTTTTAAGGTCTGAGTTTCTCTACCTTGAATGAAAAGTGGAAGAGTGCTAGGCTTTTACTTCTCCATTGCACAACTCTTCGTCACTCTTGCAAATAACGGACATTTGCACATTAAAGGATGTTCCACAATTGCAGCCCCACCCTGCCAGCCTCCCTTTCATTGTTACATCTTAATGTGAGGATCATGAAATGTTTGGCATAACATAGTCATCTTTCCCTCTTTTCTTCTAGATCTTTGGCCAACAATAACCTGCAGACACTGCCCAGAGATCTCCTGAAGCCTTTGGATATCCTTAGTGATCTGTGAGGCTCTCTTTTGGTTGTGAATGCTATAAAAATAACAGTAACAGGAATAACAGTACATGGATGTCCATTAGATGGGCAACGTGACATCATCATGCAAATTGCACAAATTACATAATTTGCACCATTTGTACTATAATCTCATGATGCATGCAACATTATTGTGTATTCTACTACAGTCTGGCTAATTCTTTCTGGAACTAGAAATGTTTGATTGTTAATTTCATCAGTATAATAACCTAAAATAGTTGTAATTAATGGGAAGGCTTTGGACAAAACAAGCCACATGGGACAATTAAAGACAAAGTTCCAAAATCAATTGATGTAAATAATGAATGGCACAGGAGGGAACATAATTTAAAGACACCTCTATTATTTTTCCACTGAAACCACAAACAAGAGAATCTATATGACTGGACATTGTTCCAGATTTTTAAAGGTATAAGTTGCACACTTCCTCAGCCCAATTCCATATAAATTAAGAGAATAATAAATGGGAGACAATGACAGCTGAATTCCCATTTCCCAGGAGGGCACTAATGCCAACCCCCCCCAAAAAAACCAGGGTTCATTGGCTACAGATAGACTTTTCAGATATGTAACAGGATGCTCCAAACCTTAATTTGTCTAACATAAAACATTCCATAAAAATGGACAGTATTGGGCTATGTTATGTATTGCACAACATTTTCTGTCCTCATCTCCTGCTGATTAAATTATCAGGAATCATCCTAACTTTTTTGAGGCCGTAACATTCCCTGGTTGTGCATGTGGTTTAGCTTGTACTGACTGTCCAAACAATGTAAGGTTTATGGTTCCATACCCAAGTGCAGCAAATGGCTTAGTTCAGTAAAGCAAGTGGTGTGAAACGGGTGGGATTCAAATTTTTAACAATCAGCTCTGTGGGTGTGGCTTAGTTGGTGGGCGTGGCTTGGTGGTCATGTGACTGGGTGGACATGGCTTGGTGGTCATGTTATTGGCTGGATGTGGCCAACTCAATATCACTCACATCGAGGCACGCATCTCCTCACCTGGCCACTCATGACTATGGGGGCGCTGCAACAGTCATAAGTGTGAAAAGTGGTCATAAGTCACTTTTTTCAGTGCCATTGTAATGTTGAATGGTCACTCCACACAAGCAAAGTACCAGCAAAGGAGGGGAAAATAACTCCAGAGAAGTTCCTGAGACAGGAAGTCTAGTCCTGCCAAGAATGTAATAAGGGTTAACGGAGAGGCAGTTTCTGTAAGCAACCCCAGAATGTTTCCTTCCTGCCTTCCTTACAGGATCAGCCCAGTAATTTCTTCCAACAACCGGTTCTCCGAACTGCTTAGAATGTTAACAACCAGTTCCAGTGAATAGGTGCAAACTGGTAGAATCCAATCCCTGGTGTGAAGGCAAACCTTTGGGGTGAAGGCCTCACACCAGAGAGAAAGATGCTAGAACTGAAATTACACTCGCAGTTCTTCCATGAGAGAAGTGATCCCCGTTTCCACACTTGCATCCCCGATCCCTTTCTTTGAGGGCTACAAGGCCTCGAGCTGAGATGGAGAAGTTTCAATGATGGTCCCCACATTTTCCATCCCCACAGAGACCTTCGGGGCAACTCTTTGACTTGCGATTGCAAGATCAAGTGGCTGGTCGAGTGGATGGAGAACACCAACGCAAGCATGCCTGCCGTTTTCTGTGGAGGTCCCCCTCAGTACCAAGGCCAGAAGGTCAGAGAGCTTCCTCTGAAGAACTTCAACTGTATCACCACAGGTAGGAATTCGGGGGCCTTTGAGCTGCTGTCTTAAGAAACGGGATCAGAACTCACAAATTAGGTCAACATTGGACTGATCAAATGTACACAAATGTTCTCCAGCTGCTTCTGGGGCTTAGGATGAAGTTGCCTCAATTTCCTTGACAACTTCCAAACATTTATAATGGTTCTGTAGTGAGATGAGAAGTTGCTGGCGCAAACATTTCCTATTTCCAGAGGTGTCACAGGCATAGGGATGGATTTATTTGTAAAATTACAAGATTTGGGTTAGTTAACCTAAAAAGTATTATTGACGTTATTTGACACATTTTCAGTGAGGATGCTGGAATTTCTAAAAAAAAAAAAAAGGAAGATTGCATATGTAAATGAGCTTCAGTGTTGCCAAAGTTCACCTTGTCATCATCATCATCATCGTCTTTTAATGACCCCCATAATCCCTTCTGGGGTGGAGTCTGAGCAACTGAATGGAGCTTAATGTTTACTGGCCGGATGCCCTTCCTGTTGACAATGTGGAGTTTTGTTCAGCAGATATACCGGTAATCTCATCGTGCCCAAAGAGGGAAATACGTGCTACTACCTAGGATTGAACTCACAGCCTCCTGATTGTGAGGCGAGGCCACTGCACCACTCACAAAGTGCACCTTATGATCAGCTGATATTTCAAATATAGTACGTCAAGGCCAAATTATGTTCAAATATAGGACATTAACTTATTTTGAAATTGTCATAATGTGCTATCTAAAGAGGCCTTTCCTGGCACTAATGCTCAAACTTTCATTACCAGGAAAAAAATATTTTTCAGTCTGGAATAATAAATAGTTTTGATGAAGTCATCTTCTTTTAAATATTTGTTGTACTGATTTATTGTAAAGCCACATAAATTGCAATCCTTGTAATTGGGCAAAAGTCATCATATATTTATCAAGTAAAAAGGAAGGAAATGACTGCACATTAAAATTGACACATATTTAAAAAATATTGATTGTGAGTGTTTTCAATGCTCCTGCATGGAGAAGATCCTTGGCTGAAAAGTATATTTTGTGGTTCTGGTATCTTGATTGTAAATTCCTCCAGGCTTTACAGCAGAGGTCTCCAAACTTGTCAACTTTAAGACTTGGGGACTTCCAACTCCCAGAATTCATAGCTGGCTAGAGAATTCTGGGAGTTGAAGTCCACAAGTCTTCAAGTTGCCAAGTTTGGAGACCCCTGAATTAAAGTTTTTTTTTTTTTTGCTAAAGGATTGAGTAAGTTTGAATGGATTTTGAAACTCGGTACAAAGTTCATTTTACTGCAAGCTACCCAGAAATTTCTTTATTATTTGTCAGGCTTAAATAGAACCAGTCATTCAATCCTTATCTAAATGAAGTTTCTCGGGTATATGGTCCCAGCCAGTGGTGGAATTCAGCCAGTTTGCACCAGTTTGGGAGAACCGGTTGTTAACTTTCTAAGCAGTTTGGTGAACTGGTTTTTGGAAGAAATCATTAGGGCGGAGAGCCAGTTGTTAAATTATTTGAATCCCACTATTGGTCCCAGCTTTGGGGCTGGGGGAGTTGGGCAATCTAATTGCAATAAATTTATCAACTTCCTGTTAGAAATAGCAGCCTTCTTCCTGAAATTGGAAAAAAAAGTAAAAAGTTTTTGGTTTAAAAGTGCATTTTAGCCAAGCATATATTCAGATATGTAGGGTTTTTTTTTTAAATTACTGCATGAATACTGAGAGT
Organism: Hydrophis major; assembly: GCA_033807585.1. NCBI lineage: Eukaryota > Metazoa > Chordata > Lepidosauria > Squamata > Elapidae > Hydrophis > Hydrophis major. The sequence goes on from CM066334.1 coordinate 9,530,110, forward strand.
CGAAGTCCACAAATCTTAAAGTTGCCAAGTTTGGGGACCCTTGCTTTACAGGGATCCCCTAAACATGTTTGGTTCTCCCCCTCCCTTCCCTTCCCTTCCCACCAGATTTTGTGGTGCATCAGGTGCTGCCTTTCCAGTCCGTGTCCGCTGAGCCTTTCACATATTCCAGCGACCTCTACGTGGCTCTGGCCCAGCCAAGTTCCAGCAGCTGCACCATCCTGAAGTGGGACTACGTTGAGCGCAAACTGCGGGATTTCGACCGCATCCCTGGTAAGGCACCCCTGCAGGGCAAAACGGGACATCATTCACCCCCGTGTGGCTGGAAAGCAACCTGATTGGGTGCAGGTGACAGGGCAAGGGTCGAGGGGGAACTGTTTGCAGTCTGGAACGAGAAACCTTTAAGGCAGCAAGGCTCTCCAAAAGCTGTCAAAACCCTGCAGACTTGTTTGTTCGGGTATTTTCCCACGTCATAGTAGTGGTGCTTTTAAAGTTGTAGCAATGTTTCAGCAGAATCTCATCTGCCATCATCAGGCTTCTGTATGGTGTTCATCTGTGAGTCCTCACTCTGAGAAGCACAGAGCCAAAGACACAAGCCTCAAGATGATGAATGAGACTTCATCGAAACGTTGCCTAGATACTTCCAATCTTACGCGGGAGAAAACCCGAATAACCAAAAGTTACTCTCTCAACACAGGCTAATAAGTCCGTCTGGCCAGGAGATGAATAGTTGTCTGCCACATCTATTCATCTCCACCCCCTGCCTTTTATCCCCAGAGGTAGGATGTGGCCTTCGTTAGCAGCGGTGGCTCTTTAGTCCCAAGGTCCGGCCCATAGATTTCCACTGCTCTCCTCTCCTCTGCCTTCTGTGTACCCACGCATCAGGCACTGGGCCCAGATATTCCTCCTCTTCCTCATCAACCACCTCCAGACCTGTTGACTCTCCATCTGAAGGCTGAAGGCTCCATCTCTCTCCCTCCTCCCCCCGGCTCTATTCCCACTTCCCCCTCAGAGCTCCCAGTTTGCCCTGATGCTGACCCTGACTCCCATGCGGCTGCCTCCCCCTCTGATTTGGCTGTTGGAGGGGCTGGCGGCCAACAGGCTACAACACACAAGCCGCACAATGCTGCAGTAACAACGCTTTCTCGTTCCTCTCTTGCAGCTCACTCCGCTGTTTATTGCAAGCCCATCGTGGTCGACTCCCACCTGTATGTTGTGGTGGCTCAGCTTTTTGGAGGCTCTTACATTTACCGCTGGGACACCAATATCGACAAGTTCATTAAGATCCAAGATATAGACAGCCAGAAGATCCGGAAGCCCAACGACATTGAGGCCTTCCAGATTGACGGCGAGTGGTTCTTCGTCATCGCGGACAGCTCTAAGGCGGGCTCCACTAGCCTCTACCGCTGGAACCAGAGTGGCTTCTACTCTCACCAGGACCTGCATTCGTGGCATCGGGACACAGACGTGGAGTACCTGGAGGTGGATGGGAAGCCTCGGCTGATCATCTCCAGCAGTTCCCAGGCCCCTATCGTCTACCAATGGAACCGCTCCCAGAAGCAGTTTGCCCACTGGGGGGATGTCGCAGAAATGCTGGATGTCCAGATGGTCAAGCATTTCCAGATGAAAAGAGACCACTACTTATGCCTGAGCCGTTACATCGGAGACTCCAAGGTGGTCAGGTGGGAAGGGTTGCGGTTCACAGAGGTGCAGACCTTGCCTTCCCGAGGTTCCATGGTGATGGAGCCTTTCCAGATATCCCAGCAACTTTACCTGGCTTTGGGGAGTGACTTTTCCTTTACCCACATCAACCTTTGGGATGAAGAGAAGCAAAAGTTTGTGAAGTTTCAGGAACTCTCTGTCCAAGCCCCACGGGCTTTCCAGCCCATCCCTTTGGAGGCCATGAGTGTCCTCCTAGCCCCCAGCTTCAAGGGGAACACGCTGGTTTACAAGCATATTGTTGTAGACCTCAGCTCTTAGGAGGGAGGAGTAATTTCCTCTTCACTTCTCCCCAACAGGCACCACACCAGCCCTCCTATTCTTCTGCTGAAGCACTGGCAGCATTCAGGGGCAACTGGGACACGGTTACACTTTCACTTTTACGTCCAATTCTACTGTTCCTTCTGCTCCTCGTGAACATAAAAGAATATGAAAGGACCTAATCCGCTTGGGCGTATTTTGCAAGAACTCTGGATTCGTTGCCTTTGGGTCCATGCAACAGAAACCAATTTCTTCATCAAGGCCCAAATTAAGTTGCCCAACAGTGAGATCACACAAGAGTTGCACATAATTTACCTATAGAGGCACACACTAATATATCCTCACAATCTATGCTATTTTCACTAGTATATCCTCATAGCTATGAAAATGACTTTTGGAGACGTTCGTTTAAGGACAGCGCAGTTGGTTTCCCTCAGAATAATTACAAGAGGCTTCCACATTATATTTTAATCTGAAATTGTTATGTTTTGTGTTATTTGTGTTTACAGGCCACTACCATCACTTTCACCAAATCATTATAATGTTTCCTTCACCTTTGCTGCTTCTAAGGGTTTGGTTTTTTTAGGAGATAATGGAGAGATACTACTCTCAGCTGCCTCTGAACTCCTGAGTAGTTACTCACAAAGCTGCCTCCTCCTCCAACACTTTGATGTACTCACACTTTGATGTAGTCACGTTTCTGCTAAATGAGGATGGCCAGGATGAAGCATTCACATCTATTCATGTCTGTTTTGGAGGGTGTGTGTGTGTGTGGGGGGGTGTTGGTATCAAGATTTAGGGTGAATAGTCAAGCTTTATCACCTTCCTTTTTCATTTCATAGAACTTACACAATTACCTTTCCAAATACCATCTCAGCAAGATGGTTTTATAAAAAGCATCTGATAATTTAAGCTACCTTTTCCTGTCTTCCATAACAATATTGAGTGGGCCTGACTCGAGGTGGTATTTCTAAACAAAAGAAGTGTTGAGCTTAAATTGAAAATGGAAACCGAATAAAATCCTGTCAACGTCTGCTCAGAAGAAAGTCATATTTTTTTGGAAGATGACTTATATCTAGATCTGTTGCCCCCTTTCCATCCAAAGTGTGGACCTGCAGATGCAATGGCTAATTTGAGGATCACCTTTCCACCCTGAGCTACAACTAAAAGTAATGAGAAAAATCCCACACTTAAGGCAGAACTTTTGTTAATAAGTGTCATTAATTTGAAGGAATGAATTCTTTATTGGCCAAGTGTGATTAGACATACAAGAAATTTGTCTTGGTGCATATGCTCTCATATTTCTATCAATACCTTTATTTTAAATTTGGAGAACTTCACCCTTAAACTGCTCTATGTCTAAATCTTTCTGTAAAATCTGTACTATCTGGACTGTACACGTAATATTGAGTAAGAGTATTCAAAAATTATTCCAATACACTTTTTAGTTTTACCTGATCGAACAAGTGCTGATGTTTGTGCTCAGGTGGGAACAGAGGCATCGGTTCTTCAGCCACCTATGCTCTCCTCATCCATCCCTTGTCACAAACTACGGGGCTATTGTGAATACCGGTTGAGTTGCACTCCTGGTTCCCTTGGACCACAACATGTCTGTAGGAGAAAATGCCAACCTCCTAGGATGTGGAGAGTGACACCCACTGGTTTGTCTCATTTTTAAACCTGCAGGTTTTCCATTGTGAGAAAGTTACATTTCTAACTTGTACGGTCACGGAGTGTTGAATGTGGAAGATTAGAAATCAAGGGGAAAAAAGTAATTAAGCCAATGTTCCAATGTTGCAAATGGGGTAACGTGCACCTAATTTATTTTATGCAATTAAAAAAATCTGACTGGTATGAGTCTTACTCATTATTTCAAAATAGGGCAAAAATCTTTAAAAAAAAAACCAAAAACCCCATTCAATAGTCACTCAAAGAAGGAAAAAATGAAATTCTTGTTATTTTTATATTTTTTAGGTAGGTATGTATGGATACATATATGCGTGTGGGCGCACACACACATTCCAACTTGCTTCCTACCCAAATGCCTAGTATATGCAGGATGAAGACAATAAAATTAGAGACAAAGGATACAGAAGCTTGAAGTTTGTGGTCAGTTCACTTCTGGACAAATCACTGTTCAATTTATTAAGCACCTCCAGTGATGGAGCAACCATCACTTCTGTAGGTCGACAAAGGAATGTCCCTGGGAAATTAAATATTTTGGATACTATGTTTTCTCGTGATAGTCTGGAAATGTAGGGCAGCATTATAATCACCAAACAAACCACCAATGGGTGTTGGACTAAGGACGCAACCACCTAGGCCGTTCCTGCATTGACACCTGAACTTGGAACTTTTCAATTCATACATCCTTTCCTTAATATGAACTCTTCCTTTATAGAACTTCAGCAATAAAGAAGGTTTAACAACTTTGGGGAGGGTTTAACCAACTCTTTGTTCCCACACAGCTGGAACAGAGTGAGGCTTGCTAACTTTTGGCCGTTCAGGAAAACTTTATTCAAGGAGAAAGAAGTGATCTGCTGCCCAAATGAAAATCTTTTTCCTGCTTCTGTGAAAGTGAGAATTGCCTTCCTCCCAAGCTGAGCTCTTGATAGCCATGGCTGATCTGCTCCTGGGCTGCTGCAGTGACATCATCCTGACCTCAGAATGCCCAGAGTTAGTGTGGAGACAGCCATAAACCCTTTTAAATGATCCTGGTTTTTCTGACCAGTCTTTCCTGGATGCTCATCCGCACAGGAAGTTATCATCAGTTTTTCCCATCATATCAAAGAGATGTTTTCTCTACCAGGACAGGTAGGAATTGGGCTTTTCACTCATTGAAGAAATCCCTTCTTTCTCCAGAAGACTCATTCAGAGTCTTCTGCAGAACAATTAAAAGTCAGACCACACATTTCCTGAACAGTTTTTTTTTTTTAATCCCAGAGCTATAATGACACTTAACAATGAATTTAAGGACCATCACCAGCGAGCTGTTGGACAGTGTTACTTGGTCTGTTGTGTGAATGCTTGTGTGTTTTTAGGAGGCGGGGGATTTTGGTGGATAGGGAGGTGCTTGGGGATTGTCCTGTGTGTGTGCATGTTGAGTCTGGTCTCTGGGTGTTAGGTGAATTCTGTTGTATGTGCATACTGTGCATATTTATACAATGACAATAAAGAATTCAATTCAATTCATTTTTTTTTACTTCTAAAGTTGCTATTACTCACTCAGGAGGCAGGCAGGCTAAATATCCATCCATCCATCCATCCATCTAAGCCAAAGGCATAAGTCCATGTCTCATTTCCCCCGAGAAATCTCTCGTGCGCCATGTTCGCATCTCCTGGCTCTGTGGCAGATGGAACGAACTCAGGCAAGAATAACGGAAAACTGCCTTGTCCGTTGGTGATGAGGGGGAAAACGGTCAGTTTAAACTCTGGAGGCTACCCTTCAGAAGGGCACAGAGGAAGGAGGCTTTCCTGCTTGGCCTCTTAGAAGCTCATTTAAACGACCAGGCTTTGACAAGTCGTCCCCATGTTATGACTAGTCACGTGATGACTGTTTAAAGTTAGGACAATGCTGAAAAAAAGGGACTCACAACGGACCCTCACAGCTAAGACTGTTGCAGTGGCCACAGGACTAAAAAAATGGAGGCAGCTTGGCAACATTTCTGATGGCTGCAGTGGCCCCCAAAACAGATTCCTGCAACATACATATATATATATATGTAGTTCAGCTCTTGTTTAGAAGCTTTGGAAGGAGATACTGGAGCTGTTTCAGCAAATATATATTTGCTGAAACAGCTCCAGTTATCTCCTTCCAAAGCTTCTAAACAAGAGCTGAACTATCATCGGCCTTTCCCATAAATTGCCTCTAAGTTTAAAAGGTACACTGGCCCAAAACATATAAGGCTGAAGTTGGCCAGCTGAAATAAAATTAATTGCTAGCACTTTAAGATAATGGCTTTCAACCTGCTTTGGGTTTTCTCTTCCATATAGAATATCACTGCATAACCTAGAAACAGAGTTTCCTAACCACCAAAGAATGCAACGAGTTCTGAATTAAAGCAATTTTACCTATTTAATATTGAATGTGATGCACAGAAAAGCCTAGATTTTGCTGAATTTTAAAATAAAAGATTTAGAAACCCAGACAGGTATCAAAAATACCCAGATCTGAAATTTAAAATCCCTGCGCAAACAGGTTTCTCTTCTTTTTCCAGGTTTAACCAGGAAAAAATGGCCAGTAATTGAGAGCAGGTCTTCCGAATCCTACAGAAAAAACGGCTGTGGAGGCTTCCTCGAGAAAGCTCCAGGACAGAATGAACTCAAAATAGAGAGAAATTGTGCTCCTTGAACACAAAAGGAAAATAAGGTGCCATTGTTCAAATAAAAACCAACCGTTTTGCCTTCCTACCCCTCCAACGAACAGGGCCCATTCTGCTAAAAGAATTTATGCTTCAGGACAAGACCAACTCCAAAATAAAAGAGGGTGTCAAAGAAGAGAAAACTTTGTCTAAAATATCTAGAAGAGATATTTCCAATCTAATCTCCTGGCTGAAATTATGGAAACCTTTTTTTATGATGGATATCACTCGTTGCAAGCTTGTAGGAGATTTTATTTCATATTGGTCAAAGTTTGGCTTTCAAGCAGTTCTCCACCGTACCTCATTCTCTATTTGGAACATTCCAGATCAGACTATATTTCAAAAAGTGTGCAGTAAAGAAACTGTCAGTTCTAACGGGGAAGCTTAACAGTAATTTTAAGAGTTTGGGTGGGTTGCGTGCAAAAAACCAAAAGAGAGAAAAAAAGACCGCCCAATTTTTGCCCGGATTTGATCTTCCCTTAATGCAAAGCGATTGTCAGCTTGATTTTGCAGAAATCATCTGTCCTGCAAAAGTCCATTGTCTTATCTTGTGCACAAAAGTGCACCAATGGTGCCTACAGTCCCTGTCCTATTGTTTCTTTTTATTTTTCTTATATGTATCCTGTGTGTACCTTATATATATTTCATGTATTCATAACTATGTTTATACTTATACCTGTTATCATCGCTTGACAAAATAAATAAATAAAAAATAAATAAATAAACTTTGAAGGACAAAATGCACAAATCTGCAATGCAAGTTCAAAAGAGAGGCTTTGCAAGGAGCAATTCTCGGATGACAAAATGGCCTCACTTTAAACCCAACTACTGTACATTTTTGATGTGATGCAAATAGCACACATTGGACTTGAGTGCAGTCCTTTTAAATAAATCTCGTGGTGTACAATTAATTGACTTTCTTCAAATAATAATTAGGATATAAAGTTGTGAGAACCAGCCCACCCCTAAAACCAAGATGGGTGGCAACATAAATGAAATATTTTTCAAATGGTAAATACCTAAATACTAACTCCAAATAAGTTACATTTTGAAGAGACAGAATCAACCGTAGAAATCTTCAGGTGTCCCAAGATTTATTGTTAGACTAAAAAAAACAGTTATCAAGAGGTTTAATAAGAAATCTAGAAGCCTTGCTAACATGTTTGTCAGGCAAAGAGTGCGTATATTTATTCAATAGGAAAAGATACTGCTAATTTCACAAAGTTGTTGGAAAATTGGGACTACAGAAAGAGAGAGATGATCCCAAGGTAACAGCAGAAATCCAAGCAAAAAAGAATATTTCTGCAAAGGAGAAATGGAGAAATATGTTCTTAAAGGCAGAAACCACCCCCAGCCTTTCTTAATAGCCTCAAGTCTTTAAAGATGGATATTATGTGAAATCCAGGCCAGCCTATTCGTAAACAAAACAGTTGATGGGATTAAGAATTTACATTCCCCCCAAGCACAGGACATGATTTTTTAGGACATAATAGGATTTACCCCGCCTTTAGACACAAAGCTTTAGACAAACCCCAGAGCATCTCAAACACAAAACCCCAGAAACCTATAAAGATTCAGCCATTTTGTCAGAAACAGGCTTCTGGAAACCCAACAAATCTTCTTTCCTTGCACTCAGTCAGCCTCCATTTTATTTCCATCGCCTTTCTCCTGGCTTGGAACCAGCGTTGCCAGATTCAAAATGTAAAATTATCGTACCCGAGACTCAAAATTATCATTTTTTTGAGAAAATTATCGTACATATAGCAAACTCTATATCTCACAGGAAGTACCAACTGTAGGCATATATCCATGTGGAAAATGTCCGAACTGAAGGCATGAAGCCACAAGATACGATCCCGCAAAACTTACGATCAGCAATAAACTACCTCAATGGGCCTGACGCGCGCGACGACTAGCTGACTCGACTCGTACTCGTACTTGTACGTAGCTCGTGAGCGAGCGTGTATCACGTATGCACAAACTACACGCGCGTACGCACACACACGTGATCTAGACTCATGAAGTTGCATGAACCCACGAAAAGTACAGTATGGTAAAATACTAGCTCTTAAGGTAAAATACTAGCTCTTAAATTGCCAAACTGTAAAATTATCGTACATTTGACCTTTTTGGGAATTATTGATCGTACATCGTACAGAGGGCCAAATTATCGTACAAATACGATAATTATCGTACGTCTGGCAACACTGCTTGGAACTAGACTGGATTTTTCTCCCTACAATTCCTACAGGCCAAGGGAATTCATCCTAAATGCTGACTTTTGTTGGAAAGAGCCATTTGGTTCTGAAAATGGTGTTTTGTGTACATATTTTTCTACACTTTCTATTTGAATCTTCATACAGAGACCAGAAAATTATTATGGATAGTCATTAAAACTTTGCTGAAACAACAGAATGGATGATGGCCTATGGGTTTTGCAAAGTAGTATTCCTTGACATTTAAGAAGTAGACTATCCCAAAACATGGAGATTTGAGCAGGCCAAGTGTAATAAATTACTAGAACTTTTTCAAATTATCTGTGCTTTTAACTTTTCTGACCCCATTTTCTTTTAGAACAACATTGCATGAGTGAATAGTGTCACATAAAAAATTTCCTGGTCAAATAAACCCAAATACTACATGAATAAAATAATGAAAAATGCAATAAATTGGTTTTGAATTAAATATACCTATTTAATATGAGCAGTATAACATGATATATAGGGAAGTCAATATTTCATTGAATTATGAATGAAAACTTAAAACTCTGGACAGGATTTTATTTTTAAAGACCAGATCTGGATTTATAATCCCAATATTGACAACCCTATTTTTTAAAAAAGTCTTTTGTTCTCCTTCCACTTTTAACTAAGAAAATTTGCCAGAAATTGAGAGCAAGTATACCAAAAAAATATTTTCTTGAAAATGGCTACCAAGATTCCCTCAAGAAAACTCTACCGCTGAATGAATAAAAAATAATTAAGAATTGCAAAACAGTCTTCTAACATAACAGGAAACTAAAAGGCCACAAAAACATATTTGTAATAGATTGTAATTTGTTTCAAGCTTGGAGGATATTTTATTTCATTAGCTGAAGTTTGGCTTTTCAGACTCTTCTCGTCTTTTTCCCCCATGCTGCCATTCCTATTTGGAACATTCCAGCCCAGGCAAGATTTGAAAAAAAAATGCATTTGCAGGAAAGAAGGAGTTGCAAATTCCAATAGGGACTTAAACACTTGGGGGGAGTTGCATGCAAAAAAAGAGAGGAAAGAGAGCCCATTTTTGGGGTACAGATTATCTGGAGAAGTGTTTCAGTTATCAGCTGCATTTTGCAAAGGATTCAGCTTCAGTCCATTCCCCGTTGAGTGCCTAACTTTGAAGGAGTAAATCTACAAATTTCCAATGAGAAATCTGCAATGTGAGTTCAAAAGAGGGTGGCATTACAAGGAAACAATTCTCTACTAATAAAATTATCTCTTCTTGAGCACGACTATTACACATTTTTAATGTATATCAAATAGTACAGTTGTACTTGAATGCAGTCCCTTCAAATAAACCTTGTTGCATAATAATAAACTCACTTTCTTCAAATAAATTGGGCTACAAAGTATGTTGTGGGAACCTACCTGCCTTGTGCGTTGACAATGCTACCTATTCATTTGGCCAAAGGCGTTAAATTACAACTCAGAAGTGTTCATGGAGCTCTGGAATTTTGTTAATTTATCTAAAAAAAAGTCAAAATGGTGGCCATGATGATGCAAGTGAAATACTATCTCGTTTTTGTGTACATTATTAAAACACACACATTTACCTCCCTGATTTAAGGGTCACCAGACTCTCTAGGCTTTGTTTCTGAAGATTTTTTTTTTAAATTCAAGTTTTAAGCATAAAATGTTTTCTGGCCTTCTCTGTATTTTAATTTATTCAATTGACGTGCATGCTATGTCTGGTGTCTCATAATATGAGAAAAGTGATAAAAATGCAGCAATTCCAAACGTGGATGGAGGTATCTCAGCAGTAGTCTGAGAAGCAATAGATTTGTTAAGGTCAGGTCCACTTGCTCCTGTATCTGTTAAAATTTGCAACTTACTGTTTCTTTGTAAGAAAAGGAATGAAAATAATAACTAGCTCCTTTTGCAGTCTTGGGGTTGGGGGTCAACACACACAGGCATTTACTCTCAATTCTTGGAATTGATGCAACATAGTCACACAGATAGATAGATAGATAGATAGATAGATAGATAGATAGATAGATAGATAGATAGAATTCTTTATTGGGCAAGTGTGATTGGACACACAATAAATTTGTCTTGGTGCAAATGTTCTCAGTGGACATAAAAGAGTCAAGAATCATCAGGTACAACACTTAATGATAGTCATAGGATACTAATAAGCAATCAAATCATACAGTCCATATAAATTGTAAGGATACAAGTGACTAAGTTACAGTCATACAGTCACAAGTGGGAGGGGATGGGTGATAGGAGTGATGAGAAGATTAATAATAGTAGTAATGAAGACATACTAAGTTGGACAGTGTTGAAGGAATTATTTGTTTAGCAGAATGATGGCGTCGGGGAAAAACTGTCCTTGTGTCTAGTTGTCTTGGTGTGCAGGGCTCTATACTGTCGTTTTGAGGGTGGGAATTGAAACAGTTTATGTCCAGGATGGTAAGGGGTCTGTAAATATTTTCACAGTCCTCTTTTTGACTCGTGCAATATACAGGTCCTTGATGGAAGTCAGGTTGGTAGTAATTGTTTTTTCTGCAGTCCCAATTCCTTTGTGGAGTCTGTGTCTGTCCTGTGGGGTTGCAGAACCAAACCAGACAGTTATAGAGGTGCAGATGACGGACTCAATCATTCCTCTGTAGAACTGGATCAGCAGCTCCTTGGGCAGTTTGAGCTTTCTGAGTTAGCGCAAAAAAGTTAGTGCTTTTTTGATGATGTTTTTGATGTTGGGTGTCCATATACAGTAGTAATAGTAGTAGACAGCCCATCCATTACCACTTACGCCAATTTGTGTTCCTGAATAAAAGAATAACACATTTGGAAGGGACCCTTTTTTAGTCCAATCTCCTGCCCTTGCACTTATTTGAAGGGATGGGTCATTTGCTGATAATCAAAGCTTGGAGTTAGAAGGGGGTGGGGAGAGAAATGACATCTTTCTCCATCACTATTGGGAGAATTGGCCATTGCAGAACAACTGGATACCTCGATTAGCAGAGGCGAGATATGTCACTTGTGTCAACATTCTTGTTTTAAAGTGTTTATGAGGATGATCAGAAAGCATATGATTCTCCAAAAATATTTAACTGGAGATCAGTCTGAGGAAAGGCATATAGCAATTCCAGGCCATTCAAGTGGGACCTTCCTAATAGCGGGCTGGTTACCTGTAGGAAAAAAGGTGCTGCAGTAAGGCAGCTATCTCAGAACAGGTGCTCGTACACTTTGGATGAGTATAGAACACTTTAATAAATAAGTAAAAAATAAGTAACAATAAGCTATGTATCCCAACATAGAACTAACTTTTATAACATGTATAACATGGGGTTGTTTCCTGGAGGTGTATTTATTGGGTCTAGAGGAATAGAAGATTTTGGGGTATATACAAAGTTTTTTAGAGGTATAGAAGTTTCTGTGGATATGTACAAAGTTTTTTGAGGAGCAAGAGTTTCTGGAGATGAGGATGAAGGTTCTAGAGGCATAGGAATTTGGGGAGATTTGTATGGAGGTTCTAGAGTAGCAGAGATCCCTGAAGACGTATATGATGTCTCAAGAGATGGAGGGATCTCCAACTGCACCTATGATGGTTCTAGAATATCTGAAACCTCTGTGGGTATATATGGGCTTTCTAGAAGAACGGAAGTCTCCATGGGGATGTATGGAGGCTCTAGAGAACTGGTGGTCTCCCAGAGAGGCAGTGGTTTCCAGAGGGATGTATGGAGGCTCTAGAGATCTGGTGGTCTCGTGCAGTGTATATGGTGGTTCCAGAGAGGTAGTAGTTTCCATAGGGATATGTGGAGATTCCAGAGATTTTGTAGTCTCTTGCAGAGTATATGGTGGCTCTAGAGAGGCAGTGGTTTCAGGAAGAATATATGGAGGTTTTATGTGGAGGGATGGCTCTGGGGGTAAGTAAGGTGGCTGTAGAGGAGCAGGGGTCTCTAGCGGGATGTATTCGGGCTCCAGAGTGACCTTTGCTTGTGGAGGAATATATTGGGGGGGCAAAATAATTGCCCCTGGAAAGCGATATTCCGGTCTATCTGCTGATTTTGGTCTCAAGGGAAATGACTTGTCAACTACAACAAATGAAGGCTCCTTAGGAATGAAGGGGGGCACTGGAGGCAATGGGATTATTTCATCCGGGACATATGGAGCTTCTAGAATTATGGAAACGGTTTCCTGAGGGACGTGTGGTGGTTCCATGATAATTGTTTCCTTAGTGGGATTGGTGACTGAGGCTGAACTGATGTCTTCATTGTTGCTGTTTTGTAGATGTTTCTCTTTTGGTGTACTTGCTGTTCCCATCATCTCTGTGGAGATCCATTCCACAAACTGCTGAATGGAGGTATAAATTATTGGATGCTTTGTCTTGGAACAGTCTGTCTGAAAGTTGGAGATACCCACTACGTAGTACGGTGACTTGGGTGATGTCCTGCATGTCAATAGTCCCTCAAAGTTTCCCTGTAAGAAAAGGGGAATAAGATTCAGCAATCCAGCTTCAAGGCCATGAAGCATAGAGTAGAATAACCTTTGAAATGGAGCAAAGATGGAAATAAGATGTCATACTGCTGGAGATAGCAGGAAATGCATCTCCATTCTGACAAAGAGCTGTTGATTATTTTCATATGGCTGCTGTCTTGCTGTGATACATATTCTGACCTAACTGGGAGTTGTGGTTCGCCGGCGGACAGTGCAGATGGCAGCAGAATCGGACAGTGGGGAAGAAAGGGGACCAGTCAGGGAGTCTGGAGAGGACTTAGATGAGAGTCCTGCGTCCGATGCAGAGATGGGGCCAGGACCACCTGGGAGTGGGGTGCTGCCTTCAGAGTGTGTTGACCCAGGAAGCAGTACACAAGTAATAAATTCCCAGGTGTAAATAAATTTCCTTTAATGCCTCCAACTTGGCCTCGCTGTTCAAGTATTCACAGTTGGAGATTAAACTCTTTCCAAAATAGTCTCCAAAAGAAAGAAATGCAGTCGAAACTCAAAGAACAGATAACAGAGAAATAAAAAACCAAAACAAACTGCACTGAAGGAATTTCCATGACAGACCAGGATAATTAATTACAAACTTCAAGAAGATAACAAGGCACAGTCTGTTGGAAGAATGCCAACCAAGATAAACCTCAGCCAGGAATAAAACATGCTTTGCTTCTAGCAACGCTGTGTTTTAACCGTCTCTCTTATATACTATTCTCCCCAGCTGCAGCCAATGAGGGGGATCATGGCCACTTCCTCTCCCATAAGCCATGTTGTTCCCTTCTCTGTTCCTCCCTATGTGCCCTAGGATGAAGAGGGGATGGGCTTGGGTCTTCCTCTGACTGCCTAGCCAGCCTCTGCCCTTCCCCAGCCTCCTGCACAACTTCTGGAGCCACACTTCCATTCCCTGTCAGCTGTTTCTCCTCTCCCTCGGAGTCATTCTCCAACAGGGGCATGACATGGAGTCTGGCAGCAGGAAGGCAGAGGACCCAGGGGGGCCTGTTCCCAGTGCTCATGTGCACAGAGCTGCTAGAAGGCAAGAGCAGCTGAAACAAAAGGGGCAACTCAGAAGTAAGGTTGGGAGGTGATTGCCCCTCCCATAAGGATAAAAGTCAGTCCTAAATTATGAAACCTTTGCAGGAAGCAAATTAGTTCAATCAGTTCTGAGTGATCCTTGAAGCTCTGTGTACTTTGGTTGGTTTCTTTTATAGTTAATTGGATACTTCTGTTTTGGCAGCATTCCACAGAACTGAAAGGTGTATACTTATCTTGGGGAACTATTTGAGATTAATTCCGGCTGGGAATGAAAACAATTCCCTGCATTGCAATAAAATAGGTTTTGCTTTTAAAACAAGTTTGTGAATAATTATGATTTATGAAGCCTGGGTCAGAATGCTAGGTTGTGCTGAGTGTCTGGGAGAATTCTAAGTCCAGATTTTGCAGCCTGTTCAGATGCATAGAACAGGGGCAGGAGAGAGAGAGAGAGAGAGACCATGTGCAACTGAAGTTTGATCTAGCTAGTTCTATCGCAGACTCTACAATCATTGATTTTAACTCTCCAGCCAAATGACAAATTTGATTTCAGTATGGCCTGGAGAAAAGACTTCAATATATGAGAGGTGAACAGCATTCAATGCCTTACACAGATAGTTCTTCACTTACAACCATTCAGTCATAACCATTCAAAGACACAATGGCACTGGAAAAAATGATCATAAAATCAAGGATGATTCACATAATGCCTTGTTAGCAACAAAAATACTGGTCCCACTTATGGTCATAAGTCAGGAACTACTTGTACTGGATTATGAAAATGTAATTTAAAGTAACAATTAATTCAGGTTCTTCAATTTTAATGAGAATGTAATTCCAATCAAGTGCAGCACAAAGGATAAAGAATGTGTTATTTGAGAGGAGTCATGCGTTTAGAATTACTCTCCATTATTCATGCATTTGCTGAACTAAATGCATCACGCTTAAACTTTAATTAAAGGTTAATACAAATCCAAATATAATTTAATTGCCTAAGCTGTTTTTTTTTTTTTTTAAGTTTAGCCACCTGGGAGGGAAAGAGATTTATTCTGAATTTTTTCCCTAATGGTCTGCCAGATCATGGTCATAACGGTGATTTGGAAAACAAACAATTTCCTCAACCATTCAATTAAGTAAAGGTTCCCCTCGCACATATGTGCTAGTCATTTCCAGCTCTAAGGGATGGTGCTCATCTCCGTTACAAAGCCAAAGAAGAGCCAGCGCTGTCCGAAGTCGTCTCCGTGGTCATGTGGCCGGCAGGACTAAACACCGAAGGCACATGGAACGCTATTCCCTTCCTACCAATGGTGGTCCCTATTTTTCTGCTTGCATTTTTTACATGCTTTCGAACTGCTAGGTTGGCAATTACTGGTATCTAAATCTCCCTTCAGAATAGGGTTCTTTCAATACAGCTAAAATCTGGGGGTGAATTAATGGCTTAGTGCACGGATGTCAAACATTTCGTGACACTTTTCCCATTTGCGGAGCTGGGGTGCTCATGGCCTACATGTGACACACCCTGTCTGTGGGCCGCCAGTTTGGCACCCCTGGCTTAGTGGGAGTTTTGAACCCATAGAACTAGCTCATGAGGGAGCACACTTACATTGACAATTTGTTATGGTACTGTGGGAATGGCCTTGGGAGACAGGGTGAGGAAACCCCACCAAGGGGACAGTCAGATAAAAGGTAGCAAGAATGTGGACAGGACAAAAGGCTCAGAAGACACTCTCTCTAGTATCTTGGGCTATAAAGGAGAAGGGAATAATGTTTTTTCAGACTGGCAAGATGCCGCTTACGTCACCTTACAATAAAGTAGGATTTACTCAACTGGTCTGGTTACCTATCTGGTCTACCTTGCAAGGTTGATACCATCTGAGCCAATGGAAACAGCTTTTGCTATACTTGCTGCTGATGGGCACAGTATTGATGTCAGGGCTCCGGCACTTACCTCATTTAAACCATAAATCTCTAGTCGAACTTCCAAAACTTAAAGAAGATTTATTAGGAGTAAACATGCCGGTGCTGCCTGGGTGTAGCCGACTCTGAGGCACATCATTCCTTGTCACCCTTGACCCAGGTTTCCCCCCACCCCTGGGTGTATCATAATTCATATTGTCCAATGGGACACATCCATAGCCAAGAGTCATCAATCATGCTCTCCAGTTTGAATTTTGCATGGCAGGAACTTTGATCACCTAGAAACTGTCTTTGAAAACATTTATGGAATACAAGCTGCCCACGGCTGCCCTCTCCCTTTCTGTTGGCAAAAGACCATAGAAATATTTTATGAGTTGACAATTGAACTCTCTACCTGGCAAGAGTTCCTGTCCCTGTCCTCCAAATTGGCACAGAGAGTGTGGGGATTCATCCTGCCGTTGTACCACCTGCTGCCGTTGCATGTCATGGTCTCCAGAATTTTTGCTCTGGCTTCATACAAAACAGCAGACATACCTGTGGCCAAAGCATGGAATTCAGTTGGATCCTTCCTTAACACACACTCACACGCCTGCTTTCCCAAATCACAAATCTAAAGCCTGCTTGACATGAACCAGAGAGAGAGAGAGAGAGAATCCTCGTATTACTCATGAATTAGTCCTTACTAAAACTATACATCTGGAATTGATGAGTTCACCTGGTCTGAGCTAAGGGGTTTTAACATCCGTGTTTTACTCAGTAATCAAGGTATCTTATTTGGCATGGTGGAAAAGCTAGCTCCCTGGGACCTGACCACAGCTGCGCTTCCACTCACTAAGAAGAAAAATGGGCCAGAGAAAACTGTCCTGCACCCAAAGGGAAAGAGACGCACCAGCTCAAAGTAACAACAAGCATTGCACTCATCTTCTCCTCTACTGGCCTCCTCCACCATCATAGAGGGTGAAACATGGCAAGTTGTCCCCATCCCGAGATGGACAATATTGTGAGGGCTTGTCCTTACCACAGTTAGATGGAGATGTGGGAAAGCCTATAGGATTTATAGCCTCTAAGGGAGAAGCAGAAAAAATCCCATACCAACACACTTGCCTGTCTCTAAGTGAACATGGGGAATCTATACAATAGAAGACCCATCTATGTGATTCCACGCTTGCTTGTGCCTCCCTCCACTCTGATTCCCTCACCCTCAGAGCTCCAGCTGCTGATGTAACAGCTGGAGAAGGCTTCAGGGTCCACGGAGACTGGTGGCAAACAGATTGGCTGCACATAGTTATCAAAGTTCACAGGACTGTCAAGCTCAATGAGCGCAATGTCGTTGGTCATTGTGAACTGGTTGTAATCTTGGTGGAAGATGATTTGTTTTATTGATCGTAACTGTACTGTGTCCGGCAATCTAGAAAGGTCTCTGACACCGAACACAACCTTCCAGGATTTCAAGGAACTGCAAAGAAAAAGAAAGAAAGAAAGAAAGAAAGAAAGAAAGAAAGAAAGAAAGAAAGAAAGAAAGAAAGAAAGAAAGAAAGAAAGAAAGAAAGAAAGAAAGAAAGAAAGAAAGAAAATTAGATGTGCAGTACCCCAATAAATCTTTCAAACACAGCCTATATCCCCAGATTTCTAAAAATATGGGACTGTACGCCCTTCCTCAAATACAAAGAATTCAACCACAGCATGCAACTTCTGAAGGTCCCTGGTGTGTACCTGGCACAACATGGCCTCCATATTCTCCTGAAAGAGTTTGAAGATCTGAGAATAGCTTGCCTGCAGAATGCGTTGCTTCTCTATTACTGGAAGTATTCAAGAAGAAATGGGGAAACCATTTGCCAAAATGGTGCAAGGTTTTAACAGATTAACAGGTCTCCTACTTTAGCAGGGGGTTGGACTAGAAGACCTCCAAAGCCCCTTCCAAGTCTGTTATTCTAATTCTGTTTCTTCCCAATTCTGAGGTCCATCCATTGCACACACAGGAGAAGAGGGACGTGCTTAATGCTTTCAGGGATTGGACACCATATTAGGATGAGGGCTGGCACAAAATGAACGGAAGAATTTATTTCATGGTGATGATCCTCTATTGTTTCCTGGATTTGGGGAGGAAATTTAGTCTTCTTTTTTAAAAGAATATTTAAGAATGTTCTTTAATACAGCATATGAATATGGAAATATTAACCTTTGATTCATGGTTATAATCTCAGCTGGTAATACCTCTCAGAAGTTGTAGCCAGTCAGAGAATTCAAAGAACATCCTGGAAGAAAGTAAGGGCCAACAATTTATTGGCAACAATGCCAAGAAAATAATACAATGTGCCCAGGATGTCAACAGGAGCCTATCTTGGTTTACAAGTGGCTTCACAGAATCAATATTCTTTTGTTCCGCTGTGTAGTGGATTATTCTAGATCAGTGTTTCTTAGACTCAATAACTTTAAGATGTTTGAATTGGGGAATTCTTGGAGTTGAAGTCCACACGTCGTTAAGTTGTTGAAGTTGAGATACACTGTTGTAGATAATTGTCTATAATGTATTATGTAAATAATCTGCTGTTTATCAGGGCTGTTTATCTATTATTAGACCAGGGGTGTCAAACTCAAGGCCCATGGTGATCTGGCCCTCAGGGTGCTTAGATCTGGGCTTCAGGGCCACCCCTGGAAACAATGAAGGACCGACCCGCGGTGCCTCTGCCAGTGAAAACGGAGCTCCGTTTTTAGTGGCAGAGGGTTGCAGGAGGCCATCGTAACCTAAAATGGAGCTTGGGAGCCTATTTTCATTGGCAGAGTGCTAGGGTCTCCACAGGCGTCCCCAACATGAATGACATCAACCTGGCCATGCCCCCCCAACCCCTTGAGGTCAAACACAACCCTGATGTGGCCCTCAATGAGACGAGCTTGACACCCATGCTGTAGACTCTGGGAATTAGATGGATGGTATACCAATAAAATAAACGAAAGCCACATCTTCCCTGTTCCACAAATCCTCAGCAAGTAGTAAATGCTAGCTTCTTTCTTACTCTCTCTTTGCAATGAAGCAGTGTGCTGCAGTGAGAATCCAACGGGCATTAATTATGGCTCCATCACAGGAATGCCTTGGTCCTCTGGCAGTGTAGATCTGGATGCTGGTGAGCCACGGCCAGGTCCCAGGTAAGGCATAATCACCTTCCGTCACCTGCTTCTGGTCCTGGGGTTTGGGCTCCAAAAGCTGCATCCCACAGACTGAGAAGAAGCGAACCCAGAAAGATCAGAGGTCCAAAAAAGCAAGAAGAGAGAGAGAGAAAAAATGATCGCGCTGGATTGTAGTCAGGCCGAAATTGGCAGAAACAGCATTTCCAGAAGATGTCACAATCTGGGAGCAAAGAAACTGAAGGGGTGATTTCTCTGAGTGTGATCCCAAGGAAGCAAGATGCCTCCAAGGGCAAGACTTTCCTTGATTCCTGATCCTTGCATCACTTCTAGAAGGGGGAAAAAAGGGACAGGAGGGGTTCCTTCAAGTTTCTTCTTGGAATAGCATAAAAAATGGGCAGCTAAGGGCACTGCAGATTGCTGGTGAGAAGACTGCAGAATAAAAAAAAATAGGACATCTCTGTTCACCCCTTGCCCATCTCACTAACAATCAGAAGAGCATCCTGCTCCATCTGTCTTTCTCATTCAAATCCTCTTCTCCTATGGAAGGATTTCTAAAGCAATCTAAATGTAAAATTAAGCTCACATGCGATCAATTTGAACAAACCATAACTAAATATAGCCACCAAACATTGCATTTAAATCTTGGCCATTCCTTTTCCTCAAATCCCTAATATTTAATCTACATTATAGGTTTGATGCAAATCTATACTTGGTAAGAAAGATTGTAAAGGAAAAAATAACTGTAGCAATTTTTTAACAAACGAACATTCTTCTGATGTCTGCAGTGCTATTCTCAACAGTCCGAGCTAGCAAGACTGCATTAAATATACATATTCATCTTTAAAGTAATGGTGGCTTGGACTGTTAATTTGGACTGTCTCTTGATAGCTGTCTCCATACTGTACTAAAGGATTCTAATTTGGGAATTTGCACTCTACTGATGAAATCATAGAATCATCTTAGAATCTTACATAGACTCATGCAGTAGACTAAAAGATTCACTGAGTCACGGGCTCTTATGGACTCAAAAATCATAGGGCTGGAAGGAATGTTGGAGATCTTCCAATCCAGGGGTCTCCAACCTTAGCCACTTTAAGACTTATGGACTTCAACTCCCAGAATTTGCTTTCCTGGCTGAGGAATTATTCTGGGAATTCTGAGGAATTCTGGGAATTGAAGTCCACAAGTGAATCCAATCCAACCCTTGCTCAAGCTGAGTCTTTATTATACCTATCCTGGACAAATGGTTGTCCAATCTTTTCTTGAAAACACCTAGTGATGGAGCAACCACAACTCCGAAAACTGTGATGTTTAATTGTTTTGTCAGGAAATTGCTCCTTTTATTTCCAGACTGGATCACCCTCTGGTGAGTTTCACCCACTGCTTCTTGCCCTGCTGCCAGGTTCCGTAGATAATAAATTGAGCCCCTTTTTCCTATGACAGTCCCTCAAGTTTTGGAAGATGTTATCATGTCACTGCTAAGCTTTACCCTCCTAAGGCTATATTCCATATCTAGTTTCCTCTGCTGTTTTCATCATACTGTTTGGCCTCCTTATCATCTCTGTTGCTCTTTTGGGCACTCTTTCCAGGGCTTCAAAATCTTTTTTTTTTTTTTGTATCCAAGGGAACAGAACTGGACACAGTATTCCAGCCATTATGGCCTCACCAGTGCAATATAGAAGAGCAAGTCCAAGGGGACGCTAAAGCAAGACCACCTGACGAAGTCAGTCAACAATCTTATTACAATAACAAGCTGACTTAATTCTATTATATAATTGTTTTCTAAGCATCATCATAACCGCAGTACATTTTTGTCTGTTTCATGCAAAAACTCTATAAGGGCTTTCAAGTCAGCCATAAGTATAGATACTGTCTTTTTTTCTCTCACCAAAGAAATTAATTTAGCCATTTCTGCAAATCCCATCCTCTTCCTCAACCATTCCTCCATTGTGGGTAATTGTCAAACATATAATAATTTCCCAGCTAGATTCCAGGGCTGCTTGACAACAAGATCAACTTTCATCTGGACCCTTAATCTAGCCTCACCAGACAGTATGGCCTCCTGTTTTTGTGGGGCTTATTCCTAGGTGAGCTCTAAAGTTCGCTTTTTTAGGGCAAGTGTTGTCAGTCTACAAAAGAGTGCAGTCACAGTTCATCTGTCAGCAAAAATTTCAACAGGTTGTTTGGGAAGACCAGACCTCAGCACCAGATCTAGAGACATGATTGTGAAAACCCTTATGGTGGGCCCTGGTGATGGAAGTCACGGAGAAACCCTACATGGCACCCTTCCCATGCCTTCTCCTCACGTGTGGCCATGTCACATGTCCCCAACAATGACAGAAAGACAGGGATTAGCCATCCCAAGCGGGGCCTTGATCCTGCGCTGCAGTCCATGGCACCTGTCGTCTATTGTTCAGACTAAGGAGGCAACCTTAGTAAGTTCTTCTGCATTGCTAGGAGACAAGCCCTGAGTTCCACCAACCGGCTAGGCTGGAATGAACAAGCCATTCCATGGTCCAGGGAGGGGTTGGAGTTTTATCACGGGGATTCCATCAAAGTCTACAGGTAGCATAGCCACCTGGGCTGGGGAAGTTACCTGGAATTTTAAACCTTACCATTCACCTTTTCATAAAAGGTAATATTAGCATTTAACCATGGCATCCATGCCTCCTTTTGAAGTTGAGGAAAACCTGGTTTCTTCTCAGCCAAAGCCATCTTTTTTAATGTGCAACGAATGACCTATTCATAAACTAAACAAGGGAGAGGGGCTTCTAGAAATCCTTGAATGCACTTGCAAATTTTAAGGAAGATACAAACCGGGCTGGGAAAGGAAATAATTGAAGCCATAAATTTGCCACTTGTGGAATATTTGGAATCCATCTTTTCCGTTCTTCAATTCTCACATGTAGTGTCTTTTGTTGCTTGATCACTTGCTTTCTGAGGTATCACCTTTACTGAATGTATGTGTCACTTGTTTCTGTACCGTATAAAAATTCTTGACCCTCTTTAATAAACACTTTTTGCTTTGCCTGAATTACTGGTGATGAATATTTTTGGGCAGGCAAAATATTCCCTTTGCAAAAAAAAAGTTTTATTTCCCAAAGTCAGGAAATAGTCTACAGCTCCATGCAAATATGGGGTGCCTGAGTTTCTAGGCAACAGTGTGAGCAGCCACATCCTGAGATTTTAATAGAGAGTTGTCAGATGTGATCAACTTAATATAGTAATATAATAATTTTGATGGCCTCTTCCTAGATTAGTTGCCTTTGGGTCCATGCAACGAAAACGCATTTCTTCAGCAAGGCCCAAATTTACAGTAGTTGCCCAAGTACACACACTAATGTATCCACATAGTATATCCTATTTTCACTAGTATATCCTCATAGCTAATTAAATCCTTTTGGACATAGGAAAATGACTTTTGGAAGCCTTCCTTGAAAGACAGCATGAACTGGCATCTTAGGTAGCAATTGGTTTCCTTCAGACTAATTACAAGCTTCCAAATAATTTAGTTTGAAATTGCTATATTTTGTTCATTTGTGTTTATAGAACACTCCTGTCACTTTCACTAAATCATTGTAATGTTTTCTTCACCTTTAAGGTTACGAAAATATAAGGTTTTTCGTCAGGTTCAAACATAGACTTTTCAAAGGAAGCAATAGAGAAGACATTTCATAAAATTCAACTTTGCAAGAAATGAATGAAAAAGCAATACAGGTAGTCCTCAATTAGCAACTGCCTCATTTAGTAACCGTTTGCAGTTATAACGGTGATTTGAAAGTGAGTTTGCATAGATCAGAAAAGCAAAGCTGAAGGAAGACCAAAAACGTGGTCATGGTTTCCTTTAGTGTATGGTTCGCTTAAAGACTGAGTTGCCGGTCCCATCTGTGATCACTAAACAAGATCAGCCAGGATGAAGCATTACATCTTATTCATGTCTGTTTTGGAGGGGGGTGTTGGGTGGTGTTGGTACCAAGATTTAGAGTGGCTAGTTGAGCTCTATCATCTTCCTTTTTCATTTCATAAAACTTACTCAATTACCTTTAAGGCAGAACTTTTGTTAATAAATGTCATTAATTTGAATGAATTCTTTATTGGCCAAGTGTGATTAGACATACAAGGAATTTGTCTTGGTGCATATGCTCTCATATTTCTGTCAATATCTTTATTTTAAATTTGAAGAACTTGGTCCTTAAACTGCTCTGTGCCTAAATCTTTCTGTAAAATCTGTACTATCCAGACGTACTCTAATATTGGGTAAGAGTATTCAAAAATTATTCCAATATACTTTTTAATTTTGCCTGATCGAACAAGTGGCTGATGTTTGTGCTAAGGTGGGAACAGAGGCATCGGTTCTTCAGCCACCTATGCTCTCCTCATCCATCCCTTGTCACAAACTACAGGGCTATTGTGAATACCGGTTGAGTTGCACTCCTGGTTCCCTTGGACCACAACATGTGCAGGTTCCTTTAACCTTTTGGGTTTTCCCATCTCAAAAGATGAGATCCATCAATAGACATTCTAATCAATCCTCATCTCTTTATCTGTAGCATTGGCTTCATGAGGACAGAGCTCAGTTGGTGCTTTGGGTGGGTAGCTTTTCAGTTTTAGTTGGGTTACTTAAGGGATACACCTTTTCAGGTGACATGCCCATGTATGGAATGGAACATGAGGTGGGCAGGCTGTGAATTGGCAGCCAAGAGCCTTTGCAGGTGAAGCTTAACCCCCTCCCTGTTGTGGTGTGCTATGATCTCCATCCAAATATGTCCTCTGATCAGGTTTGTCAGGGAATTGCGCAGCTGGTGTCCAAATGGAGTCAGAGACATTGACACAAATTTGCAGTTTTATGTAAATATATTTACAGGAGACAAACAGGAGCATCGTCAGGTAAATCAACACAACAGGAACCTCATGAGGTAAATCACAAACCACACACACAGCACACAGGAAAAAGTTGGGAAACAAGGAAACTCTCCCTTTACTATTACAGCAACCAATTCCAGCTCAGATTCCCTCTTGCAGTGGCCAGCTCTTGTCAACCAATTGGTTATAACTTAGTATGTCGTTACTCGTTGTCCAACCCTTCACTGCTCCAGCTATTATCAAATATCTTATCACCCCTCACTGGTGTGGTGTGCTATGGTCTCCACCCAAATATGTCCTCTGATCAGATTTAATTTCACCAAGAGGCTTTGAACTGTGTGATCTCCTATCTGACCAAATAGTCCTCTCTTGTTTGCCCTAATCGTCACTTTGTAGCAGATACTTACTGCACACTTCCAAGGTGAGGTCAGGTGTTTTTGGCCATCATGCCTACACAATATGCTTCCCTGAGATTTTTGAGGGATAGTTGATGTTTAGCCTTCACCAGTCCACCTAGAATCAACCAAAGCTCCGCTAGTCCCCCTTCCTAGCCTTTGCAGAAATAGGATTTGAATGGCAGTTGAGCAGCTGATGAGCAATTGTGCCTTTAGCATCACAATTTATATTCTATTGTGGGCACAGCTGGAGGGAAGGCCATCTAACGAGGCTTTGGATTTTGCCAACATCCAAAGATCTGCATAAGAATCATTTTGGGTTTCATGTTTTTGTGATAGTCCTGAAATGTAGGTCAGTGCTATAATCACCAAGCCATCAATGGATGTTGGACTTAGGACTTGCTTAGGACTCTCCTGCATGACAGTGAAACCGATAACTGAATTCCATACATCTCTTCCCTGATATGAACTCTTTATAGCACTTCAGTCATGAAGAAGGTTTAAAAACATGACAGCTGTGGGGTTACCAGCTCCTTGTTCCCGCACAGCTGGAACAGAGTGAGGATTGCTCACTTTTGGCCATTCAGGAAAACCTTTATTCAAGAAGAAAGAAGTGATCTACAGCCCAAATGAAAGCTACCGGTATTTCCCACATGTTTGAAAGGGACTATTGGCTGCTCGGGAAGGTGAGTGGTCAGGAGAAGGACTGGACGTTTCCTTTCCTCCCAGGCTTAGCTCTTGATAGCCATCGCCGATATGCTCCTGGCCTTCTGCAGTGACCTCACGTTTCATCATCAGGTTCTACTCTGAAAATTCTCCCTGCATCTCAGAATGTGCAGGGTTACCGTAGAGACAGGAGTAAACACTTTAAAATAATCCCAATCTTACTGACCACTCTTTACCGGACGCTGACTCGACAGGAGGTAGTCGTGCCAGAACTGCTCGCAATTTTTGAAAGCCATCAATTCTTACACCATGGCAGGTAGGAATTGGGCCATCTCGCCCATTGAAGGGATCCCTAGTTTCCCACTCAGTCAGAGGGAAAGGATTAAGAGGCAGAGCTGGGGAAGAGGAAAAGGTTTAGGGATGGGCTGTAAAAGAAAAGCCAAGGGAATCCATGATGGAAAGGAAGTCAGAAGAAAATCAATGGGATGAGCCATCTCCAAAGGCAATTTCGGGAAATTCTTGACTCCTTTTCATTGGATGTACTTTTATGGAATAACATCTTACGGAGTGACTAAACTACATGGTACGCTCAGCCCCTCTACAAGGAAACTGCAAAAAGAAAGAAAATGTTTCTTTTTTACCAACCAACTCTCCCCTGCTTTCATTCTGGGGCATGTGTGCTGGGGAGAAGGACTTTGTGTCTGGGGAAGTAATAGGGGTTTAGCCTCTCCCTGGACATTTCATGATGAGGACCTAGTTACAATAAAATATTTGTTTATTGAAATCCTTTCATCCAGAGACGTGCAACCGAATGCTAAAGGTTTAACACAAAAGAAGGGCAAAGTGTTTAAAATAAATAACCAGATAAGCATATTATGAGGGCACCTCAGGGGATGAAGGACTAACGGCCTTGCTTCTTTCTTGTCTCTTACAGATGTAGACAACTTGCTGGCTCGGTGGCAGTCATACTCCTTTTAGACAGACGGAAGGTAAAAATAACCCTAGATAAAGATATTATTAGGGCTGTTCCAGAGATGAATGACTAATGGGCTCGCTTTCTATTGTGTCTTACAGAGGACATCCATTATTTATGCCATCAGCTGACCCAATGGCACCCATTTATAAACTGACCAGCCAACCTTTTTGGCAATGTGAGTGTTCCCAGGCCACAATAACCACAAAGCAGTGGGTTAAGATGCAGCCTTCCAGAGTAGTTCCTGGTATTTCAAGAGAGAACCTGAAAAACCACTTGCCCATTTTCAGTCTGGCAGATGAATCTAGACTGACTGGGCATACTTGACCATCTGCTGACCAAGGTATGCAACAGGTGACCTCAAGGAAGGGTGGAAAAGGAAGCATGTTTCCCTTCAATTGTAAATAAAGGGGCAAAAAAACCACTCCCAGACCCTGAAGTGAGTGGGTAAGGAGGCTACATCCAGCCCAGTAAAGAGGCTGTAGGTGAGAATTGCCTTTTGACCCCCAGGTCTCTCTGTCGGCTCCTGCTCTGTGGCCAGAAGAGTCCCTGGCAGAAATCCCGGATCCCGTGAAGCTTTCAAGCCACCCAATTTCCATGGGTCTGTAGATACATGAGGCAGCACAACAGGTCTCAGAACTTCAAAAAATCCTATTGAAGTCAAATGGATACTAAATACAAGCATCAGAAGTCTATTTTTACTGAACTCAGTCTCGGAGCGGAGATATAAATCCCATCTTCCGAAATTTAGAACTTTTGATAGCCTTTTGAGTTGTATTTTTATTTGAACAGTTCCTTTACTTTGCATAAGATAACTATTCCAAAAAACTGGACTTAAGAATGAAGTGCTCTTTATAGCACTTCAGCCATGAAGATTTAAAAACATGACAGCTAGAACAGAGTGAGGATTGCTAACTTTTGACCATTCAGGAAAACTTTATTCAAGAAGAAGTGATTGACTGCCCAAATGAAAGCTTTTCCCTGCTTCTGTGAAAGTGAAGATTGGCTACCAAGGAAGGTGAGTGGTCAAGAGAAGAACTGGATGTTTTATTTGCTTGCCAATATCTTGTGGTATTTGAAACCCAACATCTCCTCCATTATGACACGTAGGAATTGGGCCATGTTGCCCATTGAAGAAATCCCTTGCTTCTTCAGAAGATTCACTCAGAAATAGTTGCATTAAGAGGCAGAGCTGGGGAAGAGGAAAAGATTTAGGGATGGGCTGCAAAAGAAAAGCCAGTCCATGATGGAAAGGAAGTCAGAAGAAAACCAATGGGATGAGCCATATCTAAAGCCAATTTTGGGAAATTCTTGACTCTTTTCATTGGATGTACTCATATCTTTGGTACACTGGAGTTTTATTTCTGTTAACAATATATTTTTTTCAAAATATGTTTCTTTATAGAAATAGATGTGTAATTTTATTTCTTCATCACACCTAAAGTTTAGCAGGGGCAGTGATGGAAGAAAGGGGTGAAAAGAAATATGAATGGCAAAGCAGGAAAGCAAATATCCTGCTGAATTGTCTTTATTTCTCTATGGCCGAGGAAGAGAATTCAGGGTCCTTTTAAAATTTTAGGGAGAATGTCAACTCCTTGGGGGTCCTCTATTTTTGACAGCCCAATTTTTTTTTAATTTAGAAGAAGCCCCCAATCAGTAGGGAGTAGGCAAGGGTAGATCTCTCAAACTTTGTATGGAGTAACTTCTTATGCAGTGACCAAACTACATGATACCATCAAGTTGTAAAAATAAGGAAAAACTCCATTCTTACCAATCAACTCCCCCGCCCCTTTCATTCTGGGGCATGTGTGCTGAGGAGGACTTTGCCTGTGGGAATAGTAGGGGTTTAGCCTCTCCCTGGACATTTCATGATGAGGACAGTTACAATAAAGTATTTGTTTATTGAAATCCTTTCATCCAGAGATGTGCAACCGAATGCTAAAGGTTTAACACAAAAGAAGGGCAAAGTGTTTTAAATAAATAACTAGATAAGTATATTATGAGGGCACCTCAGGGGATGAAGGACTAACGGCCTTGCTTCTCTCTTGTGTCTCTTACAGACGTAGACAACTTGTGCATCCTGCTGGCTGGGTGGCAGTCATATTCCTTTAGACAGACGGAAGGTAAGAATAACCCTAGATAAAGATATTATTAGGGCTGTTCCAGAGATGAATGACTAATGGGCTTGCTTTCTATTGTATCTTACAGAGGACATCCATTATTTATGCCATCAGCTGGCCCAATGGCACCTATTTATAAACTGACCAGCCAACCTTTTTGGCAATGTGAGTGTTCCCAGGCCACAATAACCGCAAAGCAGTGGGTTAAGATGCAGCCTTCCAGGGTAGTTCCTGGTACTTCAAGAGAGAACCTGGAGAACCACTTGCCCATTTTCAGTCTGGCAGATGAGTCCAGCAACACATTGTTATTTACAAGTTGCTCATATTTAGAAATAATTTAAATGTACATGACATTTGGGGGGGCAATTTCCCCAGATCCCACTCAAATAAGAGACCTACCCTTTGTTCAGCATTTACAAATGATCTGATGAGTCAGTAATTGAAACATCTGACTTTGATCCAGCCTTCTATTTCCTATCTGCCTGCTCAGTTGACCCCAAGCAATGCTAGCATCCAAAGCCACCTGCCTCTTGGAGTTTCACACCTCCAAACTCTCCTTGGGGAAAATTGCAGCTTTCCACAGTGGTAGCCAGTAACCCTCTCGTCTTTGCCTTTCTTCAGCCTTGATATGCACCTCAGTATCAACATCTTCCTGCCACCAGGTCCATACAACAGATACACAGCCTTTCCTACCTCCAATGCTGACTGTCAGCTGGTTCAGAGACAACACTTTGTGCCACCTTCAATTTGGGCCTACAGCTGCATAGTCAACCAGCCTGTTTGCAAGATGATAGTTACTTGTGCAATCCTGGAGTTCTGGGTCTCATCACTTTGGGAGAGAATAATCCATCTCCACAGACAGGTAAGTCTATCCCACTGTTGCCATCTTCAGCCAGGCAAGTGGTCTGGCCCTCAAAGAAGTGGAACCTCGGATCTTTGAAGCATCGATTCCAGCAGGGCCATCAAGACCCAGCAGAGTGAAAGTTTCACATGCAGACCTGAAAGATCTGTGGTCTTCCTTTCAGAATGCCAGAGTTTTGACTTAGCCTGTGCCACCACAGAGAATAATTTTGGGTTGGATGGTGTGTGCCAAAGCGCTGCAGATAGAGAGGCTGCCCGCTTACCAAGGGAGGATTTCTTGCAAGAAGCCTGAAGGTACAGTTTCATCATGCTCTTCCAAGAGGTTTGAAATTTTTTTGTCGGCTTTAGAGAATATAACTCTGTGAAACTAATCCCCCATCAATAATAGATATTGATCCAGACCCATGTCAGCAAAAACATAGTTAACACCATCACATAAAACCCAGAAGTAATCTTGAAGCAAGGATCTTAAGACATTTTAACAGTCTTAAAAAATTAAGTCTTACATCTGAATACAGAAAGTGAGGGATTAACATGCCGCCCTCCAGGTGGTTTTCTGGTATTGCAGGAGAGAACCTGGAGAACCATTCACCCATTTTCAGTCTGGCAGATGCGTCCAACCTGTGGACGTAGCTGACCAATTGCTGACAGTGTTTCACTATTCCTCAGCAGGTGACTTTTAGGTAATGGGAACCATTGTGTACTGCTTCCTTGCAACACTACTCCAGAGGGGATGAGTCTCTCAGAGCTCAGCTGCCCTACTACACCTCTGAATCTTTGCAAGAGGCTGGTGGAAGAAGCGCTGTTCCATCCTGATGTCTCTCAGGATGTTCTCCAAAATCATTTCTGCTTCATTCCAGCCAGCCCTTTATAACCCTTTGTGTTCATCAGCTGAACCAATTTTGCAGAAAATTGCTGAGCGTGTCCATTGTAGGCTGCCCTTTTCAAATGTGGCGAACCAGGAATGAAGTTGCTCCCTGGAGAATGTTCTGCAAAAGCTGAAGACAGTCCTCAGAGCAGAGCAATGGCAAATGTCGAGGTGGGAGAAATATGGGAGCCTACAAGTGGCTCATCTTTTGTCTCGGCAAACTCCTAGCTTCCATTTTTGCTTTCTTTCAGTGCCCGGGGAGTCATATTGGGCAGGCAATAGACCACAAGTCTCCTCCTTCCTAGGCAGAAGGTACAGGGCTACCCTTGGCAGACTTCACAGATGGATTCTATGTGCCAAAGGAGCTTCTGACTGAGTTTGCCAACACCGAACAGTGTTTTTTTTCCCCTTCATCGAGCCTCTCCACCCGAAGACCTTGCAGTGCAGAAGGCCCTTAAACGGTGCATTCCCAACGTCATGTTGTGTTTTTACAACGACAATGATAATGATCCATTTTATGTACACTGAGAACTTACGCACCTTGTGTGTCTAATCTCACTTGGCCAATAAAGAA
Organism: Hydrophis major; assembly: GCA_033807585.1. NCBI lineage: Eukaryota > Metazoa > Chordata > Lepidosauria > Squamata > Elapidae > Hydrophis > Hydrophis major. The sequence goes on from CM066334.1 coordinate 9,560,541, forward strand.
TTCTCATTCTAATTCTTCCTCAGTGTGACAACAGGTCCTTATACTCCATGCAGCTGTGTCTTCTCTTCAGACTCTGGGGGACCATAAACCATTTAAAAGGGGGAAAAAAAGAAAAACCCCTTTCATTGAACAGGGCGTAAAATAAAGCAAGACACAGGCAAGGCACGAAAACAGTAAAATACGCCCCATTATAGCACGGCGGGCCCTCCATATCGGCCTCATCCCGAGGGCAAAGAGCCCTGTCAGGGTTTTGGCGGGAGGGGTCCTGGGTGCCTCGATTAGGCTGCTGGCGGGCGGAAGAGCGGCTTCCTTGACCGCAGGCCGCTGGAGAAGGCCGCCTTCCCTCAGGGGGGCCAGCGAGGCGGCGATTCCTGCCTTCCCGGCCGAAGAGAGCGCTCCCTCCACCCGAGAGCCTCTGACTGGAATTCAGCCGCGCGGCAAACTTTGCGCCCCTCAGTCACCTCAGGAGGCGGCCCCCCCCCGCCCAGTCTCTCCCTTCCACCACATCGGTCCGGAGCAAGGGCGCATGCGCATTGGCAGTTTTCCCGATGGCGGGGATTTTTCCGTCCACCGGCGGCGCGTTGCCCCTGAGAAGAAAGTGGCGAGCGGGGATCCAAAACCGGGGCGGCTGAGGTGGCGGGGGTCCCTTCGAGGGGAAGCCGAAGAGCACCTGGAGCGAGAGCGCCTCGAGGGACGTCGCCCAAGGTCCTGAGGCAGCGCCGGGTGTGAGAGAGGGTTCCCGTGAGGAGGGGGCGGCCCGGGTGGGGAGGGGACAGGTGAGCTGCCCAGGTAAGGCGCTGCTCTCCAACGGGAGGTGGGTGTGGGTGTGACCGTCCCGTCCTGCTTTGATCAACCAAGTTGCCTTCAGAAGCTGTTGGAGCTTTGTCACTGGAAGCTTTCAAGAAGAGACTGGATAGAAATGGGGTGGGGTCTCCTGCTTTGGCAGGGGGTTGGACTGGATGACCTACGAGGTCCCTTCCAACTCTGATAATCTGTCGATCCCAGGAGGTGGTGCTGCCTTTGTTTAATGGAAACGGAGATTTTTTTTCTTCCACCTTTTTTTGTTAATAAAACTCAGGTGAACAGACCTAAAAACTCATTCTTCCAACCTATTTCCCCACAACAACAACAACCCTGTGAGGTGGGTTGGGTGAACTATCCCAAGTCCGTCCCAAATCACAATAGGATCTGTCTAGGCAACCCAGTCAGAATACTTTTCTTCTCCAAAATACCCTTGGGAACAACTGCAGCTTCCTAACTCCGCAGCCTGTAATCTTCCCATCTCTGCCATTATTCCTCAGCCTTTCCATGCAGCACTGCTACCTCGGGGTCAAAATGTTTCTGCCACCACCACCACCACCTTAAAACAGATACACAGGCCTTCCCGCCTTCAACATTGGCTTTAAAAATGAATGAAAAAGAAATATATATATATATATATTGTAAGAGCTTCTGTAAGCATCTTTGCCTGGCTCAGATCTTGAGGAACTTCCAAAACACAAGGGGCAATTTTCGTTTTAGAAAATGCCTCTAAAAACTACTTTACACAGATATTTTTTGAGGTTATTTCCCCCTCTTCTTTTGGAGAACCTGCACTTTTGCCCAGGTCTTCTGGGGATTCTTGCCTTTTTATTGGATGTGCTCATATCCTTGGTAATTTATGCAGTGGAGTTTTATATCCGCTGCCAATACGTATTTCTTAATTATTTGTATAGAAATAGATTTTTAACTCTTTTATCACTGAGTAAGTATATTATTAGGGCCGATCAGGAGATGAATGACTAATAGCCTTGCTTCTTTCTATGTGTGTCTTATAGATCTGGTGGATGAGTTGTGCACTCTGCTGGCTGAGTGGCAGCCATTTCCCCTTTGACAGAGCAAAGGTGAGAATAACACTGGATAAATATATCTTTAGGGCTGATCAGGAGGTGAATATCTAATGATCTTGCTTCTTTTCTTGCAGAAAAATCTGAACCAAGTTGTCTGATAGTAGCAACTATAACTGCTATAGGAGGCAACCCTGCTAACATCTCTGGAAGAGGAACACCACTTCTGAGCAATCTTTGGTCCAGCCTTCTATTTTCCATCTGCCTGCTCGGTTGACCCCAAGCAAGCTAGCATCCAAAGCCACCTGCCTCTTGGAGTTTCATACCTCCAAACTCTCTTTGGGGGAAAATTGCAGTTTTCCACCTTGGCAGCCAGTAACCATCTCGTCTTTGCCTTTCTCCAGTCTCGTTATGCACCACCCCAGTATCAACATCTTTTTGCCACCAGCCCCATACAGGAGATACATAGCCCTTCCTACCTCCAACATTGGCTGACAGCTGGTTCAGAGACAACACCTTGTGCACAAACCACCTCCAACTTGGGCCTACCGCTGGGACAGCTGCAGGCAGTTGGGCTTGGTCAACCAGCCTGTTTGCAAGATGAGAGTTTCTTGTGCAACCCTGGAGTTATGGCTCTCATTCATTTGAGAGAGACGAATCCATCTCCACAGACAGGTAGGTCTATCCCAGTATTGCCATCTATGTTGTCCTCTGACCACACTATTTGCAGAGGCCCTCTCACTGAGGGCTTCTGATTGCTTCAGCTCCACTGAGAATTAGCTGAGACTTCCTGTTATAGGGCCAAATTTCCACGGGGACAGCCTAAATAGCGAGTAGTGGATTCTTCATGTTAAAATTTAAATTGGAAGTCATTAAGTTGGTTATGTGCCTTGTTAATGTCAACTCTTAGTGACCACTTTCCTAGATTTTCGCCAAGCAGGACTGTCACCCTTTTGGTCTCTTGGTCTTTCCGCAGGACTCCCATTGCTTGGTTTGAGTCCATCCACCTTAACTAATGATCACCTTCTTCTCTTTCCTTTCACCTGGTTGCCTTGAAAATTGTTGGGGAGAAGCTTTGTTCAAGAATTGAAGAGGGAGAGCACCGTCAGTTGAGATAGTTGAGAGGAAAAGAAGTCTAGCCACAAGCTTCTCGTGGACAGCAGGGCCCAAAAGTGAAGAGCTTGGCATATTGAAATTCTAAATGCAAATAACACTGGATAAGTATATTGTTAGGGCTGATCAGAGATGAATGACTAATGGCCTTGCTTCTTTCTATATGTATCTTACAGTTATTGTAGATGACTTGTGCATCCTGCTGGCTGGGTGGCAGCCATTTTCCTTTAGACGGACCGAAGATAAGAACAATGCTGGATAAATATATTATTAAGGCTGATCAGGAGATGCGTATTTCATGGCCTTGTATCTTTCCATGTGCAACTTACAGACAAGTACAACAGTTGTACACTCAGCTGGCTGAGTTGCAATCATTTGAAGATGGGCCCAGTCAAACAGCCTTTGTCCAAGGTGAGAGTTTTGGGTTAAGATGCAGCCTTCCAGGGTGGTTCCTGGAACTTCAAGAGAGAACCTGGAGAACCATGTTCAGTCTGGCAGATGAGTCCAGACTGACTGAGCGTACCTGACCAGCTGCTGACCGAGGTGTGCAACAGGTGACCTCAAGGAAGGGTGGAAAGGGAACTATAGTAGAGCAGGGACAAATGTGGAGGTGGGAGAAATAGGGGAACCTGAAAGTGACTCAGCGTTTGTCTCAGCAAACTAGTTGGTACCCTGAAATCATAAGTGTTTTTTGGAAAGGTAAGTTTCAGATTGGAGCCTTTGGTGGACTTGTAAAAAAGCTAAGCAATATTGGATAGAAATTAGCAAAGTTTGGAAAATTAATGTACAATTTAGGCCAGAAGCTTTTTGTTAGGATATATGGATAAGATATTGAGGGGGAAATCACATGGTACTTTATTGTTATATGTGATTATAGCAGCACAACTTTTATTGGAGAAAATCCTATGATATGCACAATAGAGGGATGGTTAATAAAGATGACTGAACTGTAATGGGCTGAGCTAATGGTTTCATGAGAGAGAAACCAGGGAAGGAATTCTTACTTTCTTTTCTTTTCTTTTCTTTTCTTTTCTTTTCTTTTCTTTTCTTTTCTTTTCTTTTCTTTTCTTTTCTCTTCTCTTCTCTTCTCTTCTCTTCTCTTCTCTTCTCTTCTCTTCTCTTCTCTTTTCTTTTCTTTTCTTTTCTTTTCTTTTCTTTTCTTTTCTTTTCTTTTCTTTTCTTCCAGGCCGAGAGTTGCATGCCCAGCATATTGAAGATCATGGTCATTTCAGTACCCAAGTTGGAAGTTATTGTTTGGATATAGTTGTGGTTTTTTTTTCTTTTACATGTTTCTGTTCCAGTTCTTTTTTTTAGCTCTTTATTCTTTCCCTCGATTGTTAGTTGATGTTGTTTTTATATGAACGCTCTGGAAAATGCAATAAAAATTATTTTAAACAAAAGATAGGTTTCTTTGGTTCTGAGGTCATGTCTGCTGGCTCCATCCTTCAGAGCTCTGGGATGTAATCCATCGGGTCCTGGTGATTCAAACTGCTGGTTCTCCTCCTTTGCGCAAATAGCAGCAAAAGCAGCTGGAGTCTGGCTATGCCCCTAGCATCACATTTTTGTCTGCAAGTTGTTGATATTTTGAAGTAATTTAAGTGTATATGACATTTTTGGGGGAGGCAGTTGCCCCAAACCCCACTCAAATAAGAGACCCCTCCTTTGTTCGGGTTTACAGATTATCTGATGAGACAATCATTGAAACATCTATAAAAGCAGTCTTTAATTTCTTTCACATAGCTAGATGCAAATCCTGAAGACAAGTATACTCAATAATTGTATTAATCATTATTTCAAGGTGGACTAAAAAGTCCAAGACCCCCCTCCTCCCACTCAAGCAGGAGACCCTGTACCCATTCCAGACCAATGACCCTCCTGACTCTTCTTGAAAACCTCCAGTGAAAACCACCCAGGGCTTCCAGAAGTCAAAGCTGTTCCAGTGATGAATTGTTCCCACTGTCAGGAAACGTCTCTTTCGTTCCAGGATGGATCTCAGTCAGGGGTCTCCAACCTTGGCTCCTGGAAGCCTGGCGGACTTCAACTCCCAGAATTCCACAGCCAGCTTTGCTGGCTGTGGAACTCTGGGAGTTGAAGTCTGCCAGGCTTCCAGGAGCCAAGGTTGGAGACCCCTGTCTCAGATGTTCCACCCATTATTTCCTCCCCTCCCCTCAGGATAATATAAATACGGTAAAGACAGCGGAACAAGCAACAAAGGACAAAAACAAGGAAGATGCTCAAAAGCCTGTGGTCAGTCCACTTCTGGAGAGTCACATTGCAAGTCAGAAAGTCACACCATGTCCCCATATTGGGCACAGCCGGTTGGAAGGCCATCTAGCAGGCTTTGGAGATGGCCAACATCCAAAGTTCTACGTAAGAATGGCCCTAGAGAATGGGACATTTTGGATTCTATGTTCTCCTATGATGGTCCTAAAATGTAGGCAGAGTCATAATCACCAAACCATCAATCAGTGTTGGACTGAGGACTTGGGCCTCTCCTGCATGACGGCAAAACTGATACCTGATGTTGGAATGTCATACATCTCTTCCCTGATATAAACTCTTTAGTTATGAAGGTTTAAAAACATGACAGCTATGGAGTTACCAGCTTCTTATTCCCACACAGCTGGAACAGAGTGAGGATTGCCCACTTTTGGCCAGTCAGGAAAACCAGTGGAAAATATGTTTTCTACTTGCAGTGGCCCCCAACCCTTTGGGCACCAGGGACCAGTTCTGTGGAGAGAATTCACGAACGAATACAAGAGTAAATGAACAAGGAGCTCGTAACCACATGGCTGTCATGTTTTTAAACCTTCATGGATGAAGTTCTATAAAGTTTGTATCAGGGAAGAGATGTATGAAATTGCTCAAGCTTGCCTTCAGAAGGGGTAGGTGCTCCATTACTGGAGGTTTTCAAGAAGAGACAGGACAGCCATTTATCTGAAATGGTATAGGATCTCCTGCCTGAGTAGGGGGCTGGACTAGATGACCTCCAAGGTCCCTTCTGGCTCTATTCTGAATTTGAATTTAATTTTAATAAATCTGAATTTAAATGGTCTACACACATATAGATACTCAGGAAAACTCCAATGGCCATATATTGATGCTGAGGAATTTGAAAAAGAAATGTTTGTACTTTTTAAAATTATTATTATTACCTTTATTTTTGCTTATGGATTATAATTTTATGCACAGACCTCTGTCACATCTGAAATTAAAGTTTCTTTTAACATTTGGAAACTCTAGATTCTGTCCTAGTATAAGTAAACTTGTAGATAAGTTAAAAATTCTTTTTAATTATTATATTCTTAGAAATTGGAGTGATAATGCTATCATCTTTAATGTTTTTTTATTCATTTCTGCTTTGAATGGAGCATTAGTTCTTAAAGTGTTAAACTGATAAATGATTTTGTTTATATCTGTTCCAGTTCAGTATTACTTGAAAGAAAATGGTGGTGTGTTTTGGTTACTTTTTCTTTCAACATCTTATGCAATGTTTATATTCTGTAAAGTCTTAATATATTCCTCCTTTTTTCGTTCTTTTCAGTCATACAATAATATCTTTTTAAAAATAAAAAGGAGTTATATATTCTTGTAGTGGGGGAAAAAGTCTATTAATAAATCACCGCCTCCTGTATTATATACCCACTTCTTTCTTTTCCCCTTCTCTCTTGTAATAGCTGCTTTCAGCCATTAGAGGAGGCCAAAGATTCAGAAACATGAAACATAAATAGCACTTCTTAAGCTTGGTTGCTAAAATCATCTGGATGGGGAATCTCATAGATTCTGTTCCAGAAAAATAACAGAGCAGTGAAACAGAAAAAACCTTTTGCAACCTTTCACCAAAACACAGCAAGAAATCCTTGAGGACCAACCCTTTGAAAGAAAATATTGGCAAATGGGGCTTCCCAGAACTGGGCTAGTTTGAAGATTGCAACAGCCCTTTGTGGGTGGGAGTCCTGGCACTTGAAGGATCTTCGAGTGCTGTCAACTCATCGAAAGCTTTGTAGCATCTCTCTTTTTTTCTGCCTTCCTTTAAATAAAAGGGTTTGCAGATGTTGGATGTTTATGTGCAAGAGTACAGGAATATGGGATGTGCTGATGTAGAAGTGACAGTAAGTGAGGACATCTATTCCCCCCCCCCCCCCGATTCTTAAATACCAGGATCTAGACACTATGATAGAGAGCCAGTAGTGGTTAAGGCGCTGGGATAGAAACCAGGAGATTGTCAGGCCTGTCACAGCTTGGATGTTTACTCCATTTCTTTGAAGTAAAAGGTTCTTTTGCTAAAATCAAGCTGGATTTGAGTTTTCCCCATGCAAAGTTTGCACTTTCCCCCTTTCCCTGGCCCTCCCTGCTTGGCCAGTCCATCAGTGTCCAATAGCATTCAGCTTTTTTTTAAGACAAATTTTTATTAATTTTACAAAATAATACACAAACAATCAAGGCATAATAACATAAAAGATCTTTTCTAAGAAAACCAATAGAACATACAAAATAGTTCCAAATTGTAATATATATATTTACGTTATCTGTTCAACTTCATATCTTATCCCAACTTCTCCTTTTCATTCTATTATCCAAATTATATTTCTTGCTAATTAAAATTTTATTGCCTTTCAAAAACAATACACAAACATACAAAACATAAAACATAAAAAACATAAAGCCTCTTTTCTGAAAGCTGCTTGATCCCGGGTTAAAACTCTTTGCACAGACACAAATTCAAAAATCATATTTACTTTATATATCATTCCATATCTTATTACCATTTTCAATTTTCTATATAGCTTCTTCCCTCTTTTATCTTTCTTAGTTTTATTTTATTTATCTTATCTCAATTCAATTCATAATACTTATCATTCTTTGTCTGTTCTATTTCCAGCTATCCATTCATCTTTTCTCTTTAAATATACTTCTCCTGTACACTGATTGGAGTGACCCCTTTGACTCTTTCCCCTAACATAATACTACTTAATATAACACTTACCTTATATAGGGATTCTGTTTAGTACATTCTAAAATTACACAATAAATTTTATGAGAAAAGCAAAAACACTACAATAACAAAATAAAAGCATACAAAACCACTATCAATACCATTAAAAAGCTAATCATATAGATACTCATTTATATCTTAAACATTTTACTCTAAATACACATACAAAAACACAATCTTAGGTACCTTCCAGAATCCCTTTTTCAATTAGATTTATCCATTGTCTCTAAATAAGTTTATTCTGAATTGACATCTCTGATTCCTGTCATCTTGTCCTTCCCTTCCTTTTTAGGGTCCAATCCCATGCCCGTTCCTTATTTCCCCAGTTTCCTCCCCTCCTCCTTTGCATTTTAGGTGTGAAGTGGTGTGTGCTGAAGATGACAGGGATGGTGAGTTCTACTCCCACCTTTGGCACGAAGCCAGTTGCGTGATCTTGATCCTTCCTTCTCTCTCAGCCCTAGAAAGCAGTTGATGGCAAACCACTTCCAAGATCTTGCCAACTGCTGGGGCTTGTCCAGGCCTTTGCCAGGAATCAAAAGCTGACTTGAAGACACCCACACCCACAAAAACAATGGTAGAAAAACCCAGGAGCTTCAGAGGTATCCAAGTGGGCCGTAGCACCAAGACAGATAAGCACCTGGCTACAAGTCTCCTGATGCGTAAGATCTTAGCTGGCAAGTCTCTACTGGCTTTCGGAAAGGTTGGTGTCTCACACATACTTTCTTCTTTAGTTGCAGTGACACCCGTTTTTTGTGCCTCGGATGTGGGTGATCCACCCGGCCTAGGCGGAAGCTGAGATCAGAGTCATGCCACCAGATTATTCCCTGAGATAACCCATGGATGTGAAAGTTGGACTTTGAAGAAGCCAAGAGGGAAAGCATTGACCCCTTTGAACATTGGTGCTGGAGAAGACGCCTGAGAAAATATCGGCATGGTGGAGAAGAAAACAAACGGATGGATCATTGAATAAATTCACCCAGACTTTATCCTGGAGGCCCAGATGGTCAAGCTCAGATGACCCTACTACAGACACTTTGTGTGAAGACCCAGCTCTCTGGAGAAGGCTGGGAAAGATGGAAGGAAAGAAGAGGAGGAGGACCAGCAGCAAAGCAATGAATGCACCGCTGGAAGACCCAAAGGACCAGTTGAGGGAGAGATTGCTTGGAGAAGATCTATGTGATCATTGAGAGTCAACTGCTACTTGATGACAGATCATGAATTGCTTCAGCAACAAAAGAACATTCAACCTGCAGCCCTAATTTAGAAACAATTCATTCCAAATAAGATGTATTTTTAGGGTTACACTTCCAACAATGTGAACATATGTTTTGTGTAAAATTGCTTGTCTGTTTTGGTTTCCCTCTTCTTCTCTTCTCAAGGGAGGGAGAGAGGATAGGAAGGAGAGATGGAGGAAGGAAGGAAGGAAGGAAGGAAGGAAGGAAGGAAGGAAGGAAGGAAGGAAGGAAGGAAGGAAGGAAGGAAGGAAGGAAGGAAGGAAGGAAGGAAGGATCTGTTTGGCAGTTTTCTGTGGAGTGCCATTTCCTATTTCCTCCATGTCCCCTTTGTACAACTTGGGGAGAGAAATGAATTGTGGCACACACAAGAGTACCAATTTGATATTTTTGAGATGCATGGAAGCCTCGGAGACTGGTATCCCCACCCTTTTCCATGTACATTTCCTCTGTGACCCCAGCAATGCTAGATAGGATGTGAGACATGCAAGCTGGCTCAGCTCACCTCCACTGCCACCGGCCCAAACCAACGTCTGGATGCCTCTCTCCCCTCCCTCTAGCCTGAATATTTTTTCCCCAACTGAGTCAGTTGCTGCCTTCTTCCCAAAAACATGGGAGTCCCCCCCCCCCGATAAAGAGCAGCGGAGGGGGAAGAGACACAAATTGGGGGCTCTTGGAGGGAAAAAACCCAGCTTCACTCTTCACTCCCTTCCACCCAGCGCGGTGGCCCCACCCTGCTCCATCCCACTCGCTGGAAAGCAGCAAGAAGGGCCTTGTCATCAGAAAGCATCAAACCTGTCTGGCCGGTTTGTGTGTCTTCCTCCCCCCCCCTCCGCTTTCCCCAAACGTTTTTGGAAGTGGAAGCGGTTCAGCAAGGACATAGACTTGCTCGGCTGAAGGTGGAGAAGCGCCCAGCCGAAGTGGTCCTAAGTGCTCTCCTTCTTCTTCTTCTTCTTCTTGTCTTCTCCTGGACAAGCTGGACTTGGGGCCTGGAAAAAGATCTACAGGGCTGGGAAAGGTGGTTCCTTTGGTTGGCAGGAAGGAAGAAAAGGCCTTGTTTTCCCCAGGGTCCTCTACCTTGCTAGAGTGTCTGGGGATAAGGCCCACTTACGACACGACGCTAGTCTTGGACCCTGCCGGAATCTGGCATGGGATATGTGCTCCTCTTCTTCCTGGCCTGTGCCTTTGCCCACCGAGATCTGGTCCACTCCCAGCAGTGCTCTGCAGAAGGAAACCATCTCTTGACCCTCCAGTTCGCCGATGTGGGTGCTGATCAGCATATCCCTGCTCAACGCCAACCTCCAGGACCTCTGGATCCCCTCTATCACCTTGTCCACAATTACCTGGATGTGGTCCAACAGAACCCTTTCCCCACAGGTAAGCCTTGTTGATAGGTTTGGTCCAAGTGCCGCTCTGAATTGGGGGGGGGGGAAACTAACACGATTGTGTGTTCTCAGGAATAGCTTAGTGAGCAGATTTGGGTGAGGGAAGCTTTTGATAGCATGGAGGTCAGCATTTGTTGCCTGCTAGAACTTGGGGACTGCCGATCTAAAAGGCACAAGATCTTCTCTGCTGGGGAGGTGACGGGTCAGAGGGCAGAAAAGAGCAATGAAGGTGATAAGGGATGTGCAGGCTGACACATGACACACACATCTTACCATGAGTGCTTAAGGGAACCGGGTATATCGAGACTATCAAAAAGAAGGGAGTAGCGGTGACCTGATAGCAATCTTGGAGTAGCTGAGAGATTGCCACAGAGAAGAGGGGATTGGCTTCCTCTCCAAAGCACAGAGCGAAGGAGAAGAAGCAGTGGGTAGAAACTCATTGAAGAGAGCTCCAACTTGGAACCAAGGAGAAATTTCCTGATAATGAGAGGAAATTAATCCGTGGAAGGGCTTGCTTCCAGAAATTATGGATACTTCACTATTTGAAGTTTTCAAGAAAAGATTGGGCAGCCATGTGTCTGGAATTGAACAGGGTCTCCTGTCTTAGGTGGAGGGTTGGACTAGAAGACCTTCTATGAGTCTAAGAATGTATCTACAAAACCTTTGGGAAGCAATTTCTGTGGGCAGTTCCAGTTTGATAGCCAATTCCTCCTGTACCTTAGAGAAGACCAGTATAGATCTATTCCTTCTCAGACCGGCTTGTATTTTGCATTGTCTTGCTAACTTGCAAATAAGCCACATATATCTGGGTTCATATGTGGTGCTGAGCTAAAACCTTACACGTCACATGAAGGCTTGGTGCAGTGTGTGAATTCAACCTGAGAATTCTCTGCCAGGGTTTTTTTCAAGATTTCCCCCCAAACCTCCGAAGTGATATTTGTATTCTTCCTCTCTCAAAATACAAGCATACTGTAGGCTTCATTAGGGGAATTTTTTGGAAGGTTTTAATGGAAGGTGGGAAGGGTTTAACTCATTTAAATGTAGTTAAGCTTCTTTCAATCCTAGTTTCTAGTGCTTAAGAAACATCTTTCTTTTCTTAGTTTTGAGATAGGACAGAGCGATGTGTGCAATTACATTCAAGTATATATTACAAATTAATATTACAAGTATTTAATGATTTTTTTTTTGTCAGAATGTAAGCCAGTAGCCTCTAATGATAGACTTGGCAGGATAGAAGCATGTTACTTAATGAAACATGTCAGAATATTCAAAAATAATATTTTGTTTCCAAACAATTTGGGAAATACAGTATGTTACACTTGCGTGCCTCAACACTTTGCAACATTTTGTTCTGAGGACAGAGCATAAGTTGTTAAATAGTTCAGTCGGATTTTCTTTTTTAAGAATTGCAGGAAAGAAAAGTTGTACCTGAATTGTATATAAATATCCAAATTATATTGCATCTACACGCATAAAACAAATTAATTAATTACTATATTTCATTCTCTTTCAATATCCCCAGCATTATGGGACTGAGGGACAAAAAAAAAAAAAAAATGGATAGCTCAGGAGCACCACCATGCTATAAGATCCAAAGCATTCATTTAACAGATGATTTTAACTGGCTTTGGCAGATAAAGTAAAACCCGGCACAAGATACTTTAAAATGCAAATAATCAGCATGTCAAGGTTCCAAGTAATAGAACCATAGCAAGCAGAACTCCAAGGCAGGTAGATTCCTCCAAGAATAGCTTTATTGATTATATCATATCGGTACAGATCTGGTGAAAACCGACTCTGAAGGTTCCTGCAGTTTTCACCTAATTAAAAGCGAAAATTTTTCCCTTTTTCAAAACAATCAGTCACATGGTCCAATCATGCTTGGTGACTTCACTCCCCCTTCCTCTGACCAGGCGTGAGAATGTCCTTGGTTCCCAAGAGAAAGTATTTTGTTTTGATTACAAAGTCCCAGCTGTCTCGATCCCCCACATTGAAGCTCCAAGATGGCTTCAGTCAGGTCAGCTTCAGGGTTGACACAGCACAATAAAAGCCACAAAATAGACCTAGGTAATCTTTGGAAACTAGAAAAGTATGCCAATCACCGGAATGATGCCAAGTCAGGCACACTGAGAGGTCCAGGTTTCTGGGCTCTTTGGGAAGCAATGCTGATCTCCTAGCCCAACTTCCCACGGGTGCTGCCATGTTACTCCCCATGTTACACATCCCTTGTGGGATCCCCTCCAGGAGCTATTAGAGTTCCTGCAGCCAAAGGAGACCCCTCAAAGGGAACTGACCCTGGGATGAGCTGAAGGCCATCCTTGTTCTCCCTCCATGAAGCAAACAGCATTGCCCCCCCCAGAAGAAAGACATGCTTGAGATAAAGAAGAGCAACCTATGGTTTAGGTCTCACTTGGAAGTCCTTAAAGAAGAGGATCTGGTGAACAGGAGAGCTCCTGGCATCCCAGACTGTCTAGCTTTGATAAGTATCTTAGGTAATTAACTTTGGCAATAATTGCCTTCTGCCACTCCGTCTGTTCCTGCTTCCCCCTCATTTCCTTCATGCAGCCTTACTTAGGAGTAGAACTTGCACAAGCAGGTTGGAGAAAAAAGCCCAAATCTTCCCTTGGCCCATTCAGAAGGTACAATCACAAGACAAGAGGGGTCTCTCTTTCTGCTTTTAAAATAGCCTTGTTTTATTCCACAGAGCTGTTGAAGGATGTCCTGAACGAGCCACCAACTGCTACACCTTCTCAGGTGAAATAGTGAGCCTTGAAGAATGGAATGCCCCCCCTTCCTTCAGGGGTCTGTGTTGGCCATCACAACTCAGCGTCTACAACACCCCCCCTCATCTCTCCAAGTGCTGGATTGCAGCTCCCAAAATTCCTGGAGAGATGTTCAGAAATTGTGCAAGATAAATGTTCAGGCCACCTGGGAATCTTCCCAGTTTGGCTGCCTCTTTATTTATAGAGAATGACTTGTTTATGAATGATAGGAAATATAAGAATGGGAAATATATGACAAGGTGGATAATGAGTAAAGATTTGGCATTAGTTAAATGGGTGCACTGGGTAAGGGACGATAAAAGGTTTTGAAAAAATTGGAGATTTTATTGTTTTAGATTTTTAGATTTACATTTAGATATTTTTATATACAAGATGGGTGAAGATACCTAATGCCTCCTCCTCCTCTTTTTCCCAACCAACAACCCTGGGTTGAGTGGAAATTAAGAACTAACCTAAAGTCATCCAGCTGCCTTTCAGGCTTAACACAGGGCTAGAACTCCCGGTCCACTGGTGATCACCCCAAAGACACCCAGCTGGTTTTCAAGCCCAGAGTGGAGACTAGAACTCACAGTCTCCCAGTTTTTAGCCTTGTATCTTAACTACTACGCCAAAGTGATTATTACATTTAAATTAGATAGAAGGATCTTCTGATCATGGGGTTGCCTTTAGCCAGGCTTGCTTCTATTCCTTGGAAGAAGTAATCTGTTAAGTTCTGTGCATGGGTGCAAGGATGGAGACGAGCCAGTGAAACAGTGAACTTCAACTCTTTATTTACATGTGAAAACAGCTCAATGGCCACGATGGGCCCCTTTATATAGGCAACTCTTAACTTATTTAACCAGTGAAAACACAGGGAGCGCTAGCTCCATTAACCAATGGGAGAGGCTCGTTAATAGCCAATCAGATTCTCCTGAACGGACCAATCCGATGTCGCTATTATCGGCCAATCAGAAGTGCAGGGCCAGAACCCTGCACTTTACTTCAAGTTCTTAATGATCTTTATTAAGCATTTATTGATTCACAACACCCCTTCCCCCCGGGTTCCATTTAAGGGGTGCGGTCACGTAGTCTTTGAGGTAGGCAGGTTGTTTCGATTGTCTATTAGATTTTCATTGTCCTCCTGATATTTGGCTACAGTCTTGTTGGGGTAGGACGTTATCTGGTGAAAAGGGTGCCTCCCGTTCCGCATTCAAATTTTCGTTGTCGCTACTGCTCTCGGCATCTCTTTGAGGCGAGGCCACCCCCATTCCGGGTCCATCACGTGCTGCCTCTGAGCGGTCATTACTACCGCTTAAACTTTCTGCCGCTTCAAATTCAGCTTCCTCGCTATCTCCTCCCCCCTCGGTTTGGAAATCAGGGGGCTCGGAGATCCCCGACTGTAGCCTTGAACGTAGCTGATCAATATGGTGCTTCCAAATTCTATTGTCGCGACATTTCACATGGTACGATCTAGGGCCGGTTACTTGTACTATAGTTGCCTCGACCCACAACGGATCGCCCGAAAAGTTCCTAGCGAAAACCAAATCGCCTACCTGGAAATTGTGACATTTCCCGCTAGAACTGTGTGGTTTTTCAGGTTCATATGATGGATATAGACGGTCGAGGTGGGAGCGGAGCTTCCATCCCATCAATAACTCGGTGGGAGTTTTATTGGTGACGCTGTGCGGAGTGATATGCTGCAAAAGGAGTATCCGGTTGATCTTGTCTTCTATATCACCATAGTCCATCTTATGCAAGGTTTTCTTGACGAATTGTACCATGCACTCGGCCCTTCCGTTGGCTGCAGGATGCGCCGGCGAAGTCAGCACATGTCGAATACCGCGGTCCGCCAGGTACTGTTTGAAGGACAGCGCGGTAAATTGAGGCCCGTCGTCGGATACCAGAATGTCTGGTAATCCGTATGTCGCAAAGAGTCTGTCCAGTTTCCTGATGACTGCTTCGGTCGTTGTATTGCTCATTTCATGGATTTCAAGCCAGTTCGAGTAGGCATCCACCATCAGTAAGAATGTGTGTCCCTTGTTAGGACCCACAAAGTCCAGATGAATGCGGGACCATGGTCCTCTCGGTGTTTCCCATTCGGTTGGGGTTGCTTTCGGCGGGGCGTTGCTTACTTCCTGGCATTTGTGACAGGCTTTTACCCATGTCTCTATCTGCTTGTCAATACCCGGCCACCACGCATAGCTTCGTGCAAGGGCTTTCATACGCATGATGCCGGGGTGGCCATCGTGCAAGGGTCCTTAGTATCGCTGGTCGCAACCGCTCTGAGACGACAACTCTATCACCCCAGATAATGCAGCCCTTTTGAAAAAATAGTTCCATTTGCCGGTTTTTGAATGGTCATCAGTTATTTGGTCCAACGGCCATCCCCACTCGACCCAACTGAGGACTCATGCTAAAATAGGGTCGCGTTTCGTTTCCATCGCGTTATCTCGGGCCGTTAATGGTGGCGTTCGAAGTGTCTTGATCTGCAGCATTGTGACTGTCGGAGCGGGGTCATCAATGGTCTCTGGAAGAGGTGCACGGCTCAATGCGTCGGCGTGGGGAATGACCTTCCCTGAGCGATGTTGCAACTTGTAATTGTATGCCGCCAAGAATTCTGACCAGCGAGTCATTCTGGGGGATAATATATACGGTGTTGGCCTATCCTGCGATTATTCCCAGCAAAGGTTTCTGGTCAGTCACTATGGTAAATGCTCGGCCATACACATATTCATGAAATCTCTTAACCGCGGATACTATAGCAAGGGCGTCCTTGTCAATTTGACTGTAGTTGCGTTCTGTTTTTGATAACGTCTTTGAGAAATAAGCAACAGGGGCTTCATTATCGTTTGGCAAAACGTGGCTTAAAATGGCGCCCACCCCGAATGGGGATGCATCACACATGATCGTTAAAGGCAAAGTCTCGTTATACTGCATCAGAACAGCATCAGAAGTCAATAAATTTTTTACATGTCGAAACGCCTGTTCTCTATGTCCCCATACCCAGGTTGCTTTTTTGTCCAATAAACGATGTAGGGGCTCAGCTACGGTTGCTTTGTGAGGCAGGAAAATGTTATAAAAATTGAAAAGGCCCAGAAAAGCCTGGAGGTCAGCCTTGTTTTGGGGTTTTGGGGCATTCTTGATTGCCCTGAGTTTGTTATCGGTGGGGTGAATGCCTTGACTATCAATTAAATATCCGAAAAATTCTACGCGATCCGTACATAAATAACACTTGTTCTTTTTAACTTTGAGACCGGAGTCTTTAAATCTCTGGAGAACCAACCTCAGGCGTTCCTTTAGTATTTTCTGAGTTGGGGCTGCAATTAACACATCATCAAAATATGGAACAACACCTTTTATCCCTTGTAATAGCCTCTCCATCAAGCTTTGAAAGATTCCCGGGGCTACGCTCACTCCGAACTGGAGTCGGTTACATTTAAATGCACCTCTGTGCGTAACGATTGTTTGGGCCTCTGCCGTTTTTTTGTCAAGAGGCAGTTGTTGGTATGCCTGGGCTAAGTCGAGTTTAGCAAATACTTTTCCGCCCCCCCCAGGGAATGGAGGAGGTGTTGCACCACCGGTACCGGGTAAGCGTTTTGTTGAAGGGCGTGGTTCAGGGTGGCTCGGTAGTCCCCACAAATTCTTATTGATCCATCCGGTTTGATGGGTGTTACGATTGGGGTTTCCCAGGGAGAGTGATCGGTTGGTTCTAACACTCCCTGAGCTATTAATTTATCAAGCTGCTCATCAATCTTTGGTTTAAGGGCAAATGGAACTCGACGAGGCTTAAGGCGGATGGGAGCTATTTCGGGATTGAGGTTAAATGATATTGGGGTCCCCTTGTACTCGCCTAATTTTTCTGCGAAGACGTCCTGGAATTCGTGGAGGAGGTCTTCTTCCCAATTGCTGCTGTAGGTTCGGTGAATGCCGGCTACTTCAATTCCAAGTGGAGCGAACCATTGGAGGCCTAACAAACTAGGCTGATCCTTGTCGATTACAGTCAGGGGTAGAAATGCTGTACGGTTCTTAAACGATACCCGTACTCGGCTGGATCCAACAACCGGAATTTGATTTCCTTGATAGTCCTTAAGTATGAGCCTTTGGAACCGGAGGTCTTGCCTACGGATAGTGGGGATGAGCTGCTTGAGGGTCTTCCAGGAAACTATCGAGAGGGACGATCCTGAATCGACTTCCATCAGGCAGGGCTGGTTTTTGATGGCCACTTTCACTCGGATCTTTTTGTCGTCCAGAGATGAGGCGTGACCGATCGTGATCGTTTGGTGAGCCTCTTCTCACTTCGTTGGGTGGTTTAGGGTTTTGTTTCTGTAGGAGTGGTTGTTCCATTGGTGGTTCACGGGTTCTCGCTTCACGGTACAACTTCCTGTCGGTTGGCGATAGTTAGCCCCCCTTGAGGGCTGGCTGGGTCCTGGCTTGCTTTTACAGACCCGACCTATAGGGCCTCTTTTCCCGCACATATGGCAGAGAGCATCGAGGAATTTGCATTCTGACTGGGGGTGGCTTGCTCCACACCCGGCGCATTGGTACTGTGATTTCTGGTGTTGGTCCCGTTCGGACCGAAGTCGATGGACCTCTTCCTCGTCACTTTCTGATGACGATTCGAGGTCCTCGTGGTGGGCTGTCTCTAGCTGTCCCTCTGACTGAGGTGAAATGTCGCAGGCTCGTTGGCGAACCGGTGCGTGTGTGCGGCGCATTTGGGCAGCCGACTTCCTGGTTGCTTCTGCTGCAGTAGGTTCAGTTATGGCATCTTTAAGGCTAATGTCACCCTTCGCCATTAATTTACTCTGAGTGCCTGGTGCATCTAATCCCAGAACTATTCGGTCTCTTAGGGCTTCTTCTAAGTCGGTAAACTCGCATAGGCCTCCCAGATTCCGGAGATCCGCGATGAAATCAGCAACGCTTTCGCCCTTCTGCTGACTTCTCTGATAGAATTCATGCCTTCTCACGAGCGTTGGCACGGTCGGTGCGTAGTGAGCCCTCAGTAGTGGTTCGAGGACGTCCCAGTCCATAGACTTTACTTCTGCCGGTTTTGCTAGTGCCTTGGCCATCTTGAATACGGTTGGCCCGCAATGAGTTAGGAATACCGCTCGTTTCTTTCCGGTAGTGGCATCCTTCAAATTGTTGGTTTCCAGAAACATCTGGAAGCGATCCATATATGAGTCCCAGTCTTCTTGTGCCGGGTCGAATGGAGTGGGTGGTATGACACTGTCAGACATAATTCTGCCGTTGGTGCGTTCAGCCACGTGCTCGGTTATGGTTCTTCGTTGTTCAGTAAGCTCTGATGTCTCCACATCCCATCCTCATCGCCAGTGTTAAGTTCTGTGCATGGGTGCAAGGATGGAGACGAACCAGTGAAACAGTGAACTTCAACTCTTTATTTACATGTGAAAACAGCTCAGCTCAATGGCCACGATGGGCCCCTTTATATAGGCAACTTTTAACTTATTTAACCAATGAAAACACAGGGAGCGCTAGCTCCATTAACCAATGGGAGAGGCTCGTTAATAGCCAATCAGATTCTCCTGAACGGACCAATCCGAAGTCGCTATTATTGGCCAATCAGAAGTGCAGAGCCAGAACCCTGCACTTTACTTCAAGCTCTTAATGATCTTTATTAAGCATTTATTGATTCACAACATTATCAGAGGAAATCTCCATCTCCTTGTTTCTAGCCCACCAATCAACCTCCCAATTCTATTTAATTTAATCGGGTATGGGGAGATGGGTAGGAGAAATCATCCTCTCAAGATTATTGTTATTATTTTCATTTCCTTTGCTCCTCAGATCCTTCGCTACCAGACAGGATATGTCATTTGCGCTGCAATTGCGGTTCTCTATTTTGTGACGGTGCCCCTGGTTGGGCTGAGCCTTTGCTGCTTCCAGAGAAACCGGCCCTGTGCCGGGCGGATCAAGGCCTATCGTCGCTCTCTGCTCTGCCAGCGGAACCTTCTCATGGTCTGCCTGCTCTTCACCACCCTCCTCATCCTGTGAGTGTGAGGGGCTGAGCCAGATCCGTTCCCATCGTGTTGCCCCCATAGAGATGTGGGGATCGGGAAGGACGGGAAGGTGAAGCAGCCCATAAGAGATGCCAAAGCTGTAAATTCAAAAGCCTGGAAATGCTGTTCTGGAATGCAGGGAAGCCAAAAATAATAATAATAATAATAGCAGTCTTGATCTAAGATATGTCGACTTTTAAGACATGTGGACTTCAGCTCCCAGAATTCCCCAGTCAGTGTAGGTAACTCATGCTGGCAAGCATACCTAATGCTCCTTTCTCCTCCTATTTTCCCAACAAGAATATTTTTTTTCCATTTTCCAACCTAGAATAGACTTACATTGAGATACATTTAACAAATAAATAACGAACAAGCAACAAATCAGTGGACTGAGGGTGAGTAACTGATCCAGACAGTTTCCATGCCTAAGGCAGGACTAGAACTCATAGCCTCCTGCTTTCCAGGCCAGCACCTCAATCTTACACCAAAATTGTAGTCCATATGGCTAAAAGTCACCCAATTTGAGAAACCCTGGTTTCTGAGAGGGATCTAGTCTTGAAATCTAGGAAATCTAAAGATCCTGTCTTGAAGTCCTCTCTTTTCTGCAATGTCTATGGCATGAGCCACGGTGGTGCAGTGGTGAGAGTGCAGTACTGCAAGTTACTTCTGCTGACTGCCAGCTGCCTACAATTTGGCAGATCAAATCTCACCAGGTTGATTCAGCCTTCCATCCTTCCGAAGTGGGTAAAATGGGCACACAGATTGTTGGGGCAAAAGGCTGACTCTGTAAACCGCTTAGAGAGGGCTGTCAAGCACCGTGAAGTGATATATCAGTCTAAATGGTCTTCCTTCCTTCCTTCCTTCCTTCCTTCCTTCCTTCCTTCCTTCCTTCCTTCCTTCCTTCCTTCCTTCCTTCCTTCCCTCCCTCCCTCCCTCCCTCCCTCCCTTCCTTCCTTCCTTCCTTCCCTCCCTCCCTCCCTTCCTCCCTTCCTTCCTTTCTTTTATTCCCTTTCTCTTTCTCTTTCCTGGTGCTGCAGTGCTTAGAATTCAGTATTGCAGGCTGCCCACTTCCAGGAGTTCAATCCTGACTGGCTCAAGGTTGACTCAGCCTTCCATTCTTCCAGGGTAGGTAAAATGTGGACCCAGATTGTTGAGGGGCAAGAGGCTGACCCTGTAAACCACTTAGAGAGGGCTGTAAAATGCTGTGAAATGATATATAATTCTAAGTGCTCTTGCTATTCCTTCCTTCCTTCCTTCCTTCCTTCCTTCCTTCCTTCCTTCCTTCCTTCCTTCCTTCCTTCCTTCCTTCCTTCCTTCCTTCCTTCCTTCCTTCCTTCCTTCCTTCCTTCCTTCCTTCCTTCCTTCCTGTTAGAATGAAGTATTACAGGCTAATTCTGCCAGCAGTTCGATCCTGACCGGCTCAAGGTTGACTCAGCCTTCAATCATTCTGAGTATGATAAAAGGAGGACCCAGATGATTGTGGAGGCAAGAGGCTGACTCTGTAAACCTCTTAGAGAGGGCTGGGAAGCACTGTGAAGCAGGATATGAGTCTAAGGGCTATGGCTATTGCTGTTTTTCACCAGGGGGTGTGTTATCTGTGCTTTTGCTGCCAACCAGAAGGTGAAAGAAGAGATGGACCCTGGTGCCCGAGACGTACTCCACACCCTGAGGACACTGAAGAGCCATCTGAATGGGATTCCTCGCGTGAGTTGACTCTGGAAAAATCCAAGGCACCAATCTGTTAAAAAAACATCATCATTTCCACTTCATGCTAAACATTTTGGCATGAGGCAACTCAGGGCGTTGAGGCTGTGTTCATTCCACATCGTTAAGCAGGTCAAATTTGATCGGAGGACAAGAGGTTGGGGAAAGGGCCATGGAATGAGGCCAGAGGTGAAGTTGTTGTTGTTGTTTTTTTAAAAAAAAATCAGGAGTGAAAAATGATATTATTTGGGCAGAAGAAACCATGGAAGGCCAAGCTAATTGAGGAGGGGGGATGTTTGAAAAGAATATTTTTACCCATGATGAGATTGTAATGGAAACATGAAATTTTAGCCGGGTTTTATAAATTTAGAATACGGATGGTCCACACCATTTGTGGGGAAAAAAATAATAATCTACAAATGGTCATGAAAGTTGTGGGTTTTCATTTTGGCTCCAATATTGAACAAGGAAACAGAGGCTTTGGAAGGAAGGTCAACGAATTGGAAAGGACCTCAGTTGTAAGAAAGGAGATGAAACTTCCTAGGGCCGGCGGTGGGCTATTCACTCCCTTTATCATCATATAACGACAAGGTTACTATTCAAGGCAAACCACTCCAGGGCTGAAAGGATCAGGGGTCTCCCCTGGGTTAAAAAAAAAACTCCAGAGGTTGCCTGTTTACATCACCTGAACAAAATGGCGGAGCTTTGACAGCCGCCATGGATTGTATAGCCCCGTGTTTCCGATCCCTTTGAGAAAACCCAATTCTAGATTTTTTTTTGAAGTTTGCAAATCCAGAAACGAAGCTTGTTTCGTGCTCCAGAGCTCCAGTGCTTTGAGCATTTCCCTTGGCACTCATGCCCAGCGTCACACTGTCACCATGGTGACGCCTTCGCTTGACAGGTGTTTTCTAGGCTGCAAACTCCTGGCAGCTGCAAAGCAGGGCAGGGAAAGGGGCAGGGCTTATGCACCCCATGATGCCAGCAGCTCTTTCAAATTCTGTTGCAAGGGTTTTGTGGCACAAAGGAAAGCTTTGAGAGAGGGAGGAGGGGGGCGGGGTGAGTGGGACCCAAGAGCTGCCCCCTCCACTTCCTCAGGCTGGGCTGCCTCTGGGAGGGGGGGAGGAAAAGGGCTCAGCCTCACAGGAGCTCCCATCCTACCTCCCCCATCTCAAAAGCCTGGGGTTGCTGCAGAAGGGGGTAGTGTGTTTTTGTTTTTGTTTTTTTTTTTTAACCCTGGCCACTTTAAGGTGTGTGGAGTTCAACTCCCAGAATTCCCCAGACGGTACAGGTAACCTTTGAGTCTCAGCCACCAAATTTCTACTGCTAAGCAAGACCGTGGTTAAGTGAGTTTTGCCCATTTTACGACCTTTCTTGCCACAGTTGTTAACCAAATCGCTGCAAGTCGTTCAGCGAATCTGGCTTCCCCGTGGACTTCACTCATTGGAGGTTTGCGCAAGAGGCTCACCTGGCCTTGGGACGGCCACAAAAAATGTGCCACTTGCCAAGCCTCTGAATTTTGATCATGTGGCTGGGGGGTCCTAAGGGCGGAAAAAAACGCACCCGACTCACTTTTTTTTAGTGTCGTTGTAACTTTAAACAGTCACTAAATGAACTGTCGTATCTCAAGGGCTACCTGTATGTTTTTAAGACCATCCAAGATTAGCTAAGTGGCATCTCTTGCTGTAGGCTCAATGTCCGACTCTGAAATCTTTACACAAATCTCCCCGTTTTAGGGAACATCAGGCCAGGTTTGCAAAAATCCAAAAAGAAAGAACATCACTTGCTAACATTCCAGGTTTCCTGCTGCCTGGGAACAATAATCCCTCTTCCTGACTTTTCTCTCCTTCCACGACAGGGGCTTCGGCTGACAGTGGAACAGTTTAGGGTCCCCCAAAGGCAGATTCTCGGTGACCTGAACGGTAAGTCCCTTTTTTGTCCGCTGCGGATCCTTGGCGAGAGATTTTTTTTTCCACTAATATAACCTTTTGTTTCAACCTCCTTTTACCGGTCCACCATAGAAAGCATCCTCACATATTGCATGACAGTGTGGTATCCTGGCTTGATAGTCGCGGATAGAAAGACGCTACAGAGGGTGGTGAGCATAGCACAAAACCACTAGATGACCTCACTGGGACTCGTTGCCTTGGAAGAGTGAGGAAAATCCTCAGGGACGACTCGTACCCTGGTCAGCCCTTCTTCACTCTCCTACCATCGAGTAGGAGATCGAGAAGCATAGCCAGCCACACCAACAGGCTGAAGAACAGTTTCTACCTTTGGGCTGTCAGACTCCTGAACAGAAACTAATTACATGTCAACATAGTAGGATAGACTTGCAGGGCCGGTGAGTTGTGTAACAAGGTCACATAGTGTAGTAAGATAGGATCTGGGTTAGGGACTTCTGTGCTCACTGTGAGTTGTGTTGGGTGTGTGTGTGTGTGTGCACGAAGGGAGGCTCAGCCAATCTCATTGTACACATGTTGTCCTCTGACAATAAAGGTAATAATAAAAATTGTTGTTTTGGGGTTAGTGGTATAAACATACAACTTGTGTAATGCAGCCCCATCTGCTTTTTGCAAACAAAATTTCAGGTGTTTTCCAAAGGGAACAGTTTATTTTTGGCCCCGAGGGAATGCCTTGGGGTTGAATGGGAAGAATGGGGGATTAATGCTGTATGAACCACTGCAGTTCAATCTCTTTTCCCAACCATCCAATTTTATCAAAAGGCAGAAGCAGCTCACTTTCAGGAAGCGAAAAAGAAAGAGCCGTGGAATTGTTTAGCTGGCATGTCAAGCTTCCCTTGATAAGAGAGCCAATTAGTTTCCCAGGCTTAAAAATAAAGCAGGAACCTATTATTTTTCCAGGACTGGCAGGATTTTATCTCTTTTACAAATGACCGAATTAATGTCCATCACGAGGTAGAGAAATTTTTAAAAGCCTGCCGTCAGATTGTTTAAAGCAATAGCCGTTGTGTGCAACGTGAAACAACAACAATGCCATCAAAACAAAAAGTTGCATAATTTCAAGCAAATACCCACCACCATAATGCCTAGAAACCTGTGTTTAAAATGATTCAAAATGATGTTCATTGTGTGTGTTGTGTCTAGTTCAGGAGTTGCATGATACAGTGGGAGATGAGCATGAGTTTGGGAGGCACGTGGCTCCTGTCCCAAATGGGAGATGGGTGGGAGATGCATTTTTCCCCCTGGAGATTTCACCAGAGGTGGTGTTGTGCCTTGTAGATATTAGCTGGAACATTGGCAGCACCATTCACTTTCTGCTGAAGGAAACCATGTCTTCTGCTATGGCTGCCCTCAAGGGCAGGGTGCAAGGTAAGAAAAAGTCTTTCCTTTCCTTTGTTTCTTTTCCTTAATGCTACACAGTCTTGTAATAGGTAGAAGAAATAATCTTGAGGAACAAGAGGGAGAATCACAGTGAAGACAGATAAGAGCAATCTGAGTAGAAACGTAATTTGAGCCTTTCCTCTTTCTCACAAATAAGTGAGATAATTACAGTATATTACTATATTAATAACAATGAATAAAAGTTGGAATTAATCTCCCTGATTTCTGGTCTTGTCTTCCTTGGAGGGCTGATAGCAACTTAGCTTAACCCAATGCTTCTTACAAGGATGGGAGGAACGGCTCCTTAGTGTGCCTTGGCTGGCTAGGAACTCTGGGAGTTGTAGTTCGACGCACCTGCTGAGCATCAGACCAGGGAAAGTGGGTTTAGTTTGGCTACATCAGGATTCACTCAAGGCAACTCTTCCAGCCACCCTCTTTGATAGGGACAACCCCTCTCCTAATTTGCATGGTTAACAGTGGGAACATTTTTTGGGAAAGAGAATGAAAAGGGCCGGAGCCACTTAACCGTGGGATATTTTCAAAGAAGACAATTAAAAGTCTGCAGCCGCTTCTAATGGGAAAATACGGCAGCATCTTCTTGGAGACCTCTTGGAGAGAAGGTGGATAAAAGGAGACAGCGTACAGATAGGTAAAATAGGGGCTGAGAGCACTTTCTCTTTCTGTCTCTTTTGCAACTTGGGGGCACTCATTAAAACTCCAAAGAGAGATGCCAGACAGATAAATGAAAGGGCAACTCGGAGTTAAGCTAGGGAGTTTGCTGTCATCAGATGTGAGGGTAGCTTGGAGGTGGCCTTGTCAGCAGCTTATTAGGGAGGATCAGGGCTGCACGTTCAAAGGATCAAAGGATTGTACAAGAAGTGCCAGCTGTTAGTGTTAAGTTTTGAGCATGGGTGAGAAAGAATGGAGACAAGCCTCTGAACGGTGAACTTCAGCTCTTTATTTACATTGTGACTTCTTCAATTCAACAGCAGTAAAACCTGCCTTATATAGGCAAACCCTGTAACGTTTAACCAATAATGAGCTAGGAACGCTAGCTCTTATAACCAATAAGAACTCTCTGCTAAGGGCCAATCGGATTCCCCAGAACGGGCCAATCCGGTCCGGCCGCTTAACAGCCAATCAGAAGTGCAGGGCCAGAACCCTGCACTTTCTTCAAGCTCACACTTTATTAATCTTATTGCATACACAACACCCCTTCTCCCTGGCTTCTTATTTCAGGGCGCAGTTACATAGTCCCTTAGGTAGGACGGTTGTCTTTTTAGTCTCTTTGATTTTCGTTGTATCGGCTGGTTGCAATCATGCTGAGGTAGATCGTTGTTTGGCAGTGGGGCCGTTTCTGGTTCAGAGTTCACTTCTACGTCATTGCCCACATTTTCTGCAATTCCCTGAGGTGCAACCGTTTCTCCCTCCGGCTCCGCTTCCTGAGTTTCAATTAAATCGTTGTTTCCTTCGAAAGGGTTTCCTAGGAATTCATCTTCTTCCGTACCTCCCCCCCCCCTCAGTTTGGTCAT
This sequence comes from Hydrophis major, assembly GCA_033807585.1. NCBI lineage: Eukaryota > Metazoa > Chordata > Lepidosauria > Squamata > Elapidae > Hydrophis > Hydrophis major. The sequence continues at coordinate 9,586,446 of CM066334.1, forward strand.
AGGGGAGTTGCAGACTGGCCGCTGAAAGCCACGATCGTAATTGGTCAATATGCCGTTTACAAAGTTTATCGTCAAGGCATTACACAAGGTAGGATCTGGGGCCGGTTACACGTACTACTGTCGCTTCCACCCACAACGGGTCGCCCGATAGGTTTTTTGTATAAATCAGGTCTCCTACCTGGAAGGTGCGACAGCGGCCGCTGGATCCTAGTGGCTTCTCCGGTTCATAAGCCGGGTGCAACCGGTCGAGGTGGGAGCGGAGCTTTCGTCCCATTAGCAGTTCAGCGTGAGTTTTGTTGTTGACGCTATGTGGGGTGATGTGTTGCAAGAAGAGGATTTGATTGACCTTGTCGTCAATGTTGTCATAGTCTACCTTTTGCAAGGTTTTCTTCACAAATTGGACCATGCGTTCTGCTTTGCCATTGGTCGCAGGGTACGCAGGCGAGGTGAGCGCATGGCGGATGCCGCAGTCAGCGAGGTACTGCTCGAATGCTAGTGCAGTAAATTGTGGGCCGTTATCAGATACCAGGATGTTTGGTAATCCGTGGGTTGCAAAGAGTCTGTTTAAAATTTTGATAACGCCTCGGAGGTCGTAGTTGTCATGCGATGAATTTCGAGTCAATTCGAATAGGCGTCGACGGTAAGCAGGAAAGTGTGGCCTTTGGTTGGCCCCGTGAAGTCCAGGTGAATTCAGGACCAGGGTCCACGTGGTGTCTCCCATTCAGTAGGCATGGCTTTTGGTGGGGCGTTGCTGACTTCTTGGCGTTTGGGACAAGCTTTAACCCACTGTTCGATTTGCTTGTCAATGCCTGGCCACCATGCGTAGCTTCGCGCAAGGGCTTTCATTCGTACAATGCCGGGGTGGCCATCATGCAGAGTTCTCAGTAGCGCTTTTCGGAGCTGTTCTGGGATAACGACTCTATCGCCTCAGATGACACAGCCTTTCTGGGAGAAGAGCTCGGTCTGTCGAGACTTGAATGGTGTGAAGTCATCTGATAACTGATCCAATGGCCATCCTCGTTCTACCCAGCCTAGGACTCGTGCTAGGCTGTGGTCGCATTTGGTTTCTCTCGCGATATCTCGGGCGGTTAGTGGCGGTGAGTTGAGAGCCTCGATTTGCAACATGGTTACCGTTGGTGCCGGATCGTCGAGAGTCTCTGGAAGCGGTGCTTGGCTCAATGCGTCGGCGTAGGGAATGGCTTTCCCCGGGCGGTATTGCAGCCGATAGTTATAAGCAGCTAAGAATTCTGACCATCGGGTCATCCTAGGGGATAATATGTAGGGAGTCGGCTTATCTCTGGCTATTATCCCTAACAAAGATTTGTGGTCAGTCACAATAGTAAAAACCCTACCATACACGTATTCGTGAAATCTTTTCACAGCTGAGACAATTGCGAAGGCTTCTTTATCAATTTGTCCATCGTTCCGCTCCGTTTTTGAAAGAGTCTTTGAAAAATATGCAACAGGGGCTTCGTTCCTATTAGGCAGTACGTGGCTCAAAATGGCGCCCACCCCGAAAGGCGATGCATCGCAGGTTATAACTAACGGCAAAGTCTTGTTATACTGCATGAGTACAGAGTCAGAAGTGAGCAGTTTTTTAACATTTCGGAATGCCTGTTCTTCATGGTAACCCCATAACCAATTTGCTTTTTTATCTAACAATCGGTGTAACGGTTCAGCGACAGTTGCTTTGTGTGACAAAAATACATTATAAAAATTGATGAGGCCTAGCAACGCCTGGAGATTGGCCTTGTTTCGTGGCCTGGGAGCGTTTTTAATCGCTTTTAATTTACTTTCGGTAGGGTGAATGCCCTGGCTATCAATCAGGTACCCTAAAAACTCAACACTGTCAGTACACAATTTACATTTGTTTTTTTTTAACCTTAAGACCGGCCTCTTGGAATTTTTTTAGGACTAATTTTAACCGGTCCTGTAAGATTTTTTTTGTAGGGGCTGCAATTAATACATCGTCAAAATAGGGGACCACGCCCTTAATTCCTTGCAATAACCTTTCCATAAGGCTCTGAAAAATCCCCGGGGCTACACTCACTCCGAATTGCAGCCGGGTGCATTTAAAGGCACCTCGGTGCGTCACAATAGTTTGGGCCTGTGCCGTTTTTTCATCTACTGGTAATTGCTGATATGCCTGAGCTAAATCCAATTTAGCGAAAACTTTCCCGCCCCCCAGGGAATGGAGGAGGTGCTGCACCACCGGAACTGGATACGCGTTCTGCTGCAGGGCGTGGTTCAAAGTGACCCGGTAGTCCCCACAAATTCGGATTGACCCGAATTTAATGGGTGTTACAATAGGGGTTTCCCACGGGGAGTGATCGATGGGCTCTAACACCCCCTGAGCTATCAGTTTGTCGAGTTGTTCGTCGATTTTCAATTTTAAGGCAAACGGAACTCGACGGGACTTTAGGCGAATGGGAGCTATTTTTGGATCTAAGCTGAATGAGATCGGGGTCCCCTTGTACTCGCCTAAGCTGTCCGCGAAGACGTCCCTGAACTCATAGATAAGGTCTTCCTCCCAGTCACAGCCACTGACTCGGTTTACACCGGCCACTTCAATGCCGAGTGGCGCGAACCATTGGAAGCCCAGTAGGCTAGGCCTATCTCTATTGATGACTGTTAAAGGTAAGTACACTGTGTGCTTCTTGAAGGAGACTCGGACTCTGCAGGACCCGACAACGGGAATTCGATTCCCCTGGTAGTCCTTGAGATGAGGCGTTGGAAACGGAGATCTTGGCATTGAATTGTGGGGATGAGTTGCTTGAGTGTCTTCCAAGACACCATCGAGAGGGACGATCTCAAGTCGACCTCCATGTGGCAAGGCTGGTTCTTGATGGCTACCGTGACTCGGATTTTCTTAGTGTCCAAGGCTGAGGCGTGACCGATAGTGATAGTATGGTGAGCCTCTTCTCTCTGCAAAGCTCGATTTCTGTAGGAGTGGTTTACTGGCTCTCACCTTACAGGACGGTTTCTTGGCGATAGTTAGCCCCTTTTGAGGCCTGGCTGGGTCCTGGCAAGCTGTGGCAGACCTGTCCAATGTGGCCTCGTTTCCCGCACTCATGGCAGAGTGCGTCGCGGAATTTGCATTCGGACCTGGCATGGTTGGCTCCACAGCCAGCGCAAGGGCATAAGGGCTTCGGGCGAGGGTCCCGGTCAGACTGCAGTCGATGGACCCCTTCTTCATCACTGTCTGACGACGAAGAGAGGTCCTCGTGGTGCGTTGTCGTGAGCCGCCCTTCTGAACTAGGTGAGATTTCGCTGGCCGGTGGTGGTACTGGAGTGCAGTTTCGGCGTAGTTGTGCAGCCGACTTCCTGGTTGCTTCTGCTGCAGTAGCATCGGCAATGGCGTCGGCAAGGCTGATGTTGCCTTTCTCCATCAGCTTGCTTTGGACGCCTGGTGCATCTAATCCCAGAACTATGCGATCTCTTAGTGCTTCTTCTAGATCGGTGAATCCGCAGAGGCCTCCCAAATTTCGGAGGTCTGCTATGAAGTCGGCCACACTTTCTCCCTTTCGCTGGCTTCTTTGATAAAACTCGTGGCGTCTCACGAGTGTAGGCACGGTCGGGGTGTAGTGGTCTCGCAGGATAGGTTTGAGGTCGTCCCAATCGATGGCCTTCACTTCTCGGGGTTTGGCTAGTGCTTTAGCCATCTTAAATACGGTTGGACCGCAATGCGTTAGGAACACCACCCGTTTCTTCTCGGCTGTGGCGTCCTTTAAGTTGTTCGTCTCTAGGAACATTTACAAACGATCCATGTATGACTCCCAGTCTTCTTGTGTTGGATCGAATGGAGCGGGTGGTACGATGCCGCCGGACATGGTTCCGTTGTTGGCATCGTCTGTCACGTGCTCGGTATCCTTCGAAGTTTCGTTGGTTCAGATATCTCCATATCCCACCTTCGTCATCAGTGTTAAGTTTTGAGCATGGGCGAGAAAGAATGGAGACAAGCCTCTGAATGGTGAACTTCAGCTCTTTATTTACATTGTGACTTCTTCAATTCAACAGCAGTAAAACCTGCCTTATATAGGCAAACCCTGTAACGTTTAACCAATAACGAGCTAGGAACGCTAGCTCTTATAACCAATAAGAACTCTCTGTTAAGGGCCAATCGGATTCCCCGGAACGGGCCAATCCGGTCCGGCCGCTTAACAGCCAATCAGAAGTGCAGGGCCAGAACCCTGCACTTACTCCAAGCTCACACTTTATTAATCTTATTGCATACACAACAGTTAGGAAGTCAGCTTGTTATGCCTTTCACCTGCTGTCCTGTGCTTGTTGGGTCCTTTTAACGCATGCTCTTGTGCCCCCTGGGCTAGAGAGCTCCAAAAGGGAGTAATATATACATGTGTGTCAAAGTGGCAGCTGTAGCCATGCCATTAAAGCTCTTTTAAAAACCCTTCTGAGTTCTTTTGACACGGAAACTACGAGTAAGTGCCACTGTTTCGGCACGAAATTTGTAAGCCTCACAGTAGAACGGCCACCCTTGCAGCTCACGGTAGCCAATTCCAAGCAGAGCTCTTAGAAGGAAAAAATGAATGCAGCTATTCCTCAGTTTGCAACCATTTATTTGCTGACTGCTCAAAAGTTAACAACTGCACTGGAAAAAAAAGGGGGACTTGTGACCCTTTTCATAGCAGCATCCCCACAGTTACGGGATTAAATTTCAGGCGCTTGGCCGCTGACTCATACTTACAACGGTTACAGTGTCCCGGGTCTTGCGATCCCCTTTAGCGACCTTCCCACCAGCAAAGTCCTTGGGGAAGCCAGATTCACCCAATGAATGAATGCAGAGATTCACTTAATAACGGTGGCAAGAAAGGTTGTAAAATGGAGGAAAAAATTCACTTAATGAATGTGTCAACTCATAAAATATTTCTATGGTCATTTTAGAGTTGCCAACAGAAAGGAAGGGGGCAACTTGCATTCCATACATGTTTTCAAAGATAGTTTCTAGGTGACCAAAGTTTCTGCCGTGCAAAATTCTAACTGGAAAACATGATTGATGACTCTGGGCTATGTGTCTCATTGGAGAATATGATTTATGATACACCCAGGGGGTGGAGGGAAACGCAGGGTCAAGGGTGACAATGAATGATGTGTCTCAGAGTCGGCTGCACCCAGGCAGTGCCAGACATGTTAACTCCCAATAAATCCTTTTCGAGTTTTGGAAGTTTGGCCCAAGAGTCATGATTTAATTTGGGGGTTACTGCTGGAATCCTGACAGAATGTCTTTCTTTAGCAGCAGAACTTTTGGCTCAGTTGTGGTCATAATTCAAGGACTCCTAGATGGGATCAGGTCTATTGGCTTTACATGCATAACTTGCTTCAATTCATATTGACTCCTGATTCCACAGAATATTTTAGATCAGGGGTCTCCAACCTTGGCAACCTGAATAAATTGGTGTCATCCGCAAAATAGAGGAAGGGCTGGAGAGGAGGGAGTTAAAAAAGTGAAGATGTCAGACACAACTACTATTCAAGTAGTTCTTGACTTACAAGAGTTCACTTCCTGACTGTCTGAAGTTAGAACAGCACTGAAAACATTATTTATGACCATTTTTCACACTTGTGACCATTGCAGCAAGCAAAGTCAACAGGGAAGCCAGATTCTATTATCAACCATGTTATGAATTCAACCACTGACATGATTCACTTAACAACTGCAGCAAGAAAGGTTGTAAAACGGGGCAAAACCTGCTTCACAACTGTCTCGTTTAGCAGCAGAACATTTGGGCTCGGTTGTGGTTGTAAGTCACGGATTCCCTGTCGAGGTTAATTGGCTAGCATGGAATTTGTGATAGCTTGGCATGAAAACATCTGGACATCCCATCTCCTGGGTGACTTTTCTCTTTAAGACCTAGAGAACTCCGTGCGCCACTTGCATGCGATCCACGGGTCTGTCCAGGCCCTGATCTGGGAGCAGGACAAGCTGGCATCAACGCTGAAGGAGCAGAAGCAAAGCCTCACTTCCCTCCTGGAAGAGCCCCGTTGCACGTACTGCATGGGGGTCCTCAGCAGAGCTCAGGACTTGAAGTTGGGGGCTGACTTCCAAAATGTAAGCCAATCCAGATCTTGACGGCACACAAACGAGAATGACGCATCCCAGTGGTGGGATTGAAATTTTTTTACTCCTGGTTCTATGGGTGTGGCTTAGTGGGTGTAGCTTGGTGGGCGTGGCAGGGGAAGGATATACTGCAAAATCTCCATTCCCTCCCCATCCTACTGACCTGCTTTCCAGCTCCGTTCTCCTGTGCAGGGCAACCAAAGGAGACCCAGCCAACCAGCTGGGACTCAATGGGAGGCAGGGAATAGATGGAGGTGGGGCCAGTCAGAGGTGGGAGTGTCTGGTTCTACAAATTACTCAACATTCCCACTACTGGTTCTTTAGAACTGGTCAGAACCTTCTGAATCCCACCTCTGGTGCTTCCATCCAAAACTCTCTTGGGAAAATGAGCTGGTTAAGGGACTTGCTTCTGAGACGAAATGGGCCTTGTACAACAAGGTATCAATAGGTTGGCTTGAATCTTCAACCTTGGAGGTCTCCTGGTCCAACCCTCTGCTGAAGTAGGAGACCTAAACCATTTCAGACAGCAAGTGACTGTCCAGTCTCTTCTTAAAAACCTCCAGTAAAGAAGCAACCACCATTTCTGAAGTTCCACTGGTTAATTGTCTTCACTGTTAGGAAATTTGTCCTTAACTCCAGGTTGCTTCTCTCCTTGATTAGTTTCCCATCCACTGTTTCTTGTCCTGCCCTCTGGAGCTTTGTAGAATAATTTGACCCCCCTCTTCTTTGTGGCAGCCCCTCAAATACTGGAATCCTGCTATCCTGTCCCCCCTAATTCTTCTTTCCTTTAGACTAGCCAAACCCCAAACCTGCAGCCATTCTTCATATGTTTTAGTCTCCAGATCTTTAATCATCTCCGTTGCTCTTCTCTGTACTTTTTCTGAAGCCTAAACACCTTTTTTGTAGTATGGTGGCCAAAACTGGATGCAGTATTCCAGGTGTGGTCTTCCCAAAGTACTAAAGTGGTAGTAATACGGCACATGATTTTGATTCTATCCATCTGTATTATGCCAGAGGTCTCCAAACTTGGCAACTTTAAGACTTGTGGACTTCACAAGTCTTCACTTAAAGCTATGCTGGGTGGAGCATTCTGGGAGTTGAAATCCATAAGTCTTAAAGTTGCCAAGTTTGGGGACCCCTGGTTTATGCAATAAAGGATTACACTGACATTTTTGGCTGTTGCAGCACACTGCTGGCTCATATTTAAGCCAGATTTAGGCTGTGGTTGCTTTCCATGTTAATACTGTTTTATATATTGTCAGTTTGATCTTGGATCCCAGGGATTAATCTTTTACAAACCATGTCTTTCTTCAGGTGCCTTCTGTTGAAAAAGTTTTGAAAAATTTGCACGGGCTGCCTCAGACGAATTTCTCTGAAATGATTCAGAAAGTAAGTGAGGAAGGATTCTTGAAGGCATCTCCTTTCAGCAAAACGCACATTTTTGTCTCCAATTTCACTGTTAAAAATATGATTTTTACACTTCTAGGCCAACAACAGTTTCAATGCAATTCCACAATTTACAGTAATGAAAATGGATAAAGTTGTTCAAGGTGAGTGAAGTTTTTCCAGGAAAAAAATAACCTGAATTCACACCATGGCACCCGGAGTGCGTCAAAAAATGTCACGTTGGAGGCCAGGAACAGACAATTTGAATTATGATAATGATTAGACTAGACTAGAATAGGAGCTGGAAGGGACCTTGGAGGTCATTTAGTCCAGCCCCCTGCTCAAGCAGGAGAATCTATACCATTTCAGATAAGTGACTGTCTGGTCTCTTCTTAAGAACTTCCCAGTGATGGAGTGGCCACAATTTCTGAAGGCAACTTCTGTTCCACTGGTCAGTTGTCCTCACTGTCAGGAAGTGCCTCCTTAATTCCAGGTTGGTTTTCTCCTGGATTAGTTTCCAGTCATTTTTTCTTGTCCTGCCTTCTGGTGCTTTGGAGAATAGCTTGACCCCCCCCCCTCTTCTTTGTGGCAGCCCCTCAAATACTGGAAAACTCCTATCATGTCACCCCTAGTCCTTGTTTTCTTTAGATTAGCCAGACCCAAATTCTGCAGCCGTTCTTCATATGTTTTAATCTCTGGGCCTTTGATCCTCTTAGTTGCTCTTCTTTTTTTCCCAAAGTCTCAACCTCTTTTTTGTAGAGTAGCGTAGCTTCTGGAGGAAGGACTAGAGAGGGTCTCTAGCACCTTGGTCCTAGGTAAATCAGATAGGAAGACTCCACAATGTACCATCGTAACCGTAAGTGCCCGGTGGATGCTCTGGCAATTATGGTTTCTCTGCGCAAACGATGTAAAATCTGCATCGGGCATGTTTTGGCACGAGGACCATGGTGACCCCTTGCACAGTGGAGGCCATGGATGGCAACCCTTCGCTTTCCTTGCAGAGCTGAAGAAGGACGTTGAGAGAGTTGCTCAAAAGGTCCAGTTGGTTGCAGATGACTTCCCCATCTCTGACCAGACCCGTCCCATGAGCGAGGCCTTGGCGAAGGCGGAGAATATGAGCCGCCCTTTCCTGAAGGAGGTGAAGCCTTTTGAGACATACAGGTAAAAGGGGAGAGCTGGGCAGAGCAGATACTTGGCAAACATTTATCTGACCAGAAACCCAACACTCCTAACATTGGAAGGGATTGAGAATGCTGGTGAATGGAGCGGTAATGTAATATGGGCAGAGCTACAGCGCACACTTGACCAGCCTGGGCAGAAAATTTCCTTTCCCCCTGGTGTTGCAGGAAAGGAGGAGATGCAGGAGGGCTCATTTTTTCCCCCATAAATTTTATTGGTTTTTAAAAACAAACATAAACAAACAAAACATCAAAACATCAAAATTTCTTCCATAGGTATACAAACACTGTGCTGGTTGGTTTACAAATCATTTTGTGCATCCATTTCGTAGTCTTCAATTACAGTTACATTACATAAAAGCTCATATTATCAATCAAAAGTTAGATACCCTAATATCATTATTAATCAATCATTGGACTATAGTTTTATTCATTCATATTTTACGAGATAGCCATAATTTACTTAGTTTGTTTTATAACAATTCATATTATCCTCCCAAATCTATCCTAAAAACAGGAGGGCTCATTTTTTAAAGGTGTATTCTATGCTTTTTGGTGTTCCTTCCTTTGACTTATTTATTTGTATCCCACCTTTATTAGTATTTCTATAAAGGTGTTATTGATAGAAATACTAATAAAGGTGGGATACAAATAAATAAATGATCGGACTAGAACTTTGGGCACTGCAAAAAGGGGTTGGAGTATCAGGCTGTCCAAGGAGAAGAGCCAAGACTGAGAAAATCATCCTGAGATCTTGTGGGAGGACCCACTGTTGATGCAGGGTTGTGCATGAAAACCTTCCATTGACCACAACAGTTCCAAAGACTTTTATATACGCACAAATATTTCAACTGATTTATTAGAACAGAACAGAACTCTTTATTGACCAAGTGTGACTGGACATACGAGGAATTTATTTTCAGTGGATAAACTCTCAGTGCACACAAAAGCTATAAGTGATCAATCATGATTCTAGTCATCAAGCAGGTTTTGACTACAATAGCATCCCCATTGGCAGATTTTTCTGTCCCTCACTTGTCCCTCAAGTCTTCCAACATTGTACCAGTTGCCAATATAAATAAGTACAAGTGTTAGAGGGTGTAAATATTTTGCCTTGGGTAGCCAGAAGCAGGAGGGCAGGAAGGTCCCAAGAAGTGAAGGTGATGGCTTCAACTGTGTGTCCACAGAGGCCTTCTAGACTTCTTTTAAGGACACAAACACCATGGTTGCCAAGCCTGTAAAACACCCCTTGCATTCACCCACCCAGTTTAAACATTTCTAATTGAATTGAAACCAGCACACCACGCTTCTGGTGGATGCGTTAAGAACGGACTCAGAGCCTGAAGTTGTCTCCTTCCTTTTTTTGTCTTGGCCAGGTGGATTGTAGGTACAATAGCATGCACAATTGTCCTGCTGATTGTCTTCTGTAATGTTCTGGGCCTTTCCTTTGGCACTTACGGCTTGGTTGTGCGAGAGGATCCCAGTGACTACGAGAGCTGGGCTGAAGCTGGAGCCAAATTTCTCATCATGTAAGAACTCTTGGATGTCTTCTCTATCCATAAAGGAGAATGTTTGTAGCTCAGGGTTGAAAGTGAGGGCTCCTTGGTGATCTCTGAGCTGGGTGGTTTTCTTGCAGATATTTCACTAACCACCTGCAACACCTCCCCACCAGCGGTTGGATTTAAGTTTTTTTACTACTGGTTCTGTGGGCATGGTTCTGTGGGCGTGGCAGGGGAAGGATATACTGCAAAATCTCCAGTCAGAGGTGATATTTGCTGGTTCTCCAAACTACTCAAAATTTCCGCTACCGGTTCTCCAGAACTGGTCAGAACCTGCTGAATCCCACCTCTGCTCCCCACCAGCAATCAGCACCCAGATTAGCATAGATTAGCCCCAAGATTAACATCAGACCAACAATCAAGAAGTGAACAATACCCCCATGAAGGAACTTCCAAACAAGCTAACAGTAAACAGCCCAACCAAAGAACCCCCAAGATCATCCCCACCAACATTGACAGGGCAAGAATATAAAATGTGAGCAAACCCTGTCCCTTCCTGCACTGATGATGTTACCTAGTTGGGTAATGAAATGTCTTCTAGAAAGCAGACATCAGGGAGCACCAAGGACCCCACATCCTCCTTTTCTTCCTCCTCCTCCTCCTCTTCCTCCTCCTGCAAACTCTACTTCCTAGCACTGATGATTTTCCCTAGGTTGGGTAATAAAATGTCTGAAAGCAAATAACCAAACTCAGGGAGGACCAAGGACCCCACAGTCCTCCTCCTCCTCAACCCCATTCCCTTCTACCACTGATGATGTTATCTAGTTAGGGTAATGAAACGTCTACCAGAAAGCAACCAAGCAGGGAGCATCAAGAACCCCTCATGTCATCTCCATATCCAAATTTGAGGACAATTGAGGTCCTTCTGCAGAAACAAAACAGTGAAACAAAACAAGGAGGACAGAATGTGGCTATTTCTAGGTACCTGGTACCTAAGCAGAGATGTCAGATGCTTCCCTCTGCTCAACCTGGCTTCCAGGTTCTTTGGAAGGACCAACAATCCAGATGGGGGAAATGTGGTGGTGACTTTTGTCCCCTCCCTGACATGTGTTTGTCCATCTGATTACAGCAGTGTCACCTTCAGCTTCCTCTTCTCCTGGATTCTGATTCTCTTGGTCTCTGTCACCTTTCTGATTGGAGGAAACATCCAAACGTTGGTGTGCAAACCTTGGGCCAATCAAGAGATACTCAGAGTGAGTTTGTCTGCATGAACACGAGGAAGGGTGTTTTAAGAGTTGTTGGCCTTATTTTAAAGGAGCCTTGCTTTTGTTGTTGTTGATGGTCTAGAAAGAGTGCAGAGAAGAGCAACAAGGATGATTAGGGGGATGGAGGCTAAAACATACAAAGAACATGGTTGCAGGAATTGGACATGTCCAGTCTAGGGAATGATAGGAGTGTTCCAATATTTGAGGAGCTGCCCCAAAGAAGAGCGGGGTCAAAAGCACTGGAAGATAAGACAAGACTCAATGGCTGGAAATTAATCAAGGAGAGAAGCAACTTAGGACTAAGGAGACATTTTTTTGGGAAAGTGAGAGCAATTAATCAGTAGAACTCTTTGCCTTCAGAAATAGCATCTGCTTCATCACTGGAGTTTTCCAGAAGAAATTGAACAGTCACTTGTCTAGAACAGGGGTCTCCAACCTGGGCAACTTTAAGACTTGTGGACTTCAACTCCCAGAATTCCTCAACCAGCAAAGTTATAGAATCCTATAGTTCTTTCATCTTGGCCAACTCTGATCCACATCAGCTCCAAAACCTGTGAAAATGTGGTGTGGAAATGGTTGCACTTGGGAGATTCAGTCCACAAGTGTGTGCAGACAACTCCCCTCCCCCTTCTTTTTCTGTGTCACACACCCACTTGCACACAAGTAATTTTATCAGGTGCATAAATGTGTTATCTTACAGTGCTGAAAGTCTGCACCTTTCTTTTAAAGAAATTCCAGGGAAAGATAAAACAAAAAGATTACAGATAATCCTCAATTATGCTTATGACCACAACTGAGCCCATCAGTAGCAGGGATGGTTCCTCTCTTGATATTAACCTCTCCCAATGCATCACCATTGACCAGCAACCGTGTTTTCCACCGTGCCATTGATATTATTATTATTCTCTGTCCACAATATGAAGTCCCACCTGTCAGTTCTTTACTAGGGTTGGCCACCATGGGCATTGACTTCCTCCAAGAAGCCACCTTGTTGTAATGCATCGGCATAGTAGACATGTGGCTCTAGCATAGCCTTTTGCAACTGAGAGATGGAAATGTTGTCAATGCACGGATAATAATGCACAATTATTATTTTTATTATTCAGTTCATCGACACCCCCGGCAACCTCCCACCTTCCATGAATGCCTCTCAGTACCTTGGCTTAAAGCAGGATCTCAACCTCACGTCGGCATATCAGTGAGTACCCCCTTTTTCCAAGGGCTCCTTTTGCTAAAGAGTTGGACTGGCTGGCTCCCCCCAGGCCATCACCTCAATAGGGTTACAGAGTACACAATAAGAGAGTTGGAAGGGACCTTGGAGGTCTTCTATTCCAGCCCCCTGCCCAAGCAGGAAAACCTATACCATCCCAGCCAAATGGTTCTCCAGTCCAAACTTCTGCAGGCAAGCTGTCCCACTGATTGATTTCACTCTCAGGAAATGTCTCCTTAATGCTAGGTTGTATCTCTCTTTCATGAGCTTCCATCCATTGCTTCTCATCATGCCACCCTTAATCCTAGTACAAGATAACTAAACAGGCATCAGAGAACAAGGACAACTGTCTAGAAGGGGTATAGGGTCACCTGGTTGGACTAGAAGACCTCCAAAGTCCCTCCCAACTCTCTTATTCCATCCTGTTCAGGAGAGTGCTGGTCCTACAATCCTATTGTCTCAACCATCTTTGATTTTAAAGCTCTGCCTTGCCAGATGGAGGACTTGCAGCTGAAAAGGAAGACGTGTTCTCCTTTTGCCCCACACTTGGCGCCCCTAACCTGGCAGAGCCAAACATTAGGAGTGAAGGGGGCTGGAAGTTGTGAGTCAACGCTATCTAGACATCTCGCATCAAGCAGGCAGATTGCAAGCTGATGTGATGAGGGGGTTGGCTTGATTTCTTTCCATCTCCTTTCAGGCAGTGCAGGAATGGTGCAGGCCTCTGGGAAGTCCTGCAACTGAAGGACCAGTATAGCCTCGGCGAGCATCTCAGCGTTGCCAAGGTAACAAGCCTCTCGCTGCCTCCTTGGTTGCCCCCTTTTGCAAAGCAAGGCTCGATTCGCCTGGGATCCTTCAGGAGGATCTTAGGAGACAAAAACACACTGTCAGGCTCAGCTCTACTTCAATACTTGGCTTCCAGAGGTTCTCCAGATGTTCCTATCAATATGGGAAGAAAACCACTGGATCACAGCATCCTCACCTCTCAAATCAAGCAATACGTTAAATAGACTGCAGGCTGGCATCCTCTGTTCACTCAGATGAAAATAGTCAGAGAACTTGTTTTGCAGTATCGGCTGGGGTGGGGCTTGAATTTTAGGCAACGTTTTTCTTCATTATATTTAAATATACTTGGGGTGGGGGGTGGGGGGAGGATTAGCCTAGCCACCCTTTCTGTAAACTCCAAAAGCTCTCCACCTCACTTACTTTTGCCCTCTTAAAGAAGGCAGGTCGCCTTTCCTTGGAGAATTCATTCCATCTTTATCACTGGAGAATTCTCAACGATTCATTTGTTCTCCCCATAAGAAATAGGGAGAGATTTTCATATCATCTTTTCCTGTTCTGTGCAGACGCTTTCAGGATCAGCGAGGCTCCTGTTCTGAATCTTAGGTACATAACATCAGATTAGGTGCCAGGCTTGTACAGCTTTTTTCTTTATAAAAGAAAAGTCATCGCACTATAAAAAAAGAGACTAAAGAGTGCAGAGAAGAGCAAGCAGGAGGATGAGGGGACTGGAGGCTAAAACCTACGATGGACGGTTGCAGGAACCGGGCCTGGCTAGTCTAAGGAAGAGAAGGACCAGGGCAGACAGGAGAGCATCTTCCAATATTTGAGGGAGGGGCTGCCACAGAGAGAAGGAAGGGGGTCAAGCTATTTTCCAAGGCACCTGAAGGCCAGACAAGAAACAAGGGATGGAAACTGATCAAGGAGAGATTCAACCTGGAAATAAGGAGAAATTTTCTGACCATGAGAACCATCAACCCATGGAACAGAAGCTGCCTTCAGAAGTTGTGGGAGCTTCATCCCTGGAGGCTTTCAAGAAGAGACTGGATTCCCATCTGTCAGAAATGGTTCAGGGTCTCCTGCATGGGCGGTTGGACTAGATGACCTACAAGGTCCCTTCCAACTCTGTTAACCTGTTAAAATGTAAAGTCTAAAGAAAACTTCTGCCCCGGGACATATATTTTATGTGGCTCCCTGTTTGGGAGACATAGTTCCATCCTTTCAAACTTTGTTTTTGAGGCCCAATTATCCACAGAAGGACACTCCAGGTTGGGGAAGACAATGGGCACCTGTTCTCTTTGTTGTTTCTTTCCTCCCCAGAAAAAAGAAAAGAAAAGACAGAAATAGCAGTAAAAACACATCCGGGTGTTATTTCAAGTGGGAAAATGCATGGAAGAAATGATTTCATAGTCAATCTGACCATTCCTCAGCCTATCCAAGGCTGAAGGTGGAGGGAGAATGGGGATACCACCCCCAGGACGTCCTCCCAGTCTTGATTTTACCTTTTACATTGGAGTCAGGTGGCTATAATAAATTCAGAGAAATGAATCCATTGATTAAAAAACTAAAATGATTAAAAATGAATTCATTAAACTTAGTCCAACCTTAAATCGAATAACTGCATTAAAACTTGCCATTGTGAAAGCAGCCTCCATTTCCTCCTCCCCTTCCGCTAACAGTACACGGCTGAGTTTCAGGAACGTCTCCATGCCCTCAACTTCCACTTCGAAGACCTTGTTTTGCTGAATGCCAAAGGGAGGCAGGACTTGGAGGCCTTCAGAAAGAGCCAGGTGGACTTGGTCAACTACGCTGACTTCACGGCAGAGGTGAGTCTGTACCTGGGGGGAGGAGGAGGCAGATATCCTACCTGGGCTCTGTGTCTACGGAAGCATGGAAGCTCTCAATTATCCAGGTCATGGTTGTCCCAAAGGGGCTTTTCCAAAAGGCAACTGGACTTACTTGCTTTTCCTATTTTCTTTGGAAATGTTTCACTTCTCTTCAAAGAAGCTTCTTCAAGTTCTTCAGTTCAGTTCTTCAAGTTCTTCACCAAAGAAGCTTCTTGAAGGAGAAGCGAGATGTTTTCAAAGGAAAAAAACAAACAAGAAAGTCCAGTTGCCTTTTGGAAAAATGACCTTTGGGATGTTCTTTTCTACCCACAACTACAGATGCAGAAGTCGCTCGGTGCCAGCCCTTTGAGGTAGTCCAGACAAGATGCTCAGATCATGACTAACTCTCCCTTTATTTGTAAAGTTACTGCAGCAGCATATAAACATGTGGGAAGGTAACATCCTTCTGTATTTCGCTGGATGTTCCATACTACGGCGCGATGTCATGCTGGCCCATGACTGCTGAAACCTCTCTGGACAATGCTGGCTCTTTGGCTTAAGAAATAGAGATAAACATCACCTCCTAAAGTTGGTCATGATTATCAGGGTGGAACCTGCAGGGACACCTCATAATAACAGAAGTATGAAAGATTGAAAGCTCTTTTCCCCTCCCTTACCTTTACCTTCCAGAGAAATAGGGAGGGCCCCACCTGAGGCGCTTTCAGCACCTCCATTCCTTCTGCAGACTGTTGTCTCAGGTATTTACTTCCTCCTCCCAAGGATATTCTCACAGCCCCTTACACGGCTGATGATTTCTCTTTCAGTTGCGCAACCCTGTGGTGAAGACCAATGTGGAAGGATTGGCAGTAGATCTTGAAAGGTTGAGTAACGTTCAGGTGGGGAACCAGATGAGATGGGTGGCCATTTATAGGGGTGGGTGGGAAAGAAGCAAAGTCTTTCTTAATTTCCCGTCCTCACTTCCCAGTCAACCCAGAGATGTTGATGTTTCCCGCAGAGCGACAGAACTCTGGCAGGACGATTGGTGGAGGAAGCTCACAAGCTCAGAAGAATCCAGAACCAGATAGTCCTCCCAATGGAGGCCCTCTTGGTAAGCTTTCAGTGAATCACGCCCAGGAGCCTCAACTTGAAATTCAGAAGGGTTTCAACAGAAAGAGCAAGCAAGCCAGGGGTGGCATTCAAATAATTTAACAACCGGTTCTCCGTCCTAATCATTTCTTCCAACAACCAGTTCACCAAACTGCTCAGAAAGTTAACAACCGGTTCTCCAAAACTGGTGCGAACTGGCTGAATCCCACCACCAAAGCAACCTATTCGGAGATTTTAAATTAATAGTCTATAAAATTTAATTTTAGATAAAGTGAAGGTTGGGTTTCTGGTTCTATTTCAATGGAAGAGGAAGCATGTGATTAATATTTCACGGGACCAAATTAATTTGTTTTATTTCATTTTATTTATAGGCACAACTGAAAGAAAGTGTCCAGTTTTTAACAACCATGTCACCTAGCTTCCAGGTATTGTGATGACAGGTGAAATAATTTCAGGGATGCAATCTTTTTGTTCTATTTATCTATCTATCTATCTATCTATCTATCTATCTATCTATCTATCTATCTATCTATCTCCATCCATTTTCTCTCTCTCTCTCTCCTCCATCCATTATCTCTCTCTTTCTTTATTTCTCTCTCTCTCTCTCTCATCTCCATCCATCTTCCAGCTTTCCTTAAGCTGGTCGTAAGTCGAGGACTACCTGAACAGTGCTTCCACATTAGCCCGTCTAAAGCTATTTCATCTATGAAAATTCATTGTTTTCTACATGAACCAGAAGGCCTGTTTGGCCCAGCAAAACCTGCCTTTAAGAGGAGATGTTGCTTTCGTTCTGCTCTGGAGGCTGAGTTCTTCACTGAAGGACATTTCATCCCCTCTCACCTATTATAGGATAATGAATGCAAATTGCAGCCAAAACATCTTGCACAATTAAAGATTAAGCAGATACTTTGCTTTTGTGGGCTGGGGGTGGGAAGGACAGCCAGCCAGCTGGACCATAATTACAGACAAAGGGAAAACACCTTGTTATCAAACACAGAGGAGCTGGTTCCTCCTTTCCATAAAAATGTAAAACGCCTTGTGCATTTTCTACACACAACATTTCCAATTGAACAATGGAAGGTGATTGATTGGACATGCATAAAAAATAGATAAGTACATGCATTAATGTTCTGGCTGGCAACACACACCTGTGGGTGCCTGGGCACACAACCCCAGATGCTATCTACAGCATACTAGAACAGATACTTATAATTTTGTGCTGAGTGGCTAAAAAGTTGATTTGGCTGTTGCATTCTTGTGTAGATAACTGATTATATCCCTGGCATCAACTAAAATAAAATAAAATTCTACACTACATAATGATCTCCTTGTACTTTCCCTTCTCCTTTTTCTCCTCCTTTCCCTTCCCCTTCTTCCTTCCTTCCTTCCTTCCTTCCTTCCTTCCTTCCTTCCTTCCTTCCTTCCTTCCTTCCTTCCTTCCTTCCTTCCTTCCTTCCTTCCTTCCCTCCTCCTCCTCCTCCAGGTGTCCACCAGTCCTGCAGTAGATAGTGGAGTGTAGGAGCTCAGGGCAAACTTGCCATTTTCAGAGGTTCTTGCTTCTTTTGACAACAGACCTTCCCCTGACTGCCAAATAATTTGCTTTTTCTTCCTGCCTCTCCCCAGGCTCAATTCAACAACACCGAATCCCAGATCACCCTTGTGGAGGCCATTCTTCCCTTACAGACCCAGAAGATTCTCAGACAGGTGAGCCATCTGAAGAAAACAGGTAAACTCGAAAGGTTGTTCCCAAGAGTGCGGCTATTCAAGGAGTAACAGCCCCATCATCAGATCCTTTCAATCGCTCTCGAAATAGGCTGCCAGAGTCTTTCTCAACCTGATGTCCTCCAGATATGCTAGGAGACCAACTCCTATACATGCAGGCCTTCTGGAGAGCAGCAGCGTGAAGGCATCTGGTTCAGAGAATACACAAACACACACATGGAAAGAGCTGGGCCATGCATCTGTAATTGCATCTGTTCATTGACCTGGATTCTGCAAGATGCTGGATGCACCAAGAGATGCATATTAATAATGAAAGAGAGGAAAATCCTATTTGTGAACAATTCTGCGCTGGCCAGAGGCCCACCATGGCAAACAGAATTATGGCTGAGCTAGGCCTTGTTTCTGATCCAGCGTTAGGATTCCTCTGTTGCCCTTCACTCCTCCTCACAAAGTTCATCCTCTGAAACAAGAAATTCAAGGAAGGTGGGGCTGGGAAGAATAAGGCTGGGTGGAGATGCAAAGGGAAGGAAGAAAGAGGGAAGGCTGACAGGAAGGAGTGGCCTTTGTGAACACCCTGGGAAAGTGGCAGGTCACAACATCTACAGAGGTTCTCAATCATTCAGGTCATGGTTGTTCCAAGCTTCTTGGATGAGAAGCAAAACTTCTTCAAAAGGGAAAAAAAGAAAAAACAAGACAGTCCAGTTGACTCTTGAAAAAGTGCCTTTGGCAGGTCAATCTAGAAAGAGAAATGGCAAAGAATCATAGAATCCAAGGGCTTGGAGGTCTTCTAATCCAAAGCACCAGCATGCAGATTCTATCTGCAGAAAAAAAAACAACATTTGCATATAATTTATTGATGGAAATTGTCCTCGGTTTAGATGACATTTTATCAAGAGGGGGGAGAATTCGCTGGAGGCAAAGGGCTTCTCTTTTACAAAATCTGCTTTTAACTCGGTTTTCCTTTTCCTCCAGGAGTTGGACTGCTTTGCAAGGAAAGAATTGGGATATATCTCCCAGTACCTGGACTGGATGAGGACCACGGTGAGAATTGGCTTCCCTTATAGTCCTCAGATGCCCCTGTGTCAGCGATGTGCAAATCACTGACAATCACACACACACACACACACACACACACAAAAAAAAATATCCTTTTGTTTGTTCTGTTCCAGCTAACTGAGGATTTGGCTTCCTGCCAGCCCTTTTCCACTGCTCTGGACAATGGCCGGGTAATCTTGTGCAACCGCATTCTGGATCCTTGGGTAAATCTTTCTGCCGCCTAACTAAAGCCTTCGATCTTTCCTGGCCCACAGCTTACCTACCACCTAGTGACCATTCGAAGTTACAATGGCCGCTGGGAAAAAAGTGACCCTTTTTCACATCACTGTCGCAGAACCCCCCAGCAGTCACGTCATCAAATTTAGGATGCCTGGCAACCGACTCGTATTTATGATGGTCGCAGGGTCCTGGGGGGTCACGTGTTCCCCTTTTGCGACCTTCTTACGAGCAAATTCAATAGGGAAACCAGATTAACAACCGTGGCATAACTTAGCAGCTGCAGCCATTCACTGAACAACTATGGCAACCAGGGGTTTTAAAATAGAGCAAAACTCACTTAACAACTGTCTCGCTCAGCAACCAAGACTTTGGGCTCTGTTGTGTTTGTAAGCTTGAGGATGACCAGTATATTCCTAGCCTGGTTTTTAAGAAATATGTTTTTATTAAACGAAACACTTCTTTAGCAATTCTGAGGAGTAAACACTATAGAAGGAGAACCATTTAGATTTGAGAAAGTCAAACTCTGAAGCAATCCAACAGTGCTTTTCCAGCCTTGCTCAAACGGCTTCAGCTGAGAGGTAGCATTCAGCTGGTTCGGACTGGTTCTGCAGAACCAGTAGCAGAAATTTTGAGTAGTTTGGAGAACTGGCCAATCCCACCTCCAACTAGCCCTGCCAACCCCATCTGCCTCCCATTAAATCCCAGCTGATCAGCTGGGTCTTCTTTGGTTGCCCTGCACAGGAGAACGGAGCTGGAAAGTGTTAAGTTCGGCAGGTCGGACCCAGAGAGACGAGAGACTCAAGTTAAGTGAACAACAGCTCTTTATTTAACAGGCTAGTTCTGGGTAAAAAACAGCGCTCGCGGCGGCTCTTTTTATAGAGCTAGCCGCGGCTAGGCAGCCAATGACATCGCTTTGAGTTTCCCGTGATTGGTTTCAGCCAATCGCGGTAGACTCCTAGCGAACCAATCACAGCTGTCCTGACTGTCCAATCATGTAGCGGTCTTTGTGGACCAATAGGAATGCAGGGTTTCCAGCCTGCTAATACAGAACAGAAAGCAGGTTAGTGGTGTGGAGAGGGAATGGGATTTTGCAGTATATCCTTCCCCTGCCATGCCCAAGCCACGCCCACAAATTCAAGCCACGCCCACAGAACTGGTAGTAAAAAAATTTTTACCCCACCACTGCTTCAACTAAATCTGTGCCCTGCTTCCGATGAGTGGACTTTAGCTCATAAAAGCTGGTGCCTTTTTTAATGAACTTCGCTGGCGCGCAAAGGTGCCACCAGACTTCACAACAGGTAGATCCAGAAGATGATGTCGTTCTCAAAACACTTCGGCGAGTTCCGATTGGCTGAAGACCGACTCGTCACGAAGGGGAGGGCTGGGAGAAACCTTTCTGTACCTTTGGACCGTGGGAAACCCAGAACTGGCCTGACTTTGCTTCAGCCAGCATCCTTCCAGTAAAAGAACCTTTCGCTGCAACCAAATGGACACAGATTATATACCAGAGTTAGAGGATTTTTCCTCGGTGCCAGGAAAAAGAACCACCCGTATACTTTTCCTTTGGTGATGTGTGCCTTTCCTTTCCCCCAGAATGCCTTTTGGTTCAGCCTGGGTGGATGCGCCTTCTTCCTTCTGCCTGGTATGTTTCTTGCCCTCAAGATGATGAAGCATTTTCGTCCAATTCGGCACAAATTAGTGTAAGTAGCATTACTGCAAAAAAAATGAGGCGGGTGGGTGCAGATGGTTCTTTGCATGACTGCTGTTGCTGTTGGGATGGTTTGTCTCACAGTCTAGACTGAGTTTGGCATGTTTTATTCCCCTATCGAGTCCTTCGCAAGGACCCGGGATAAACAGATGTGAGTGTTTGATGAGGTGAAAGATGCAGCATTGTTGCAGGATGTGAGCTGTTCTGTAAAGCTGCCTTTCGCAATTGACTCACAGTGAATTTGTCAATGCCGAAGAAGCTTCAGTTGTTTTGGGATTGCACCCAAAGCGCCTTTTATTATTGGCACTAACACTTTCTTTTACCACAGTTGTTCTAATTCTATTTACAGGTCTTTGCATTTCTTGATTTTTCTTCAGTTCTTTCTCTTCTATTCTGTTGTCTCCAGGTACTGCCACATCGATTATTTTTTGGTCTCTCTTACCAACAATTGTTAAATCCTGGAGTTTTATGTGGCAGGTGCCTGGCTGTTGGAATTCTAAACGCCCAGGGCCCTTGAGCTTCATTTTCTACTATTTTGTCTATTTGATGGTCCTACCATTTCTTATTTGCAGGCTATTTTTTGTAGCATGGACCCTTTTTCTAGATTCTACTAGCTCAGCATGAACTTATCAAGGAAGAACATACAACAGGGAAAAAAAAACACAAAAGCTGCAGCAATAAAAGATGTATAGATTTATTTTTTTAAAAAAAAATCAAGCCTCGCTCTAGCCTACATACAGTTATCTGAATAGCTCAGCAGGTCATCATCGACTGCTGAAATCCTTTAACTTTCTCTCTTGCAAAATTTCACCCACTCAAAAAAGACTGGGAACACTCCAGGACCTTTCTCTGCCATCTTTGGAGAGGGGCCACCAAACCGAGCCTCCCGCAGAGGTAGGAGCCCTCTTGCTAAGTGTCTATGGGATTCTCCATCATCCAGGTCATGGTTGTCCCAGAGGTGCTCTTTTCAAGAGGCTCCAGAAAAGTTCCAGAAAATCCAGTTGCCTCTTGAAAAAGCATCTTTGGGACCCCTGTTCTAAGGGATAGCTCACCTCCCATTATCAGGTTAAATGCCCATCCTGTTGAGCTTCAGGATGGAGAAAACCTGGTGTTGTTCCTTTTTTTTAAGATATCTAGGATGACCTGGGACATGACACAAAAATAACCAAGTCACAAAAATAGAAGAAAGTCACTTTAATGCCTCCAACTTGGCCCCAATGTCCAATTATCCTCAGCTGGACATCAAACTCTTCCAAAAGCAATCTACCAAGGGCAGAAATGCAGTCTGAATCCAAAGTAAAGATAATTAGAAATAAAAAACAGCAACAACACAAACCACACTGAAGTCATTAACACAGCAGGCCAGGGTGATAAATTGCAGACTTCCAAAAGATAATGAAACACACCCAGTTGGGAGGACACCAAAACCCAGATAAGCCTCAAGAAAGATCATGCACACTTTGCTTCCAACAAGGAGCTGTATGCAAACGCCCACTTATATCCTGTTCTCCCAGCTGCAACTAATGAAAGGGATCGGGGCCCTTTTCTCTCCCGCAAGCCACGTTGCTCCCTTCTCCATTCCTCCCTGCATGCCCTAGGATGAAGAGGGGGTGGGCCTGAGTCTTCCTCTGAATGCCCAGCTAGACTGTGCCCTTCCCCTATTTCTTCCACAGCCACCAGAGCCACACTCCCACTCCCTGTCAGCTGCTCAATCTCCCCCTCAGAATCAGATTCCATCAAGGACATGACACTATCAAGTTCCAGAGTCTACAAAACAAAATGGAGTCTCCCTTTAGTCCCTGTCTTGCTGTACGGTATTAGTTTTGGGTAGTTTCATTTTTATTTCTGGAAGACACCCAGAGTCATGCAGTTGAGGTGGGAGGCGATATCAATCAAACTAATGCATAAAGAAGGCACCCAGACTGACCTTATCAAGGAGACAGGCGGCACATCAATTGAATGAATGAATGAATGAAATGAAATGAAATGAAATGAATGAATGCCCCAGTCATTCTACAAGCCTTGAACGACTTCCTGCTCGGTGGGGTCTATAGGGCACAGTCAAAAAAGCCAAGGGGACAGCCACAATATTGCAATGGAAGCTCTGCCCACTTTTGATGGGCACAAGAACATCTATGCGCCATGTACAATGATGCTGTGGTGGCCATTTTGACTTTTTTGACTGCAGTGTGCGGACATCCCCTATTTCCTGAGAAAATAATAGAATTTGCTTTCTCTTCCGCTGCGTCTAGTTCTACTGGATCAGATGAAACGTTTCCCTTCCACATCCCACGGGTTACGTCTCTGCGGCTGTAAGGCCTCCCTGACCACCCCTCCGGATGCCGAGGTGAGGGGACCGACGGCTGCTCCTTCCAGGAAGTGCCCTTTGCTGGGTCTCCCGCAAAAAGGTCCTCCTTCCAGAACTGCAGTATCGTCAGCGCGTTGATGGGCAGGACTGTTTCCAGGAGACCTTCGCCAAAGGCCCACTCCCAGTGACCCTGGCTGAAATTAGGGGGAAAAAGTTCTGGTTGACGGTGCTCCAAACACAGGTTGAGTTGGAAGTTTGAATGGCCCCAAAACTTGTAAGAAAACAACAACAAACCCTGGCTATTGGGACTTAAGTGCTCCTCGTCGTTCAGTGCCATTTTTAAAATACATATATATTGTCAGCATTCCAGAAAACCTCCTCGAACAAATAACTTCTAGACAGACATCTTCCCAAAAGTTCCTTTTTTGGGGATAGCAAAATCTGGGGAATCCCGGATTTGAAAGTTCTGGGCTTCTTTGCAATACATAAAAAACTACAAATCCACCTCCTGCACCCATCATCACATCACATGGCCCAATCACCATCCGTCCCTACTTGAGACGTCCTCTCACCTAGGTGCAGAAAGAACATGACCTTGACTTAGAAAAAGAATGTTGTTATGTCTAACTACATACACTCCAAGAAATTCCCTCCTCCCACTTTGCCAGGCTCAAAATTTGGCAGTGTGAGAGCATCTATATATATGTATGTATGTATGTATGTATGTATGTATGTATGTATGTATGTATAAAATTGATACAGGTAGTCCTGGACCACAATTGAGCCCAACATTTCTATTGTTAAGTGAGACATTTGTTATAAGTGACTTTTGCCCCATTTTACAGCTTTTCTTGTCTCTGTTGTTGAGTGAATCACTGCAGTTGATAAATGAGTAACCCGGTTGTTAAGTGAATCTGGCTTCCCCATTTGCTAGTCAGAAGGCCGCAAAAAAAGGGGATCGCATGACCCCTGGGGACGCTGCAACGGTCATAAGTATGAGTCAGTTGCCAAGCACCTGAATTTTGATCACCTGATCACGGGGATGCTGGAAAAGTCGTAAGCTCCATTTTTCAGCGCTGTTGTAGCTTTGAACGGTCACTAAATGAAATGTTGTAGGTCAAGGACTACCTGTATTGTATTTCTGTTGTATTATGTGACTATGATTGCTCTGCTGTTGGCTGTGGGTTGTTTCTTTTTCTTTTGGTCCACCATTCAGGTCACCTTGAAGTGGTTCAATGGGACAGGGGGGGCATCTCAAACCCCTAAGGGCTTCTTCTGCACCTAGCAGGGGTCTCCTTTTAAGTCAGAGGTCTCCAAACTTGGAGTTCAGATTATTGCAGTGTAAATTCAGCGCCAGAAAAGTAAAACAGATGGCTGAGGCTTCATTTTAACTTCTTAATAAACACATAAAGTAAATTTTACAACACCAGTTGTAGATTTCTCCAACATTTCTCCAAACTCAAACAGAAGCAGGCAGGTTACAGGTTCAGAACAGAACAGCAACTCAGCTTTAGCTCAGAAACAGACATCAGTTTCACTTTAGTTCAGCAGGCAAGCAAGACACACAGCAGAGGAAAGAAGCAGTTTTATTCTCAATAGACAGACTCAGAGCTCAACAGAGCTGCAGAGCTTAATATCGAGCCATGCCTAGGCTACTTCTAGTTTCAGTTTCCAAACAGTCCTCCTTGGCTGACTTAATTGCTATGCCTAGTCATTGGCTGACCTTGTTACCATGCTCTTATTCCAGTTGATGAATATACTCTTGACACTTGGCACTATGCTGGTTGCAGAATTCTGGGAGTTGAAGTCCACAAGTCTTAAAGTTGCCAAGTTTGGGGACCCCTGTTTTAAGGGGTGACATGTCCCCAAAGGATTTCCAAGGTGCAACTGCTTGGAGATAGTGCTGCCCACATCAGGAAGAGTCATCAGCCACATCCAACTTGTTCTGTTCGGCTGAAAGCAGTTTGAGGCTTCAGGGATCCGATTTATTTCTGAAATTCCGAGAAGAGCCGGCACTAATCTGGTTATTACAGGGAACAAGTTTTCTCTGCTGTGACCTCCCTCCCAGGCAGGAGAGGAATTAGATAAACTTCTTCTGAGCGCTAACGTATAACTGTATATTCCCAGACTGGCACTCACATTCAAAATAGAACAGTCATATAAAATTTGCAGCCCTCCCAATGTTGCTGTCAGGGCTCCAACAAATCCACCCCCCCCCCATTCAAATCATCAGTTTCTAGCCACATCTCTCAGAGTCAAAAAAAAATGATTTATTAGGAGTGGCCATGTTGGTGTTAGCCGGATGCAGGTGATACTAAAACACACCATTCATTTCCCCCTTGAGCCTGGTCTTCCTCCCACCCCAAGGATGTATATTCTCCAATGGGACACATCCATAGCCAAGAGTCATCCATCATGCTCTCTGGTAATAATCTTGCACGCCAACAGCTTTTCACTGCCCAGGCGATTATCTGAGGCATTTAAGGAAGGCACTGCTTTCCCCCACTCCCTTTCTGCTGGCAACTAAAAAGACTAAAGAAGTATTTTTTTAGTTGATAGTTGCAAGGTGCTCTCTCTCTCTCTCTCTCAATCATATAATTTAAAAGCGTATTGGGGAAAGTCTGTATATTCATAGAGGTGATTTATTAAAGAGTTATTGCAATATGAAAAAAAAATAATTTGCAACAACAATGTACACTAAGACAAATAAACATTTATTTGGAGAAATATATATCACACTGGAGGCAGGGCTGGGAGAAAAAGAGATGGATATGTTTGCAAAAATAATAAAAAACAACCCGAGATAAGCCAAAATGAGCTTCTTTGACTGTCCTTAAAGGTCCCACTTAGCCTCTAAATGGATTGCGAACACAGCAGGGGTCTCTTGCCAATGATGGCTAGGTCTCCCTGCAGAAAACCTTAAGCTACAGTTAGTCCTTGACCACATAAGGACTGCACCTTTGTGTTCCCACACAGCCTGGATTGATTGCTTTGGGGGAGACATTTCTGTGAGGACCACCAAAATTTTCTCATGGACCACCAGTGGTCCCCAGCCCACTGGTTGGCGACCACTGGACTAGATGACCCACAATGTCCCTTCCAACTCTGTTAATCTGTAATCTCTCACCTGCTGAGCCAGGTAACATCTCTTTTGTAGTGGTACTTTTGCTTTTTCTCTGCAGGACTTTACTTTTCTCACCATCCAGCCACATTTTGTTGGGTAGCACCCAACATTTTCCTTACAGGTTTTGTTCTTTGTCTGTTTTATTCGTCAATTCTGTTTGATCCTCCATTTTCATCTTCATGTCTGTTCATCTTGATACCTGCTACTGCAGCCAATTCTTTTGCTTTTCCTATTCGTGTTTTAATTCCCTTTGAAGACTCTTCCAAAACCACCAGCAAGTTATCTGCAAAAGCCCTTAACTTCCTAAGTTTATTTTTAGATCTTTGCTGCCACAATCCTTTCATCTTGTCTCACATCTCTACTCAGAATTGCAAGAACCAAAATAAACAAGAGAGGAGGCAGTGCCATCCTTATGTCGTCCCTTTTTATATCTCACATGTTTTTTTTTATTAGATCAATTATTTGTGCTTTCTGTGAAGTGTAAATTGATCTCAGTCTTTTGATAAAGTTCTCTCCAAAATTAGTATCTTCCAAAGTCTTCAGCAGGAAAGCTCACTTCGATTGTCAAAGGGCTTCTTTGCATCTTAAGACAATCAATGTGGCTCATTTGTTGCTCCAATGTTGCTCCAAATATTCCAAAATGTCCATGTGATGACCCAGGGCGTGGCACAAAGGCAACACAGTCAAATAAGTAAGAAAAATCCCTTTAATACCTCCAATGTCCAGTTTACCTTCAACTGGAGAAAAACCTCTCCCAAGAACAGTCTTTAAGTGGAGGAAATTCTGTCCAAAAACAAAGTACATACAAACTGTAAATAAACATCCACACAAAACATGCTGCAGCAATTAACTGGACAGGGCAGGAGAAGGAATTGCAGCCTTGAAAGGCCAACAAAACACACACAGTTGGGAAGATGCCAGGAACCCAGATAAGCTTCGATGATACCAGACAATTCACAATTTGCTCCCAATAACTTTGCTGTGTGCAGCTTCCCTTTTTTAAACATGGCATTCTCACTGCAGCTAATGAAAGGAATCAAGGCCTTTTCCTCCCCCATAAGCCACGCCACCCATGTTGCTCCCTTCTCCATTCCTCCCTGTGTGCCGTAGGATGAAGAGAGGGTAGGCCTAGGTCTTCCTCCGAATTCCCTCTCCCTTGTTCTACCTCTTCCCTGGTCTGCCCAGCTGGACTTTGCCCTTCCCCAGTTTGCTTGGCCTTGCCCACCAAATCAGATTCCGACAGGGGCATGACAGTCTGACTATTTCCTAACACTACGTTTTAAGTGGCTTTTACATAAAAATCTACATTGTTCCTCATGAATAAATTCTAACCAAATTACGTTCAGTCAACCAGCTAGTATTGTGGTAGAAAAAAAATGTCCCTCTTGAGGTGTTAATGGTTATATTGGCTTCTTTCCAGGATCTTTCCTCTTTCCTCCATGAGGATAGAGTTCCTCATGTTTTATAAAGATTGTAAAAAGTTCATCCTCAAAACATGTAGGTCTTAACTAACAAGCGTTTCTTTTAACAACGGCTCAAAATGATAACAGCACTGCTTTTGGCTTAGAGGTGGCCCTCTTGCCTCACAATCAGGAGGCTGTGAGTTTGATCCTAGGTAGAGGCAGATATTTCTCTCTCTGGGTACACTGAGAATATATCTGCCGAATAAAACTGCACATTGGTGACAGAAAGGGCATCCGGCCAGTAAAACCTTCAGCTTCATTCAGTTGGCCAGATTCCACCCCGCAAGGGATTATGAGGTCGTTAAAATATGATGATGATGATGATGACAACGATGATGATGACTGCAGAAAGTGTCTTACAACCACCCCGGCACCTGTTGTAGCATCCCCATGGTCACATGATCAAAATCTGGGCTCTTGGCAAACCGGTATGTCTTTACAATAATGGAAGCATTCCCAGCTGGCTTTTCTGACCAGCAAAATCAATGGGAGAAGCCATATTCGTTTAACGACTGTGTGATTCACTTAGCAACCACAGTGATTCTTTAACCATGGCGGCAAAAAAGATCGTGAAATCAGGCACGACTCCTGTAACTCTTTGCTTCGCAACAACAATTCCAGTCCCAGTTTTGAGCATCAGTCGTGGCCTACCTGTAGTCTGATCCAGGTAACACACACAGTCCTAAGAAAGTCAAACTAACCAAGTTTTGTAGCTTCTGTAAAACCCTAGCAGGGGGCTTGTCTTTGAGCTGGCTGTGTTGTGCAGATGGTGCCAACGTGCAAAACCTGTGTGACAGCACACCCCTGCATTTTGGTTTGGAGACAGCTTTTCTCTCTCTCTCTCTCTCTGTGCTACACAGAAATGCCAGCAAAATGCCTATTTTTAGCAGTGGCTCTTTTCACGCAGCCACAGCCTTCTGGATGTGGCTCGTCTCGTGGCAGAGGTGCTCTCCAAACCCTTGCCATTACGCACCCTGAATTCTTTGGAAATATTGGCCGTTGATACCCAAAAACGACAACCCAGAATGACACTCATTGGTCTTGCTGTTGAGAGCATCTTGTAACTGAAAAGTAAGAGGTGGCTGGAGAAAAATACTGTATATGTAAAAAGCATCAGTTATGAACGAGAAGTATGCTTGGTTCATTTTTTAAAAAAAGAAAATAATTTTAATTGTGGCACATTTCCCCACCGTTGCTTTGCTAGCAAGGGCTGCCAAGCTTCATCCATGCTAAGAAGTCATTGGAAAAAGCTTCTGGTTTTAGTTTTTAAGCTGCAGGAGGAGGAAGACTTACCTACCCGGAACTATGTTATAAAATAAAGGCCTTCCATCTTTGAACCTACTATTTGCAAATGATGCTGAAGAACAGCGATCTATTTTATGCTCCTAATTGGTTGTGTTTCTGCTTAGTAGCCTGTAACAAAATGCCACCGACCGTGATGAAGTTAGGGGGAAAACGCAGGTAGTCCTTGACTTATGATGACTACAATTGAGCTCAAAGTCTCTTTTGCTAAGCAAGACAATTCTGAAGTAAGTTTCGTCCCATTTTATGACCTCCCTTGCCACATGCATTCAGTGACTCTGCGCGGATCCAGTGTTTGGATCCCCATAGCTTCAAGAAAGAGATTGACCTGTTTTTCTGCAAAGAGGTTCGCTTGGCCAGATTCCCTTTGCAAGGTTGGGGGGGGCTGCGAGAGCAGAGAGTGAAATCTTGAGGGAGGTTGACAAATCATATTATGGGATGTGAAGAAAGGCAACTCAGAAAGACGCTGCAGAAAGTCCAACAGGAGATTTTTGGAAGAAAACCAAGCCAGGAGAAAAACGCTGGAGATAAAATGAAGGCCGATTTGGAAAGAAGGACTCTGTTTATCGAGGAGCAGAACTAACTGTTAAGTTCTGTGCATGGGTGCAAGGATGGAGACGAGCCAGTGAAACAGTGAACTTCAACTCTTTATTTACATGTGAAAACAGCTCAGCTCAATGGCCACGATGGGCCCCTTTATATAGGCAACTCTTAACTTATTTAACCAATGAAAACACAGGGAGCGCTAGCTCCATTAACCAATGGGAGAGGCTCGTTAATAGCCAATCAGATTCTCCTGAACGGACCAATCCGATGTCGCTATTATCGGCCAATCAGAAGTGCAGGGCCAGAACCCTGCACTTTACTTCAAGCTCTTAATGATCTTTATTAAGCATTTATTGATTCACAACACTAACCATGGCAAGCGGTTCTGGAACAGCCGGCCAATTGGTTGAACGAGGGGATGGATCCTGATAGGTTCCTGTGACTTTGACGTTTGAACTGTTCTGGGGATTGTGTCTCTCTTGTGCTTGTTTCAGCAGTGGAGGGTTAATCCCATTATGTCCTAAAGGTCAGGTCCGGTCCTTAATCCCATCCGATGGAGCTGAAGGGTTTTTTTTGTTTTCCTTTCACACCACACATATTTTGTGGGCAGTGTATTCACTGGGTCAATATCCTTTTTAAACAAGGCTAAAAATAATAATACAAATAAGTATACATAATCCTAATTTTCCAACTTCAACAGTATCATGGTCTCTTCGTGGCCTGGATTTCTTAATGGGTATAAAAATATCCCTCTCTAAAGACTTCAGGCATCTGCTGGAGGTTGTCAGGAGCTGCTTTCTGCCTTGGTTAATGTTCTGTCCCTAATTAGCATTCTTGAGATCCCCGCGCTTTGATTGGCCAAAGTGCGGGGCACTCTGATTGGTCAGGCGAGCCGCGCCGATTGGCTCGCTAAGAATCTCCCGCGATTGGTCCATTCGAATCGCGGGAGATTCAAAGCGGTGCCATTGGCCGCGGCCGCCGCGGCTAAAGGATTAAAAGCCGCGAGCTTTTTCCTTTGCCCCAGTTCGGTTCCAACTTTAAATAAAAGAGCATGATTTGAAGTCACCGACTCCTGGCATCATTTCGCGGACACAACACATTTACGACGAGGGTGGGATCTAGACCCTGAACCGAACCACGTGTCCGACGGAAGCCAGACGCACCACCACGATGGCGAAAATCGCACCCCCCGCACCCTTCAACCCCGCCACCAAGGACTGGGAATCGTACTCCGACCGATTCCGCATGTTCCTCGAATGCAGCGACCTGAAGGACGCCACCGGCCCCATGAAGCGCACCATCTTCCTGGCCCACTGCGGGACCGAGGTATTCAAGATGGCCAAGGCGCTTGCCAAACCCACCGATGCGACCGCGATGGACTGG
The DNA here is from genome assembly GCA_033807585.1 of Hydrophis major. Classification (NCBI taxonomy): domain Eukaryota; kingdom Metazoa; phylum Chordata; class Lepidosauria; order Squamata; family Elapidae; genus Hydrophis; species Hydrophis major. The sequence continues at coordinate 9,617,604 of CM066334.1, forward strand.
GACGTCCTCGAGCCAATACTTTGGCGGCACTACGCTCCAGAGGTACCCATCCTGATCCGACGCAACGAATTCTACCGTCGGGACCAACGGTCGGGTGAGAGCTTCAGCGACTTCGTCGCCGAGCTAAGGCGCCTAGGGGGGCTCTGCGAATTCGACAACCTGAACAACGCCCTGCGAGACAGAATCGTGCTCGGTTTGTGGGACCCCGTCCTCCAGAGCCGGCTGATGGCCAAGGGCAACATCAGCCTAGCAGACACCCTCACCGCAGCCGCAGCCGCCGAAGCAACCCGAACATCCGCTGACCGCATGCGCAGACCGAACACTGGGGACCGCAGCGGAAACAACAACCCTGCGAGGTCGACCGAGGCCCAACCCGAGATGACCACCCACCAGGGCGACTTCCACTCGGCATCGGGCACTTCCGATGACGAGGAGGACATCCATCGCCTCCAGACAGGCCGCGACCCACGGAACCGGCGGGGTCGTAAGTCGAGGACCAACTGTGCCGGTTGCAGCGGCGACCACCCCAGGTCGGAATGCTGGTTTTTCGAATCGATCTGCCAGCATTGCGACAAGAAGGGACACATCGCCCGTGTCTGCTGCCTAAAAAAGAACCGCAGCCCGGCACGATGGGACCAGAGCGACCGGAGGAGAGAGAGCACACCACCCCGGACCAGAGATTGCCCCTCGGACAACAGATGGGACCGGAATGGACGATCCCTGCGAGGCGGCGATAACCAGCGAAGAGAGGAGACCAATCAGACGGTCACCATCGGCCACGCCATAACCAATGACGCCCGGAAGGTCCACGTGGAGGTAGGCATCGAGGGCCAGCCATGCAAAATGGAGGTGGACTCCGGGTCCTACCTCTCCATGATAGCATAGTATGAAATAAAGCGCTTGGTGCCTACCCTCCAAAGGAGGAACCTAGACAGCCAGAGACTCATTGTAAAGGACTACCAGGGAAACCACATCCCGGTAGTCGGAACCAAACACTTCAACTTCACATACAAAGGGCACACCGAAAGGCTTCCCCTGACAATCGTCGACCGCGACCGCCCAAGCCTACTGGGACTGCAATGGTTCACCCCGCTCGGCATCGCAGTCACGGGAGTCGACCACGTCACCGACGACAGCTGGGAGCAGCAACTGGCCCGGGAATTTCAAGAGGTCTTCGACGGAAACCTAGGCAAGTACCGAGGGCCCCTTATATCATTCAACCTAGACCCAAATGTCCCCCCAAAACGCCTGAAACCAAGGCGGGTGCCATTCGCACTTAAACCCAAGATAGACGAGCAAATTGACAAGCTCGTCAAGCAAGGGGTCCTACAGCCCATAGACCACGCCCAGTGGGAGACCCCCATAGTCACCCCGATCAAGCCCGATGGGTCGGTGAGGATCTGTGGGGACTATAAGGCCACCCTAAATGGCGCGCTACAACAAAGCGCCCACCCCGTCCCAGTAGTGCAACACCTAGTGCATTCACTGGGAGGGGGCAAGGTTTTCGCCAAGCTCGACCCCACCCAGGCATACCAACAGTTGCCAGTCGACGAGCAAACGGCAGAAGCGCAAACCATAGTCACCCACCGGGGGGCATTTAAATGCAACCGACTCCAATTCGGAGTCAGCGTGGCACCGGGAATATTCCAAAGCCTAATGGAAAGACTACTGCAAGGCATCAAGGGGGTGGTACCTTACTTCGACGATGTCCTAGTGTCGGCAACCAACCAAGCCGAACTAGAGGGTCGCCTAAGGGAGGTCCTAACCAAATTTAAAGAGACCGGACTAAAAGTCAAGAGGGAGAAATACCAACTATACACAGAACGGGTAGAATTCCTAGGATACCTCCTAGACCGTCATGGCATTCACCCCACAAACCAAAAAATCAAGGCCATCAAAGAAGCCCCCACACCCAAGTCGAAGACAGAACTACACCCATTCCTGGGGCTACTTAACTTTTACAATGTCTTCCTGCCCCAAAAGGCGACGGTGGCGGAGCCTTTGCATAGGCTCCTGGACAAGGCGGTGACCTGGACTTGGGGGAAACGCGAGCAAGCCACCTTCCAAAGAACAAAGGACCTCCTCACTTCGGATGCCGTCCTTATACAGTATAACGAGACCCTACCTCTGGCCGTCACATGCGACGCATCACCCTTCGGCATCGGCGCTGTCCTCAGCCATACCCTCCCCAACGGAAAAGAAGCGCCCATCGCGTTCTTTTCAAGGACCCTCACCAAACCAGAGCGGAACTATAGCCAGCTGGACAAAGAGGCTCTGGCTATCGTTGCCGCCGTAAAAAGATTCCACAAGTATCTCTATGGCCGGACATTCACAATCATAACAGACCACAAGCCGCTGCTGGGAATCCTTGCAGGAAACCAGGCCACCCCGAACATTCTGTCTCCCCAAATGACAAGGTGGTCCGAGTTCCTGGCAGCCTACAACTACGGACTCATACACAGACCGGGTAAGATGATCTCCCATGCAGACGCCTTAAGCCGCTCGCCGCTACCAGAACGTGACACTGATCCAGCACCCACGACGACCACCCTCAGCATAGAGACTCTACCCAACCTGCCCATAACCGCGTCAGACATTGCCCGAGAGACTAATAAAGACAAACGTCTGGCGCGGGTGTTGCATTGGGTAGAGAAAGGGTGGCCGGAAAGGGACAACGACGAGTCCGTCAAAACATTCTGAAACCGCCAAACGGAACTCTCGTTATTAAAAGGGTGCATACTATGGGGGGATAGGGTGGTCATTCCAGAAAAGCTACAAGGGAAGGTTCTGGAACTGCTACACGAGGGGCACCCTGGCATCGTTAGGACTAAAGCCCTGGCCAGAAGTTACGCTTGGTGGCCAGGGATGGACAAACAAATTGAGACCTGGGTAGCAAGGTGCCAACGATGCCAGGAAACTAGGCCAAGCCCACCCACAGCACCCGTCCTAGAGTGGGAAACCCCAAGGGGACCTTGGTCTAGGATTCACATAGACTTCGCCGGGCCCACAAAAGGACACACCTTCCTTATAACAGTAGACGCTTACTCCAACTGGCTGGAGGTAAGCAACATGAAGACAACAACCACGGAGGCCGTGATCAAGGAACTCTGCAAACTCTTTGCAACACACGGCCTCCCAGACGTTGTCGTTTCCGACAACGGGCCCCAATTCACCTCGCTGGAATTCGAAAAATTCCAAGCGGAAAGGGCATCCGCCATGCGCTGACAGCACCGGCGCACCCGGCGGCGAACGGTAGGGCGGAACGGATGGTGCAATTCACTAAGAAGACCATCCGGAAAATAGACCATGGGGAGATCCAGGAGAAAATAAACAAACTACTCTTCACCCAACACATAACCCCAAATACCACAACGAATAAGAGCCCAGCCGAACTATTAATGGGGAGGAAATTAAGGTCCCCACTCGACAGGTTACACCCCACGTATAACCCGGAGAAGCCCCCAGACTCAAACAGCAAACACCGAACCTTCGCACCCGGCGACCCCGTATACGCAAGAAACCTGACGGGAGACCCACTATGGATACCAGCCGTCATCACACAAACAACAGGCCCACACTCGTACTGGCTACAAACAGCAGACGGACGAGCGTGGAAACGCCACATCGACCAACTAAGGTCGAGGACTACCAACCAAGAGACCACCGACGCACAAACAGGCGAAACCAACCCCCACAACACAAACCAAGGGGGGAGGGAATACCCAGGGGACCAAAACCAAAGAAGAATAAACCAGCCATACTTACCGGAAAGCAGCCAGCACGACCCCTTGCCAGGAAGAGACAGCCAGACCAGCTCGACCGACCTGGGGAGACAGAGCGGGAGCGGCAAAACCCACAGCTCAACCAACCCGGGAGGCCCAGGAGGGAGCTACGGAGAGCGGCCCGGCCCGACCGACCAGCTGGTTCACACGACGGCATCAGGAGCAGCAGAGATCCCGACCGAACTGGCCGGGATCCAACCTACGACTGAGCTGCGCAGGTCCAGTAGGCTCAGACGGAGCCCCGCCTACCTACGTGACTACGCGACGTAAGGACTGAACCAAGAGGGGAGGGGTGTTCTGTCCCTAATTAGCATTCTTGAGATCCCCGCACTTTGATTGGCCAAAGTGCGGGGCACTCTGATTGGTCAGGTGAGCCGCGCCGATTGGCTCTCTAAGAATCTCCCGCGATTGGTCCATTCGAATCGTGGGAGATTCAAAGTGGTGCCATTGGCCGCGGCCGCGGCGGCTAAAGGAATAAAAGCCGTGAGCTTTTTCCTTTGCCCCAGTTCGGTTCCAACTTTAAATAAAAGAGCATGATTTGAAGTCACCGAGTCCTGGCATCATTTCGCGGACACAACAGTTAAGATTTTCCTCTCCATTCCTCCTTTGGGGAAATAAAATAGAAGAGAATAGGAGAGAATTCTTCATTGGTCAAGTGTGATTGGACACACAAGGAATTTGTCTTGGTGCAAATGCTCTCAGTGTCCATAAAAGAAAAGAGACATTTGTCAAGAATCATCAGGTACAATACTTAGTGATAATCATAGGGTAATAAGCAATCAAATCATATTCTGCCTCTTTTAATATTTCCCAAAATATGTCATTCTTCCTAGAAAATGCAGCTAAGCAACAGAGACCTCGCCAAATATTGATACGGGGGAAAAACTGATTACAATTGGGTCTTCTTCTCAGGCTAAGCGTGATAAATTGCACACACAACACCCACACGAGAAGATGATGCTAACACACACCTTGGCGTCTGCCATGTTTCCTGCTGGGGGTCTGCAAGGGGGACACATTGTGTGCACATCATGTATCATTGCAACATGGACCAAATCCACCAGTTATCCCACTTTTTGCCTCGTTAATTTTTTTTTAAAGATTCTTTTAATTAAAAGGGAAGGAAACTGTAGTGTGTACTAAGCCAAACACCCAGCCTTGGGCATCGTCTATATTTGTACCCACCCTGAGGACACTGTTAGAATATAAAAATCTGACAGTTTATAGTCTGAGGGCCGTGTTTGCTTCTGCTGTTTGAATATTTTGGAGCTGGTTGCCTCATGTTGGCAGTTGCGTTAGTTAGAATGCCAACAACATGTTCTCGGATTTTAAATTCCACAGTCCAATTGTACCCAAAAGATGGTGGGATGCTGTATCCTGCTTAGAAATAGATCTATTTATTTTTAGAGAATACTAAATAGCAGAGTCTAAGGGGACCTCGGGGATCTTCTAGTCTGACCCCCTGTTGGAGCAGGAGACACAATATCCTTTCAGACAGATGGCTGTCCACTCTTCTTAAAAAGCTCCAGTAATAGAGCACCCATAAGAGTGGTGCAGTGGCATAGAGGTGCAGCTTTCACCTCACCATCGGGAGGCTGTGTGTTCAAACCTAGGTAGAGGCAGATATTTCTGTCTCTCTCAGCACAATGAGAATATATCTGCTAGACAAAACTCTGCCTTGGAGACAGGAAGAGCATCCGGCCAGTAAATACTCAGCTCCATTCAATTGCCCAGACTCCATCCCACAAGGGATTATGGGATTATTAAATGATGTTAGACAGGGGTCTTCCAACTTGATAGCTTTAAGACTTGTGGACTTCCGCTCCCAGAATTCCTGAGCTAACATGACTGGGGGAGGAAATCTGGGAGTGGAAGTCCACAAGTCTTAAAGCTGTCAAGTTGGAAGATCCCTTTATGTTAGAGCACCCACAACTTCCAGAGAAAATGTCACAGGCAAGGAAAAAAAAAAAATCCAGCTGCTTTTGGAGAGAGAAAAAACAAGGTTGCTCCTGCTCTTGGAGGAAACTGTTGAAAACCAAAAGTAAAAGATTTGCTGTAGAAAGGGCAAGACAGAAGGAAGCCTCTTCTCTTTTGATGGCAAAAGAGAGAGGTTTTTGCCTTGTCTTTCCAAAAGGACAAAGCTCGTCTTGTTTGTGACAGTGATGCCCTGGATATCGGCAAGCAACAACACCACAAAAGATGAGCTTTGCAGAAAATCCATCCTTACCTGGTGCTCAGATCTTCCTCTTGTGTTTCAGGCCTTTGTCTGGCATGAAAGGCACGGATGACTTTATTGGGTTAATTTGGCCTGCCCAGCTGCCAGCTTAAAGAAGGCCAAAGGAACAGAATAACAGAGTTGGAAGGGACCGTGGAGATCTTCTAGTCCCACCCCCTCGACCATTCCAGACAAGTGTATATCCAATCTCTTCTTGAAAACCTCCCGTGATGGATGGAGCACGCACAACTTCTGTTCCACTGATCAACTGTTCTGACAGGAAATTTCTCCTTAGTTCCCGATGGCTTCTCTCCTGGATTCATTTCCACCCTTGTTTCTTTTCTTGCCTCCTGGTGTTTTGGAGGATAGCTTGACTCCCTCTTCTCTGGGGCAGCCCCTGAAATCTCGGAAGACAGCTATCATGTCAGCCCCTGGTCCTTCTTCTCACCAGGCTGGATGTACCCAATTCCTGTAACCGTTCTTCATGAGTTTTAGCCTCCAGCCCCCTAATCATCTTTTAGATTAGATGCCCTCTCCAACCTTGGCCACTTTAGGACTTGTGGACTGCAACTCCCAGAATTCCCCAGCCAGCCATGAATGATAGAGTTAGAAGAGACCAGAAAGGTCATCTAAGTTGGGGTCTCCAACCTTGGCCACTTTAAGACTTGTGGACTGCAACTCCCAGAATTCCCCAGCCAGCCATGAAGGGTCACCTAGTGGGGTCCCTTTCATCTCTAGGTATACTGTGAGTCACAAATTTCCTCCCAATTTAATTAACGTGGCATAAACTCTCCCGACGCGATTTGGATTCCGTCTTATCCAGCACCTTTGGGTTCTATGCGTCGTGTGAATGCAACCTCGGCTGTTTTATCTCTGCCTTGGGCGGACAAACCTCTCTCGCGCCGAGAAAGCCTTTGGGGGCCGCTTTGCCGGACACGCGGGACGCCGCACGCGTGAAGCCTGTCCCGCGCGTCTCAGCCCCCGCCGAACCGCTGCCAAGATCCAAGCTTGGCTTGGCTTCCCACCTGGGCTTCCCTCCTTCTTACCTGGGGGGGGGGAGGGGGGGGAAAAGAAGCTCACCTGTGAGGGCGAGGCAGGCGCGAGGCGGGCGTGGGGAAGGGTCCCACGCGTATACACCGGGCTGCAGCGGCTGTCCCAGCTCAGCTCATGCACGGGGGAGGATGAGTTGCGCGGGGGTTGCGGGATGATGGGGGCTGAGCCATCCGGTTGACGGTTTTTGGAGGGGGGAAAAAAAACCCGAAAGATCAAAGTGGGAGCGAGGGGGAGGCGTTGGACACACACACACACCCGCCGTGGGGACGGTTGCTAGGGAAACAGCGCCCGGAGGCTGGCCCGCTGCCTGCCAGACAGTTGAAAGGTAAACTTGGTACGGGGACATCTTCTTCTTCTTCTTCTCCTTCTTCTCCTTCTTCTTCTTCTTCTTCTTCTTCTTCTTCTTCTTCTTCTTCTTCTTGCATCGAGGATGCTCCTCGGAGGAGGAAAAGCGGCGGCGGCGGCGCCTTGGTAATTCCACTCCCGGCTCTCTTTCCACGCAGCCCACGCGGGCCCCGCGGAGGAGCAGCAGCAGCAGCCGGAGGAGAGCGAGAGCTTGGCGGGCACCGGCCGGGCCGAGGAGTCTTGGACTGGGCAGGTTGGCCGGAGAAGGAAGGAAGGAAGAGATCCTTTCTTTTCCGTGGCACTTGGCCGTGGGATTCCCCCAGCAGATGTTTGGAGATCTGGTAAGGCTTCCTCTCGCCCGAGGCTTGAAGGTGCAATGGCAACGTGGAGAAAAGCAACCCTCCCCCTCAACACACACAGCGCCTCTTTAGGGAGGGGGGGTCTGCAGGGAAGGTCCCGCGCGCCCCCCTGGCTCCAGCACTGCCCCATGGGTCGGGGAGTCCTCAGGCGCGCAGCTTTTCCTTGGGAGTAGAAGCCCAAACCCACCTGGGCTCGGCGCCCTGCCCCCCATCCCATCCCACCCTGTGCCTTTTCTCCCAAATGCCCCCCCGGGGTAGACGGGACTAAGGCGGGGCGAAGGCGGCCAAAGAGGTGGGCAATCCGGGTGCAGCTCACCTGGCTGGAACCGGGAGGGTAAATCCGGGCCAAAGATTTGGGGAGCTTGAGAGGGGCGGCGGGGGGTGGGGGTGGGAGGAGAGGGAGGAGGACGATAGAGACGCTTTTCCTCTTTCAAAGTCAGCTTTCCAGGGTGGCATCAGTGGGACAAAGGTCTGTAGAACTTCTCCGTCCATCCTCCAGGACTCCTGGTTGTCCCAAAGGTGCTTCCCCCCCCCCCAAGAGTCAATTGGTCTTTCTGGTTTCTTTCTTCTGAAGACGTTTCGCTTCTCATCCAAGAAGCTTCTTTGGCTCTGACTGGATGGAGGGAAAGGGAAGGATGGATGCTCCTTGCAGACAGCTGGTCATTTGCATCCTTTTGGAGGGTCCTTGAAGCACTTGGAGACTTTTAGCTGTACCATTTGGGAGGAACTTCCTGGGAACGGTGTGGGAACAAGGAATGGATTTCCAGAGAAAAAAGAATTGCAGACTATAGGAACCATTTACACCACTCAGGTGACCCTGAGGACATAGAGAAACCTCCAAGCGGCCTCAACAACCCTCTAAATGGATGCAAATGACCAGTTGTATCAATCCTTCCAATCCTCACCATCCAGTCAGCACTGAAGAAGCTCCTTGGATGAGAAGTGAAACGTCTTCAAAAGAAAAACCAGAAAGTCCACTTGCCCTTTGGGACATCAGTGGGACAGAAGCTGAGGAGGAAGAGTTGGGAAGGTGGCAGATCTTTCCCGATGTCTTCAACTTATGAGAACTTTCATGCTTTGGGGCCCCCCAAAGGGCCACTTTTTGTACCCTGGCCCTGCTGAAGCCTCAGAACTGGGATCTCAATTGTGGAGGGGGTGGGGCAAAAAGGTCCATTTGGTAATTGTGGGGTCCCTGGTTTAGATCCACAGCATCGCCCTCCCTTTGCAAACACTCCTGTATTTTATTTGGGGTGGCAGGTTTATTTATTTTTATTGATGTATTTGATTTGTCAGTTGCTTATGAGGTCCTGGAAGTGGGGCATGGTGTGAATTCTTTTTCTCTGCGAATTCTTCCTCTCCCTTCCTTCCTTCTCAGGCTGAGCCAGGGTTTTCCATCATTTCCAAGTGTCTCTTTTTCCTTTTCCTTTTTTTTATTTTTATTGCAGTAATAAAACTACTTCCTTAATAGGAAGAGAGCTTGTGCATCTCTCAGGAGCAGAGAAGGGAGTTAAAATAAATTGCATAAGCCAGCACAATATTCCCACTAAATGCACAAAGGAAGCCCCAGAAAACAACAGGGCACGGGGGGTGGGGGTGGGTTTGCATTCACACAGCCTGTTTACACTGGTTAACAAACCATCAACTAGCCAAACAGAATGAATTTGGGCAACAAGCTAAGCTAATTAGTTTTGGTACACACACCCTTAACATCTTGTGCACAGACAGGTGCTCTGATCTGCTTAAGTACCTCGTGGGTAAGGGATGCCGAGAGGCAGCTGTTTATTGCAATCATGACTGATCAAAAATCCACTTCAGTTTAAAATCCACTTCAGTTTTAAAGCACATTAAAAAGTAGTGATGTTCACGCTGAAGGAAGGAGTTGCTTTCAAATCAATCAGGATAGAGCTGGAAGGGGCCTTGGAGGTCTTCTAGCCCACCCCCTGTTCAAAGCAGGAGATCCTATCTCATTTCAGATAAGTGACAGTCTAGTCTATTCTTTAAAAAAACCTCCAGTGATGAAGCACCCACATCTTCTGGAGGCAAGTTAATTGTTGGATATTGTTCCATATCTCCACCAGCCCTCTGTAATTTGGTGGTGTTCTCTGGAAATGTTGAGCGTGGAACATAAATTGAAAATACCAGGAGATGCCCTCACTTTTAATTGTCCTCACTGGTGGGAAGTTTCTCCTTAATTCCAGGTTGCTTCTCTCCTTGTTTAGTGTCCATCCATGGTTTCTTGCCTTGCCTTCTTGGTGCTTTGGAAAATAAGTTGGCCCTCCTTCCTCTTCTTCGGGGCAGCATCTCAAATACTGGAAGACTGCTATCATGTCTGCCTCGTCCTTTTTTTCTCTAGACTGGCCAAACCCCAATCTTGTAACCGTTCTTCATGTGTTTTAGCCTCCAGCCCCCTGATTACAATAGGTGCCATCCAGTTGTTTTTGATCATGTTGGTTTTCTCCACGGTGGTCTGGTGGTCCTTGAGTTGCCACTGTAACGGAGTCCTTTTTGGTTGCTGCTGCTGGCTCTTCTCCAGGGGTGGGATTCAAATCCCTTAACAACTGGTTCTGTGGGTGTGGCCTAATTTGTGGGTGTGGCTTGGGGGTGTCACATGACTGGCTGGGCATGGCTTGTATGTAAATATTGTAAATATTTAATTCTTTTATTTAAAAAAGAGCAACTTTTACCCCAAATCAGGGAAAGCAGGCAGGCAGATAGAGTTGCTCACAGAATCACAGATTCACGTAGAAATCTACTTTTCTGCAATCTGCTGCCTGAGATCTGCATTAAAAAATAGAAACTTCAGCCCTAAGGAAGGTTCAGCTCTGCTTTTAGATTAGCTAGAAAGCAAGACATCCAACGATTTCCTGCTTTCAAACTAATCTAACTCTCCTGGCACAGCAGAATAGCTGATGGTCAGGAGAAAAAATAGGGAAAAAAGCAACTTAGCAGGCAAGTTTGATGGCGCGCATGCCAGGTAAGGAGTGGGCAGGGAGGGGAGGGAGGGGAGGGGCCAGCCAATGGCACGATTTGCTGGTTCTCCAAACTGGGCAGAATCATAACAACCAGTTCTATAGAACTGGTCCGACGAGGTAGAATCCCATCTCTGCTCTCTACTTTTCTTTCCTTCCAACTTTTCCAGCATTACAGACTTCTCAATGGAGTTAGGTACTCAGATTGGCAATTTGGTTGCAAATGTTGTCACCTTTCGAGGAGACATCACCAGTGCGCTTTGAAGTGCTCCTCGAACAGTCACGAAATGTTTGCAACCAAATTGCTAAGCTCAGGGCTCACACCAACGACCCAACTACCAACCCAATATACAAGGATGATATGCTATCACTTTGGTGGTGATTCTTTTTCTTTTCCCCAAAAAAGTTTTTAATTTCTAATTTTTACACATATTTTTACGGGGGCCACATAGTTCCGGATTATAACACTTGTACATAATCATACTTTCATTTCCACCAATCTTATATAATATCATCTCATCTCATTATCCATTTCACTTATCTTTAAATAAATTTCCATTTCATATTTCAATCCATTAATTCAATATCAATATCATTTCATCCAAATATAAATTCCCAGTTCTTTCTCCCCTATTATTTCCATTTTCAGCTTACCACCTATTTTATTTAACATTACTCATCATTATTATCCTTAATTTTCCCTAAGCCAATTAGGTAGTGATTCTTGAAGGCCACCTAGAGTCCTAGACTTAACTCTAGGATGATCGGTCCTTTCAGCTCTTCAGCCTTCCACTTTTCTCAGAGGCATTAGGGTTTTCTCCAGAGAACAAGATAATCATGCCACGTGTCCAAAGTCAGAAACTTTGAGCTGATCATTTGTGTCCTGAGTGACACTGTTGGGTTGATTCATTCAATGATCCATTGGTTTGTCTACTGGTCTGTCCATGGTCTTCTTCTCAGGAGTCTTCTCCAACTCCATGATCCAAAAGGCTCAATGCTCTTCCTCTCTTGCTTCTTCAAAGTCCGACTTTTGCCTCTGTAGTGTGTCACAGGCAATACTACAGCTTGCAGAGTTCTGATCTTTAAAGGTACAGCATAGCACCTAAAGCATCTTTTCCAATTCCACCTAAGCATCTTTTCATCGATTCCAAGAATCAATGAATCCGTTACAAAGCCGAAGAAGAGCCAGCGCTGTCCAAAGACGTCTCCATGGTCATGTGGCCGGCAGGACTAAACCACCTTAGAAGGCACATGGAACGCTGTTCCCTTTCCACCAAAGTGGACCCTATTTTCTTACTTGCATTTTTTTTAATGTCCTTTCGAACTGCTCGGTTGGCAGAATCTGGAACAAGGAACGGGAGCTCACTCCGTGACGTGGTGCTAGGGATTCGAACCGCCGAACTGCCGACCTTTCTGATTGACAAGCTCAGCGTCTGAGCCACTGAGCCACTGTGTCCCTTCAAGCAGAAGACCCTGTACCATTTCAGGCCATCCAATTTATTCTTGAAAACCTTCACTAGTGAAGCACCCACAATTTCTGGAGGAAAGCCGTTCCAGGAAATCTCCCCTTGGTTGGTGTCGGTCCATGGCTTCTTGTTCTACCTCCAAAAGCTCTCGAACCTTCATGGCTGCTTTACTAGTCTACAGCTAAACCCAAGCCCACCTAATCCAAGGAGTATGCAGCATCTTTTGCTTCTTCCCAGCTACCGAGAAACTTCAACATCTGCTGCATTTCACTAGATTCCACCTACACAGTGTGCCACATTTTGAGACTGACATTTTGGGGGACTTCAAATTCTCTCTTTTTTTCTTGACACTCCATTTTTTCCCCCAAAAACGAAGATGGTTTTGTGCTGCATAATTCTCAAATAATGTCAGCTGGCTTTGTCTCTTTCTTAACCAATCACAATCGCAATCGCTCCATATATTTCAAGCAAGGCAACATTCAACCTCCAAATGTGAATAATATGCATGCTTTTTTGTTATTTTTTGTTTTTGCAGCCAGTTGGGAAATGAAGTTAATAACAGTGGCAGGGTGTGCAGCTCTCTCGCTTTGCTTGAACTTTTAGCTTCCTACATCAAAGATCAAATTTAGGACTCCTTTGTTTGCCTCTCCTAAAATAACTGTACCTTTTTTCTTCTCTTCTGTCAAATGCTGGAGGATATGAAAATGGGAAGAGCAGCTAAACTTAGAACTGCAAGAGCCCTGATGAAGCAAACAGGAGAGAGAGAGAAAAACAAATGAACCGAGATACATATTTGGAGTGAAGTGACTTACACAACTGGTTATACAATTTGACAATCAGGCTTCCTGGATGGACATCAATCCTCTGCCTGAAATGGTTTTTCAGGAGAAATTGAGCAGGAAAACAAATGGAAAACAAACTCAAATCAAACCATGCAGCCAGGACAGAAAAGAATAACAGTTGGAAGGGTCCTTTGAGGTCTTCTAGTCCAGCCCCCTGCTCAAGCAGGAGATCCTGTACAATTCCAGACAAGTGGCTGTCCAGTCTCTTCTTAAAAACCTCCAGGGATGAAGTGCCTACAACTTCTGGTGGCAAGCTGTTCCACTGGTTAATTGTCCTCACAGTTAGGAAGTTTTTCCTTAATTCCAGTTGCTTCTCTCCTGGATTAGTTTCCATCCATTGTTTCTTTTTCTTGCCTTCTGGTGCTTTGGAAAATTGGTTATCCCCTTTCTCTTCTTTATGACATCCCCTCAAAGACTGGAACACTGCTATCTTATCACCCCGAGTCCTTTTCTCTAGACTAGACACAACACAATGGCTACAACTGATCTTCATCTGTTTTAGTTCCAGTCTCCTAATCATCTTTGAATCCCAACGCTAATGATGGTTATCTCTTTGGGCTTAGACAGAAATAATTGTTTGATTAAAGGGAAGAAAAGATCGAGCCTTTTAGGGCTGTTTGGCTGCACACATACAATGGCCTGAATTGAAAGAAATATATACTTGCAAATGGGGAACCACACAAGATGGGATTAAAGGCCTTTTATGGCTGCTTAAAATGCATAAACAAGGCTATTCTTTTGACATGAGGTTTGTTCTTTTTTTCTTTTGTTCCCTTGGGCAAGAGGCATTATAAAGAGAAGATGATTTGGATTGAAATTTAATCATTAATATAGTTACAATCATAGAATCTAAAGAATAAGATCAAAGAGGTCATCAATCAAAGAGGTCATTAAAGAGGTCATCAAATCCAACCCTTGCGCACTACAGGATGTTGGGGTTCCGATGGATGCCCTAATTAATTCACGAGCCTCAAGTCAAGTTTCAAAAGAAATCCAATTATTTATTGAGAGCAACATTTTGGCACTTTCCCCAAGCGCCTTCGGCTCTGCCCCACATAATTTACTGCTCACCTATTTTCCCCCTCCTCCCAGGGTGTGTCCTAAATCACATTCTCCAACCAAGCACTTTCTCAGGCTGTGGAAAACACCCCTCTCTGGCTTGCTCTGGTAACCTGGGATACAATCTGGAGAAGAGTATGCGTGGAACGTGCTTCTGGTCATAGCAACCAAGCTTCTCCATCAGTCCCCCCCCCCCATTCCTGCCTAGGGCAATTCAAGAGCAGGCCAGGAATGCTTTACGAGTTGACACAGGATTCACTACACCATCCCTACAATGTCTCAAAGCCTCCATAGAAGGGGAAGAAAGAAACCCCTCCATGTAGTAACTCCCTCCACCAATTGACAGCTCTTATTGTCAGGAAGTTCTTCCAGATGTCCCCGGCAAATCTGCATCCATGAAGCTTCATTCCGTGGGTTCTAGTCTTCTTCACTGGAGCAAGGGAGAATATTAATTTATATTTATTTTTCTCCCACCTTTATTACTTATAAGAAGATAGAACAGAACTGGAAGGGCTCTTGGAGGTCTTATAATCCAACCACTTGTTCAAGCAGGACCTCCTACACCATTTCAGACAAGTGGCTGTCCAGTCTCTTCTTAAATGCCTCCAGTGATGGAGCATCCCACAACCTCTGAAGAGAAGCTGTTTCACAGGTTGATTGTTCTAACTCTCAGGAAATTTCTCCTTAGTTCTAGGTTGCTTCTCTCCTTGATTCACTTCCATCCATTGATTCTTGTTCTGTCTTTAGGTGCTTTGGAGAATAGCTTGACTCCCTCTTCTTTGGGGCAGCCCCTGAGATATTGGAAGACTGCTCTCATGTCTCCCCGGCCCTTCTCTTCGCTAGACTAGACATACCCAATTCTTGCAACCGTTCATCTTATGTTTGAGCCTCCAGTCTCCTAATTGTCCTGGTTGCTCTCCTCTGCACTCTTTCTAGAGTCTCAACCTCTTTTTAATAATGTGGTGACCCAAACTGGATGCAGGATTCTAGGTGTGGCCTTACTAAGGCTTTATAGAGTGCTATTAACCCTTCCCACGATCTTGATATGTTGACGATATGCGCCAAATTAGATACACTCGAATTGAAGGAGCGAGGTGAACTAGAATATTATAAAATATGGAACAAATTTTATAAATGGAGGGACAGGAAAAGATGTTCATAATTTAAGCTAAGCGGAGAAGTGTTAAAAAGGAATGTAAAGATAATTGGAAAAATGATACACAAAAAAGTATGTATGTATATAAATGTATTAACTTTTTTTCTTTCTTTATTTCTAACTGTTAAAAGATTGGACAGAAATGTATGTCAAAGGAGAAACACCATGTTCACTGTTTTTTAATGTTCATATCTAATACAAATTTTTTTTTTAAAAAAAAAAAAATGTTGATGTTGATCTTTGTGAAGCAAGCAAAATGGGGAGGGAGGCCTCTGATCTCCTCTCTGTCCCCTCTTAGGATGACAACAAGGAAACGGATGGCAGCCTCCTGGGTGACCCAGGGCAAACCCCTCCCGGGAAGAAGGAGAATGTGAAATGGCAGAAGCCGCGGCTCACACGCAAAGCGCTGATGAAATGTTGCTTGGTGAAATGGATCCTCTCCAGCGCCGCCCCTCAGGGGTCAGGTGAGTCATGAGGCATCATGGGGCAAGGAGTTCCACAGGTTGAGGCCATCATGTGGCAGAGAGTTCTGTAAGTCATGGCTTCTCCTAGTTTCCTCGTCTTTTCTTGGCTGACGGTTGTGTTTTTAACAGCAACACAAGTTTCTTGGGTGTTCGGAAAAGGGGAATCTTGTTAAGAAGGATAGGGGCTGGTCCTTGGGACCCTGTGTTATTTGTCTGAATGGGATGTCAAATTTCATATTTTTGACCATCCTGGGATTTTCCTAAATGCTACAAATTGTATCCCTTGGTTTCTTAGAGTTCTCCTGCTGGAAATCTTGAGGAAGTTCTCAAACTTTTTTATTTCAGTCATTGTGTTCATTTTTGGCCACCAGGAGGCGCTGCACAACCAGTTTTGTTTGTAGTTGGAACTCAACACAAGTTGGACTTGATCTGTTGTGTATTCAAACGTTTGTGGCCATTTGATCACACACCCGTTGCACTTGGATGACAATAGTGAGGGCCTTTGGATTTTACAACAGGGTGCCTCAACCTTGGCAACTCGAAGAAGTGTGGACTTCAATTCACAGAATTCCCCAGAGTCAGGCCTTAGATCAGGGGTCTTCAAACTCAATAGCTTGAAGACTTGTGGACTTCAACTCCCAGAATTCCTCCTCCATTCGTGTTAGCTCAGGAATTCTGGGAGTTGAAGTCCACAAACCTTAAACTTGCCAAGTTTGAAGACCCTTGCCTTAGATCATGCTTTGTCTATACATGGTGTCAGCAATTTGTAGGAGAGGAAGTCTGCAGAGATCAATGCTTCCTGACTCATCAACCTGAAGATATGTGGACTTCAACTCCCAGAATTCCCCAGCCAGCCTTTAGTGGTGAGAATAGAGATGTGCAGACGAAGCCAAAGAAAACTCTTAATTCACTGTTTATCAACCTTAGCAACTTTGAGGTGTGTGGACCTCGACTCTCTCACCTGGCTTGCAATGATTGATATAACAAGTCTGGCAAGAGAGATTATAAAATGGAGCAAAATTCACTTAACAACTAGCTTGCTTACCCACAGAAATGTTGGGCGATTGCCAATTGAGGACTGCCTGCAGTTTGAAACAGATGCGGGTGTTTCTAATTCCTCTCTTTGCCCTAGAAGGGGGCGAGGGCCTTTGTGGAATTATCCCTGAAGTCCTGCTGGCTGGGGAATTCTGGGAATTGAAGTCCACGCGTTTCCAAGTTGCTGAAGTCAATAAATTATGAATGGTTTACCTCCCTTCCTTCCTTACTCATTTGTCCTCTCAGAGTTAGAGGTGTTCATTGTATTAGTGTCCCCTACTGTTCAACAGCGAATTGGAGCTACCGCTATCTTTCCACCCCACTTTCCACCCATCCAGATTTTTGTATATTTTGAGAGTTTTGCAGTGATAATTCAGCTCCAGAAAAATAAACACAGATGGCTGATGCTTCATTTAACATCTTTATAAACATAACAAGATTTTACAAACCAGTTGTAGATTTCTCCAACATGAAGCAAACTCAAGCAGAAACATATTGCAAAATTCAGAGCAGAGTTCCAGTCTTCAGCAAGCAAGCAAGTTAGTTTCATCTTCAATAGACAGACTCAGAGCTCAACATAGCTGCAGAGTTGCAGAGCTTAATATATAGCCACGCCTAGGCTACTTCTAGTTTCAGTTTCCAAACAGTCTTCATTGGCTGACTTAGTTGCTATGCCTATTCCTTGGCTGACCTTGTTACCATGCTCTTGTTCCAGTTCATGAATATACTGACAATATATATCTGAAAATAATGCCTTGATTAAACTGAGATTATGCAACCTTGGAGGATCAGGGTTCCCTGGCTGGATTGGATACCCAGGAAAGCCATTTTAATTTCTGTCTTTGGATGAACAGAAAGAGAAAAGCCTCGAAAATTATTATTGGCAGAATGGCTCCCTCTAGTGGCAAAAGTCTGGCCTTAATTTATGGCCTGGAGAACTCCGGTACCGTTTTCGTATTCCTTTGCAAAAGGTTAAGGGCGTTTTAAGGGTTCCGGAAGCTCACAAATTTCATCCAGGAATGCAACGCCTGCGCATCTCATGTGGGAGGGAGCTGCCACATTTTTTTTCCTGCTGCAGTTTAACATGGCTAAATTTAGCTGCTTTCCTCCTCATTTGGATCAGCTGTTCTCAGCTGGAAATCAGGGATCTTTGATGCTGAGGAGAAGATCCATGGTTAAAAAAGAGACGAGATCCAGCTGCACTACAGCTAGGCCACCCTTGTCCCCACCCGTCTCTTACTGATCATCTTGGGTTTCGCTGCAAACAAACCCAAACCTACATTTAAGTTTATTTTATTTTATTTGTTTGTCAAACATGTACAAGATAATAAGGATAGGCATGAACATAAGAATGAAGGGAGTAAATAGAGATAAATGGGGACAGTAGGACAGGGATAGTAGGCACGCTGGTGCACTTATGCACACACCCCTTTCAGGACCTCTAGGAATGGGGTGAGGTCCACGGTTTGAGGTTGACGCTGCAAGGGGTTGAGGCTGTAACCATGGAGTCAGGTAGGACATTCCAGAGGTTGACCACTCTGTGGCTGTGTTAGGTGAAGTCGCATTTTCTGCCTTCGAGTTTGGAGCGGTTTACCTTGAGTTTGTATCCGTTGTTTGCCCGTGTGTTATTGTGGTTGAGGCTGAAGAAACCGTTGACAGGCAGGACATTAGAGCAGACAATTTTGTGCACTATGCTTAGATCAGACTGCAGGCGGCGCAGTTCCAGATTGTCCAGGCCCAAAATTTCGAGCCTTGGAGGCACAGGGAAATTCTACCATGAGTGTGGGAGCGGAGTAATTTTCTCGAGAAATGCCTGTGAACCCCGCTCAATTGTGTTAATGTCCGATATACAATGAGGGTTCCAGGTGGACGAGCTGTATTCGAGATTATTAAATTATTATTAGATTATTAAATTAGAAGCAAATCTCTTGAAAACACCTCAAGAGGGGTCTGCATGGGATGGGCAGGGTGTGTGTAAGAGGAGGAATGGACCAGTAGGAAAAACTGCTCTCTGGTTTCATTTGGTTCAGCAGCTGAACAAGAAAACGGAGTGTCCCCCATTGGTGGCATGTTTCTGCCTAGGTTTCAATCATTTGGCCTTCCCCAAGGGGTCCATCAATGGTTAGGTGGACAAGTCATCTCCCAGCCCTGATTAGTTTCATACTGTTGACCCCAGTTGATGGCACAGTTGGGTCGAAAGAGAGCAAGACAGTCAACAGTGCACACAGGGGAAGCAGAAAAACATGTGCCAGTACATTGTATAGCAAAATGTATGATTTATGTGGGCCGTTGAGAGACAAGGGCTTAAAGGAGACAATTCAGCTTTGTTGGGGATCGCTGCCTATGCGAGAGGGACCCTCATTCTACAAGCTCTGGTGGCCCAGGGGTTAGAAGGCAAATTCTGCCCCACAACCTGGAGTTCAATCCTGACCAGCTCAAGGTGTCAGGATTCCAGCAATCGCTCTAATTAAATCATGATTTTCCAGCCAAACTTCCATAAACTTCAAAGGATTCATTAGAGGCGACATACTGGCACTGCCCTGTATGCAGCCAACTCTGACATCCGTCATTTACAGTCCCCTGTGACCCTATTTCCTCCCTCCTCTCTGGGTGTGTCATAAATCAGCTTCTCCAGTTGAGTCCATTCACGGGCTGGGTGTCATCAATCACGCTCTCCAATTAAATATATTCGCAGGCAAAAACTCTGGTAGTTTAGTTATAATCTTTTAAAGAGAAGAGCTGGAATGGACTTTTGCTTTCAAACTGATCTTCCAGATTTCCTTCCTCCCCCCCCCCCGCTTTTTTATGGCAACTTCTAAAACAGGCACAGGAATGTTTTATGAGTTGACACAAGGTTGACTCAGGCTTTCATCTTTCCAGAGTCCCGTAAAATGAAGACCCAGATTGTTGGGGACAATAGGCTGGCATTTGTAAACCATTTAGGGCAGGGGAGTCATACTCATGGCCTGGATGCATCACGATGTCCACCCATGGTTTAGCGAAGGGGGAAAAAGTTGCAATATATCACGTGACAATGACATGACAACGTGGGTTTGACAACCCTGACTTAAGAGAGCATTGTGGGGTAGTATATCAATGCTATTGCTGTTACTATTGCTAGTATTTGCAATGGGAAGTTCTCAGCCTTTTACACTCATACTTCTCTATTTTAAAGTCATGTTTTACAAGTGGTCCCCACAATTTCCCCATATAACAGACCCCCTTAAGAAATATGAATAGGTAGGTAGGTAGATGATATAGAGAGAGGTAAATAGATATAGATAAATAAAAAGATAGGTAGGTAGTTAGATGAGAGGTAGATAGATAGATAGATAGATAGATAGATAGATAGATAGATAGATAGATAGATAGATAAATTGGGAGAGACAGATGCTCATGTGTCCAATTTCATTTTCATTCCTTTCTTTCTTAACTAACCCTTATATTTGATCTCGGTCCCTTTTCATCTCGAGCACCTCTTTAATTCTTGGGGAATTTGACATTGCAATTCCAGGCTGGCTATTCTCCAGGAGAAAAGAAAGAAATCGCTTAGGAATGATTGTTCCTGCACCTGGGAGGGTTTTTTTTTTTTTTTTTTTGCTTTTTAAAAAAAACTGATAATGTTGTCAGCTGGAGAGATAAATGGAATATTTTGTTTGGGCACCCAATGAAGAGCAAATGTAATATTTCTTGGCTGCCTGCCTTGAGAACATTGTTGGATATCAAGTGAAAGCAATGTTGCTAGAATGACAAGTTGTAAATTAACCGCCTCTCTCCAGGACTGCACCTTTTGCAAGTGCTGAGTTGCTGCTGAAAAGGAATGACTCCTGGGCCGTTGGGTGGATGGGTGAGGTTTACCACCTGCCTCCCAAACTGGACAGCCAGGCAGGGATCTTCTCTCCACCTCTGTTGAGATCCTCCCAATGACACTTCATGAGGGTTTGAGCATGGGATGCTCCTTAACTCCCTTTTATATATGAACCCGTCCAAGGTTCGATTCCAGGTTCTTCCGTCACCCGATCCAGGAGATCAGCTGAGGAGCCCACGCCATGTTTCATAAGGTTTCTCCAAAAGTGGACGCTTACAAGCTCCATGGTTGTGGGGCATCACAGGCCATGGAAAGTGCTGAGTTCATGGGCATCTATTCAGCCAGAGACAGAGCGGCCAACCCTGTTAACGTGGTGTGAATCAGTGTGATGGAAAAATTGATGGGGCAAATGAATTACTGCCAGGGTTGATCTGGGTATGCAAATTGTGCCTCCAAGCATGGCCAGGGATACGAGCATGGAGACCGCTCAGAGAATAGGCAAATGTCTTTCCTCGCCTCTGCCTGGTTGATTGTAACCCAGTTAGAAAGATTCACCGTATCAGGTTGGATAAGGCTGCCCATCATATCTGGTCTGACGCCAATTCTTCTATTTTATAGCCACTTTCTGCCAAGGAGAAAAAGAGCCATTATCCTTTGGACCTGGATTAAATGACCGGGATGGTATGAGGTTTACAGATTATACAGATTAACAGAGTTGGAAGGGACCTTGTAGGTCAACTAGTCCAACCTCCCCTGCCCAAATTGGAGATCCTACACCATTTCTGACAGAGGGCAGTCCAGTCTCTTCTTGAAAGCCTTCAGGGATGAAGCTCCTTCTGAAGGCAACTTCTGTTCCATGGGTTTTCCCTGTCAGAGAATATCTGGTTATTTCCAGATTGAATTTCTCCTGGATCAATGTCCATCCATTATTCCTTGTCTGGCCTTCAGGTGCCTTGGAGAATAGCTTGATCCCTTCCTCCTCTCTGGGGCAGCCCCTCAAATATTGGAAGACTGCTATCCTGTTTCCCCTGGTCCTTCTCTTCCCTAGACTAGTCAGGCCCAGTTCCGGCAACCATTCATCATATCCTTCAGCCTCCAGTCCCCTAATCGTCCTGGTTGCTCTTCTCTGCACTTTTTTATAGTCTGGTGACCAAAACTGGATGCAGTACTCTAGGTGTGGTCTTACTAAGGC
This sequence comes from Hydrophis major, assembly GCA_033807585.1. Taxonomy (NCBI): domain Eukaryota; kingdom Metazoa; phylum Chordata; class Lepidosauria; order Squamata; family Elapidae; genus Hydrophis; species Hydrophis major. Next base: position 9,639,349 of record CM066334.1, read on the forward strand.
TTTATAGAGTGGTATTAGTACCTCCCTTGATCTTGACTGTATCCCTCTGTTAATGCAATTTAGGATTACATTGGCTTTTTTGGCGGCGGCTGCACACGGCTGGCTCCTATTTAGCTGGTTGTCCACTAAGACTCCAAGATCCCTCTCACAGTTCCTGCTATTGAGCCTGGCTCCATCTAATCTATATGTGAACTTTTGATTTTTTTTAACCTAAGTGTAGGACTTTACTTTTCTCTACATTGATCATTGGCCTTATGCAGATGGTTGGACTACATGACCTCCAAGGTACCTTTCAGCCCTGGGATTCTATGCTTCAGAAGAATCTCCTATTAGCTTGCTACTGATACTGCTCTTTTCTTTCAGGACACATGTACTTATTCCTTCAGGGCTATTTTTGCAACAGCCATGGCAGCACAGCGATATGCCTAACGCGGCTGAGAAAGTCACCTTGTTCCTAAGGAAACACGCGTCCCATTATTCAGCACCACAGGATCAGCAGGGAATTGCCATCTAGATAGAAAAGTGGCTGGGGTGCTTCCATTTCTGGCCTGCTTTTTTTCAATTTTGAAGGAGAGGGCTAGAAAAATCACACCCTCTCCCCCAAAAATCCTGCTATGGTCCCTCCATGTGGCAAGAGATGAAATCAGGGAGCTGAACACATGGCACAACCTAGGAGAACAAACCATCGGGACAAGATCCAGCATCCCTCTGCATTAGGCAGACGAAGGCCACTCATTTGAAGGCAGCAAAGTCCACATTCTGCATAAAGAGGATGGTTTGTTTGAAAGAAGAGCCAAAGAAACCATCAGGGTTAAAATGGAAGAGGCCTCGAAGAGACAATGAGAGAAGGGATACACCACCCATCTCTTCTCTACAACCTAGTCAGGGTGGGATTCCTTTTTTTTTTACTACCGGTTCTGTGGGCGTGGCTTGGTGGGCGTGGCTTGGTGGGCAGGGCAGGGGAAGGACATACTACAAAATCCCCATTCCCTCCCCACCCCACTAGCCTGCTTTCCAGCTCCATCCTCCTTTTGCCAGGCAACCAAAGGAGACCCAGCCAATCAGCAGTGCGTGTGGCTTGGTGGGTGTGGCTTGGTGGGCGTGGCAGGGGAAGGATATACTACAAAATCCTCCTTCCCACCCCACCCCACTAACCTGCTTTCCAGCTCTGTTCTCCTGTGCAGGGCAACCAAAGGAGACCCAGCTGATCAGCTGGGACTCAATGGGAGGCAGAGAATTTATGGGGTTGGTGGGGCCAGTCAGAGGTGGGATTGGCCGGTTCTCCAAATGACTCAAAATTTCCGCTACTGATTCTCCAGAACTGGTCAGAACCAGCTGAATCCCACTTCTGAATGTACTCCTTGCACAAGTTCCGATAAGGTTCCACACCCCATTTGTACACCCATCTCCACACCCATTCAGGTGACCCTGTGGACACCGATAAACCTCCCCAAGTGGTTTCAGTGACTCTCAGGGAGAGTGCAAAGGAACAGATGACTGCAAAGAAATATGATTCCCACCATCCCGCAAGAACCGATGAAGTTTCTCAGAGGAGAAGCAAAATTTCTTTAAGGAAAAGCAAAGGAGGTCCAGTCGCCTTTTGACCTCCTCCAAACCTTTCTCTATTCAGTTGTAACCCGGGTCATGCAACGTCAGAGGCACAAAGGGAAATGGCCACTGAGTGGACTATGGTTTGTCTGGATACCAGCCACTAGACCAGACAGGCCAATTGGAGGAAATCAGCTGACACTGTACATTAATTCAGGGTAATTTAGGCTACAACGGAACTGTCTTCCACCCCACCTCCCACCAGCTGGGTTCCCATGTTGACACGATGCATTCTGTTCTCCAACACCCTTGAGACAAGTGGCGCCACGGTTTTTAGACCAAGGGTGTGCATGAGTCACTGCAATAATATGCGAGTTTCAGTAATGGATTTGCTGGGCTTGGTTTAAGGCTGGGCAAGAAATAAATATACCGCTTAGTTTTAATCATTCAAGTTTTTACCTGGCTTCTCATCCTTGGTGGCCTCACCCAGAGTCATCCACAGAATTTGGTGCTTTGGTCATTTCTGCCCATGCAAGATTGCACCGATGTGCGTCTGCATGTGTGATGCACGCCCAAGGCATGTACGAAAGAGGTGGAGCTGGCATTGCAGTGACGGGACAGTTTGTATAATTTGCTTTGCTGGATGGGGAATTCTGGGAGTTGAAGTCCACCAGACTTCAAGTTGCCAAGATTGGAGACCCCTGGTTTAGAACCCAGAGCAGGAGCCCCGAGTTTCTGTGACGACGTTTGAAGTGAAGATGACAAAAACTAAGAGGGGGAAAAGGTTTATTTGAATTTAGCCGCTTTTCTTTATCCGGAACTCTGGCAACTTTTATTAGCTTTGATTTCATCTTTATTGCACGATGATTGCTACTTAACCTAACCGGTTTAAATCCAAGGTCTATATTAAGTGCTGAGCGGTCAATCTTGAAAGATAACAAACGGTGGTACAGAGCTTGCTGATCGTTTATGTGTGATGGGCATTTTTGTTTGCTAACAATAAAATCCATAAAAGTCATTAATGCATGCCGGACGTTCAGCCAGGAGAACACAAGGAGAAGAGACTCTGCTGTTGGTGGAATAAAAGCAGAGAGAAAGCTGTCAGCTAAAGACACTACTCCATGCACACTGCAAAGGCAAATTTAGAGAGAGGGGGCGGAGAGAGAGAGAAAAGGGGGGAGAAAGAGAGGACAGAGAGAGAGAAGGAGAGAAAGGAGGAGAAAGAGGAGAGAGATGGAGAGAAGGAGAGAGAGGAGAGAGAGAAAAGAAAGTGAGAGAAAAGGAGAGAGAGAAGGGGAGAGAGAATTGTAACTATAATATTTTCCTAGCTATCTTTCATGGCCAAGGCAGGACTAGAACTCCCAGCCTCCTGGGGATTGGCCCAAAGTTTCCCAGCTGTTTTTCCTGGTTAACAGGCTCTCCCCCTCCTTCCATCCTGGGCAATCTTTTCTTCCATTCCTCCAGCGATGGACTCCTTCATTCTCCCTGGAGGTACAGAAGAAGAGCCAAGGAAAATAATGGACATTCTATTTAATCTATCCATCTTGACTTGACATGACTGGCCCTTCCCTCCCTCCTCCCTCATTCATTTTCCAATCGTTGCCCTCCCCAAATAAAATTGATCTATTCTCAAAAATCAACAGATTCAGCACATTGGTTTGTTTTATTTTTATTTTAATTTTTTTAAAAATTTCTCCCCACCTCCTTCATGCGCCAGCACCAAATGCATCGTTGATAGAAGTCCTGGCTTCCAGAAAAACCTCGTATAACCCCTGAAAGAGGAACAGGAAGAGTACATGATAGAAGCTGCCCATTGCCATTTCAGGGATATTTGATCCTCCTAGCTGAAGGGCCTTCCGCCCCTGAATGCTTGGGGCCTCCAGGAATCTTAGGGAGTTCAGTAGGACAGGAACGGGCAGCTTTGGTGTGGCCAAAAGGCTGCCCATGAAACAGGGAAAATCCTCTCTGGATTTGCAGTGGCTGTGGCCAATAATGTCTCCATGGAATAGAACAGAAAATCAGAATTGGAAGGGACCTTGGAGGTCTTCTAGTCCAACCCCTGCTCAGGTGAGAGATCCTATACCATTTCAGACAAGTGACTGTCCAGTCTCTTCTTTAAAATCCTCCAGGGATAGAGTATGCACAACTTCTGGTGGCCAGCTGTTCCACTGGATCATTGTCTTCACTATTAGGAAGCTTTTCCCGAGTTTGTTTCTCTTGTGGATTACTTTCCATCCATGCTTCTTGTCCTGCCTTCACTACTGCTCAATACAACCTCATAGAACATAGACTAGTTGAGTGGGAAGGGACCTTGGAGGTCTTCTAGTCCAACCCCTACCCTATATTTCGGACAGATGCTTGTCCAGTCTCTATTTGAAAGCCTCCAGGGATAAAGCATCCACAACTTCTGGAAGCAAACGTGGCAGGGGAAGGATACTGCAAAATCCCCACCCCACTAACCTGCTTTCCAGCTCCGTTCTCCTGTGCAGGGCAACCAAAGGAGACCCAGCCGATCAGCTGAGACTCGATGGGAGGCAGAGAAGAGATGGGGTTGGTGGGGCCAGTCAGAGGCGAGATTTGCTGGTTCTCCGAACTACTCCAAATTTTCACTACCGGTTCTGCAGAACCAGACCGAACCGGCTGAATCCCACCTTGTGTGTGTGTGTGTGTAGTTGTCAGCATGCTCCCCTTCCCTTTCTGACTTCAACCATGCCCCCCTCCCCCTTCTGAACCCCAATTTAGCCAGGGCTGTTTATTGCCTTCTTGTTTATTGAATGCCCGTGTTAAGCACCCACTTGGCCTCTTCCCAGGGACACAGCTAAACACACAACCATAAACTCAGATAAATACCCTGAACCCTTTAAAGTGCACAGAGACGGACGAGGCCGTGATGGATTGCCTTCGATTGCTCTTACCACAGTGGAATAATACCTGCTTACTCATAGTTTTTTTTTTTCAAAACAGCCTCTCTTTCCTTTCTGGGCTCTTAATAATTCATGGCTCTAATTGTGCAGAAGGCAAGGCTTAAAGAGTCCCGACCTCCGTCATCCGCTTGGCTTCCCTCCCTGTGGGGCTGAGCCCCTCCTTCCCTGGCTGGCTTCCCTCGGCATTGTGGGGCTGTGGGGGAGATGCCTCTGCGAGCGTCCAGCCCTTCCCCTTTGGCCCTACAGACCCCCCCCCACCGGCCTCCCACCCGCCTTGGCTGCATTAGCCAGCCTACCTGCGGCGCTGCCAGGTTGGCCTCGTCCTGACAACCCTTTGAGTCCTCGGCTCAAACAGGCCCCAGGCTGGCAAAGGTGGTCAGGAGGAGGCAGCTGAGCAGAGGGGATGGGGTTTCTCTGAGCATCCTTTGGCAAGCTTCCTATTCATTTTCTTTTTCTTTCTTTCTTTTTCCTTCCTTCCTTCTTTTCTCTCTCTTTCCTTCCTTTCTTCCCTTCCTTCCTTCCTCTCTCCTTCCTTCCAATCATATCACTGGAAGGGATCTCACATGGCTTTTAGTTCAACCTGTTGCCCAAGGCAGGAGATCCATCTATCTTCCTTCCTTCCTTCCTTCCTTCCTTCCTTCCTTCCTTCCTTCCTTCCTTCCTTCCTTCCTTCCTTCCTTCTTTCTTTCTTTCTTTCTTTCTTTCTTTCTTTCTTTCTTTCTTTCTTTCTTTCTTTCTTTCTTTCTTTCTTTCCTTTTCCTTCCTTCCTTCCTTCCTTCCTTCCTTCCTTCCTTCCTTCCTTCCTTCCTTCCTTCCTTCCTTCCTTCCTTCCTTCCTTCCCTTCCCTTCCCTTCCCTTCCCTTCCCTTCCCTTCCTTCTTCCCTCTCTCCCTCCCTCCCTCCCTCCCTCCCTCCCACCCACCCAAACACTATCTAGTTCAGGCTTAACCCTGAGAGCCAGGGATGGGTGGTAAGTCAGGGACTTTGGACCAGGTCTGGCCGACCACCTTCAAGTCCACCTTCCCCAGCTAGTTTTGGGCGAGTCCTTCTCTCTCTCTCAGCCCAGCCTACCTCTCAAGGTTGTTTGTTTGTTTGTTTGGGGAGGAGAAGGAACAAGATCCCCTTGAGCTTCCAAAGGAAGGACCCTGCCGGTATAAACCAAATCCCCCAACAAGAAAGACCCTTTTCACGTAGCAGAACCGGGCAGCCGAGAAATGCTGCCAAGGCCCAGATCAGGTCCCGCCCCAGACAGGTGCAGGCGGCAGCTCTTGTGCCCCGTCTGCTGATGCCTCTCAAGGAAAGGAAGTGCCGAGCTTCGACCGAGAACATCTTCCGCAGCTCAGACCGCAGGGAAAGCTCGGCAGGCATCGCGCTGGCACCGGCTCTGCGGGTGGGCAGCCGGGACGATCACAAGAGCCATTAATTATTTCATCTGTTAATTTCTTGCAGCCAGACAAGAGGCTCTTCCTGGCAACACCAGGCCCAGTTCCCCCCCCCGATGCCCCCACTTGCCTGGCACCCACACCACATTGGGCTGAAACAGACTCTCGGCTTCCAAACGGCTTTAAAAGCCGAGACCGTGTACAAAAGACTCCTTTAACCCTTGGGTGGCTCCGTCGTCCTTCTCCAGACATTTGAATTTTAACACCGCTTTTGGAAGCAGAGATAAAAGGGATGAGAAAATGAAAAGTAAGACTACAGCCAGAAATTGGACCGGAAGTTCTGTGGCTAACCCAGTTGATTGTTAAGGGAGCCGGGCTCAAGTCTACCCATATTTCTGTTGCTGTTGTTAAGCATATCACTGCAGCTATTAAGTGAATCATCTGACTCCAGCTTCCTCCACATCGGCTGGTGTAAATAGAAGCCGGTTGTCAGGATTCTTGCAGTTACCCCAATTAAATCATGAGTCTCTAGCCAAACTTCCAAAATTTAAAGAAGATTTATTGGGAGTAAACATACCAGCACTGCCTGGGTGTAGCTGACACTGAGGCAGTGAATTGTCACCCTTGACCCTGGTTTCCCCCCCGCCCCCTTGGGGTATCCTAATTCCTATTCTCCAATGGGACATCTCCATAGCCCAGAGTCATCAATCAGGCTCTCCAGTTAGAATTTTGCACAGCAGAAATTTCAGTCCCCTAGTTACTATCTGTGATAGGAGCGTGGCACAAAGTCAGATAAGCAAGAATAATCCCTTTAATCCCCCCAACTTTGCCCCCAATGCCCTGTTTACCTTCGGCTGGAGAAAAAAAACTCTCCCAAGAAGTGTCTTCTAAGTGCAGGAAATTCATTCCAAAAACAAAGTACATACAAACTGTAAACAAAAATCCACACAAACCACACACTGCAGCAATTAATTTGACAGGGCAGGAGGAGGAATTGCAGACTTGAAAGTCCAGCAAAACACATGCAGTTGGGAAGATGCCAGGAACACAGATAAGCTTCAACAATACCAGATAATTCACGATTTGCTTCCAACAACTTTGCTGTGCGCAGCTTCTCTTTTGAAACACTGCGTTCCCAGCTGCAGCTAATGAAGGGAATCAGGGCCCTTTCCTCCCCCATAAGCCACACCACCCACGTTGCTCCCTTCTCTGTTCCTTCCTTTGTGCCCTAGGATAAAGAGGGGGTGGGTCTGAGTCTTCCTCTGAACTCCCTCTCCCCTGCTCTGCCCAGCCGGACTTTGCCCTTCCCCAGTTTCCCCCAGGCTGGTAACCTGAGGGCCACCCCAATTTTTAAAAAATTAAGTTATAAACATACCAGACATCAATGGGGCCACATACATTAAAAGGACGCAGGGTTTACCGTCAGGTGTGAAAGATCAAGTTCACACATGAAGGTCCATTCAGCTGATTTATTGCTAAAAGCCTGCATACAGGAACCTTCTCCACCAATGGATCAGCGCCTGGTGAGAGTCGATAAAGTCTTTGGAATTCAAGGGAGGTTGGACTTAGTGTTCTGACCCAAACCTTGTTCCAAGTAAACAAACACTAAACAGAGATAAAAGCAAAACTTCTTCAATGCTTCTTTGTGAATTCCATTCATTCACAGTAAAAAGCTATTATAAACTAATTGTCCTAGATAAGAACAAGCCTTGCCAAGGTGGTGCAAGGCTGCCAAGAACACTACATAAAGTTGCCAAGAAATATTTCAAACAAAAAGTCTTCAAACACAAACCAAAATAGTCTGAACTTCCACAAGGCTTGAAGTACAAGAACTTCCTTGTTTCCTGCAAAGAATCCTGCTCTCTCAGGCTGGCTTTTATCCCTTAAGGGAGGGGCCATTACCTTACGGCCTTACTCCCGAGTCGCCCAGGCTGCTGCAGCTTCTCTTTCCTTCGAGCAGCCCTGCGGGCACACACACTGGGCACAGGCTCCTCGGGGACCTCTGCATCATTGCTGCCAGCCTCCACAACCTCTGAAGGCCGCACCCCACTCCCTGATGGTCCTGGCCCCTCACCTGAGTCCTCGCTCTGCAAAACCTCAGCCGTCTGCACCTGCTGCTGGCGAACCCAACACTTAGCTTGCAGCTATGTACGGATTCTAGACATCCCTCTTTTCACTGCCCCCTCCCCTAGATTCTGCCATCATTTCTCCTACAGTTATATTTGCACCACTATGGCCGTTTCTTTTATTTTTTTTAATTTTTGACTCAGCCAGTGTTCTGACCCACACCCTTTTCCAACAAATCAAACACAATCCAGAGGGAACAGAAACCTTGTAAGGCTTTTGAAAAATAATGAGCTGTGATAAGCACAAGCCTTGCCAAACTGTGCGAGACTTGCCAAAAGATAACAGACAAGAAATAATTTGCAATACAAGAATCTTCAAATACAAACTCAGGATACTGGAATGTCCACAAGGCTGGAGTTTCAAAATGTCTTTGCTTCCTGCAAAGAATGTTTGCTTCACAGCAGGCTTTTATCTTCTTGAAGGAGGGGCCATTACTTTGCAGCCTTACTCCCAAGTCGCCTGTGCTGCTGCAGCCTCTCTTTCCTACAAGCAATCCTGAGCGCATGTGCACTTGGCACAGGCTCCTCGGGAACCTCCTCATCGCTGCTGCCAGCCCCCACAATCTCTAAAGGCAGCAGTCCACTCCCTGATGGTCCTGGCCCCTCACCCAAGTCCTCACTCTCCTCAGCCATCCGCACCTGCTGCCAGCTAACCACAATGCCCAGAGACAGTCATGGTACGGCAGCAAACTATCGTGATTAATCTCCTGGCCATGCACCTTTGCATCCTTGCATGCCAACCTGCTTTTATTTCTATGTGTGTGGCGTAGATCATGTGCAGCTGTCTTGCCTTTCATTGTCCCCACCTGAAAACTCCTGGTCCTCCAGAAGGGTCCGAATTGCTGCTCTGATAACCAGCCAAGCACAAATCAAGACATCCTTCACTTGAACTCCAGGGAAAGGGAGGGAAGAGGTTGCCAAAAGAAAAGAGGGGGAAAAAGGAGAAGAGCAAGTCATGGTGAAAAACAGAATAAACTTTTGGAGTAGGTTCAGCTAATTATCTGGATTGTACCAATCGTTGTCTCTATTTTTCTTTTTTTAATGTCCCATACGGTGGCCAGTAAATTATCTCCTCCTGGCTTCCTCTCGGAGCCATTTTTTTCTGAAGGGCAAGGAAATTTGGCACGGAGGCCTCTGGGCTGAGATGAAACTCCGTGTGCAAAGATAGGGATGTTTTGATCCTAAAATCAGAATACAAGTAAGTCCTCGGCTTAGGACCACAACTGAGCTGGACATTTCTGTGGTTAAGTTGTTGTTATTTGTTAAGTGAGTGTCCTGCCCTTGTTGGAGTCTGATTCCAAGGGGGAGATGGAGCAGCTGACAGGGAGTGGTGGCTGTGGAGGAAATGGGGGAAGGGCAGAGTCTGGCTGGGCATTCAGAGGAAAGGCCCTCCCCCTCTGCATCCTAGGGCAAGCAGGGAGGAACGGAGAAGGGAGCAACATGGGCTATGGGGGAGAAAAAGGCCTCGATTCCCTTCATTAGTTGCAGCTGGGAGAACAGGATATAAGTGGGGCATTTGCACACAACACCCTGCTGGAAGTAAAATGTGCATTACCTTTGTCGAGGCTTATCTGGGTTTTGGCATCCTCCCAGCTATGGCTGCTTCATTATCCTTTGAAAGTCTGCAATTGATCATCCTGGCCTGTCGTGTTAATTACTTCAGTGTGGTTTGTGTTGTTTTTTTTTTAATTTCTAATTATCTTTACTTTGGGTTCGGACTGCATTTACCCCTTTCATCGACTGTTTTTAGAAGAGTTTGATATCCAGCCGGGATAATTGGACACTGAGACACAAGTTGGGGGCATTAAAGGGAATTTATTCTACTTTTGTGACTTTGTTATTTTTGTGTCACATCCCTTTGGGTCATCACAGTGAGCTTTGAAGGTCACAAAAGAGGATCCCATGAGACACAGCAAGTCAGAAATATGAACCAGTTAACTAGCACCTGAATTTTGATCACCTGATTGCTGCAAAGGTTGTAACTGTGAAAAACGGTCATGAGTCCCATTTTTCAGTGCCGTTGTAACTCTGAACCATCACTAAATGAATTGTTGTAAGTCCAGGATATCCTGCAGGCTGTTACCATGATGAAGGATGGGTCCTTTTTGTTCCCAAAATAGAGGGTTCAAGACTGAAGCGTGGGACAGGAGAGAAAAAAATGTGAATTTTGGCTGCATGATGAATAGAGCTTGGGTTTGGTGCACAATAGTCAGGGGATTCTCCTTTGAGTGGGGAAACACTTTCATGCATCACTGGAGGCTTTCAAGAAGAGACTGGACTGCCATCTGTCAGAAATGGTGTGTAAGGTCTCCTGCTTGGGCAGGGGGTTGGACTAGATGACCTACAAGGTCCCTTCCAACTCCGTCATTCTGTTAATCTGACCAGGAATGAGATCTATTTATATAATTTACTGCTTCCTCCAACTCCAATGGATTCCACTTCCAACTCCATTTTCACTGCAAATGCAGCATTAAAGGGGGGGGGGGGGGGGAGAGGGTGCTATGGAAAACATTTGCCTTTGGAACAACCTAAGTTGTTATACTATCAGATGTCCATTTGCTATTGTTTATGACTGCTGCAAATTACGTGTATTTCTTGGCCGTTGGCAGAACGATGACACAGTATTTCATTTCTCAAGCTGTAGCGTTGTTGAGCTTCCAGAATGTGCCAGGCACTTAAACGGTAATTGTCAACCTTTTCACCCTTATTGTTGGATCTTCTTTCAGGTGCGAGGGGTGGGCAGGACGCTTAGAGCTGTCCCCTCTTTCTTCCCACGGTTTGGGTGGAATCTCCAGCTAGACTGGAGGGGGAGTGAAGAGGGGCAGCAGTTTAGAACCATTGCACTGCAGGAAACATCCCAGGCTGGGCTACCACCAGAGGAATGCAGTCAGTCTGGTGAGATTCTTGTAGCTGTTGACTAGCAATAAAACTACAAGAAGTCCTCAACTTAAAACGATTCGCTTAGTGATCAAAGTTGCAATGGCGTTGGAAAAAAAAAAAAAGACTTACGACAGTTTTGACCATTGCAACTTCTCCCTGGTCAAAATTTGAAGGCTTGGCCAAGTGGCATATATTTGTGATGGCCTTGGAAAAAAAGGGAATTGCAACTGTTTTTCTCACTCACAACCATTGTGTCAACTCAAAAACAAAAAACAAAAAAACCTTCTTGTCATGCAGGCCCCTGTTAGAGTCAGATCCTGAGGGAGAGAAGGAACAGCCGACAGGGAGTGGAGGTGTGGCTCTGGAGGTTGTGGAGGAGGCTGGGGAAGGGCAGAGGCCGGCTGGGCAGTCTGAGGAAGAAGGCCTGGGCCCCTCCCCTCTTCATCCTAGGACACGCAAGGAGGAACGGAGAAGGAAACAACCTGGCTTGCGAGAGAGGAAGCGGCCATGATCCCCCTCATTGGTTGCAGCTGGGGAGAATAGTATATAAGAGAGACGGTTAAAACACAGCGTTGCTAGAAGCAAAGCGTGTTTTATTTTGGGCTGAACTTATCTTGGTTGGCGTCCTTCCAACAGACTCTGCCTTGAAGTTGGTAACTACTTATCCTGGTCTGTTGTGGAAATTCCTTCATTGTAGTTTGTTTTGGTTTTTTATTTCACCTCTATCTGTTCATTAAGTTTGGACTGTATTCTTTCTTTTGAAGACTATTTTTGAGTATGTTTTATCTCTAATAACTGAGTATTAGCACAGCGGGGTCAAGTTGAAGGCATTAAAGGACATTTATTTACGTTTTGGATTTTTTTATGTTTGTGTTTACACTCTGGGTCATCACACTTCTCTAGTCTTTTGAGTTGCCAGCAGAAAGGGAGTGGGGAAAGTTGTGCATTCCTCAAATGCTTCAGATAACTGCTAGGTAGCCAAAGCTTCTGGAGCACAAGATTATTACGAGAGAACATGATGGATGACTCTTGGCTATGGATGTGTCCCATTGGAGAATATACATCCAGGGGGGGGGGGGGGGGGAAGACCAGGATCAAAGGTGAAATGAATGATGTCTCTCAGAGTCGGCTGCACCCAGGAAATGCCAACATGTTCACTCCTAATAAATCATTTCTTTTTACTCTTGAGAGATGCGGCTAAAGACTCACAATTTGAATGGGGAGGTGGATTGTCAGAGCCTTGAAAGCCAGCCAACTTTGTACCGCCATGATCATGTGATCAAAATTCAGACACTTGGCACCCATTCCAACTCATATTTATGATGGTTATAATGTCCTAGGATCACGTGATCCCCTTTTGTGACTTTCTGACGAGCAAAGTCAATGGGGAAGCCAGGTTCATTTAATGACCGGGTTACTAACTTAACAACGGTGGTGATTCACTTAACAACCGCGGCAAGTAAGGTCGTAAAATCTGGCAAAACTCACTTAGCAGTGGAAATTCTGGGCTCCATTGTAAGTCGAGGACTACCTGTGTTGTTGAGATGGGGATATATGTCTTTTCAAAAAAGCAAAATGCCAGGCCTTTTGAAAGATAAAATAGAGCTCTTGTGCAAAGAAAGCTGAGCCAGCCGTGTGCAGCAGCCGCCCAACAAAGCCAATGCAATCCTAAATTGCATTAACAGAGGGATGCAATTGAGAACAAGGGAGGTACTAATACCACTCTATAAAGCCTTAGTAAGGCCACACCTAGAGTACTGCAACCAGTTTTGGTCACCACACCATAAAAAAGATGTTGAGACTCTAGAAAGAATGCAGAGAAGAACAACCAGGATGATGAGGGGACTGGAGGCTAAAACATATGAAGAATGATTGCAGGAACTGGACCTGGCTAGTCTAGAGAAGGACCAGGGGAGACAGGAGAGCAGTCTTCCAATATTTGAAGAGGGGCTGCCACAGAGAGGAGGAAGGGGTCAAACTGTTTTCAAAAGCACCTGAAGGCCAGAGAAGGAACAATGGATGGAAATTGATCAAGGAGAGATTCAACCTGGAAATAAGGAGAAATTTTCTGACCATGAGAACCATCAAACAGTGGAACAGAAGTTGCCTTCAGAAGTTGTGGGAGCTTCATCCCTGGAAGCTTTCAAGAAGAGCCTGGACTGCCATCTGTCAGAAATGGTGCAGGGTCTCCTGCTTGGGCGGGGGGTTGGACTAGATGACCTACAAGGTCCCTTCCAACTCTGTTAACCTGTGTTCTAAGCCAACTTTATAATCTCAATAGCTTGATTCCTCTTTCCTCTAAACCTAGTCTAGGGAAGAGAAGGACCAGAGGAAACATGAGAGCAGTTGTCCAATATTTGAGGGGCTGCCACAAAGAGGGTCAAGCTATTTTCTCAAGCACCTGAAGGCCAAACAAGGAACAATGGATGGAAACTGATGAAGGAGAGATTTAACCTGGAAATAAGGGGGAATTTCCTGACAGACAGAACAATCAACCCATGTTTTAGTTGCCTTCAGAAATTGTGGGAGCTTCATCCCTGGAGGCTTTCAAGAAGAGACTGGACTGCCCTCTGTCAGAAATGGTGTAGTAGGGTCTCCAGCTTGGGCAGGGGGTTGGACTAGATGACCTACAAAGTCCCTTCCAACTCTGTTAACCTGTAATCTGTAAATCCGTGGCACCATTTGGGAGACCAAAGGCTATGATGTTGACTGGGAATGTCTTCTTTGGGGATCTTGTACAGTTCAGACCCCCGAAACCATCAAGCTGCCGCATTGTTGGGCTGTTTAAGGTGCGATGGTGCTGGCTAAATTCCCAGCTACTGTTTATTTGCTTCCTTATCAGTGGAAGCAGCTGCTTCCTTGTCCAAAATGAACAATTCTGGAATTCCACCAGAGCAGCCACAGGAATAAGTGAGCTTTAGAACAGCATCCAGGACAGATTACCTGTTCATTCAACTATTGATCTCTGGTGGTTGCATTTGACTGGCAGCTTTGATATCTGGTGAGCCATTCAGAAAGTCCTGGGTGGACTGTGAGCTTGGTGGGTTTCTTGCAGGCGTTTCATGAACAAACTAGGTAACATCATCAGTGCTAGAACGGAGTGGATTTTGTGAAGAAGAGAAGGGGGAAGGGGAAGAGGAAGGGGATGGATGGATTGTGGGATCCTTGGTACTTTCTGAGCTTGGTGGGTTTTTTGTTGACCTTTCATTAACAAACTAGGCAACATCATCAGTGCTAGAAGGGAGTGGATTTTGTGAAGAAGGGGGAAGGGGAAGAGGAGGTGGAGGAAGAGGAGGAGGACTATGGGGTTCTTGGTGCTCTCTCATGTTGGTGTTTTTCTTGCCTCAGTGCTAGTAAGGGAATGGGCTTTGGTCTCCATTTATATTCTAATGGTTTGCTCTGTAAAGTTGATGAGAGAGGTTCTTCGGTCAACCTTGTTTGACAGTTCCTTGATTGTGGTATTGTTGAACTTCTTGATTGTTGGTCTGATGTCCATCTTGGTGCCAATCTCTGCTCATGGGGGATGTTGATTGCTGGTAAAGAGGTGTTTTGTTCTTTTTGTTTTCCCCTTTGGCTTGTTGATTGTCCCTTTTGCACAGCATGTAGCTGTTCTTGATGCCTATGTGTCTGTTGATGGCCAATTGATCAGAGGGCCAAGCTTCTCAGGATGTCCCAGTTCAGCCCCTTGCTTGCATGCCTAAAAAAAACTCAGAGACACACACTAGCCAACATGCCTGGGTAGCTTGTTAGATTGTGTGTGTGTGTGTGTGTGTGTGTGGCTTTGCTGCTTTATATTTTGAGGTTGATCTGTTTTCTTGAGTGGCTGTCATCCTGAGATAATTGCTGGCTCTGTGGCTTTGGACCAGGAGAGATACAATATCCCGTTCAGCTACCCTGTGTGTGTAGACGATGTGTATTTGTGTATCAATGATTCCATAACCTCTGTAAATGCAGACACTAACAAAAAGATATAAATAACTTTCGTGAGATGATAAACCAGATAATAAATAAATAAAACTCATAGTTAACCTTACATTGGGGATCTCGGCCTCAAGGCATGGACTCAACAGAAGAAACATGGGGATCTTCCCCAATCTGGCTAACTTTTCTTCTGCCGGTTAATGACCACAATAAAGTTATATTCGAATCTGTGGATGTTTCCCACCACATCTTATCTATCAGGTTTGGTGCTCTCCGAGGAAAAAATGTGGAACCTCTCCACTGGTTTAGATGGCACTTGGTGGAAACTGCAAAATGGAGTGGATTTAAAAGTATTATCAGATCCTGTTGTAAGTCACTCTTTTGACTAGTTAGTCCAAAGGTAGACTTCAGTTTAGTTTAGTTTCCTTTATTGTCATTGTACCTCGTACAACGAAATCAAACACCATCTTCAGTGTACATTATGACTATGAAAAGAAAACACAAATACACACCCTTCACTTTTTATGCAATTGAATTGAAAACCCCTGATATTGCACCATACAGTGGAATTCAATAGAGTTACTGCTCTGGGATAGATGCTGTTTTTCAGCCTATTTGTCCTTGTTTTTATTATTGTCCTGTACCGTCTGCCAGATGGTAATAGTTCAAAAAAAGGGGGTGCCCAGGATGAGAGGGATCTTTGAGGATGTTCTGAACTTTCTTGAGGCAGCGGGAGCTCTAAAGCTCTTCCAAAGAGGGGAGAGGGCAACCCATGATCTTCTGTGCAATGACATTAACTCTCTGGAGCGTTTTCTTATCTGCCCCTGTGCAATTGGCAAACCCTACAGAGGTGCAGTAAGTTAAGATACTCTCTGTGGTGCAGCAGTAGAAGGTTACCAACAGTTTCTCATTCGGTTGTTGTTTCCTGAGAAGCCTCAGGTAGTCTAATCTCTGCTGGGCCCTTTTGACCAGGGCTGCAATGTGAGCCCCCCAGGTCAGGTCCTCTTTTAGGGTAACACCCAGAAACTTAAAACTGGCCACTTGCTCCACTCAGTCTCCATCGATAAGCAGGGGTGGGATTCTCCCTGGTCGGTCCAGTTCTATAAAACCGGTTGTTATGATTCGGCCCAGTTTGGAGAACCAGCAAATCATGCCACTGGCTGGCCCCTCCCCTCCCTCCCCTTCCTGCCCACTCCTTACCTGGCATGTGCGCCATCAAACTTGCCTGCTAAGTTGCTATTTTTCCTTCCCACCCCGATCATCAGCTGTTCTGCTGTGCCAGTAGGTTTATATTAGTTAGAAGGCAGGAAATCGTTGGATTTCTTGCTTTCCAGCTAATCTAAAAGCAGAGCTGAACCTTCTTTAGGACTGAAATTTCTATTTTTCAGTGCAGACTCAGGCAGCAGATTGCAGAAAGGTAGATCTCTGAGCGAATCTGTGATTCTGTGAGCAACTCAATCTGCCTGCCTGCTTTGCCTGATTTGGGGTAAAAGTTGCTCTTTTTTTTAAAATAAAAAATTCAATATTTACATAAATATTTACAATATTTACATACAAGCCATGCCCAGCCAGCAAACCACTCCCACCCAGTCACATGACCACCAAGCCACACCCACAAATTAGGCCACGCCCACAGAACTGGTAGTTAAGAAGTTTGAATCCCACCCCTCTTGATAAGCAAGGGCTGGAGGTCTGTTTTGGAGGAAAGACACAACTGTGTTGTCTTTGCCCACCTCCAGCGGAAGCCTGTTGGGTCCACCCTTCAACCATGCACATTTCTTGTTCTCCTTCTAACATTTTGCCGGAAGAGATCTCGATTACCAAGACAGAAGCCTTTGTTTTTGGACCCTGGCCCAAACGAAACCTTTGGGGAGATGCTTCTAGCAAAGCAGGCCAGCAAAGCAGCCAAAGCAACACCAGATCACCCAGTGGCATCCATTAAACCAACAGCTAATGCACCCAGGGTGTCAAGAAGGCAGCTTTGCAGCTTTTTATGCCTTTAAACCTCTTTAATATTTTACACGGAGAGAAACAGGGATCAATGTCTGTGCAGGAATGTTTTTCTTTTTAAAGAAATTTTTATTTTAACGACAAACATAGACAAACACAGAATTCCTCAGCCAGCTTTGCTTAGTCTTTGCAAGTCTTCAAGTAGCCAAGGTTGGAGACCCCTACAATAGACAATACCTGATGCAAAAGGTAACTCTGAAGGAGGGAGGGCATGAGCAGCATTTCAGAAGGTGCCCAAAGGGTTTTTCCGAAGGTAAAAGGAGAAGAAAGGAGAAATACTTTCCGACTTGCAATATCCTTTTAATGTATGATAAAGGCAAAATTAAGTCCTTATACTTGCAATATCCTTTTAATGTATGATAAAGGCAAAATTAAGTCCTTATAGTTGTGCTTCTTGTCTAGACTACCCGGAAGGGCTAACAGGTATTGGGCTGAGAGAGACCGACTGGCCTGAAGTCACCCAGCCAGTTTTCAAGCTTAAGGTGGGACTAGAACTCACAAACTGCCAATTTCTAATCAGGTGCCTTCTCCACTAGACCAAAACTGGTTTGTTTGCATGCATCTCATGTGCTCTTCACTGGCTGCATACACTTGTACACATTGGATGGATAGATTAGCAGAGTTGGAAGGGACCTTGTAGGCCATCTAGTCCAACTCCCCACCCAAGCAGGAAACACTACCTATTTCCGGCAGAGAGCAGTCCAGTCTCTTCTTGAAAGCCTCCAGGGATGGAGCTGCCACAGCTTCTGAAGGCAAACTGTTTTTTGTTTGTTGAAACTTTTCGTTTCCTGCATGGATATCCAGTGGAACTACCTGCCACATGATTTTCTATTAAATGAGGGTTTCTCCTTTAATGGAAGGAAATGGTTTATGCTCCTTTTCCAATGAATTGGTGTCACGGCGGCTCCTCTCCTCACATGTCTTGTCCTTTTTCTGGGGCGGTGAGGTTAAGAAGACAAGCTTGTCTGTCAGCCATTCAGCACTTAAAATGAATAATTAAAAAACCACCGCATAATAGAAATAGATCAGGGAGCATAAACTCGCCAAGCCACAGGACACGCAGCAACATTCGCGTTGCTCTCTGCAAGGAGTGATGGAGCTTTTTAAAATCACTTCCTGATGAAGGCAAAATCCTGAAATTGTGGTGATCCATCTGCAAAAATGACAGAGAGTGCAATTGTTCAATTTTGTCTTTCTTTTGTTATTATTATTTTGCTTTTATACCTCGGGTTACATGCTGTGCTTTGAAAACACAATCAGCTCACAATCCAACATGGCTGAATTTTTTTCAAAGATGCCCAGGCAGCCAGTGGTCCTTTGGATGCAAACGATGCAAGCTGACAGTCTCAAACCTCTGGAAGGAAGCAGGTTGGGGAAGGTGATGAAGATATGGAAATAAAAGATTACAGATTAGCAGAGTTGGAAGGGATCCTGTAGGTCATCTAGTCCAACACCCCATCCAAGCAGGAGACTCTACACCATTCCTGACAGATGGCAGTCCAGTCTCTTCTTGAAAGCTTCCAGGGATGAAGCTCCCACAACTTCTGAAGGCAACTTCTGTTCCATTGAATATAGAATACAAGAGTTGGAAGGGACCTGGTAGGTCACCTAGTCCAACCTCTGTCCAAGCAGACCCTACACCATTTCTGACAGGTGGCAGTCCAGTCTCTTCTTGAAAGCTTCCAGGGATAGAATAGAATAGAATACTTTATTGGCCAAGTGTGATTGGACACACAAGGAATTTGTCTTGGTGTAAATACTCTCACTATACATAAAGAAAAGGTACATTAGTTAAGAATCAAGAATCATAACGTACAACACTTAATGATAGTCATAGGGTACAATAAGCAATCAAATCATACTGGGAAACAGTCAAATAGGATATTGGAATATAGAATAGAATAGAATTCTTTATTGGCCAAGTGTGATTGGACACACAAGGAATTTGTCTTGGTGCAAATGCTCTCAGTATACATAAAAAAGAAAAGAGACATTCGTCAGGAGCCAAGAATCATCTGGTGCAACACTTAATGATAGTCATAGGGTACAATAAGAATAGAATAGAATAGAATAGAATAGAATAGAATAGAATAGAATAGAATAGAATAGAATTCTTTATTGGCCAAGTGTGATTGGACACCCAAGGAATTTGTCTTGGTGCAAATGCTCTCAGTATACATAAAAAAGAAAAGAGACATTCGTCAGGAGCCAAGAATCATCTGGTGCAACACTTAATGATAGTCATAGGGTACAATAAGAATATAGAATAGAATAGAATAGAATAGAATAGAATAGAATAGAATAGAATTCTTTATTGGCCAAGTGTGATTGGACACACAAGGAATTTGTCTTGGTGCAAATGCTCTCAGTATACATAAAAAAGAAAAGAGACATTTGTCAAGAATCAAGATTCATAACGTATAATACTTAATAATAATCCTAGGGTACAATCAATAGTCAAATCATACTCGGAAACAGTCAATATAAATCGTAAGGATGCAAGCAACAAAGTTACAGTGATACAGTCACAAGTGGGAGGAGATGGGCGATAAGGAGTGATGAGAAGATTAACAGTAATAGTAGTGCAGACTTTGTAATAGTTGGACAGCGTTGAGGGAACTATTTGTTTAGCAGAGTTCGGGGAAAAACTCTTCTTGTGTCTAGTTGTTCTGGTGTGCAGGGCTCTATATAATGTCGTTTTGAGGGAAGGAGTTGAAACAGTTTATGTCCGGGATGTGAGGGGTCTGCAGATATTTTCACAGCCCTCTTTGTGACTCGTGCAGTATACAGGTCCTTGATGGAAGGCAGGTTGGTAGTAAATGTTTTTTCTGCAGTCCCAATTCCTCTGTGGAGTCTGTGTCTGTCCTGTCGGGTTGCAGAACCAAACCAGACAGTGATGGAGGTGCAGATGACAGACTCAGTAATTCCTCTGTAGAACTGGATCAGCAGCTCCTTGGGCACTTTGAGCTTCCTGAGTTGGCGCAGAAAGAACATTCTTTGTGGTGCTTTTTTGATGACGTTTTTGATGTTAGGTGTCCATTTTAGGTCATGTGATATAGTAGAACCTAGAAATTTGAAGGTCTCTACTGTTGATACGGTGTTGTCTAGGATTGTAAGAGGTGGTAGTATGGGAGGGTTTCTTCTAAAGTCTACCACCATTTCTGTGGTTTTGAGTGTGTTCAGTTCCAGATTGTTCCGGTTACACCACGAGGCATGTGGTATAATCTCCTATCTATGTGCAGATTCATCGTTGTCTCGAATGAGACCAATGGATGAAGGGAACTTCGGTTCCACCGGTGGGTTGGATGGGAGAATCTGTCGTGGCAAAAGGGGGAATAACACAATCACAGAGTTGGAAGGGGCCTTGGAGGTCTTCTAGTCCAGCCCCCTGCCCGAGCAAGGGATCCTATATCATATCAGACAAATGTTTGCCCAGTCTCTTCCCGAAAGCCTCCAGTGACGAAGCACCCACAACTTCTGATGGAAAACTGTTCCACTGGTTGATTGTCTTCACTGTTAAGAAGTTTCTCCTTAATTCCAGGTTGCTTCTTGCCTGGATTACTTCTCATCCATTGTTTCTTTTTTTCTTGCCTTCTGGTGCTTTGGAAAATAGGTGGAACCCCTCTTCTCTGTTGACAACCCCTCAAACATTGGCAGACTGCTCTCATGCCTTCCCCAGCCCTTCTTTTCATTAGACTGGAAGTACCCAATTCCTGAAAACGTGTTCTCCCGATGCTTTAGCCCCCAGCTCCCGTTTAACCATCCTTGTTACTCTTCTCTTCACTCTTTCCAGAATCTCAACACCTTGTTTTTTTTAATAATATGGCGACCAAAAGGGGAAGTTCTTTCCAAGGGTGCAGAACTGGCCATTGCAGAGGGTTTTTTAATATTTATATTGCCCACAATTTCGAAGCAATTCCTCTCCACTCCAAAGCTGCCTCAATGAAGGGGCCATTTCTTACTAAATCAAGCCTGTGAGCCTTGCCAGGGCTGGAGGTGGGGGCGGGGGGGTGGGGCAAAGGCATTTTAAAAACCCCACCCAAACTTTTTCACAAGGATATTTTTCCCTAACTCGCACCCTGAGCTGTTTTTCATGTTCTCACCGTGATGGGAACTAAGATGCAGCCAGTCCATTCAGGGAAAAGCACTCTGCACATGCTCAGGGGAGCTGCCTTTTCACAATTGGAAAAAAAAAAAGAAAAAAAAACAACAGAAATGTTTGGTGTTGAGATGCGGTCTTTGAGGAGAAGGGGGTGGCCTTTGTCCTACAAGCAGCCAAATAATGACCCTGAGACCTCTAGATTAACCAACTTAATTTCTCTCTCTCTCTCTCTCTCACACACACACACACAAAGTTTGAGGTGTGTCACCTCTGCTCTGCTCTGCTCTTCCAGAGGCTGCACTTGAGGTCGGGATGTGGCTGGACCATACAGCGTCGTCGCCATGGCAACCCCTGGCCTCCTGCATCCTGGATGGCTGTGCCGGGACAGAGAGGAGAAGCTCCCAGCCTCCTCCTCCTCCTCCTCCTCCCTCCTTCTCTGGGTGGGAGCTGATTATTTGATAGCCACCCTTGCAACCAATGGCATTGCAGCCAGCCGGGGATGCCAACTGCTATCAGGCGACTCGGACTCCGGCGGCGGCGGCGGTGCATTGCAGGGCGTCCGGAGGATCTCGGGGTGACCCCTGCAGGCTCCTGAGCCGGACCTGGCAGGCAGGCAGGCGGGAGGTGGCGGCGGCAGCGGCGGCGGCGGCGGCGGCTTCTGGCTGGACCTTGGAGACGAGTTTGAAGCCATGGTGTCGCTTGGGAAGAAGGCAGAGTCGCTCCGCCGCCGGGATCTGGCTGGCCTCCTTTTCACGCCGGCCGAACTTTCTCCTCCTCCCAAGTTTTGAAAAGTTTTGCCGGCTGGCTTCCGCCTCGCCTCTTGTGTCCTTCATGAGCCCAGAAGGAGCGGACCCGCTCGCCCCCGCCTTCTCTCCTCCTCCTCCTCCTCCTCTTCCTCGCCTGCGCCCACTTCTGCCCCGGGGCCAAACTTGAAGGGGAGGGGTGGGTGGTGGGTGGGGAGGCGAGCCTTGCCCGGCAGCCTCTCCAAAGGACAGTAGGACTGGAAGATGTGAGCCGGCGGGGCTCCGGGCACTCGGCTGCTGGCACCGGAGCGCCCTCCTTGGCACCTGGGCCCCCTCGCCTTCCCAGGAAGGGAGCTGGGCTGGCCCCGGCCAGGGGGGCGACTCGCATGCCCCCAGCGCTGCCCTGCGCCCATCGCAGGACACCCGAGGCTGGCCATGGCGATCCAGGGCATGGAGCTTTGCGCCGTGGCGGTGGTCATTATCCTCTTCATCGCGGTCCTCAAACAGTTCGGCATCCTGGAACCCATGTCCATGGAAGGTAACGTGGGAATGCGCCTCTAACGCCTTGGGTTGGGCCGTTTGTCCAGCGCGGCTGGCATGACTTTCCCCACCTCTCTCTCTCCTCCCCTCCCTCCTTCCTTCCTTCCTTCCTTCCTTCCCTCTCTCTCCATCTCCCCCCCTCTCTTTCCTCTCCCTCTCCTCCCTCTGCCTCTCCCCCTCTCTTTCCCCCCCTGTCTCTCTCTTCCTTTCTCTCTTCCTCTTCCTCTCTCCTCCCTCTGCCTCTCCCCATCTTTCTCTCTCTTTCCCTTCCTCTCCCCACTCTTTTTCTCCCTCTCCCCACTCTTTTCCCCATCTCTCTCTCTCTCTCTCCCTTTCTCTCCCTCCTCCCTCCCTCTCTCTTTTCCCTTCTCTCTCTCTCTTTTCCTCTTCCTCCCCCTCTCCCCCCCTCTCTCTGTTCCTTTCTTTCTCTCCCCCTCCCTCTTCTTCCTCCTCTCTTTCCAAACTTCTTTGATTCCCTTGCTGCTGAATGCGAGCCTTCGGTTCTTTCAATGCCATCATCCCTTTTCCTCTCCGACTTCCCTACTCTGTCCAAACTGGCACCAAACAGGAGGCCGGCCTCTCCTCTCCTTGACCGCTGCCCTCTTCTTCTCTCCTGGCCTCTGGAGAAACCTTGAGATTTCTGTCTCTTCCGGTTGCCTAAGAGCAAACTGTGGCCAACCTCCCCCTGAAACCGACACCAAGCAGTTTGCATTGCACAGAACTTTTCCTTGGAAGCCCAAATCAAGGGCGTTCTGGGTTTGGCCTTCAGAAGGGCAGGTTGGTTGGCCCTGTTTGCTGTGCCAGTAGAACATAGCAGAATAACAGAGTTGGAAGGCAGCCTGGAGGTCATCTAGTCCAACCTCCCTGCTCAAGCAGGAGATCCTAAGCCATTTTCAACAAATGTTTGCCCAGTCCCTTTTTAAAAGCCTCTGGTGTTGGAGCACCCACATCTTAGACCTTGTTAACCAATCATGAATCGATTCCTCCCTTACAAACCCTTATTTCCACTTCCCTCCAGGAGCTCAGGGTGGCACGCATACCATGTTCCTCTCCAATCTTTCCCCACAGCTAAAGGGCTGAGAGATTTGAGCATCCATGGTGACTGCCGGCCTCTCTAGATGGGCCCTGAAGTCCAGCCAACTTGGATGAGGTCAAGCAGTGGGGCCCTGGGTGGCTGGGAAGGGAATGCATGGTTGAAATCGGCTCAAGAGTCCCACGAAAGAGGACATGGGCCAAACATGGGCATTTGGGGCTGTAAAAACCTGGGTCACTACTAGGTGGCAGCAACCCTCAGCTCTTGGCTGCCACCTAATGATCACCTGGGTTTTTGCAGCCCAAATATTTTAGGATGAAAGTAGCTTCCATTTCTAGAGGCCAAATTAAGGCAGTTGTTCCCTGACTCCTTCCTTCGTTCCCAAGAGGTTTGTCATCTTCTACCCAACTTAAATATGAAAATTCCTGTCCGCCTCTTGGGCTGTTGTTTGGATAGCATAACAGAGTCAGAAGTGGCCTTCAAGGTCTGCTAGTCCAACCCTCTACTTGAGCAGGCGTTCCTTTACTATTCTGGACAAATGGTTGTTAAAACCCTCCAGTGACGGAGCACCCAATAACTTTGGAAGTCCAGCCATTGGACAGGTCGTTGTTCTCATTGACATATAAATTCTTCCTTAGTTCCAGGTTCCCGCCTTGATACTACAATACTTAAACAATACTTGCTTATTGCCATCGTCTTGGCTACGTCTTGCCAGGAAAGTCAACTTTGTAGTTTTCCAAGAACACTTAGAAGACCAGGAGCATTTTTTTAAAAGAAAAGGTGACAAGCTGAAAAATGTTCTCTTATACCACAGCTGCCAGTTTTCCATTTAAGATATTCTCGTTACTCTGATCTTATAAAAAAAAAATAGTCAGATGGAATCAGGAATTGGGAAATGGACAAGGGAAACTTGCACAGACAATACATGGTCTTTGATATGACTCCTGGTTGGAAAATTGCCCAGCCCATTTCCTCCCACAAAAAAGAAACACAGACCAGAAAGAAATTGAATTGATACAGGATGTGGAGAGGCGAAGGGAGGTGAGGAGGAGCTTTAAAAAAAAATGTCATCCTTTTCTTAAAAGTTTTAGAAACTTGGGAAGACTGAAAAGGGCAGTGGCTTTAGAGTAAACCAGAAATGGTTTAAAAATAGCTCTCCCATTCTAGACTACATTGTGATCCCAAATGATCTGAAATAAAAAAAGCCAGAAAGAATTTGCTGACTTGATTTAGCACAGTTGCAAAGAAGGTTATTGGAGACAGGGCCGGCATCAATCCTTCTTTAAAACGACTTCAGACCACCTCAATATCGATTGTTTTCAGCTTTTAAGTACCTCCAGTTCCATTCCCTACAGGGCATCCCTTAATCTGAACATAATTGTGAAGCTCCAGAGTTTAATTGTTTATCTGCCAAAGCATGATGTCATAGATAAAACAAAGTTTCACAACTTAGCAAAGGAGGTAGATTATGGAACTGAATGCAAGAAAATAAGTAGCATCTCTGCTCATGCAAAAATAAAGAGGAATAAATTAAAAAATATATATCTTCCTGATCACCCCAAACCAGGGCGAATCTGGAATCCTTCCTTGCTTTTCCGGAATTTTTTCAGAATTCCGCCAAATAGTTGGCAGTTCCTGTGATAGGTGGCTGTTGATCAGAGTTAGGGGACTTACCAAAGAAAGGAGATTCAAGGCAGAATTCAGATACACAGACCAGTACAGAGAGAAACTTCTGCAAATGCATATATGGAGAACTACATGCCAAGAATGGTTTCATTGGTTCCCCTGCACATTGCAGTTGGTTGGAGACATTATCTTGGCAGTCTAGTCTAGTGAAAAGAAGAACTAGGGGTGACATGATAGCAATGTTCCAATATCTCAGGGGCTGCCCCAAAGAAGAGGCAGTCAAGCTATTCTCCAAAGCCCCTGAGGGCAGGACAAGAAACAACGGATGGAAACTACTCAAGGAGAGAAGCAACTTGCCTGCAGAAGTTGCGGGGGCTCCATCACTGGAGGTTTTTAAGAAGAGACTGGACAGCCATTTGTCTGAAATGGTATAGACTGGACAGCCATTTGTCTGAAATGTTTGAGCAGAGGGCTGGACTAGAAGACCTCCAAGGTCCCTTCCAATTCTGTTCTTCTGTAATTCTGTTATATGCTTAGGTTTCCATAATTTTTTCTCTGCTGTTGTTTGGACCATTTCATTTCATTTTTATGAAAAGGTGTAGAATTACAGAATAACCCTGTTATGATTCTGCAAATGATTTGTGGACAACCACCTGCCAAGGATGGTTTAATTGGTTTTCCTGCACATTGTGAGATGGTTGAAGAGGTGATTTTAGTGTTGCCTTCCAATCCATCATTTGATGCATTTCATTCTCTCTCTCTGTGTGTGTGTGTGATGTGTTTATATGGAGGAAAAGGCATGAAAAATAGGTTTCTGCTTCTTTCCTGTTGCTAACATAAAAAAAAAAAAAGAATATTCAGAAAACTAGATCCAAAGGTGAGCTAAATTCAAGTGCCTCACCTACATGCTTTTCTTTAAGTTCTCTTTCCTCAAACTCGTGTTTTTCCAGATATCTTGGACTTATGTGCTCAGGCCTAGTCAATAGGATAATTGAAGCTGCAGCCCAAGGAATCTGAAGAGCTGCTGTAGATATTCTGCAAAAAGATGAATGCTGATTTGCTTCTTTGCATTGATATTACTTGTTCTTCAATGTAAGATTTAGCTCAGATTAACTCTTTAATTAATCTCAGATTAAGCTCCTTAGACAGACAAAGCCTATGCTGAATTTACAGGGGGGGAAATCCCAAGTAATGTGCCTTATTGTCAATAGAGGGATAACAAACATGGAAAGAATCATGATTTTATTTTGTTTTTGTTTTTTAAATAGTCCTAAGACAGGGGTCTTCATACTTGACAGCTTGAAGACTTGTGGACTTCCAACTCCCAGAATTCCCCCTCCAGTCATGTTAGCTCAGGAATTCTGGGAGTTGAAGCTCACAAAATCTTAAAGTTGCCAAGTTTGGAGACCCTTGTTCTAAGAAGAATTTGGGCAGCCGTTTGTACAGAATGATATAGGGTTGATGCAGGGGGTTGAAGACCTCCCTTCCAACTCTATTATTCTCTTTTCTGTTGTATCCTTAGTTTCCAGATTTTTTTCTCTGCTATTGTTAGGACCATATCTTTTTTTTTTCTTTTAATGGAAAGATGTATAATTGGTAGTGGGACACCGAATGCTAAAAAGTCTCTGGATTATCTCCATCTTTTCCAGCAAGTGGAGGCTAGAGATCATCTTGGTCTCTCTTGTGGATGGTCTGCGGTGGGGCTTGGTGGTGACATTGCACCCCTCCTGGTTCTGTTGGATCAACCACAAAACCTTTGGGAACTCCCTGGGAGGGTTCAGAATTCAGTCCCCTCTTTTGCAGAGATTATCCAAATCTCTCCTTAGAGGTAGGCCAAGGGATCCGTTGATCCCCTCCTGGTTAGACTTTTGGAGAGCCATAAAGACTGGGCTGTTTTCTCAGGCCCTTGGCCAAGAGCTAGTAAGCCCAGCTGGAGGATCAAAAGAAGGGAAGCATACGTTATTTATATCAACCTGAGTTTATACAGTGTTCTGTTGCTATAATTTAATTCTGTTATTGTACAGAGTTAATGTATTGCGAGCTGCTGCCCAGAGTTGTGGGAGCAAAATGGGCTGCCATATAAATGGTTAGAAAATAAAGAAACACCGCCCTCAACCCTCTGGCACAATGCAGTGGCAGGGAATCGGTAACCCTTATGGGAACTTAGCACTCAATGATAAAATACCAGCCCAAGAGGGAAAATTTGCTTGCTGGAGCCTTCAATCAAAACCATCCAAAGAGGCTTCCAGGATGGCTGTATTTTTCCCCTTTGTCTCTTCATTGGCACCCTGGGAAAAGCCCTGCCTGGCACAGCAGGAGGGCAGGAAGGGGCGGAGGGGGAGAGAAAGAGAAAAGGGAAGAAGAAAAGGAAAGACAGGGGAAGGAGGGAGGAAAGAGTGATAGAAAGAAGAGATGGAGGAAGGAAGGAAGAGGGAAGGAGGGAAGGAGGAAGGAAAGAGAGAGACAGATGGAAGAAAAGAAGGAAGGAAAGTTGCAGGGAAGGAGGGAGGGAAGGAGGGAAGGAGGGAAGGAAGGAAAAAAGGAAGAAAGGAAGGAAAGAAAGTTACAGGAAGGGAGGGAAGGAAGGAGAGTTGCAAGGAGGAAGGGAAAGAGGAAGGAAAAAAGGAAGGAAGGAGTGTTGCAAGGAGGGAGGAAAGGAAGGAAGGAAGGAATGTTACAAGGGGGGAGGGAAAGAAGGATGGAAGGGGAGTTGCAAGGAGGAAGGGAGGGAAGGAAGGAAGGAAAAAAGGAAGAAAGGAAGGAAAGAAAGTTACAGGAAGGGAGGGAAGGAAGGAGAGTTGCAAGGAGGAAGGGAAAGAAGGAAGGAAAAAAGGAAGGAAGGAGTGTTGCAAGGAGGGAGGAAAGGAAGGAAGGAAGGAATGTTACAAGGGGGGAGGGAAAGAAGGATGGAAGGGGAGTTGCAAGGAGGAAGGGAGGGAAGGAAGGAAGGAAAAAAGGAAGAAAGAAAGGAAAGAAAGTTACAGAAAGGGAGGGAAGGAAGGAAGGAAGGAGAGTTGCAAGGAGGAAGGGAAAGAAGGAAGGAAAAAAGGAAGGAAGGAGTGTTGCAAGGAGGGAGGGAAGGAAGGAAGGAAGGAGAGTTGCAAGGAGGAAGGGAGGGAAGGAAGGAAGGAAGGAAAAAAGGAAGAAAAGAAAGAAAGAAAGTTACAGGAAGGGAGGGAAGGAAGGAAGGAAAGAAGGAAAAAAGTTGTAGGGAGGTAGGGAGGAAAGGAAGGAAGGAAGGAAGGAGAAATAGAAAGAGGGAGGGAGGGGAAAGAGAAAAAGCAAGGGGAGAGAATTCCCCACCCCTAGAGAAGCTGGGGAGCACCTGGGACCCCCAGAATCCTGCCAAGTCAGCCTTTCTCGTCCAAAGCTCAGGTGGGCCTGGCTCGGTTCTTGGACGCTGCTCAGCCCATGGTGAAAAGAAGCTCATTGCTGCTGTGTCATGCCTTGCTCTGCCCTTGCCCAGAAGCCGACGATCTTGTTTGGGGAAAGTAATGATAATAATAATTTAAAAAAAAATCCCCAACTGTCATAAATCTGTCAAACCGAGATTGCCTTAAAGTGAGGAAAAGCACAGTGGTGAATCTGGGAGGCCAAACGAGATTGGGGGGGGGGGAGGCAGGCTTAGCCTGGATGGGGTAGAAAAAGTTAGCACCCAGCCCTCTCCTAGAAGAATGAAATGTTCCAGGGAATATTAAAAAAGGGCAGAATATTATATTCCCCTAAAGGGAGAAATGGAGAAACGTGTTCTTGGAGGCAGAAAGCAGCCTCCACCTTTCTTAATAGCCCTCGGCAGATGTCAGCTCTTAAGAGATAAAAAGGCTTATTGAAAGAAGGATCTAGGTAGCTCTATTCATAAGCAAAGTTCCCTGCAGCAAGGTCTGAACAAAGATAGGATTAGCCCTCAGCTACAATAGGAATTGCCCAACAAGCCCCTTCATTGCTTCAGCAATCCAAACTTCAACCAAACTTAGCTCAGACAAACTTGACCCCTACATGGCCCCGTGGGAGTCTGACAACAGCCAATAGAATAGAATGTTCTTGCACAGGAACAGGAAGCTCAAGTGCAAAGCCCAAGAGAAGGTATAAAAAAAAGACTCCCACTCTCCACTCCATGTGGTCAGCTGCCCAGGACCTCAAACCCATGTGGTTCTGTGTCATCATTAAACCATTTTTTCAAATCAGCCTTCATGTTTCCAGCATCTTCCTCTCGGCTTGGAACGGAACAAAATGGATATTTCTTCCCACAATGGCATTAAGATGTTTCTGCTGAGTCAGGACAGGAAGATCCTTTCTCGGCCCAGCATCCGGCTTGCAGGTCGGTGTATTTGACAGATCTCTTCTGCCAGCATCCAATACCTCAAACCACAAAATCCTGGACTGAGCAAAAGAATCCAGGGCTCAGTGTGGTTGGTTGCAACGGAGAGATTTTTGTGTGTGCTGAAGTTACATTCTGTGACTCTTCAAAGATTAAGGAAATGCCTCATGTCATGGCAGCCGTTGTTGTGGTTCACCGGCAGCCGGTGCGGACGGCTGAGGTCTTGGAGAGCGAGGACTCAGGTGAGGGACCTACGTGGGATGTAGGGATGGGGCCAGGACCATCAGGGAGTGGAGTGCTGCCTTCGGAGATGGTGGAGGCTGGCACCAATGACAAAGAGCACCCCAAGGAGCCTGTGCCAAGTGTATGTGTGTGCAGGGCTGCTCGAAGGAAAGAGCAGCTGCAGCAGCCCGGGCGACTCGGGAGTAAGGCTGCAAGGTCATGGCCCCTCCCTTAAGGGATAAAAGTCAGCCTGAGAGACCGGGATTCTTTGCAGGAAGCAAAGAAGTTCTTGCACTTCAAGCCTTGTGGAAATTCGGACTATCTTGGTTTGTGTTTGGAGACTTTTTGTGTTGGAATTATTGCTTAGTAACTTTATCTAGTGTTCTTGGCAGCCTTGCAGCACCTTGGCAAGTCTCTTACTTATTGGAGCTAATTGGTTTGAAGCAGCCTTTTTCCCATGAAGGAACGGGATTCGTAAAGAAACATTATTGTGCTGTTACCTTTGTCTCGTGTTTGCTTCCTTGGAACCACGTTTGGGTCAGAACAGCTGTCGATTATCCAATGTTTCCCAGATGGCTTGGGACTCCTGGGCCCAGAGTCCCCAGCCAGCCTATTTGAATGTGCCCTTTCATCTTGAGGGCAATGCCAGCGGCAGAAACTTCAGTCACCTAGTTGCTATCTTTGAAAACATTTATGGAATGCACTTTCCTTTTCCAAGCTGCCGCACTGCTCTTTCAAATCCCCTTCCCCCCTCCCTTTCTAATGGCAACTCTGAAAGACCATAGGAATATTTTATTCTTTTAGGAGGGGGAGGGGCTTCCCACAGTTGGTTCTTGTCTTTCCTTTAAGAACTGTGGAGAATAAAGGCCACTTTTTTTCCCTGGGAAAACCCTTTGACTGCTCTCACGTCTCCTTTTATTTAAGCTAAGAAAATACTCAATTCTTTGGGTGGGATCTGAATGGGATTTAGCCTCCAAGCCCCTTCACCATCTTCATCGCTCTTCTCTGCGCTCTTTCTAGGTCTTCTGCATTGGGGTCGTAAGTTGAGGATTACCAGTATGGTAGTCCTTAACTTAATGACGACAATTGTGGGCAAATATTTATGTTGCTAAGTGAGAAAATTGTTAAGTGGGCGTAAATGTAGCCGTTTTGGTTTCTTTTTACAGACAATGGCGACAGCGAGTTGGAGCTTTCAGCCATGCGACATCAACCCGAAGGACTGGACCAGCTCCAACTTCTAACCAAATTCACCAAAAAGGAACTTCAGTCCCTCTATAGAGGCTTCAAGAATGTGAGTAGTTCCTTATCCACCTGTTTCTTCTTCCCTTCCCTTCCCTTCCCTTCTGTTCTTCCTTTCCTTTCCTTTCCTTTCCTTCCTTTCCCTTCCCTTCCCTTCTCTTCCTTTTTCCCTTTTGCTTTCTTTTCCTTTCTTTTCCTTTCCTTTCCTTTTTCCTTTTTCCTTTTTCCTTTTTCCTTTCTTTTCCTTTCTTTTCCTTTCTCCTTTCTTTTCCTTTCCTTTCCTTCATTCCCTTCCCTTCCTTTTTCCTTTCCTTCCCTTCCCTTCCTTTTTCCTTTCTTTTCCTTTCTTTTCCTTTCTTTTCCTTTCCTTTCCTTTCCTTTTTTTCCTTTCCTTTTTCCTTTCCTTTCCCTTCCTTTCCTTTTTTTTCCTTTCCTTTTTCCTTTCCCCTTTCCTTTTTCCTTTCCTTTCCCTTCCTTTCCCTTTCCTTTCCTTTCCTCTTTTTCCCTTTCCCCTTTCCTTTTTCCTTTCCTTTCCTTTCCTTTCCTTTCCTTTCCTTTCCCTTTCCTTTCCTTTCCCTTTCCTTTCCTTTCCTTTTTCCTTTCCTTTCCCTTCCTTTCCCTTTCCTTTCCTTTCCTTTCCTCTTTTTCCCTTTCCCCTTTCCTTTTTTCTTTCCTTTCCTTTCCTTTCCCTTTCCTTTCTTTTCCCTTTCCCTTTCTTTTCCTTTCCTTTCCTTTTTTTTTCCTTTCCTTTTTTTTCTTTCCTTTCCTTCCCTTCCCTTCCCTTCGCCTTCCCTCCCTTCTCTCTTCCCTTCCCTTCTCTTCCCTTTCCTTTCCTTTCCTTTCCTATCCTTTCCCTTCCCTTCCTTTCCTTTTTCCTTTCCTTTTTCCTTTCCTTTCCTTTCCTTTCCTTCCTTCCTTCCTTCCTTCCTTCCTTCCTTCCTTCCTTCCTTCCTTCCTTCCTTCCCTTCCCTTCCCTTCCCTTCCCTTCCCTTCCTTTCCTTTCCTTTCCTTTCCTTTTTCCTTTCTTTTCCTTCCTTTCCTTTTTCCTTTTTCCTTTTTCCTTTGCTTTCCTTTCCTTTTTGAATCCCCTGGGTGTGTATATGTGCCTGTGGGTGGATGGACAGATGCCAGTACAGACTAACAACCATTTGCAAATCCTGCAGTTCTATCTCAGGCCTCCAGCCCTTCTCTGCAGGTTCTCCAGCCTTTCATCCTGTGGATGTGAATGTCAAGAGGTGGAATAATGTCAATATGTCCCTAGAATAAAAATCCAAGGCATCCATTTTCCATCAAAGCCCATTTATTAGGAACATATCAAACTGGCAAAGTGTGATGATAGGGAGTGTAACACAATGTAACAAAATCCAAAACGTAAATAAATGTCCTTTAATGCCTCCAACTTGGCCCCACTGCTCAATAATACTCAGTTGGAGATAAAACTGATTCAAAAATAGTCTTCAAAAGAAAGCAATACCATCTGAACTTAATGAATAGATAGAGGTGAAATAAAAAACCAAAACAGACTACAATGAAGGGAATTCCACAATGGACCAGGATAAGTAATTACTTCCAGGAGGTAACAAGGCACTGTCTGTTGGAAGGATGCCAACCAAGATAACTTCAGACCAAAATAAAACACGCTTTGCTTCTGGTAATGCTGTGTTTTAACCATCTCTCTTATATACTATTCCCCCCAGCTGCAGCCAATGAGGGGGATCATGGCCGCTTCCTCTCCCATAAGCCACGTTGTTCCTTTCTCCATTACTCCCTGCATATCTTAGGATGCAGAGGGGATGAGCCTGGTTCTTCCTCTGACTGCCCAGCCGGCCTCTGCCCTTCCCCAGCCTCTACCAAAACCTCCAGAGCCACACCTCCACTCCCTGTCGGCTGTTCCTCCTCTCCCTCAGAGTCCAACTCTAACAAGGGCATGACACAAGGTCTTGGTGCAATTCCAACTCTGGCCAGACTATGGAATGATATCCAATAAAAGCCAAAGTTTGAAACTTCCCTCCGTAGTCACCCTCTGCAATCAGTTCACTGTCCATTAGTCCGATGACTCCAAACTCCACCTTCCACCTGCTGCAGCAGGCACCTTCTCATTTCCCACAGGAAGGAATGCCAACTAGGCCTAACATTCGGCCTTATCTCTACAACCCCCCACTTCCTGCTGCTAGAATGTGGCGAGCCTGAAGCTCCGTTAAATTCCTATGCAGAAACCTTAAAGCAAGCTAAAAGAAGAATAGACGACGGCTACAATAAAAATGGCTGCACACCAGGGCTGGGATGCTACCAGTTCGCCCCAGTTCGGTCGAACCGGTAGCTAATTTTTATCATTTTTAATGGCCGGTTTGGTGAACCAATAAATCCCACTGGTGGCTGGCCCCTCCCAGCCCTCCCAGCCCCTCCCAGGAGTCCCCACGCGGCCTGTTTTGAATGCCAAAGGGCCTGCATGGAGGCTTCCAGAGGGCCCACTTGCAGCCTCCAGAGGGCCTATTTCCGGCCTCCAGAGGGCCCACTTCCGGCTTCCAGAGGGCCTATTTCCGGCCTCCAGAGGGCCCACTTCCGGCCTCCAGAGGGCCTATTTCCGACCTCCGGAGGACCTCTGGAGCCCGGGGAAACATTTCACCCTCCCGGAGGCTCAAGCAAACCCTCCAGAGTCCGAGGAGGGTGAAAACAGTCCCCCCCCCCGCTGTGGTACAGGAGGCCGATGAGGCCACACTCGCCCAGCAACCGGGCAGAGAATGGGTTGCTACAATTTTTGAAGCCCACCCCTGCTACACCTAGGTCAGCTTCAGGGTCGACAGTGAACCTCATCGCGGTGCCTCCTCAAACTCTTCCCCCCAACAATTCGTAGCGTCTCCTTCCCAAACAGAAACTGTACCGTTTCCGAAAAAAACACTCAGTGAACCTGAGGTTCATTTATCTGGTCCTGCTGGCATAGAGATGGGCTGTTGACTAAGCCTGGGCAGGAAGCCAGGGGCGACTTTGCAAGAACCTCCCTCCTCCCCTCCCAGGAAAGCACCTTTGCCTTCTGCATCATGTATCTTTAATGGCTTTCCTGTAATGCTTGGCTCTTGGCAGCCGCCATAAAATATGCCACCCAGGCTATAGTTTCTGGCTCACGTCTTGGGGGCAGCCGCAGCCCGGCTCCCCTCGGACCAACTGGCACATCCACAGCCTTCGCTTTCAGACACACCACTCCAGCTTCCAGCTGTGTCCTGAGCATAACAGAACGCAGAATCATTGAATTGGAGGAAACCACTGAGGTGTTCTAATCCAACCCCCTGCTCCAGCAGGAGAGCCTACACCGAGGGTGTCAAACTCAATTTCATCAAGGGCCGCATCAGGGTGGTGTTGGAACTCAGGGACCGGCTGGGTTTGGCTGGGGTGGGTGTGGCCAGCTTGACGTCCTTCGTGTTGGGTGCACCCCTCCCGGGCTCCGTTTTCAGCTGCGACAGCCTCCTGCAGAGTTCTGCAAGCGAAAACGGAGCTCGGGAGGGCCAAGAAATCAATGGTGGTTTCATTTTAAGGGCATGGAATTCCTAGCGCACCTATTTTATTACCTTTCCAGCTGAAAATTGGAAGAGAATTAATCCCACATTATTGTGGGATTTCCTAGTGAATATTGGGGGCACAACGTACATTACCTTTGTGGACTGCAAGAAAGAGAGCCGGAGTAGCTGCCAAATGGGCCACTTCCGTTTTGAAATGACAGTAGATCCAACTCTTCCGGGCAAGTAAGGCTCTGGGAAGGAGATCTGGGGATCTTCAGTCGAGAAAGAAAGGGAGGAGCAGAAGAAACAACTGAGTTGAATTTGTTCCTGCCCCTGGTGGAGTCGGACTCTGAGGGAGAGGAGGAACAGCCGACAGGGAGTGGAGGTGTGGCTCTGGAGGATGAGGAAGAGTCTGGGGAAGGGCAGAGGCCGGCTGGGCAGTCAGAGGAGGACCCAGGCCCATCCCCTCTCTCTCCTAGGGCACGAAGGGAGGAGAGGATAAGGGAGAGACGTGGTCTATGGGGGAGGAGAGGGCATTGATCCTCTTCAGGGGCTGCAGCTGTGACAACTGGATAAGAGGACGGACATGCGTATGGGCGAGTGCTGGAAACAAAGCATGGAAATATCTCTAGTTTATGGTTCCTCTTTGAGTTTGGTGTCCTTCCCAGTGTGTGTTATCGGTGGACGTCCTCCAGCCCTTATCTTGCCTGGTTTGTGTTGGCTTTTTTCCTTCTTCGTGTAACTGTTTGGGTGGGAGTTTTTGTTTTTGTTTTGTTTTCCATCAAAGATAT
Source organism: Hydrophis major (assembly GCA_033807585.1). Taxonomy (NCBI): domain Eukaryota; kingdom Metazoa; phylum Chordata; class Lepidosauria; order Squamata; family Elapidae; genus Hydrophis; species Hydrophis major. Next base: position 9,674,247 of record CM066334.1, read on the forward strand.
TCGGAGCTTGGAAGCAAAGTGAAGGAATAAAAGGGGCTTCGCCTGCTTTCTGTGACTGTGTTTGTTTTGTATCCCACCTTGGGTCGTCACATGTAACTTGTGTGTGGTTTGTCTTTAGGAATGTCCCAGTGGCCTGGTGGATGAAGAGACCTTCAAGCTCATCTATGCCCAATTTTTCCCACAGGGAGGTGAGTCTGCCCTGCATCTCCGTCACTTTTATTCAGACTTTCTCAACTTCAGCTCCCAGATGATGAGTGGACTTCAGCTCCCAGAATTCCCCAGCCAGTTTAGAGAATGAAGAGTTCAACTCTTAACATTGAACGTAGGAGTCGGTTACGTGAATCGCTGGAGTTGTTCAGTTAGTAACACGGTTCTTTGGCGAATCTAGCTTTCTCCATTGACTTCGCTTGTCAGAAGGCCCCAAGAAGTGATCACATGACCCTGTAACATTGAAACCATTCTAAGCCGTGGTGGGATTCAAAAACCCCAGCAAATGGTTCTCTGCCCGGGTGCTGGGTAGGCGTGGCCACACTGGGCGTGGCCTACCATAACTTCTGTTTGGCCATTTTTTTCGCCTTTCCCAGACTCTGGAGGCTTCCCTCAGGCCTCTGGGAGGGTGAAAACGGTTTCCCCCGGGCTCCAGAGGGCCTCCAGAAGCCAGAAACAGGCCTGTTTCCAGACTTCCGGAACCTCTGGACCATTTTTCGCCCTCCCAGAGCCTCCATGCGAGCCCTGCACTTTTACCTGCATCCAAAATGGGCTACGCAGAGAGACTCCTGGGAGGTGCGGGATGGGGTGGCCGGGGCCAGCTGGTCAGTTCAATTATCGGCTCAGCGAACCGGATGTCAATTTAACATCCGGTTTTCTCCAACCGAGCTGAACCGGCTGAATCCCACATGCCAGTTGCCAAGAGTCCAATTTTTGATCATGTGACCAAGGCAGCAATAGTCGTACACGTGAAAAGTGGTCATAAGTCACTTTTTTTCGGTGCTGTCGTAACTTTGAACTAAATGAATGGCTACCTGTAAATGAAGTCATCCTTGAGACAAGCTTGAATTCCTGTGATTTTTAGGGATCCTTTCCTTGACAGCAGAACAAAAATGGCTGCCCACCGTTCTTCCTGGGAGGGTGTTTGTTTGTCAGCATAGCTTGTATCTCTTCGTCTGCTCAGTTTGGAGGCCAAAAGTAGGGTGCCAAGGACTTTGGGGAGCATGATATCCAATCCGTGCTCAGCCTAAAGAACCTTATTTCATTCTCTCGTCTCTGATGATAAGAATGAGTTATCTCCTAGGGCAGGGATCTCCAACCTTGGCAACTTTAAGACTTGTGGACTTCAACTCCCAGAATTCCTCAGCCAGCTGGCTGAGGAACTCTGGGAGTTGAAGTCCACAAGTCTTAAAGTTGCCAAGGTTGGAGACCCCTGCCCTAGGGAGTCCCAGGGAAGGGTACTACAGGCCGTGGCATTGCTTGGTGGGTGTGGCTTGGTGGGTGTGGCATGGGAAGGATACTGTAAAATCTCCATTCCCTCGCCACCAGAGGTGGGTCTTCAGCCGGTTCTGACCAGTTCTGGAGAACAGGTAGCGGAAATTTTGAGTCATTTGGAGAACCGGCCAATCCCACCTCTGACTGGCCCCACCAACCCAATAAATTGAGCCCCAGATGATTGGCTGGTTCTCCTTTAGTTGCCCTGCACAGGAGAATGGAGCTGGAAAGCAGGTTAGTGGGGTGGGGAGGGAAGGGAGTTTTTGCAGTATATCCTTCCCCTGCCATGTCCACCAAGCCACGCCCACAGAACCGGTAGTAAAAAAAAAATTGAATCCCACCACTGCTTCCCAGCCCACTAACCTGATTTCCAGCTCCGTTCTCCTGTGCAGGGCAACCAAAGGAGACCCAGACGATTAGCTGGGACTCAATGGGAGGCAGAGAATTTATGGGGTTGGTGGGGCCAGTCAGAGGTGGGATTGGCCGGTTCTCCCAACTACTCAACATTTCTGCTACTGGTTCTCTAGGACCGGTCCGAACCGGCTGAATACCCACCTTGGTTAAAGGCACAAAGAAGGCTCTTCAAGCTGATATATCCCATCCGTTTCTGTCTTTTCTTTTGCAGATGCCACCATGTATGCCCACTTCCTGTTCAACGCTTTCGATCTGGACCGGAGTGGGGCCATTCGATTTGAAGTAAGGTGAATTTTCTGTGTCTTGATAGGTTGGGCTCTTTCTGGGGGAACAAGGCAGTTACCCTGAAAAGAACCGAGGGCCATTGGAAATGCTTCTCTGCCCTGTGCGGTAGATCAAAGATCTGGCTGTGCTGCTAAAGCTGTGGGACCTACTTTCTGGAACGGGGATCTCCAAACGGAATAGAATAGAATAGAATAGAATATAGAATAGAATAGAGTAGAACAGAACAGAACAGAACAGAACAGAACAGAACAGAATTAGAAATAGAATAGAAGTAGCATAGAAATAGAAATAGAATAGAATTAGAATAGAATTAGAAATAGAATAGAATTAGAAATAGAATAGAAATAGAATAGAATAGAAGTAGAATAGAATAGAACAGAAGTAGAATAGAAATAGAAATAGAAATAGAAATAGAAATAGAATAGAAGTAGCATAGAAATAGAAATAGAATAGAATTAGAATAGAATTAGAAATAGAATAGAATTAGAAATAGAATAGAAATAGAATAGAATAGAATAGAATAGAATAGAATAGAATAGAATAGAAGTAGAATAGAATAGAACAGAAGTAGAATAGAAATAGAAATAGAAATAGAAATAGAAATAGAAATAGAAATAGAAATAGAAATAGAAATAGAAATAGAAATAGAAATAGAAATAGAAATAGAAATAGAATAGAATATAGAATAGAATAGAATAGAATAGAATAAAAGTAGAATAGAATAGAACAGAAGTAGAATAGAAATAGAAATAGAAATAGAAATAGAATATAGAATAGAATAGAATAGAATAGAATAGAGTAGAGTAGAACAGAACAGAACAGAACAGAATTAGAAATAGAATAGAAGTAGCATAGAAATAGAATAGAATTAGAATAGAATTAGAATAGAATTAGGAATAGAATAGAAATAGAATAGAATAGAAATAGAATAGAATAGAAGTAGAATAGAATAGAACAGAAGTAGAACAGAAATAGAAATAGAAATAGAAATAGAAATAGAAATAGAAATAGAAATAGAAATAGAAATAGAAATAGAAATAGAAATAGAATAGAATAGAATAGAAATAGAATAGAACAAGAATTTAAACTGAGATTGAAGGAAATGGGCTAAGAGATTTACCCCATTAAATGGAAACATTAGTGTTCCCCAAACCTATCCTCCATTTCAGATTTGGGCAAAGTATCCATGGAGCTGCCTCTCCACTCAGCCCCGTGGGTTGTCCTCCTTAGAATAACAGAGTTGGAAGGGAGGTCATCTAGCCCAACCCCCTGCTTGAGCAGGAGAGACTATTCCAGATATCTATCTCTACCTAAGATCAAACTCACAGCCTCCTGATTGTGAGGCGAGAGCTCCACCTCTAGGCCACCGGAGCTTCAGACCTTCAAAGGAGACCAAACTAAAAACAAAAGCAAAGTTATGAATACTAAAACTACTACCTCTGTTGTAAGATTATAGGAATAAAATCTAAAAGTATTTCTTCCTCCCTCCCTTTACTGAGATCTTTGTGGAAACTAGAGAGGGCTTCAGGCCTGAGCTGCTTCCTCGAATTACACTTCTGTCCACGGCTCAGATTTCCTTTATCTGATCGTTGTCTTGGCTGAGGCTCTCCTGTCTCTCAAAGTTATTCCTTCTGCCAGTCAAGGATAAGAAATCAGGAGCCAGCACAGTTCAGATCAGTGCCAGTTTATTGCATGCCAACACTTTCTACAAGAATCTGAACTACCAACGGTCAGAGGAAGGTGGGCTGGATGTGAAGGATGCAAGACTGGTAACATGCTTGACTCCTCCTTTGGGCTGAGCCCGGTTATCGTCTGCACTGCCCTTGAAACGGGACATTTTTATCCCAGCTTAGAACATTTGTGTTCCAGCTTCTGTTGAACATCTGAGTTGGGTTTTCTTCAAACAGCTTTTCAAAGTTGGTTTCCGTTTTAATTGATTTACAGACTCAGAAGGGTGAAGTCCCTGAGGTACCTCAAAGCAGTTTCTTTTATTGTTAGGCAGAAATCTTGCCAAACTAAAGCAAACCTACTTGCATTGTTAAAGATATAACAATCTTAATCTTCTTCTCCTCCTCCTCCTCCTCCCATAATCCCTTGCGGGGTGGAGTCTGGGCAACAGAGCTAGCAGAGTGTTTGAATGCCCAGATGCCTTTCCTGTCACCAATGCAGAGTTTTGTTCAGCAGATAAATTCTCAGTGTGCCCGGAGAGAGAAATATTACCCGCTACTTAGGATTGAACTCACAGCCTCCTGATTGTGAGGCGAGAGCTCCTCTAGGCCACCGCACCACTCCTACATTGTTAAAGATATACTCTGAGAATTTCTAAGGAGGAACCTTTTTCATCCCAATTAAACTGTCTAAACGTCTCTTATTCCTCTGGAATGCAGCCCCTCCCTCCTGGGGAATCCAGGTTACATTCCACTACATCCATGGAAATGATGCAAGTGGCCCAGTGTGTTTAGAACTATGCGCTGATGTGGTGTACATTATCAGGATCTTCCATGGGGCTGGAGGGAATGAAGAAAGTTAAGATGGCAGACAAGATCGGAGCTCCTCTCCTCATTTGCTTGAAGGCAAAATTTGGGTCATGTGGTGGCACCAGCCATCTTTATTTTTTGACATGCGCCCCTCCACCGAAGCCTCCATATATAGTAGTTCTAATTGCAATGTTTTTGCAGTGTATGCAAATTGCTTTAATTTGATGAAAAATGTAAGAAAAATGTAAAGGCATTTTTAACCTGGTGGAAAAGATGCAAAAGGCAGCAATTTCAAATGGAAATAGAGATGTACAAGTTTGTCCTTTTAAATCCTCCTCATGTTGTCCAGAAGCCGTGAGGTAACTTGATAAATAAAGCAACTGTGTCAGTTGGAAAAAAATAATAACAGGTAATAATTGTGCACTGGTTCGTTGCAGCCTTTGGGACAGAGGCGCCTCTAACCAAATCTGGACCCGAGAAACAGGAACACAAAATTCTGAATCCAAAATTAGAAGCAAAGAAATCGCATTAATATGAAAGGAAGTGATCTGTGAGGCATCGCGGGCCCTTTAATATCTCAACGGTTTCTCAATCTCCACAACTTTAAGATGGCTGTGGACTTCAGTTCCCAGAATTTCCCAGTTTGCTGGCTGGGATTTGAAGTCCACATGTTAACATGGGTTTAAAATATGTACCTTGAAAAACAGATTGGGAGTAGTAGAAATTGCACTCCCGGGATGAATGGGGCATTTTTAATAAGGCCAGTCCGTGGAAGGGAGGCTATGAGGAACACCTTTAAGGTTGTTATCTAAACTTTCAATACTAGAGGCTGCCTAAAGTTACTGTGAGTTGGATGGCCGTATAAATCTGTTTAATAAAAATAAGTAAACACACAGAAGAGTCAAAAAAGTGGGCCTTCTTCTAAAGAAAAGTATGGCAGATCATTTCTGTATTCCTTCCAATAAAATTATGGGGGTATGTCCTTGTCCTCAGTAAGGATTGGAGTGGAGCATGATTTAGGGAATCATTATCTCTTTTTTTTCTGTAGAAGACTGTCGGGACCAGCCCAAGAACAACACAGAATAATCCAGTTCTTCATTTGCTTACTTGCAAATAGACAGACTCTTGCCAGACTACAGCTGTACTACACTACCCTGAACAAATACACCTCTGGGAGATTCTAGGGAGGGGTCCTTGATGCTCTCTGACCTTGTTTTCTTGCAGGCTTTTCATTCCCCAAACTAGGTAACATCATTAGTGCTAGACTGGATGCTACCCTAATCGCTCAAACATCTGCAAGAAGACCACCAAGATTAGAAAGCACCAAGGCCCTCTCGTTTCAACCCTGAACTACAAATATTGCCCTTTATTAGATTCTAGGGAGGGGCTGAAGACAGCAAAGTCCACATTTTGGACAGAGAGGACCGCTGATTTGAAAGAGGGGTCCAAGAGCCCATCTTTGTCCAAATTGAACAGCCCTCGCTCCACAGAGAGCGAGGGATACGACATCATCTCTATCTCCAGTCTACACAGTCCTTTCAACAGTTCCAAGAAAGCTTCACACCCATTTGCACCACTCAGGTGACCCTGAAGACGACACAGATAAACCCCAGGTGGTCTCAACGACTCTCAAAAAGGATGCAAATGACCAGCTCTCTGCAGGGAGTATAAACCAGGGATGGGATTCAGCCGGTTCGCACCAGTTTGGGAGAACCAGTTCTTTGAGTTCCTGAGCGTTTTGGTGAACTGGTTGTTGGAAGAAATTATTAGGATAGAGAACCGGTTTTTAAATTATTTGAATCCCATCCCTGGTATAAATCCTTCCGTTCCCCACCAGCCAGTCAGAACTGAAGAAGCTCTTTGGAGGAGAAGTGAAATGTCTTCAAAGAAAAACCAGAAAGTCCAGTTGCCTCTTGGGGGGAGGGGGAAGCACTTTTGGGGTCCCAACCTATGCTTGAAGGGATTGTTCTGAAAACAGCTGGCTTGAACCTGTTTGGACATGGGGGGTGTTGGGGGTGACAATGATGGAAGACAGCTAGAAGGTGACGGGGTGGGGAGTTAAATTTGCCCCGCGATTCTCAGCTCCCTCTCTGCATTACTGCGATGCACTTGGCTCCTAATATAAGTGTACTTTTCTCAACAAATGGAGCCAAGAATCGTTTCCCCTTTGAGCTGGAAGCATTGGCATCAGGCCTGGCACCAAGTGTCCCCTCTTGCCAGGCTCACAAACTGTGACTAATCTCTCTCTCTCTCTTGTCTTGAACAGGACTTTGTCATTGGCCTCTCCATTTTGCTGCGGGGCACAGTGCATGAGAAACTCAGCTGGGCTTTTAACCTCTATGACATCAACAAGGATGGCTACATCACCAAGGAGGTAGACACTAAATCCAGTGGCAGGATTCAAATTTTTTTACTAACAGTTCTGTGGGCATGGCTTGGTGGACATAGCAACGTTGCTTCCTGCAAAGGTTCCTGTCCCTTTGCACTTCCTTTATATCTTATGAGAGCGGCAATCACTTCCAAGCCTTACTCCTGAGCCGCCCCTTTTGTCTTAATATTCTTGCCTTCTGGCAGCTCTGTGCATGTGTGCACTGGGAACAGGCTCCCGCTGTTCCTCTTCCTCGCTGCTGTCAGATCCTGGAAGCTCCGGAGTCAGCACATCACTCCCAGATGGCCCTGGCTCCATCTCTGTATCGGATGCAGGACCCTCGTCCGAGTCCTCCCCAGACTCCCGGACTGGGCCATGTTCCTCCCCACTGTCCGACTCTGTGGGGGGACCACAACAGCCCCCTCCAATTCTGTTATTCTGTTATGTTGATGTGCTGCTCAGTCAAAGCTTTCTTCTCTTTGGCAGGAGATGCTGGCCATCATGAAGTCCATCTATGACATGATGGGCCGCTACACCTACCCGATCGTGCGGGAAGATGCTCCCTTCGAGCACGTGGAAAAGTTCTTCCAGGTAAAATGAAAGAAAAGGAGGATTCCACCCATCGTCAGCAAGTTGTCAACATTCGGATTGACGGATCCAACCACAGCAAGTGTGCTCAAGGCCTTCCAGCCTCTGAATGCGAAACTTTGTTGAGTGCATCATTTTGGCACTGACAAGGGCAAAACCAGCTCTACCTCATTCCCGCCTGAACCCACGTCATGACTAGTGGCTCCATGGAATTGCTTTCCTCAACCCCAACCCTTCCATTTCCCAGAATTATCAGCCCCAGCCCCCGCAGAGGATTGTGGGAACTGGAATCGACACAAATAGCCTAGTTAATTGATTTTATTCTTAAATTTATTTACCACCATCTCACTGTGATTTTCTCAGTGGGTGGAAAACTGTCCCTCAAGTAAAGGAATGGAACAGCCAAAAACAATTTGATGGTGTTTGCCAACCTTGGCCGCTTTAATGTGGACTTCAACTCCCAGAATTCCTCATAGCTGGCTAGGAAATTCTGGGATTTGAAGTCCACGTATCTTAAAGTGGCCAAGGTTGAGAAACCCTGCTGTAGGAAGTCTAACGAGGCCTCATGGGTGAGGGGAGATACATCTGAATAGGGGTCCAGTGGGGATGGCATGCTCTTCTTGGAACTAAGACCCAGTGAATGCATCCTCAGATGGGCAAATATTTCACATTTTGTCTTGCAGAAAATGGACAAGAATCAGGATGGTGTGGTCACCATCGAAGAGTTCTTAGAGACATGTCAAAAGGTGGGCTCAGCCGAATTCTTTAACTCAGAGTAGTTGGTGTTGTTGGTGCAGCCTGCGACACATTTGAACTTTCTTCTTCTTCTTCTTCTTCTTCTTCTTCTTCTTCTTCTTCTTCTTCTTCTTCTTCTTCTTCTTCTTCTTCTTCTTCTTCTTCTTCTTCTTCTTCTTCTTCTTCTTCTTCTTCTTCTTCTTCTTCTTCTTCTTCTTCTTCTTTCTTCTGTTTCTTATTTTCTTCTTCTATTTCTTCTGTTCCTTCTGTTTCTTCTATTCTCTTCTTCTATTTTCTTCCTCTACTACAACTTCTATTTCTTCTTCTTCTATTTCTTTTTCTTCTTCTATTTCTTTTATTTTCTTCTTCTATTTCCTCTATTTCTTCTTTTTCTATTTTCTTCTATTTCTATTCGCCCTTGTTCATCCATGTCTCACCTGTTACATTATCTGAAGTTTTTCCAGCAGTGGGAAATTCTTTTAGCTGCGAAAGTGAAGCAGTTAATAATAAGTTGCTTATTTTTACATTTGGAAGTTTGGTCCTATAAATAAACACAGCAAACCTAGACTCTAAGCAACCTCTCCTGAGGACAGAGGATCTGATTCTGCTCTCTCCATGGGCTGCCTGCAATTTGGCCTCTGGATTGTACAGGTGATTTCTCGATTTACAACCAGCTTAAGCAACAGTTTGAAGTTACAACAGACTTTTTAAAAAATGAAAACATGGAGGCTGTTTGGAAAGATGGTTTAATGGTGGACAGGACCACCTGCCTTGGGTGAAGAAAGAAGGAAAGGAGCTGAGATGCTGAGAGACCCTTAGTTTTATACCCTCTGTTGGCCTCCACCTTAGTGTTTCCTGTTCCTGTGCAAGAAATGTATCCCATTGGCTGTCAGACTCCCAGGGGCGGGGTCTTAGCTGGACCACTTGGCTTCACCTGAGTACTGGCTGATGCAATCTTCCCAGGCCAGGTGGTGAGATGGGTAGAGGCCTTTGTTATGTAGAATACTCTGGCCCAGGCCTTAATGGCCCATTAGCAAAGGTGGGGTGGGGGCTGAGTTTCTGCCTCTCTTTTTAGGGGAAATATTCTGCCTTTTTAGTATATCCCAAAATATTTCATTTTCCTAGGAGAGGGGTGGGTTTTACACCGCGTGTTTCTTTTCTCTCTCTCTCTCTCTTTGTCCCTTCTGGCTTCTTTAGGATGAGAACATCATGAACTCCATGCAGCTGTTTGAAAATGTCATTTAGGACGCCTGTTTCTGCCCCCTGACCCACCCGCCTCCTTGGCCTGCACTTACGTTAGATGGAGATCCTCATCTTCCTTCTAGAAGCACACATCTTTCGGAGAAATACCAACCGACCAAAAAACACACACTCTTTTTATACCTTAATGGCTGGAAAATTGGGGTGAAGGCGCAAAGGGAGGGCAAGGCATGCGGCTTGCTTGCAAAACTCCTTGGATTCTCAGGACGGAAGCATTGAGGAAGAGGAGGGAGGACGGAGGGAAAGGGCTGGAGGGGAAAAAAAAACCAGAAACCTGGGACGTGTCTTGGCATGTCTTCTTGGCTCAGGGAGAGAGATTTCCAGCAGCAAGGCAGGGGATATTTTTTTAAACAAAGAAAAACACACAGAGTAAAAGATTGTCCCGCTCCTCATTTATCGAACTGTAATCCTCAAACATCCAAACCCTTTCACAACTTGAAGAAAATAATTAAAGTTTTCCTCTACAAGGTTTGGTTTTGGGGAACCTTCTGTTTCTTCTTCAGTGGATTTCTCCAGAATCTGGGAAGTAGAGAGGCTCTCTTGCAAGGCCCATCAGGGGAGAACTTCTGGTCATAACCTGACCTTCCAGGCCGCAGAAGGAGGCTGGACAGTTCCCAGAGGACCAGCTGGTTCTCCCCAGTGGCTGAGTCCTGAACTAGCCAATTGCATTTAAACCCAGGCGCCCTGGGCAAGCTCAGCCTGGGTGGGATAACCCAAAGGGGCATGGCACAAAGGCCACACCATCAAATAATCCATAGGAGTCCCTTTATTAGCTCCAACTTTGCCCCCAATGTTGTCCTGGTTACCTTCTGGCTGGAGAAAAACTCTCCCAGGAACAGCCTTTGGCTGCAGAGAATCAAGTCCAAAACATGGTCAACACAAACTGTAACTTCAAGTCCAATCAAGGCAAAATGAGGTAATTAGTTCAGCAGGGCAGGAGAAGGAATTTCAGACGTGAAGGAATGGCAGTAATTCAGCCCAGTTGGGAGGATGCCAGGAACACAGATAACCAAAGTCAACACAAGATAAACTCACATTTTCTCCCAGCAACTGCTATACTCAGCTTGCATCTCTTTTAAACTCTCATTCTCAGGTGTGGTAAATGAAGGGAATCAGGGCCTTTCCTCCCCTATAAGCCACGCCACCCACATTGCTCCCTTCTCCGTTCCTCCCTGCATGCCCTAGGATAAAGAGGGGGTGGACCTGGTTCTTCCTTTGAACTTCCTCCCCCTTGTTTTACCTCTTCCCTGCTCTGCCCAGCCGGACTTTGCCCTTCCCCAATTTCCTTCACAGCCAACAGAGCCACACTCAGGCTCTCTGTCAACTGTTCATCTTCTTCCTCCAGACTCCAACTGGGGCAGGACACTAGGTTGAGTTTTTGGTACAGCTTGTAGCATTCCCAAGAAGCCTCCTGTGACAGACCATCTCGGCAAAAAATAATAATAATAAAGTGAGTGGTGTGGTGGCCTAGAGGGGGAGCTATCGTGTCACAATCAGAAGGCTGTGAGTTCAATCCTAGGTGGCGGCAGATATTTCTCTCTGGGCACAATGAGGATATATTTGCTGAATATAAACTCCCCATTGGTGACAGGAAGGGCATCCGGCCAGTAAACACTCTGCTCCATTCAGTTGCCTCAACTGCACCCCCTCCCCTACAAGGGATTATGGGGTCATTAAACAACAAACAAGCAGCAGAATGGAAGCAACTGAATGACCTATAAAAACCCTGCAGAGGTGGCCCTTTTCACCCCAAGACCTCTCTGGCCCACATGTGAGCATGGCGGAATAAAATATAAGAATATGGAACATGGAATATAGGATAGGATAGAATAAACTTTATTGTCACTTTGGATGTACATGAATTGGCATATGTTAAAAATGAAATTCTGTTTGCATAGAACCCTTAATTTTGTATTTATTTATTTATCTTGTCATGTTTATGTAGTGTAAAACTGGAAGTGGTGATCTCCAATTTTACACTACATAAACATGACAAGATAAATAAATACAAAATTATGTATATACCCACAAGTATGATATGGCACAAAGAACACAGTCCACATAGCTTGTTAATCTAAGCAGGCCACCGTGGGAGGTCAAAACAGAGTTTGTGATTGCAGAAAGACAGCCCAAGTGAGCTAGGCAATGTTTTGCACAAACATGGGTGTTCCTTTGCCATCAGTTGCCACGAACTGCATTCAGACGTTCTTTCAGGGGCAGCTAGAACCACTCGTGGAGGCGATGGGGGAAACGGAAAGAGAATAGAATTCTTTTATTGGCCAAGTGTGATTGTACACACAAGGAATTTGTCACGGAATTTCCGCTTCTTTTGATCTCCTTTTATATTTAATCTCATTTTATATTGCGAGAAATGGTGTGGGTAGGAGTCTCCTGCTTGGGTGTGTGTATGGGGTTGGGCTAGATGACCTACAAAGCCCCTTCCAACTCCATCTGTTATAACAGCCCAGCTGGGCTCTGGATGGTTGAAGAAAGAGAGGAAGATGCCGGGAATTGGAATTTTTTTTTTTTTTTTTAAAAAATATCGCTGGGGGGGCTACAGAAAGCATTACGCATGCGTCGTTCTGATGGCAGCGCTCCCTTCACGTGACCGTAGAGATAGAAATAGTAGAATTGTCCGAGTCACGGTTACAGAGCTTTGAAGCTGCAGTAACGTTACGAGATACATAATAAGCCACATAGAGAGAGAAAGGAAAGGAGGCAGAGGATCTTTTCCCGCCTGCTTTATTTGCTGACAATTGTAGGTGGGCATCCTGAGGGTCAGGTGTTTACTCAGCTCTGTCACCAGTGGGCGCCAAAGAGTCTCGAGGCTCTCAGCATTGCAAGTACAGACAAACTTTAAGACCTGCGGACTTCAATTCTCAGAATTCTTGGAGAGTTGAAAGCCCACAACTTGGGCACTCCTGATCTAGAAGGACCTTTTTTTGGAGGGGTGGGGTGTAACCCTTTTCCACACCCTCTCAGATTTGGGGTTGCCATGGTTGGATTAATTGCAAACGGTTCCCGGGAACTTCCCCCACACACACAAACCCCCCCAAAACCAGGCAGGTCCCCCTCTACACTTTCCTATCTCCTGAACCCCACTCACTTGGAACATCTCCAATGGGGAACGCTCTCTCCGCCGGACGCGCCGCGGGGATGCCTGGGAAGTGTAGTCCGCCTGGCTCTTTAAGGCTGATGCGGTGTTGCTGGCGGCCGCCTCTTCCTCCACCTGCCCGACGGCTCGCAGGTACGTGAGAAGCGACGGTGCACGGGTCCCGGTCTCCTTCTCCCTTGCTGGGGTTCATGCAGAGTCTCCCTCACATTGCAACCGAAGCTTGCAGCTGCAGAAAGGGGGCAGACCCGGGGCTGCTGCAACGGAGCCAGACTGGGGCTATTCGGAAACTGGGGATTTAACAGGAAACACACACACACACACACACAGACACAAACACAGACACACACACACTTCCAAAGGTGCTTTTTTTTTCCCCCCAGGAAGCAACTGGACTTGTTTTTTGCCTCTTTGCAGACAGAGCTGGTCATTTGCATCCTTTTGGAGGGTCGTTGAGGCCACTTGGAGGTTTCTCTGTGTCCTCAGGGTCACTTGAGTGGTGCTTTTGGTTTCTGTAGCCTGCAATTTTTCCCTCTTGAAATACATTCCTACTCCCACACCATTCCCAGGGGGTTCATCCCAAATTGTACCACTAAAAGTCTCCAAGTATGCTAAGAATTGTTATTATCATTCGATTTATCTTGTGTAGTAGCATGAAGTAAGAATAGAGTAAATGATATGATAGGAATGAATGTGTATTAATTGTAATGGTTAAGGCGCAAGGTATTTGTAGCCAGACAACACACCGTTTAAATCAGAGGTCTCCAAACTTGTCAACTTTAAGACTTGTGGGCTTCAACTTCCAGAATTCCAGAATTATGGGAGTTGAAGTCCACAAGTCTTAAAGTTGCCAGGTTTGAGGACCTCTGCTTTAAATGAAAGACAGACTGTTTATATAAAATAAAATAAATTTATTTCAAATAAAATACAAATCTCCCTTTGCCTTTCTCCTAGGTTTGGATGCAGCGTCCACTCTCAAGGGTTCTTCTGGTGGGCTTTGGGCTGAGCTGGGCTTGGAAGAAAACCGGGCAACGCAGGGGAATTTCCCAGCTGCGTGGAGCCATGAGGCTGGTTCAGTTCCAGGCTAAGGGGTCAAGCCCTGAGCCCCGGATTGGGCTGGAGGAACGAGACGGCGGAGATGTGGTGGACCTGAACGCTTTCGACCCATCCTTGCCCAGGACCATGAGGGCATTCCTGGAGGCAGGAGAGGCAGCGCTTGCAGTGGCCGGAAGGTATGCAAGAGAGCGGAGCCAATGGCTGCTCCAGAGGGGAGAAGCGGGAGGTGGAGGTCTGGGTTGCTGGGGCTTTTAAGGAGGCTGGGGTGGATGATGAGGCTGGGGAGGTAGGGAGAAGAAACTGCCCCACATCTATTGTCTGCCACATCTATTCTTCTCCACCCCCTCCCTTTGATCCCCAGAGCTAGGGAGAGGCTTTGCTAGCAGTGGTGGCTCTTCCGTCCCAAGGACCGGCACATAGATTTCCACTGCTCTCCTCTCCTCTGCCTTCTGTGTGTCTGTGCGTCAGGCACTGAACACAGCTATTCCTCCTCTTCCTCATCAGCCACCTCCAAACTTGGGGCTGTTGACTCTCCATCTGAGGGCTGATGGACAGCCCAGGCTCCGTTTCTGACTCTCTCTCTCTCTTGGCCAACTCCATTCCCTCTCCCCGCTCGGAGCTCCCAGGTGGTCTTGAAGTTGGCCCTGACTCTCATACCGTCTCCTACTCTGATTCAGCTGCTGAAGGGGCTGGTGGCCGACAGGCTGCAACACCCTCAGGAATCTTTCCCATACAGGTAGTCCTTCACTTTGGCGAGACCCAAGAACCTGGCTTTAGGACCAGGTTGTCTGAAGGACCATCTTTTCCTGGTTACATCCGCCCAACCCACCAGAGCAGGGGGAGGACAGGCAATGGTGTGGGTCTCCTCTCCTAAGAAAGTACACCTGGTGGGACCTAGAAGAAGGGCCTTCTCCATGGTGACTCCCTTCCTGTGGAACTCCCTCCCCACAGAGATTTGACCTGTCCTCACTTCTTCCACAAGTCCCTGAAAGGCCTGGTTTTGCCTGGGAACCCAGAGTAGGATGGAGTCATCAAGTTGGCTGGTTTGATTGACTGCTGTCACCAGGGGTGGCAGGGTGGGGTTACTGCTTCTATTGTTTGCACATTGGGTTTTTATTTTTATTTTTGTAAGCCACCCAGAGTCACTGAGAGTGAATAGGTGGCCATATAAATTCTCTAAATAAATAAATAGGTCTCCAAACTTGGCCACTTTAAGCCTTGTTGACTTCAACTCCCAAGTCTTAAAGTGGCCAAGGTTGGAGCGGCTGAGGAATTCTGGGAGTTGAAGTCCACAAGTCTTAAAGTGGCCAAGGTTGGAGCGGCTGAGGAATTCTGGGAGTTGAAGTCCACAAGTCTTAAAGTGGCCAAGGTTGGAGACCCCTGAAATAGATAAACCAACCAGACCAACCTTCTAAACCCATTTTACCACTTTGAGAAGAACAGTGTCTTGTACCAGCCGTTGGTTATCCAGCCGTTCCAGTTTGGAGGTCCTGATGCTTTTGAACTCCCTCTACAGAGCACAGCAATCTGGCTGCCCTCCTCTGGCCCGGTCCGAAGTGTCCCTCTTGGCTCCCATCACCAGCCCAGATAAGGTCATCTGCGTCGGCATGAATTATGTGGACCACTGCCTGGAGCAGAACGTCAAGATCCCCAAGGAACCCATCATCTTCAGCAAGTTCTCCAGTTCCATTGTGGGACCCTATGATGCCATTGTCCACCCAGTGGAGACCAACGTGAGTCTACTTGCAGGTGGGCTGGGGAGAATGGGCTACCCGATACATGTCTATGGAGGTTCTCCGTCCTCCAGGTCCTGGTTGTCCCCAAAGTGATTTTTTTTCAGGAGCCAACTGAAGTTTCTGGTTTTTCTTTCAAGACGTTTCACTTCTCATCCAGGAAGCTTCTTCGGCTCTGACTGGATGGTGGGGAATGGAAGGATTGATACATCTTGCAGACAGCTGGTCCTTTGCATCCTTTTATCAAAAATTGAACAGGCCTGTCAGGTGTGGCTCCATTCGAAATCCAAGAAAGAAAACCTTAGACTCCATAAAGATAGAGAAAAGCACTTCTACTGGATTTGAACTGATAGCAATGAAAGGAAAGAAAGATGTGAGGCAAATAGGTGTGGAAATTACATATTGAAAGTGTCAGGGCTCCTGCAGTTATCCCAATTAAATGCTGAGTCTCAAGCCAAACCTTCAAAACTTAAAAGGGATTTATTGCGAGTTAACATGCCGGCACTGCCTGGGTGTAGCCGACTCTGAGGCACATTATTCATGGTGACCCTTGACCCTGGGTGTCTCATAATCCATATTCTCCAATGGGCCACATTCATAGCCCAGAGTCATCCGTCAGGCTCTCCAGTTAGAATTTTGCACAGCAGAAATTTCAGTCACCTAGTTACAATCTTTGAAAAACTATTTATGGAATGCACTTTCGGTTTTGCAAGTTGCTGCTCTGCTCCCCACTTCCCTTTCTGTCGGCAGCTCTAAAAAGACCATAGAAATATTTTATGAGTTGACAGAAAGTTATCCCAAGTCCCCTCCCTCACTAATTCAAACTGGATATCCAATCTGAGGTGTGTATGATGCAGTGGAGGTTACATCTTTAGGTGGCATTTCATATCTGGTGTGCCAAGACGGTTGACCTTGGCCTAGGAAAGATAAGTGGCTGCGGTTGCACAGAAAACAGGAAAGCACCCCAACTTTTACAGTTCACATTACTTCGACCTCCAACACCCTTTCCCCCTCTTCAACACCAAATTATCCTTCCCCTCCCTCCCTCCACCCTTCCGTCCTTGTATTATGGGCTGCTTTTACTTTTAGCTCACCTTGCACAACCGTTTCCCCTGGTCACAAGTTTTCTGCCCCAGGCGTTGGACCGAAATGCTCATTGATGTCCCCCCTCTGACCAGGCTGGTGTCCCTTGGCTCTTGGGATGGCAAATTAGAGATTCCTCCTTGTGTTTTTTCCCCCCCCCTCTTCTAGGAAGTTGACTGGGAAGTTGAGCTGGCCTTTGTCATTGGGAAGAAAGCGAAACACATCCAGGTAAGGTCTCCTGCCTTGGACAGGGGTTGGATTAGAAGACCTCCAAAGATCCCTAGCCTTCTCTCAGTCTAAAACTGAAATCTCCAAACTTGGCAACTTGAAGACTTGCGGACTTCAAATTCCCAGAATTCCTCAGCCAGCATAGCTGGTGAAGTTGAAGTCCTCAAGTCTTCTAAAAGTTGGCGGAGACCAGCGGAGACCCAGCCTTGATGATATTTGACTCCATTTAGTTTAAACTACTACTGAGTTGGGTGTCACAGAGAGCAGCGGTGTGACCTATCGGGGTGGGATTCTACCAGTTTGGACCAGTTTGGGCGAACCGGATGTTAAACCGGTATTTCAACTGACCAGCTGGCCCCGCCCCTCCTGCCCCGCCCAGGAGTCTCCATGCAGCCCATTTTCGATGCAGGTAAGTGCAGAGTCTAGGAGGGGCAAAAATGGACCTTCCAGAAGTCTAGAAACGGGCCTGTTTCCAGCTCCCAGTGGGTCTCCAGAGCCTGGGGGAGGCTGTTTTCACTCTCTCAGAGGCCCTGGGGAGGCCTCCAGACCCTTGGGAGGGTGAAGTCAACCTTGAGCCAGTCAGGATTGAACTCCTGGCAGTGGACAGAGTTGGCCCGCCATACTGGATTTTAACAGGAAAGAAGGAAGGAAAGAAGGAATAGCCATAGCACTTAGACTTCAACACTGCTTCACAGGGCTTTCCAGCCCTCTCTAAGCAGTTGACAGAGTCAGCCTCTTGCCCCCCAACAATCTGGGTCCTCATTTTATTGTCCTCCTCAGAAGGATGGAAAGCTGAGTCAACCTTGAGCTGGTCAGGATCGAACTCCTGGCAGTGGGCAGTTAGCCTGCAATGCTACATTTTAACAGGAAGGAAGGAAGGAAGGAAGGAAAGAAAAAAGGAAAGAAGGAATAGCAATAGCACTTAGACTTATATACTGCTTTCGAGTACTTTCCAGCCCTCTCTATGCAGTTTATAGAGTCAGCCTCTTGCCCCCAACAATCTGGCTCCTCATTTGACCCACCTCAGAAGGACGGAAGCCTAAGTCAACTTTGAGCCTGGTGGGATTTGATCTGCCAAATTGCTGGCAGTCAGCAGAAGCAACCTGCAGTACCGCACTCTGACCACCGCGCCACAGTGGCTCTGAAAACCTCCTAGGCCCCTTCCAACTCGGTTATTCTGTTGCCCTTTTAGGAATCCGATGCAATGGCCTACGTGGCTGGATTCATGGTGGCGCATGACGTCAGTGCCCGAGACTGGCAGATGAGGAGGAATGGGAAGCAATGGCTGCTAGGGAAAACCTTCGACACCTTTTGCCCGCTGGGCCCAGCTCTCGTGACCAAGGACTCCGTCTCAGGTTCGGAAGCTTCCAGTCCCCTCGGCTGACCGGAACAGGAGATATGTGGTGGGGCTACACTCGCAGAGGGCTCTGGAGGAGTGGGGTGGTTGGGATCTGGGCCAGTCTGGATTGAGATCTGGGCAGGCAACAGAATCTCTACGGCAAGGGTCTTCACACCGGGCAAGTTTAAGGCTTGTGGACTTCAACTCCCAGAATTCCTGAGCTGACATGACTGGAGAGGAATTCTGGGAGCTCAAGTCCACAAGCCTTAAAGCTGTTGAAGTTGAAGACCCCTGGAATAGATAGATAAAGAGAGGTAGAATAGATAGAAAGAAAGAAAAAGATAGATAGATGATAGATAGATAGAAAGAAAGAAAGGATATATAGGTAGGATCAACAGAGAGAAAGAGAGAGAGAATAGATAGATTTAATAGATCAAGGGACCTCAAACTTGAGAAGTTTAAGACTTGTGGACTTCAACTCCCAGAATTCCTGAGTTAACATGACTGGAGGAGGAATTCTGGGAGTTGGAAGTCCACAAGTCTTAAAGCTGTTAAGTTTGAAGGCTCCTGGAATAGATGGATAAAGAGAGGTAGAAGAGATGGATAGATAGGTAGGTAGGTAGGTAGATAGAAAGAAAGAAAGAAAGAGATAGATACAATAGATACAGGGAGAGAGAGAGATAGGATAGATAGATAGATCGACATGACTGGAGGAGGAACTCTGGGAGTCCACAAATCTTAAAACTCCCGGTTGAAGACCCCTGGTCTACTAGAAGAACAAAAATCAGAATGCCTTGGCCATTCTGGGAGTTGAGGTCCACAACTCTTAAAAGCCGCCCTGATTGGGGACCCTCTGCTCTAAAAAGCAAGCAAACAGCTTCCTTTTAATCTCAGAGAGCTACGCTCTCTCGCTCTCTCTCCTTCCCTCCCAGATCCTCACAATTTGGGCATCCGCTGCCGGGTGAATGGCGAACTCGTCCAGAACAGCAGCACCAACCAGATGATCTTCAAAACAGAGGCTCTGGTCGCCTGGGTGTCCCAGTGAGTGCTGTCCTCCCCCGCCCCCATTCTTCACAGTGTAAGAAAATGACCTCTGTGGGGCCAAAGACAGCCTGGTACAAATCTTGCCTTAGCCCAGGTCAAGGGGGCAGTTTTGGACCTTCAGGAGGGGGTCCTAGCAAATTCTACAGGTAGTCCTTTCCTTAACAATCATTAATTTAGTGACCGTTCAAAGCAGTGGTAGTATTCTACCAGTTCGGCCTGGTTCAGACGTACTGGTAGTAAAAAATGCTAATGTTCGGCTGAACCAGTAGTAAAAAAACAGCTACCAGTTCGGCCGAACCAAGCTGGTAGCTTTTGTTTTTCCCCCTGCCGACAATCAGCTGTTCCGACGATCATTTGTTTCAACAATGAGCTGTTCTGACAATCAGCTGTTCCGACAATCAGCTCCTCTGGGATCCTCCTTGCTGTCTTACTACTTCACCCAGGAGGCTTCCCAGGAGGCAAAAAAGGGCGCACGGTGTGTGTGTGTGTTTGTGTGTGTGTGTGTGTGTGCTGCATGGCCCCCCTCCTCTGTGCTCAGTTTTTTGCCTCCTGGGCCTCAGGGAAGCCTCCGGGGAGCAAAAATGGGCTCCCAGGAGGCTTCCCTGAGACCCAAGAGGCAAAAAACAGAGTGCGGGAAGGTGCTGCAGAAAAAAAAAAAGCCACACCCACCCAGTCACATGGTCACACCCACTTAGCCATGCCCACAGAAGCGGTAGTAAAAATATTTGCACCCCATCCCTGGTTCAAAGTTGTAACAGCCAGCATTGAAAAAGGTGACTGATGGAGATGGGCACGTGATCAAAAACCAGGCACTAGCCAACGGATTCGTATTTATGACAGTGGCGACCTTCTGACCAGCGGAGTCCATGAGGAAGCCAGATTCACTTAACAACGGTGGCAAGAAAGGTCATAAAATGGGCTCAAACGCCAATCGACCACGGTCTTACTCAGGGATGGGAATTTGGGGCTCAGTTGGAGTCGTATGTCGAGGACTGCCCAGACTTCCGATTAAGAGCCTCCTTCCCTAACCTCTTGGCAGCTCTCCCATCAGGCTGCTCCTTGCTCTGCTCCTTAACTGTGTTGGATATTCCTTGCAGATTTGTCACATTGTATCCAGGAGATGTCTTCCTGACTGGGACCCCACCAGGGGTCGGAGTTTTCCGGAAGCCACCCACTTTTCTGAAGGTGACCTCTGTTCTTCATTCATTATATCAATGAACTAGCCCATAACCCGGCATTACCCGGGTATTTATTTATCCCAATCCTGTTGTTAGACAGGAAACATCCTGTAGTCGAGACTCACGCTGTTGTACTGTCTGTCATGCAATTCTTCTATTCCTCCACAAGAGGGAGCCCTGTGAAGTTGTTACCATGGCAGAAGCCATTTTAAGACACCCACACCCACACACCAAGGGGCATTAGGGGTGTCTTACCCCCACAGTATTTGTTTCCAGAGGGTAAGTCATCTGTGTACCAAGTTTGGTAAAAAGCAAAAGATAGAAGAAGATAGACGAAGATATAGATCAGGGGTCTCCAACCTTGGCTCCTGGAAGCCTGGCGGACTTCAACTCCCAGAGTTCCACAGCCAGCTGGCTGTGGAATTCTGGGAGTTGAAGTCCGCCAGGCTTCCAGGGGCCAAGGTTGGAGACCCCTGATATAGATTAATGAATTAATTCATGCTCTTCTGTCCATTTGGGGAACATTTTGCATATAAACATTCCTGGCCTTCCTGTATTTTTCCCCCCCTGTAACGCCAGTATAATCCATTGCTCTTTTCCAAGCACAAAATGACACACATCTGTTGTCATTCCAAGCTGCACAGTTCAAGTCCTGCAGGGATTTTATAGGTCAACCCAACTGCAGGACTCTCAAGCTGTGAAAAAAAAACCAAAACCATTTTTGAAAACTTGCTAAGGCAGGGCTCTTCATACTTGGCAGGTTTAAGACTTGTGGATTTCCAACTCCCAGAATTCCTCCTCCAGTCAGGTTAGCTCAGGGATTCTGGGAGTTGAAGTCCACAAGTCTTAAACTGGCCAAGTTTGAAGACCCTTTTGCTGAGGAATTCAACTGAAATATCTTTGGTTTTCCAATTGCTTTACTCTCTCCTACCTCTATTGGCACAACCTTACTTTAGAATGGGCAGGAAATGTGGCCCCAAAGGCTGTTGGTTTTCAGGACAAACTTTAGCATGCCCTTAAACTTTGTGTTCAAGGCGCACTGGGTGTGGTTTGAATGTTGGGTTCTGAAGTTCAAGCTCATTTGGGGAGAGAGAGAGGTTTGTGGCAGGTGGAGTTGGAAGTCTGCTTCTTCCTGGCAGCGTGCTCCCCGTTGTTGCAACTCACTTGGGCAAAGGGCTTTTGCAGGAATGGTGAACCTTTTTGTTGTGGTGTGCCAAAAGTGTGTGCGTGCTGGCATCCACAATGCAATGTGCCCCACCCCTGTGTGCGCACCCCGTCCCCTTACTTGTACTGCACATACCTCTCAGCTGATTTTTGGCTGATTTGAGGCCTTTTTGCACTCCCGGGGGCTTGAGGGAAGCCTCTGCAGCCTCAGGAGGCCGAAAAACAGGCCCGTTTCAGCACTTTTGGTATTTCCGGGAGGCCTGTTTCTCAGCCTCCCGAGGCTGCAGAGGCTTCCCTCTGGGAGGGCAAAAATGGCCTCAAATGGGCTGAAAATCAGCTGGGAGGTGTGCACATGCACAGAGTAGATCAATACATATGCCACAGGTTTGCCATCACAGGGCTATTGTAATCCTGTTGTCCTCCACAGAGAGGAGACGAAGTGCAGTGTGAAATTGATGAGCTGGGAACCATCTGCAACCAAGTGGTGTGAAGGTTTTCCTGCTGTGGGCCCTGGACAAAACCATTGGCTGGAGTTGTAAAGTGCCTTCCTTGATTCTCATCCAGGAGTATAAATAAGGAAGTTTCTTCCCATGCTTTTGAGTTGCTGGAACCTGCTGGAATTATTGCTTGCCAAGCATCGCAAATGGGAGCAGAAGTCAAAACTATCATGCAGACGCTACCCATAATTTCTGGGCACCTCAGTTGAAAAAAAGACAAAATGGGTGAGCGATGATGCCCTTTAGGGAGACCCATTCACGTTTACACCAGAGCAAGACGTTGCTGTGGCATGTGTGTAAGACGGACTGAGGTTGGCACATGCATCTCCTTTATTACTTCCAGGTTCCCCAGATGATTGATTCAGAATAAAGCCATTTTTGACCAACTTTGAGATTGGCACCTGAATTGTTCTAAAAGAGCCTGTTTGGGCTAGTGCTGAAAGCATCAGGCTAGAAAGCAAGAGATGGTAGGTTCTAGTTTCTCCATAGGTCTAGAAACTGGCTGAGTGACTTTTTAGCCGGTTGTCCACTAAGTCTGCCAAGATCCTTCTCCCAGTGACTGCTGTTAAGCCTGGTTTCACTCAGCCTATATGTGGAGTTTTGGTTTTTCTTGCCTAAGTGAAAGACTTTACTTTTCTCTACATGCAGCATTTTAATCTAGAGGAGACAGGATAGCAGCCTTCCAATATCTCAGGGCCTGCCCCAAAGAAGTGGGAGTCAAGCTATTCTGCAAAGCCCCTGAAGAAGGCAGGACAAGAAGCAACGGGTGGAAACTAATCCAGGAGAGAAGCAATTTAGATCTAAGGAGGAATTTCCTGATGGTGAGAACAGATAATCAGTGGAGCAACTTGTCTCCAGAGGTTGTGAATGCTCCAACACTGGAAGATTTTAAAAAGATGTTGGGTAACCATTTTGTCTGAAGTGGTGTAGGGTCTCCTCCCTAGGCAAGGGGTTGGAGTAGAAGACCTCCAAGGTCCCTTCCAACTCTGTTATTCTATTCTATTCTATTCTATTCTATTCTATTCTATTCTATTCTATTCTATTCTATTCTATTCTATTCTATTTTATTCTTTCTGTTCTATTCTTCCTCCTATTCTATTTTTTCTCTAATCTATTCTATTCTTCCTCTATTCTATTCTACTTTCTCTATTCTATTCCTCTATTCTATTCTAATTATTCTATTCTATTCTTTCCCTATTCTTTTCTGTTCTGTTCCCTTCTATTCTATAAAGCAACGAATGGAAATTAATCCAGCAGAGAAGCAACCTAGAACTAAGGAGAGATTTCCTGACAATTAATCAATAGAACAACTTGCCTTCAGAAGTTGTGAATGCTCCAACGCTGGAAGATTTTAAGAAGAGATTGGACCGCCATCTGTCTGAAGTGGAGTAGGGTTTCCTGCCCAAGCAGGGGGTTAGACTAGAAGACCTCCAAGGTGCCACTCTTATTCTAATCCAATCATCCAAAGCACAAGGCGATCTGTTTCTCACCCAAAAACTTAAATTGTACCCCTTTTGCTCTCCCAGAGAAGGTCCCACTGTCAAAAACTTCTCTTTTATGTCTAAAATAGCAATTAAGGAGTAATCTTCCCTGAGGCTCCACAGGATGAACCTTCAAAGTGATAGTTGCTCTGTGTAATTTTGATGCCACAGCTCCTGAGAAGATTTTAGTGCTCAGGTTTTAACAAAGAAAGTGGGTGACTGCTTAATACACACTGCTACATTATTATTATTTTTTTAATGCACTCAGTATGACTTATATAAGCTGCGTAAAAAGAAGGGAAAACATATTCACAAAAGCATCCCGAGATACCTTTAAATAGAAATAATTGTCTGTTTTGTGCTGTTGGTTCAACCTAGAAACTAAATTATACTCTTTTTTTCCCCAACAGATGTGTTTTGTACACTTTAATGAATATTCATTGCCTCTTTTTTAGTGAATACTGTGCAGAGGAGAAACCAGCAAGGTTACTAGCCTTAGTTTTTACCGGTTCCGTGTACAGCAGGCCCTAAGGGTCAAAGCCACTCAGGTGGGGCATATTTAGAATAGAATAACAAGAGCTGGAAGGGACCTTGGAGGTCTTCTAGTCCAACCCCCTGCCTGGGCAGGAAACCCTGCACCACTTCAGACAAACGGCTATCCAACATCTTTTTAAAAACTTCCAGTGTTGGAGCATTCACAGCTTCTGGAGGCAAGTAGTTCCCCTGATTGATTGTTCGGGGAATTTCTCCTTGACTAGTTTCCTCAACTCTTTCTTATCTTGGCTTCTGGTGCTTTGGAGAATCGCTTGACTCCCTTTTCTTTGGGGCAGCCCTTCAAATATTGGAAGGCTGCTGTCATGTCTCTCTTAATTCCCAATTCCAGCAACCGTTCTTTCTATGTTTTAGCCTCCAGTCCCCTCATCTTCTTCGTTGCCCTTCTCTGCCCTCTTTCTAGAGTCTCAGGATCTTTTTTACATCGTGGCAACCAAAACTGGATGCAAATGTTCCAAGTGTGGCTTTACTAAGGCCTTATAATGTAGTATTAACACACTTCACATGATCTTGATTCTATCCTCGTTTGTGCAACCTATCAGGGCCACCAGGCTGATGCTGCGCCAGGCAAGCTACCACCTCTAATCCAGATGTCTTTGCTAGACAACATACCTCTGTCTGCGTCCCCTGAATCTGTCGGTATCTATTTTGGGTGACACTCCAAAGCAGAGTATATATAATCATATTTCAACTTTTGGACCATTTATCCAGATGGATTAATTTCCCACAGTAAATATTGCAATGTGTTTGTAGATCATAAGTCTGGCAGCAGCGAGGCAGAGGACCCAGGGGAGCCTGTTTCCCAGTGCACATCTGCACAGAGCTGCTAGAAGGCGAGAGCAGCTGAAACAAAAGGGGCGACTCAGGAGTAAGGCTGGGAGGTGATTGCCTGTCCCATAAGGGACAAAAGTCAGACCTCAATGATAAACTCTTTGCAGGAAGCAAAGTAGTTCGAGTTCAGAGTCCTCCTTGAAGCTCTGTGTACTTTGGTTGGTTTTTTTTTCTTGTACATTGGTTGATTTCTTTTCTAGTTAATTGGATACTTCTGGTTTTGGCAGCATTCCACAGAACTGAAAGGTGTGTGCTTATCTTGGGGAACTATTTGAATGAAAACAATTCCCAGCGTTGCAATACAATAGGTTTTGCTTTTAAAACAAGTTTGTGAATAATTATGGTTTACGAAGCCTGGGTCGGAACAGGTAGTCGTTGACTTACAACATTTTGTTTAATGGACCATTTGAAGTTACGACGACACTGAAAAAAGTGACGTATGTTTTTCACACTGAACCACCACCATCGCAGCCATCCCCGTTATCGTGTGATCAAAATTCAGATGTGATTTACATCGGATGCTTGATGACCGACTGGCATTTATGATGGTCATATCTGTGGTGGTGGCAGCGTCCCCTTCTGAGAAGCAAAGTCACTGGGGAGGAAGCCAGATTCATTTAACAAAAAGGTTGCCAACGAGGGCAGTGATTCACTTAAAGAAGGTGGCAAGGAAAGTCGTAAAATGGGGCAAAACTCACTTAATACATGTCTCACTTAGCAACATGAATTTTGGGGCTCGATTAAGTTGAGGATTACCTGCACTGTGTAATGTTCCAAAGCAGATTTTTCCATCACAAATGGAAGTATTTCAGCTGCCAGTTTCTGTCCTTGGAAACGTCATTTACCGGGCTGGCTTGCTGAGAAAAAAAACCCACAGTGCATGGAAACTCTTTAAGAAAACTTTGACTCCATGCCTTGCAGCGTTTCAAAATAAGAAAAAAAACACTTTCCTTCCTGCTGATTGTTTCTTGTTTCATAAATGGAATTTTTTGGTAAATGGTCTTTAATACAAATATGCTACAAACCACACTACTTATCATGCTCCAGGGTTAATTGATTTTATTCACCTAACTGGCCCTTGTTGCCTTGCTCAAAATTCCCCCTTCCCAGAAAACAACATTTCAAAAGTAGAACCACAAAACAAGAACAACAGCCCAAACAGACAGGTGAGGGAGGATCTGCCTCTCTTTCTGAAGCCACCTGCCTGTTCAAGGAAGATCCTGCCAAAAGGATCTAGTAGATAAACTGATGAATGAATTTCTCCAGCTTCTTTTGGTTTTCTTGGGCAGTGAAAGGGTCAGAGAGATGAAGGAGAGGTCCGTTGTCTTCCGTCGCTTCCTTGAACACCTGAAAGAGAAATCAGGTGAGAATCCTTTTTTTCCCCAGAGAGCAGATGGCTGGGGGACCGATACATATACAAGGCTTGCCTAATCGGCATTAATTAATCCATTAATGCTGATGAGGGAAGCTTTGTATATGTGTCGGTCCATCAAATAATCCATTAATTAATCCAATTGATTAATCCAGGTAGGGAGAGAAGGAAGGGATAGCAATAGCACTTAACATTTATATACCTTTCCAGCCCTCTCTAAGCAGTTTAGAGAATCAGCTTCTTTTCCCCCAACAATCTTGGTGCTCATTTGACCCACTTCAGAAGGACAGAAGGCTGAGTCAACCTTCAGCCAGTCAGGACTGAACTGGCTATGGGCAGAATTAGCTTGCAATACAACACGCTAACGACTGCACCAACATGGCTTCCTTCCTTCTCTTTGTTTTCCTTCCTTCCTTCCTTCCTTTCCTCTCTCCCTCCCCTCCCAAGCAATAGCACTTATATCCTGCTTCCCAATGGTTTTATAGTCCTCTCTAAGCGGTTTGCAGAGTCAGGCTCTTGCCCCCAACAATCTGGGTCCTCATTTTACCCACCTCAGAAGGACGGAAAGTTGAGTCCATCTTGAGCCAGTCAGGACTGAACTGCTGGCTGTGGGCAGAATTAGCCTGCAATACTGCATTCTAACCACTGGGAAGGAAGGAAGGAAAGGGAGGAAGGGAAGGGAAGGGAAGGGAGGAAGGAATAGCAACAGCACTTGGACTTATATGCTGTTTCACAGTGCTTTTCAGCCCCCTCTAGGCAGTTTACAGAGTCAGCTTCTTGCCCCCAACAATCTGGGTCCTCATTTGACCCGCCTCGGAAGGACGGAAGGCTGAGTCCACCTCATGTCCTTGGTGATGAGATATCAGTGGATGGCGGGAATTAAAAAGCCACCCCCTTTAAACATAGGCCTCACCCTGAAACCTAATCACTCCGTCCTCCCAGTGCTGTTCTTTAAAGAGGAAAAAAAAACCCCCACTGAATTTCTGAAAAGCTCCACGCAGGACTTCTGAGGCTTTGCTGTCAAGGTTTTTTGCTTTGCCACCTGGAGAATCTCAAGCTCTTACCCCTAATTCTTTGCAGATGCGAACAGAAGTGGCAGCCAAGCTCCCGTTGGCACATTCTGAAAAGGAAGCAAAAGAAATGGCAGGAAATAGTTTGGATGCATCTTTAATTCTCAGAATGAAAGATCTTATACTGAACTCGGTCCAGACTGTCCACCCAAAGGGAGTCACAACTATCAAGGTTCCTGCCTGATCCCAGCACTGACCCTATTTTTAACCAAGCTAGTATACTCCGGTCAAAGATTACTCCCCTTTCTATCTTACAGCTGTTGAGGTTTTAAGATTTAAGAGCTGACCAGCAGCAGTAATAGCTGCCAGATGCTGTAAGACTGGCTGATGCAATTGAGAATGATTCAGCATAGCATGGGTATTTTCCTTTAAGACTGGGGGAAATGGGTTCTATCCCTTTAAGAGGCGTTTATATAAAAGCAGCCATTCGAGGGCACGTTTTCTCTCCTTGTGTCTGATATTCATTGCAGAGTTCTCCTTCTGTTAAGAAGAGTTAAGAAGAAAGTTTGCTTACAGAGAAGGTATTTTGCCTACCATGTATATTTCTGTATAGAACTGTTGTGTATAACTGTTGTATGTTAAATGTCTTAAGTCTCTGTGTGCTGTGTTTTGCTCTTGGATGATCTGGGTGTGCAGACTCACCAAAAGAACCGTCCTCTCGTGCCAACCTCACCAACTCCCGCTGCAGCTTCTCCATGAACTGAGATTCTACAGGGAAAAAAGGAGAAAAAAAAATACTGCAGGAGGAATTCATAATTCATACCTAATTCTCCGAGGTTTCAAACAACGGAGGAAGAGATGTCAGAAGACTTTTTATTTTTGAAAGAAAAGACCCCAAAATAGAATAGAACAGAAGGATGAAACTTTTATTTGTCACTTTGAACATAACACCAATCGGCATACCTTAAAGTGAAATTTCGTGGCATTCAGCTCTCAAAGGGTCACCACTTCCAATATACACTACGTAACCATGACAGAATGGATGGACAGATGGATGAATGAATGGAGGGAGAGAGAAAGAAAAAAGGAAGGAAGGAAAGAGAAAGAAAGAATATATCCACATATATTTGCTGCGGTGGTGCAGTGGTTAGAGTGCAGGTTACTTCTGCTGATTGCCAGCTGCCTGCAAGTCTCACCAGGCTCAAGGTTGACTCAGTCTTCCGTCCTTCCAAGGTCAGTAAAATGAGGACCCAGATTGTTGGGGCGGGGGGGAACAAGAGGCTGACTGTAAATCGCTTAGAGGGGGCTGTAAAAGCACTGTGAAGTGGTATGTAAGTCCAAGTGATATTGCCCTTCGTTCCTTCCAGTGGTTAGAATGCAGTATTGCAGGCTAACTCTACCCACTGCCAGCAGTTCGATCCTGACCAGCCCAAAGTCGACTCAACTTTCCATCCTTTTTGAGGTCAGTAAAATGAGGACCCAGATTGTTGGGGAGGGCAAGAGGTTGACTCTGTAAACTACTTAGAGAGGGCTGTAAAAGCACTGTGAAGTGGTATATAAGTCTAAGGGCTACGGCTATATTATATGACCCAGAGAAACAACATCTAGTTTGGATGCATACATGTATATGGCGAGAAAAATGAATCTTGCGAATTAGACCTCTCATTCTAAGGGACTTTGCTGAGCTCTCACCCAACCTGGAACTGTTTTACTTGCCTCCCCATTCCTCCCCAAAAAACTGGCTGTGGAACAGAGGCAAACAAGACCTTGGGCCAATGGAAGGCTCTGATGTCCCCTTATCACAAAGGCCTTCCACAGCTGTCAATGCCCACCTGCTCTGGCAACAGCTACCTGCCCTTCAGGTACACAGAGAGCGACCCAACGCTTCAGAAGTCAACTCCACACCCAAACTTCGAAAATTATGGCTGCCCTTGTCCCAATCAGAGGAACCCAAGGTGTGAGACCCACCTGGCTGAGGGAAATCCTGTTCTTGAAGGAAGACAGCAGCTCTCTCCAACGTCTTCAGCAGAGGGCCAAGGAGGCCACAGAGGAAGACAAAGAGGTTGGAGCAACTTTCCGATTGACTTACCTAAAGGAGTGAGGAAAAAAAGGATTGAACTATGGACCTGAATCATAGAAGGAAAAGAACTTACAGCTTCATCTTTATTTAGTTTAGTTTTTAGTTTAGTTTAGTTTTTAGTTTAGTTTAGTTTTTAGTTTAGTTTATTAGCATTGTACCTAATTGTAACAAAATTAAATACCATCTTCAGAGTAACTTATGACTATGAAAATAAACAAAAACACACATCCTGCATATTCTATGTAATTGAATTGAAAACCCCTGATATTGCATTAATATTGCACTTTAATATTAATATAAATATTTAATATTAATTAAATAATTATTGATAATAATTTATTATCCCAAATGGGGAAATAGTTGACCATCTCACAGGTGACTTTTACTTGGGACTATCCCAGCTGAAGAGGGGCGAAAACTGACCTCTATTCCAGGGGTCTCCAACCTTGGCCACTTTAATACTTGTGGACCTCAATTCCCAGAGTTCCTCAGCCAGCCATGAATGATAAGAGTTCAAAGAGACCAGAAGGGTCATCTAAAGCAGAGGTCTCCAACCTTGACAACTTTAAGACTTGTGGACCAACTCCCAGAATTCCTCAGTTAGCCATGAATGATAGAGCTGGAAGAGACCAGAAGGGTCATCTAAACCAGGGGTCTCCAACCTTGACAATTTTAAGACTTGTGGACCAACTCCCAGAATTCCTCAGTCAGCCATGAATGATAGAGTTGGAAGAGACCAGAAGGGTCATCTAAACCAGGGGGTCTCCAACCTTGACAATTTTAAGACTTGTGGACCAACTCCCAGAATTCCCCAGCCAGCAAGTTGAAGTCCACAAGTCTTTTTTTAAAGTTTTTATTTTTATTTGTATATAAGAACAAAACAAAACCATCTTTCAGTTATACTGTGTGTCAACTGCGTACATAGATCTTGTGCACATATTAATATTTGTATACATTTCTTACTAAGTTTACATTCATATTACAGCCTATTCAGCATTATATATCATTATAACAATATCATTTAATTCCTCACTTTATTTTCCAGCCATTTATAACATAAATCCCAAATCATATAATATTCCATTTCTTCTTCTTCTCTGATTGCCAATGTTGAAGTCCACAAGCCTTAAAGTTGCCAAGGTTGGAGACCCCTGGGTTAGAAACCCCCAGTATCTCTTCCAGCCCCATGGTTCTACGATAGGGGATTGGAGGCTAAAACATATAAAGAACGGTTGCTGGAACTGGGTATATGTCAGGTTTCCAAGTGATGAAGCCCATTCACAAAGAAAGAAGCAAACTCCATCTTCTGTTGGAGTATATTCATGAACTGGAACAGAGTTTAGTAACCAGGTCAGCCAATGAGAGCTGAATTTGGGGCTGAAAGAGAGAAACTGACTGGCTTGCTGAAATTGAATTGAAACTGGAGCTGTATGTAACATCTTTGCTTGTTAAAACTTTTCACCGTTGGAAGAAACTACTGGCATTGTAGATTTACTTATTTTACATAAAAGGAAGTTATTGAATCCAGCTGAGGTGTGTTTTCTGGACTTGAATTTATGCTGAAAACTCTTAACATCTTCCAAAACGAATTTCTTTTCTTTTCGAAGGTGGGTTTTGCTTATTTCTTTTTGAATGGGCTTCATCAGTTAGAAACTTGACATTATGTCTCGTTTAATGAAGAGAAGGACCAAGGGCGACATGATAGCAGTCTTCCAATATCTCAGGGGCTGCCCCAAAGAAGAGGGGATCAAATTATTCTCCAAAAGCACCTGAAGGCAGGAAGCAACGGGTGGAAACTAATCCAGGAGAGAAGCAACTTAGAACTAAGGAGAAATATACTGACAGTTAGAACAATTCATCAGTGGAACAACCTGCCTCTGGAAGTTGCAAATGCTCCAACACTGGAAGTTTTAAAAAAGATGTTGGATAGCCATTTGTCTGATTTGGTAGAGGGTTTTCTGACTGGGCAGGGGGTTGGGCTAGAAGACCTCCAAGGTCCCTTCCAACTCTGATATTCTATTCTAATCTAGGTTTCAAGAAGAAGGCAACAAGGTGCTGTGGAAATTCTGTGCCGCCTCCTTCAAGAGATGCCTTTTGGTTCCCAGGAGGTGGCACTGTCTAACTCGGAAGCTGCTGGGTGGGCCAGGAAAGGCAGATGCCCAGGAAGGAAGCTTGCCAGCCGCCCCCCTCCGCCCCCCCCCAGTTCAGCCCCAGCCCCTTAATTACAGAGAGATTGGCTCCTTCTTGAAAAGAGGGAAGGAGGTTTCAAAGCAGCAGCCCACACAACTGGCATTTAAAGAGACAGGTTGCTAGCTCGGGACGCGTCATGCGTGTGCCAAGGAACAAAAGGAAGGAGAATTGATACGATAATTTGATGTTCTTTTTCACAAAGAGGAAGGCTGAGGAAGAAGCCTTCAGGACCAGGGTGTGTGTGTGTGTGTGTTGTGTGGTTTTCTCCTTTCTTCCCACGACTTGGAAAAGAGGCTTGCAAGGAAATGTGACAACTGCATCCTTTCCCTTCGTCCTTGGCATGTGCATCCAAGAGTGAGGACGTCCACCCTGAGAAAGTATGTGGTCCAACTCAAACGCTCTCGAAAAACACCTCGGCAACGCTTCATGTGAAAAGGGAAGAGCTGGGATCAGGGTGGGACCTTTTTCTTTCTTCTTTGCATGGGAAAGTCACTTCCAGCCTGACCCTACCACAGCCAGCATCTTTTAGTAAACCTATCCCTGCAACCAAATGGGAGTCGAGGGTCTTTTTCTCCTAAGGGGCCAGACTGGGACAGGCCTGACACCATGCTTCCTTCTGCTCTCCTGTTGTGGTTAACCGGCAGCAGGTGGGGATGGCTGAGGAGAACGAGGACTCAGATGAGGGGCCGGGACCATCAGGGAGTGGACTGCTGCCTTCAGAGATTGTAGGGGCTGGCAGCAGCGATGAGGAGGTTCCCGAGGAGCCTGTGCCCAGTGTGCGTAGGGCTGCTTGCAGGAAAGAGCAGCTGCAGCAGCACAGGCGCCTCGGGAGTAAGGCTGCAAGGGAATGGTCCCTCCTTCAAGAAAATAAAAGCCAGCTGTGAATCCAATGTTCTTTGCAGGAAGCAAAGACGTTTTGAAACTCAGCCTCGTGGATATTACAGTATCTTAAGTTGGTATTTGAAGACTCTTGTGTTGTAAAATATCTCTAGATAACCTTATCTGTTATTCTTGACAGCCTCGCACAGTTTCGCCGAGGCTTGTGCTTATCAAAGTTAATTAGTTTGCAGCAGCCTTTTAACCGGGGATTTGTAAGAATCACTAAAAGGTTTGTATTCCCTTTGGTTCGTGTTTGTTTTATTGGAAAAGGGTTTGGGTCAGGACAGGGTGGGACCTTTTGGTATCTTCTTTGCATGGGAAAATCACTTCCAGCCTGACCCTACCGCAGCCAGCATCTTTTAGTAAACCTATCCCTGCAACCAAATGGGAGTCGAGGGTCTTTCTTTCCTAAGGGACCAGACTGGGACAGGCCTGACACCACACTTCCTCCTGCTTTCCCCTCTTTGCTTACCCACTTCCCTTAAATTCTTTCCATCGCCATCAGCATGGATTCCATTCATACCGATGCTGTCCTGCAAGGGTATCATCTCCACCCAGGCTCCTAATATTTTCAGGCTGCCCGCACAGCCTGCCAGCAAGTGTACGAGACTCTTATCAAGGCCCCTTGGGTCCATGTCTTGCTCCATATCCTACCGACACCAAGATCTAGCAAGGACCTCCAAGTGAGATCGGTAAGTGAGCACAGAGAAAAAGGACCGACTCCTCCTCTCCCCCCCCAACCACTGAGCAGGGAGGATCCATACTTTGAAGCATTGCTTCTCAGCCTCGTCCTGGCCATCAATGTCAACAAAGTCTTCCGTTGCCTTCCATAGAAACTTCTCGGTGAAGCCTTTCTGGACCGTGTCACACATGAAGCAATCGCTGGGCACCTGCAGGGGAGAAAGGAGGGAGAGGTGCCCATCAGCTCCAGGCAACGGGAAGCGAGGGGAGCCCTTGAGTAAAGTCATGGGTCCAACTGTGAGCCCCAAACAACCCGATAAGAAAAGTCGCTTTTCTCTTGCATTCACTTTCAGCCAAAGGCCTGGCAAACAGTCTTTCAAGGGTGTGATTAGGAACACAGACCTTATCTAGCCTGGAGAGCTGCCAAGTAAATATTTCCAAACGCAGTGCTGACAAGGAAGGGCTCAGCACAGAGTCCCTGAGATGCACAGACAGATTTTCACACAGCTGCAATGAACAATCGTTTCCTGCAAAAGCCCCCTCCCCTTTTGGTCCTCTTTTCATCCCTAGGAGAGGGGCCATTCACTGTTCCCCAGTGGCCTTACTCCCACATCGACCCTGAGTTCGTATTTATTTCCTTCTTCTGGCAGCTCTGCACAAGCACAGGCTGGGAACAGGCTCCAGTTGCTCCCCTATCTCATTGCTGTCCAACTCCAAAGGCAGCTGACAACTGCCAGACTGCCCTGGCCCCATTTCTGCTTCTGACACAGAGCCCTCGTCCGAGCCTTCCCCAGCCTCCAGGACCAGCCCACATTCCTCCTCAACCTCCTCACTGTCCGACTCTGCTGTCAGCTGCACTAGCCGCCGGCACACAACAAATGATGGAAGAGATTTCCTTACCTCCTCAGCCACTAGCAGTCCAGACTCCACCAGCTTGTCCACAGTATGCTGACAATAGTAGTGCACAGACTCGCAAGGCTGGGAGGAAGCATGAAAAGGGATGAGTGCCAACCTGAGCTGGCCAATGTACCTCCCTTGCAAGAGAATGAATGATTCAAAAATTCTGGGCATCTCCCACCTCTGTGATCTTCAACTGATTTATTACAATGCTTGCCATCCCTTCATGTTAACAACAACAAAAAAGGCTACAATCTATAATTAAGAGGGGTCAGCAAGATGCACCAAGGTGGCCCCCAAATACAGAAGTGTGGGTGTAAGAGGAAATAAAATCTATGTGGGAGGGGCCTGATCAACTTCATAGAATCACTGTTTTCTTGGAGGTTTATATGAGAATCACTACAGATTTTTAGCTATACAATTTGGGATGAACACCCTTGGCCTGGGGTGAGAATAGGAATGGATTTCCAGAGGGAAAAAAATTCCAGACCTCAGGAACCATTTGCACCATTCAGGTGACCCTGAGGACAAAGATACAACTTCAAGTGGCCTCAACGACCCTCCAAAAGGATGCAAATGACCAGCTGTCTGCAAGGAATATAAATCCTTCCATTTCTCCCCTATCCAGTCAGAGCTGAAGGAGCTTCTTGGATGAGAAGCAAAATGTCTTCAAAAGAAAAAAAACTAGAAAGTCCAGCTGCCTCCTGAAAAAAGCACCTTTGGGGTAACCATGACCTGGATGGCTGCAAATCTCTACAGACTTTTAGCTATACAATTTGGGATGAACCCCCTGGGAATGGTGTGGGAGTAGGAATGGAGGGAAAAATGGCAGACTACAGGAACCAGGAGCACCACTCAGGAGACCCTGAAGACACAGATAAACCTCCAAGTGGCCTCAATGACCCTCCGAAAGGATGCAAATGACCAGCTGTCTGCAAGGAGTATAAATCCTTCCATTTCTCCACCATCCAATCAGAGCTGAAGAAGCTTCTTGGATGAGAAGCGAAACGTCTTCAAAAGAAAAAAACAAGTCCAGTTGCCTCCTGGAAAAAAAAAAACCAACCACCTTTGGGACAACCATGATCTGGAGGACTGAGAATCTCTAGAGATGTTGTAATGACTGTCACCTGAAAATGCATTGTAAGTAATGAATAACCTTCTTGCAAGTGAAGATGTACATTTGTTAGTCACAGGCAGCTTAAGAGCCATAGCTGATAATTCATGCCTCCTCAGAGGCGTAGCCCAATGACTCAAAGCAGGCAACTTTCTCCAAGAGGTCAGAAGTCACGGACACCCCTTTGCTCTAACTCACAAAACCTGCCTGAGCAGTTGTTAACGTGGCAAATCTAAATCTCTTCCTACTTTAAAAAGGAAAAAACTGTTTCCAGAGTCCTTCAGGAAGGATGCAAACACAAAAGGCTTCCCCAAATTCCTAAAAACAATAATTCACAGAGCTGTAAAACAAGAGTAGTTGCTACACTTTCCCAGCTCCACGAGCCCCTCTTATTCTACTCAAGGGGTTTTTCCAACCTTGGGAACTTTACAACTTGTGGACTTCCGACTCCCAGAATTCCTTAGAAGTAAAAAAGAGCAGCCAGAATGTTGGGGACTGAAATCCACAAGTCGTAAAGCGTCGAATTTGGACTGTATTTTCTTTTTTAAAACTGCAGATGGAAGCATATTACTATGAATAGCCGTAAGAGCCCTTCGGTGTATGTTGGGAGGGACGAAAAGGAACCAATACGCAGTGACAGGCGTTTGGGTCTTTTTTAAAAAAATCTGCATTAGGAGTATCCATCAGCCGTTGCAAAATGAATTTAGCTCTCAAGTTAAGTCCTCAACTTATAACCATTTATTCAGGGATCAAAGTTACAATGGTACTTTAAAAAGTGACTCAAGGCTGGTTTTCATGCAATCATTGCACATCCCCAAGGTTTTATATTTATCAACCGATGGATTTATTACTATAAGATCATTACAGAAATTGCAGCATATAACAGAGTTGGAAGGGACCTTGGAGGTCTTCTAGTCCAACCCCCTGCCTAGGCAGGAAACCCTATACAATTTCAGACAAATGGTTATCCAGTCTCTTCTTAAAAACCTCCAGTGATGGAGCATCCCACAACTTTTGAATGCTTGCAAGCTGTTGCAAGATATCAGAGAATCTCTTGCCAAAATAACACACATTCTACCTTCCTTTGATTTGCAATTTTTATTCTTTGAAAAGCAGAAGGTTCATTGAATCCTTAGCTTGATGGGCTGCATTTGCAGGACAACATAAACCACGGAGTAACCAGAAAATTATAAAACACGCTAAAATGAGATTTTTTTTGGGGGGGGAGGGAATGATGGTTTTGATGCAAATCCCCAGGAAGTCGATGAACATTCTCGCCATCTAGATTGCGTGATGGCACCTGTACTTCTTTCCCCTTTTTATTTGAAATGTTTCACTGCTTATTCAAAAAAAAAAAAAAATGAAAATAAAAATGCTTCTTCAGATAAGCAGCAAAATGTTTCAACCCAGAAAGGAAAGAACACGACACAACAAATCCCCGTCATAATCTGATTCCGAGGGGGAGGCTGAGCAGCTGGCAGGGAGGAGGAGTGTGGCTCCATTGGTTGTGGGGGGACTGGGGAAGAGCAAAATCCGGTTGGGCAGAGCAGAGAAGGGGTAGAAC
Organism: Hydrophis major; assembly: GCA_033807585.1. Taxonomy (NCBI): domain Eukaryota; kingdom Metazoa; phylum Chordata; class Lepidosauria; order Squamata; family Elapidae; genus Hydrophis; species Hydrophis major. Next base: position 9,710,941 of record CM066334.1, read on the forward strand.
AAGGGAGAGGGAATTCAGAGGAAGACCCAGGCCCATCCCCTCTTCATCCTAGGGCACGCAGGGAAGAATGGAGAAGGGAGCAACGTGGGTTGCCTGGCTTACGGGGGAGGAAAGGGCCCTGATTCTCTTCATTGGCTGCAACTCGGAACACAGTGTATAAAAAGGGAAGCTGCGCACAGCAAGGGGTTGGGAGCAAACATGACTTTATCTGGTATTCTTGAAGCTTATCTGTGTTCCTGGCGTCTTCCCAACTGTGTGAGTTTTGCTGTGCTTTCAAGTCTGACATTCCTTCTCCTGCCCTGTCAAGTTAATTACTTCAGTTTGGCTTGTTTGGATTTTAAGTTACAGTTTGTGTTTACCATGTTTTGGATGGAATTTTCTACAGTTGAAGGAGAGTTTTTCTCCAACCTGGACATTGGGGGCAAAGTTGGAGATAATAAAGGGACTCATGTTGCTTATCTGACTCTGTTGCCTTTGTGCCACGCCTCTTTGGGTCATCACCCCCCCCCAGAAGAACGTCTGCCAAATAAGACAAATATCTCCTACCTGCCGTAGAAGGAAATCTTTGGGCAACAGCTGAACTAGCAGGACAGACTTGTTATGAAGTTCTTCGTGGGTCAGGACGAAATTCCCAAGCTGCTCAGGGCTTCCCAAATATGGAATCACCTCCATCAGAAGAGCATTGATGGAACAAGCTGCCAAAAAGATTGAAGGTGGGTGAGTAAACCCTGAGTGAGCCCCTCTTTACACCACCATGTTCATGTAATTAGCAACACACCACATAGGTGCCATCAAAGTTTAGGAGGAATGAAAAAGGTCTTTGTTGACTCTCTGAGCATCGGACACACAAACACACCTGAGCCAGAGGGTGTGTTTCCTTTCCTTGTTCGCAAGGCAGCTGCAGATCAACCAACCAACCAACCAACCAACCAATCAGAATAGAGCTGTAAGGGAACTTGGAGGTCTTCTAGTCCAGTCCCCTACTTAAGCAGGAGACCCTAAATCAGGGGTCTCCAACCTTGGCTCCTGGAAGCCTGGTGGACTTCAACTCCCAGAGTTCCACAGCCAGCAAAGCTGGCTGTGGAATTCTGGGAGTTGAAGTCCGCCAGGCTTCCAGGAGCCAAGGTTGGAGACCCCTGCCCTAAATCATCCTGGACCAATGGCCGTCCAGTCTCTTCTTGAAATTTCATCTCCAGTGATGAAGCACTCACAACTTCTGGTGGCAAGCAGTTCCACTGGTTAGTTTCTCCTGAACTCCAGGTCACTTAGCTTGATTTTCAGGGCCTTTTGATCATAGTTACCTCAATCGACCATGAGCCAGATACTATGAGAACCTGGGATTTACCTCCGATAGCTTCCTGGATGAAGACGGGCAAGAGGGCCGTGCTGTGGTGGCCCAGCTCCTTGATGGCCGCCTCGGTCTTCTTGGGCACCACCAACATCTCTCCCAACGAGAGGCTGTAGAGGGTCACGCAATCCCGCAGCAGGGAGAGGCCATGCCACAGCACGTCACGTACCCGGCCAGAAAAACCCACATCATAGTTACGCATCAAGACTTCGTCGGTGATCCAGACGAAGTCTTGCATCAGTCGAGAAAGAAAAACTCCCTGGTGTACGCAAGGAAGGAAGTAAAGGCAGGAAAACAAACCCGTTACAGATGTCTAGCAATTTCTCCGCTTAACTTGCAATCATCTGATGGGTTTGGGACCAGAGGTGGGATATTCAGCCGGTTCGGACCGGTTCTGGAGAACTGGTAGCGGAAATGTTGAGTAGTTTGGAGAACCAGCAAATCCCACCTTTGAGTGGCCCCGCCAACCCCATCTATTCTCTGACTCCCATCGAGTCCCAGCTGATCGGCTGGGTCTCCTTTGGTTGCCCTGCCCAGGAGAACAGAGCTGGAAAGCAGGTTAGTCGGGCGGCGAGGGAATGAGGATTTTGCAGTATCCTTCCCCTGCCACGCCCAACAAGCCACAGCACTCCCACCAAGCCACACTCACAGAACCGATAGTTCCCCATGGATTGCCCTAGAATCCTTAATGTGAAGCAACTAAGTTTTGAACAGATGTTGTTGCCCTTGTCACAGCTACCAAAGGAATTTAGCCTAGTCGATTTTAATCCACTCCTGGGATCACAAGTCAGGTGAGAAGTAGTTCAGCTGAAGATTTCCTTCAAGGACTGGTCCAGTTTGGGGCATCACACTTTGAAGGATGGTTCAAGGATGCCAGAGATAAGAAAGGAAGCACAGAGTCCACAGTCCTAGAAGGAGAGCTGAGTGTGTTTAACCTTGGGAGGAGGGGCAGATGAAGAAGCTCAGGAGATAGAGCAACTCACCTGAGGTCCTACCGAGCAAGCCCTTTCCTTTCATCTCCAAGGTCCCTAACCCTAACTCGGTTCCTGGGAGAAAGTGGGAATTTCACCATGACCCTTTTACTTCCCATTCTTACCTCTTGGTGCATGTGTAGCAGGAGTGCAGAGAGGATGTGGACTGCCATGATGGCCGAACACGATACACCTGCTAGGAAGGTTGAGAGTGGGCAGAGTTACATTTTTCAGGGTTGTTATAACTTTGACTGGTTACTTTTAACATAATGCTCTAGGCCAGGGGTCTCCAAGCTGGGCCACTTTAAGGCTTGTGGACTTCACCTCCCAGAATTCCTCAGCCAGCCATGAATGATAGAGTTGGAAGAGACCAGAAGGGTCATCTAAGTCAGGGGTCTCCAACCTTGGCAACTTTAAGACTTGTGGACTTCGACTCCCAGAGTTCCTCAGCCAGCAAAGCTTAACTTTAAGAAAACCTGTTTTCTCCTTCTTAGCCAAAGCCATTAAGAGTGTCAATATTACACAATTTGGGATAACTGGTATCAATAGATAGATAATAGGAATAAGAAATGTATAAATCAGAAGAAGATATAAATATGTATATGTATATAACTAATTAGAAATGTATGGAAATGTATGAATATAACCAAGATTTTTTTAGTACTATCAAAGAAGATTGGGATTTGTAAAAAGTTTTTTTTAGATTTATTTGTATTTTAATGTTTCGAACTTCAATAGAGGTTTAAAAAAAGAAAAAGAGTCTCAATATCATTTTTATATTGTGGTGACCCAAATTGAATGCAATCTTCCAAGTGTGGCCTTATCAACGCATTATAAAGTGGTGCAAATATTTTAGGTGATGTTGATTCTGCTGTTGATGCAAGCTAGGATTGCATTGGCTTTTTTGGGCCAAAAAAATCAATATTTTTTTTTTTAAAGGAAAGGATTTATCTCAGTAAGGTACGCTTTTTCTCTCCGGCAACATTCATCCTCCTGAATCGTAAAAGGAGAAACGGTGAACGTGTGCTCATAAACCATTATGAGAGAGAGAGAGAGAGAGAGAGAGAGAGAGGAGAGAGAGAGAGAGAGAGAGAGAGAAGCTGAAATTATTATACTAAAGTAACTGATAATTGGGAAGTTACCGCCACACTCGGAGAACAGCAATAAACTCAAAAACACACCTTGACACATGAACCCCATCTTTTATGTAATGGAGGCTCTTAGGCGACTGAGTGGGTTATTCCAAGTGCTCCTGTTTTGTTCTGACCCAGCTCCCCAAACACAACAAACCCTCTGAAGTGAACTAAAAAGATTCCTTTATTAGGAGCGCCGGCAGCCTTGGCAAGAAGGCTAACAAGTCTGTCCGTCCGTGAGATGAATAGTTCTCTGCCACATCTATTTATCTCCCTCCCCTGCCTTTGATCCCCAGAGCTAGGGAGGGGCTTTGCTAGCAGTGATGGCTCTTCTGTCCCAAGGACCGGCTTATAGATTTCCATTGCTCTCCTCTCCTCTGCCTTCTGCGCAGCCACACGTTGGGCACTGGACCCAGTGTCAGGACTCGGACAAATCCACCCCCATTCAAATTATAAGTCTCTAGCCGCATCTCTCTGAATAAAAAATATTGATTTATTAGGAGTTAACATGTCAGTGTTTCCTGGGTGTAGCCGACTCTGAGATACATCATTCATTTCACCTTTGACCCTGGTCTCCCCCCCCCCAGATGTATATTCTTCAATGGGACACATCCATAGCAAAGAGTCATCCATCATATTCTCCAATAACAATCTTGTGCTCCAGAAGCTTTGCCTGCCTAGCAGTTACCTGAAGCATTTGAGGAATGCACAACTTTCCCCCCTCCCTTTCTGCTGGCAACTAAAAAGACCAAAGAAGTATTTTTTTTTTTCTTCCTCATCAGCCACCTCCAGACCTGGGGGGCTGTTGACTCTCATCTGTGATGGCTGGGGAAAATGGGAATTGTAATCTAGGCATCTGGAGGGCATGAGCTACAGACTCCAACCTGGTGCAAAAGAAGGCCAGCTATCAACTCATCAAATATTTCTCTGGTCTTTTTAAAGTTGCCAATGCCAACAGAAAGGGAGGGGGGAGCAGTGCAGCAGCTTGCAAAACTGAAAGTGCATTCCATAAATGTTTGCAAAGATAGTAACTAGGTGACTGAAATTTCTGACGTGGAAAATTCTAACTGGAGAGCCTGATTGATGACTCTGGGCTATGGATGTGTCCCATTGGAGAATATGAATTACGATACACCCAGGGAGTGGGAGGAAACCAGGGTCAAGGGTGACAGTGAATGATGTGCCTCAGAGTCGGCTACACCCAAGCAGTGCTGGACCTTTTAAATCCCAATAAATCCTTTTGAAGCTCTGGAAGTTTGGCTCAAGACTCTTGATTTAAATGTGGGTAACTGCCGGAATCCTGACACCAGCCTTTATTTTGGAATGAATCAACTGTTTTTCTGATGACACGGGCTGGACAACTTCAGCAAACAACATGAAAAGTGACAACTTCCGGGCACCAATTCCTGCCAGCAGGTGAGACGGGGCAACAACTTACCACTCAAAGTGTGGAGGCTCAAATTGTCCAGCAAAACCTGTTCTTCTATGCTGGTCAGGGGCACAACATCTTGAAAGCTCGTAGGCCAACATTCCACTTTCTCACAATCCAGAATGCTGGGGCTATTAAAGCAGAGAATGAGGAGGTGGTCAACGGCAGCTTTTGGGATCAGTACGGCTTGTTTCTCCCTCTGTTCCTTTATCCATCCTTCTGTGATGACCTGGGGTGTGGCACAAAGGCAACCCAGCCAGAGAACAGGTATGAGTCCCTTTATTTGCTCCAACTTTGCCCACAACGTGCCGTTCACTCTCCGGCCAGCAGAAAAGCTCTCCCACGAACCTGCAACAGCCTCTGGTTGCAAATACTCTAATCCAAACGCTGTAAACAGACTGACTGCAATCAAGCACTCCAGCAGGGCAAGATAATGAGTCCAATCATTCCAGCAAGGCAAGATAAGCACACAGAAGCACAGCAATAATTCACAGACAGGAGCAATGGCAGGAATGTGGGCTAAAACTCACAACACTAGATGAATTCAGTGTTTGTTGCTGACAACCCCCCCCCCCCAACTGCCTCTCCTTTAAACTCCATCCCCAGGTGTGCCTTGTGAAGGAAATCAGGGCCCTTTCCTTCTTTGTAAGCCACATTGCTCTCTTCTCCATTCTTCCCTGTGTGCCCTAGGATGAGGAGGGAGTGTTCTGTTGTGTTCTGTTCTACCCTCTCCTCTCCTATTCTGTTTCTATTCTGTTCTGTTCTGTTCTATCCTCTCCTCTCCTATTTCTATTCTATTTCTATTCTGTTCTGTTCTATCCTCTCCTCTTTCTATTCTATTTCTATTCTGTTCTTGTTCTGTTCTGTTCTGTTCTCTTCTATTTCTCGCAACTTCCACCAACACATCTAGAAGAGACCTCTATCTAAGTGAACTGGAGCAACCTTTTTGAGCCCCTTTCTGCCTGCCTTCCTAGCAGCCAGCCAGATGTTGAGTCTTTTTAACTTGCAGCTGGGACTTTCACATCTTCCCAGTCTAGGGGGAGGGGTGGGTGGGCCAGCCATGGCCGCTTCTGTGTCTCCACAACTCTGGCGTAGACTTACCCCCTGCCGAGAATTTCGGGTAAGAGCAGTTCTCTCAAGGGCTTCCTGGAGCCACTTTGTCGGAAACACCTGTTGGTCACAAACTCCTAGAGAGAAAGCCAGAGAGTCTTGTTGGGAATCTCAACAGTCGGGAAGAACAATCAGTCCGTGAAACAGCTTCCCTTCAGAAGCGGTGGGTGCTCTCATCATTTGGAGGTTTTCAAAAGTTATAAAACATTTCTATGGTCATGTTAGAGTTGCCAATAGAAAGGGAGGGGGGAGAAGGGGGCTTGAAAGAGTAGTGTGGCAGCTTGCAAACTGAAAGTGCATTCCATAAATGTTTTCAAAGATAGTAACTAGGTGACTGAAGTTTCTGCTGTGCAAAACTCTAACTGGAGAGCAGGGTGGGCAGGGCCCCCCAGCAGCTGATCGTCGGAACAAACTGGTTTGCTCACATATGATACTTGGAGCTACTGGTTCCGCAGGCTGAACCAATAGCTCCGAGGATCATCTGTGAGAGAACCAGTTCGGTCCAACGAGCAGCTGCTGGGCCCTCCCGCCCACTCCGGCAATTGGGTGAATACCACCACTGATACGAATCCTATATTTATTCTAATATATTTATGGTCATATATTTATGGTCAGTTTTTTGCAAGTCTGATGGTGTTTCCACCAACCCCGTCACTAGGGTTTATTTTGGGGGAAGGGCTTATGTTAGGCACACGCTTTAAAAAAATCATGCTAGGGCTTATTTTCGGGATGGGTCTTATTTTAGGAGAAACATGGTTACCTGCAAAGAGAAGGGCTGAGCGAAGTCGATCCGGACGTAGCTCTGTCCACAACAAGCAGCTTGGCAGAGAGACCACACAGTGGCCCAGAGACCAAGAGTCTGGGTGGGGCTCTGGAAAACAGAAGAAGCAGTGCAGATGTCAGTTGTGGTCAACATTAGGACTTCCTTTGCCTGAGGAAACCCCCCAATTGTGGCTGAAGATCACTTGCTTGGCTTTAGTTTGGATCTGGACAAGACAGGGCAACAGAATTGGACAGAAACCTGTGGAAACCTGCCCCATGATAGGCTGCAGGTGAGAGGTCAGAATTTTAAAATCCTCCTTCAGGTATTTCTTGCAATGCTTGCTGACGTTTCATTACCAATCAAGGTAACCTCATCAGTGCTAACTAAACCCTAATCCTCACCTGCTAGCACTGATGAGGTTACCTAGTTTGGTAACGAAATGTCTGCAAGCAAACCACCTGTCAACTCGTAAAGCATTCCTATGCTCGTTTTCGAATTGCCGTAAGCAGGAGGGGGGGGGAACCTGAAGGAGCAGTACAGCAATTAAAACCAGAAGTACATTCCACACTTATCTTACAAAAATTGTAGCCAAGGCTACCGGATCTTCTGCCCCTGAATATCCTTCATTAGAGAATCTGATTTATGACACACAAAGCCTCTGCAGCCTTTGGAGGCTGAAAAACAGGGCCGTTTCGGCACTTCTGGTATTCCTGGAAGGCCCGTTTTTCGGCCTCCAAAGGCTGCAGAGGCTTCATTTGAGCCTCCAGAGGGCAAAACAGGCCTGCGCACCTGTGCAGTGAAGGTAAGGGGGAGGGTGTTGCGTGCGCATGTGCGGGGGGTCTGGGCTGCATTGCACTGTGGGTGCTGGCACACCTGCGTGTTTTCAGCACACCACAACATAAAGGTTTGCCATCACTGCCCTAAATCATTCTGGGCCAATGGCTGTCTAGTCTCTACTTGAAAGTCTCCAGTGATGGAGCATTCAAATCTTCTTGTGGCAAGCAGTTCCACTGGTTAGTTGTCCTCACTGTTAGGAAGTTTCTCCTTCATTCTACCTCGCTTAACCTGATTCTTGGGGCCTTTTGGCCGCAGCTGCTGTCCTTACTGTAAGGCATCCAGAAAGCATCCATGATATCAATCACTCTGAGACTTTTTCTCTCCAATTGATTTATTTAGGAACAGATCTGGCATGTCAAGGGCAATTTCCCAAAGTGAAACTATTTTCTTTTTTTTTTGGTAAAAGTTTTTATTGATTTTAACGACAGACAAAAAACATATAAGACATAAAACATAACATTACACGGCTGTGCGTTACACAGAATCCACCTTCTCTCCTCCCTTCTCTCCTCCCACTTCTACACTTCATAAATCACGAGAACCAATTAACTGCAACTGGAATTTCTTCATACGACATACAGAACAACTTTGAACTTTTCAACTCCTCCATCCCCCCCTTCCATGAAATGGGACAGCTGAATTTTAAAGCCGACACTTACCTCCTTCCCCTTGTGAATGAAGTCAGGAGTTCTCTCATAGGAGATGCCAACGGGCACTATCAGGATGTCTGGGATGGCCCTAGTGTAATAAGCACTGAGCACCAAGCTCAGCCAGGCTCTACCGGAGGGGGAGAGCTGCTGAGACCCAGAGGAGACCTCTTCCAAGAAGACCAGCAGGGGTTGCTTGGTCAGGAGGAGTTCTTCGACGTACTGCAATAAAAGACAGGAAGACTGTGGACATTCTTTCCTGCATCCACAGATTCATTGGCTCAAACCTTGAGAACCGGGGTTATCTCCCGACTTGGGCAACTTTAAGACTTGTGGACTTCAGTTCCTAGAATTCCTCAGCCAGCACGGCTGCACAAAAATAAAGACATGGCTATCTGAGGAATTCTGGGAGTTGAAGTCCACAAGTCTTAAAGTTGCCAAGTGTGGGGAGTCCTGCTTTATAAGCACCATATGCTCAGTGTTGTGCGATGATTAAAAATATAGAATAGAATAAGGGATAGAGCAGAATAGGGTAGGATAGGGTAGGATAGGATAGGATAGAATAGAATAGAATGAAAAATGGAATGGAATGGAATAGGATAGGATAGAATAAGGGATAGAATAGAATAGAACAGAACAGAGGATAGGACAGGACAGGATAGGATAGGTTAGGTTAGGATAGAATAAGGGATAGAATAGAATAAGGGATAGAATAGAGTAGAATAGAGTACAGTAGAATAGAATAGAATGATAGGATAGGATAGGATAGGATAGGATAGGATAAAATAGAACAGAACAGAATTCTTTATTGGACGAGTGTTTTTGGACAAACAAGGAATTTGTCTCCAGTGTGTAAGTTCTCAGTGTACATACAAACAATGAAGTGATAGGTCATAGGTCATAAATCACAGTTACACTCTTCATAAGCCATAAGATTCAAGACTCAGTGACATAAGATGCTAAAGGAATAGATAATAGACCATCTGGAGAGACAGCTACTATATAAAAAAACCTACAAGTCCACTTTATCAGATCCGATTATTACAGGCAGATTAGATGAAACTGCCCACATGCCCATCAAAGAGGATCAAGAGGGGACCAAAAAAAATCCTGCAGAAAGTCGAATGCAAAACATTCAAAGGATTTCTAACCCTTCTATGCCGACCGAACCCCTTGTGGGCCATTCACAACAGCTACAATTTTCCTTTGCGCGTCTCCTTTTGAAGAGCAGAAATGGCAACCTCAATTAAGCCCTGCAAGGAAGGAAGATCTCAGCTGCTCTTTTAACATTCTTCCTTCCTTCCTTCCATTCTTTTTTCTTTTTAAACAGCTTTGAAGGTAAGCTCACAAAGGGAGTGTGCTTGAACAACAGTTTCCAGAGACTGTGAAAGGCTCCCTGGGACTGTTCTTTGTTCTTCCCCACAGCTATGAGAACTTGAAAATTGCATCGTGGATTGTCCCAAAGGGGCTTTTTTTGCAAAAGGAAACTGGACTTTTCTTCATTTTTCTTCCTTGAAGACACTTTGCTTCTTAGCCAAGAAGCTTTTTAAGTTCTGAATGGAACAATTTATATTCCTTACAGTCATCTGGTCATTCTCCCTCCCCCTCCCTCTGTCTCTCTCTCTCCCTCTCTCTATGTGTGTCTCTCTCAATCTCCCTCCCTGTCTCTCCCTTTCTGTCTCTCTCTTTCTGTCTCTCTCTCTCTGTCTCCAGCTCTCCCTCTCCCTTTCTCTGTCTCATATCTCTCTGTGTGTGTCTCTCTCCATCTCCATCTCTCCCTCTCTCTCTGTGTGTCTCTATCTCTCCCTCTCCCTCTCTCTGTCTCGTCTCTCTCTCTCCCTCTCTCCCTCTCCCTCTCTCTGTCTCATATCTCTCTGTGTGTGTCTCTCTCCAACTCCATCTCTCCCTGTGTGTCTCTATCTCTCCCTCTCCCTCTCCGTCTTGTCTCTGTGTGTGTGTGTGTGTCTCTCTCTCCATCTCCCTCCCTCTCTGTCTCTCTCCCTCTCTGTCTCTATTTTCCCGTCTCCCTCTCTTTGTCTCGTCTCTCTCTCTCTCTCTGTATGTGTGTGTCTCTCTCTCATCTCCTTCCTCTCTGTCTCTCCCTGTGTCTCTATCTCTCCCTCCCTCTCTGTCTCGTCTCTCTCTCTCTGTGTATGTGTGTGTGTCTCTCTCCATCTCCCTCCCTCTCTCTCTCCCTCTCCCTCTCTCTCTCTCTCCATCTCCGTCTCCCTCCCTCTCTCTCTCCCTCCCTCTCTATGTCTTTGTCTCTCTATCTCTCTGTCTCTCTGTCTCCCTTTTCCTCTCTCTGGCTCTCTCTTTCCAATTGTCTGTTCAACCTGTCCTTTTCCGATCTGAAAAACCACAAACTGGAATAGCCAACGTAACCCAGGGATTAACGAAGAAGTGGCTACGTTCACAAGCCTCCAACCAAACTTTTGAAGTCTCTTCACATTCCCTAAGCAGCCCTTTCCCTTTGGAATGCTCTTGCTGGGCTCTTCCCTCAGCCTCCCCGACCCCTCCCAGCCCCAAAGATCCCAGCATTTGACTCACAGAAGCCACCACCGCTCTGGAGAAGGCGCTTTCCTCAAGGTCCCCGCTCTGCCCCATTCCCTGGGGCAGGAACACACCTCCCAGCGAAGCCAGCAAGGCCCTGGACCAAGAAGATAAGAAAGCTGTTAGTTTACCCCGAGAAATCTGTTGCTTGGGGGGGGGGGGTTGGAAAATATACAGACATACTGGGAGAAGTTTGCTATTTGGGGCAGGAGTCTACCTGGGGCAAATCTTCCCTGCCTTTGGCATGCTGAAGTAGAAAAGCCATTTATTTCTCCAGACAGGGAGAAATACAGCTTGAAACATGAAAGGCACAGATAAAGTTGTTTGCGAGGAAGAGAAATGCAATTGTTCTGTCCTAGGCTTTCCCCAAAAATACTAAGCCAACTCTGAGTCCCAGCAAAACCTCTTTTATTAAATAAATGTGAATTTAGTGCATTCACATTCAGCCAATGGCCTGGCAAACAGTCTTGCGAAGATGTAATTATTAGCTCAGACCTTATCTATCTTGGCAAGCTGCCCAGTAAATATTTCCACACAGCAGTGCTGACAGGGAAGGGCTGAACACAGATTCTCTAGGTTACACAGACAAATAAATGTTCATGAGGATGGAACGAATGAACAAACGAGCGAGTGAGTTGTTTCCTGAAAAAGCCGCCTCCCCTTTTGCTCCTTTTAATCCCTAGGGGAGGGGCCATTCACCGTCCACCTGTGGCCTTACTCCCATGTCTACCTTTAGTTCGTAATTGTTCCCTTCTTCTGGCAGCTCTGTGCATGCGCACGCTGGGAACCAGCTCCAGCTACTCCCTCGCCTCACTGCTGTCTGAGCCCGAAGGCAGCTGATGACTGCCAGACTGCCCTGGCCCCATCACTGCCTCCGACACAGAGCCTTTCTCAGCCTCCAAGACTAGCCCAGGTTCCTCCCCAACCTCCTCACTCTCTGACTCGGCTACCAACTCCGCCAGCAGGCCACAACACCAGTCGCAATTTCAGCCCAGGGACTCAGAAATCACAGAAAATGGACAGGGTCAAAATAAAGACAAACGTGTATTAAAAAGGGGACTCTTAAGTTAGTCTGCAGGCTCTGATTAAATTGGGGAATTTAAAAACAACCACCACCACCTTGGTTCTGAATTGTGCATTTGTGCAGATAGAAAGCTGAATTGTTATGCTGGTTGTGGGCAGAACACATCCTGCAAATTATTGCAGTGTTGTTAAGGCATTGAAAAAGACTTGTGGAATTGGATTTATTAGAAACAAATTGGTAAAAGCTTTTTCCAAGACAGCCTCCCACATAGATTTTTAAAAAGGGGGTGGGGAGAAAAGTACAAGGAAGGGAAGGAGAAGAAAGACTCAGTAGAAAACCCAGGAAGCCTTCCAGAAAAGATTGGATGGCCATTTGTTCAGGATGGAATAAGGCCTCCTGCCTTGGGCAAGGGGGTTGGAGTAAATGACCTCCTAGGTCTCTTTCAACCTTACAATTCTTTTTTTTTTTTTTAACAAGTTTTATTTTCAAAACAAACAATACATAAATAAACACAAAACATAAAAGCATAAAAAAATCTGTTTTCTGAAAGTTGCTTAGTCCCGGGTTAAAACTCTTGATACAGACACAAATTCAAATTCATATTCATTTTACATACCATTTCATATCTTATTAACATTTTCAATTTTCTATATAACTTCTTCTCTCCTTTAAATTTTCTCAATTTTGTTTTATTTGATTTATCTCCTCTCAATTCATATCATAATATTTATTATTCTTTGTCTGTTCTATTCCAGCCAACCATTTATTTTTCTTCTTTATAAAAAAGAAGAAGTATTTTTCCTGTACACTATATGAAGTATGATGCCTTTATCTCTTTCCCCTATATTTATAATACTTAATATAAAACACATAACATACATTAGGATTCCGTCTGGTACATTTTAAAATTATACTATATTATCAAAAAATAATACAAATCTATTCATTAGTATTGATATTCATTCATATCTAAATGAAGTTACTGGCAAACCAGGAAATTGGGGGGGGGGGGGGGAATCAGCAATGGAGAATTCTTTTTGAGACATTCTACCTATGCAAAAGCCTTTGGAGAACATCCTTTCCTCCTTCTTTTTGACAAATATTCCAGTCCCTCACCTGTGAACTTACACATCTCAGGCGCCCACAATCTGGGCTTTGTGGTCACAAAGACTTTATGGGTAAAATGGGTTGGAGCCCCTGACTTTATTTTAAATTATTGCACTATGTAGAATCAACATATATCCTGCTCCGGAGTTTGCATGGGATAATTATATTTCCAGACAATCCATTGGAACAAGGAAGAGTACTCTTCTGAGTTTTGTGAGAATTCTGGAGAAAGGAATGGGAAAGCATAGGATCTCACACCTCAGGATACAAGCCCAGCTTATAACCTATTTGTACGTCAAACTAATATATCATTGTGTATTTCACCCTTTTTTTCCTTTTTTTTTCTCATGCCCAAGCAAGAATAAGTAACAATGCAGTGGAGGGTTTATTATTAAGTATTCAGCTTAAGGCAACAAAACCTTTATTACACAACAATTATTTTGATGTAATTGGCCGTTGTTTATAAAGGCTATATTTAAGCTTTGGATGTAACATTTAAACCTGATGGTCATGAATACGGATTATTTCAAATCAGAGTCAACACTGATATAAACTTCTTCCTTTTTCTCCACCTTCAAAGGTTCAACTTCTCTAAACGTTAGATGTGTTCATAGTCTCTCATTCATATCATATAAATACCCCTGCATCAAAACAATATATGACTTGGGATTTATAAACAATGTAATAAAACAGGTTTTCAAGAAAGGTTTAAAATCTTTTCCAGGACGTTGACTCTACCTGTAGGTGGGGGTAAAGGTTTTGTTCTCCCAAGCCACTCGTGGCATCGCTACACCCTGGGAGACCAAAAGGAACGGAAGCCACAGGCCATCCAGGTGAGACTTGTGAGTTGAAAGGAAAACCATTGGAGTATTAGCCTGCTTGCAGAGGGGAAAATAGAGAGATTATTAATTGCTGGAATATTAACACATAACATTAACAGTCCTTCTTTCCTCTGGATTAGCCATGCCCAACCGTTCTTCATATGTTTTAGTCTCCAGGTCTTTAATCCCTCTTAGTTGCTCTTTTTTGCACTTGATCCAAAGTCTCAACATTTTTTTTGTAATGTAGGGATGCAGAGTCATGCCCCAAGTCTGAATCTGGGGGGGGGGAGGCACAGAGATTGAGGGGGCGGCATCCTTCAGAGGAAAATGGGGAAGGGCAGGGCGAGTCAGGCCAGGTCCTTTTGGGATTAGGACAGCTTGTAGACAGGGAGGCACAGGGGCAGGATGAACATGAGAGACAAAGCTCAGGACCATCCCCTCCTGATCCGAGAGGATGGAGAGTGGAAAGAAGGCGAGGACAGTGCAGTGATCCAACTACTCAGGAAGAGAGCTCCCCACCCCTCTTCACGAGGCACATCTGGGGAATGAGACTTTAAGGAGACGCTGTGGGAAGGGGCATTTGTTGGGAACAAACGTTGAGTTCCTGAAGAGTTCCTGACATTTGAACTTTCCAAGAGTCCTTGCATTCTTTCTAGCTTTCTGGACTATTTATCCTTTGCTTCCTGAACGCCTTGATTTGCCCTGCTGGGTTTCTTGCTGTGCAGCCTTGGTGCTCACAGTGCTAGGCTGGACTATTTGCATTTTATTTTTTTTTAATTTTATTTTATATATTTTGTCAATTGCTTACAAGATAATAGGTATAAATAAAAACATAGTTATAAATGCATGGATACATATAAGAAAAATAAAAATAAAAAGGAACAATAGGACAGGGACAGTGGGTACATTGGTGCGCTTATGCACGCCCCCTACAGACCTCTTAGGAAAGGGGTGAGGTCAATAGTAGACAGTCTAAGGTTAAAGTTTTTGGGGGTTGGGGAAGAAACCACAGAGTCAGGTAGAGTATTCCAGACACTGACCACTCTGTTGCTGAAGTCGTATTTCCTGCAATCAAGTTTGGTGCGATTAACCTTAAGTTTGTATCTATTGTTTGCTCTTGTGTTGTTGTGGTTGAAGCTGAAGTATTCATTGACAGCTAGGACATTGCAATGTATGATTTTATATACTATACTTAGATTGGACTGAAGGCAGCGTAGTTCTAGGTTTTCTAGGTCTAGAATTTCGAGTCTGGTGGCATAAGGTATTCTGCAATGAGTAGAGAAGTGGAGAACTCTTCTTGTGAAATATTTCTGGCCTTTCTCAACTGTGTTAATATCAGATATGTAATGTAGGTTCCAGACTGATGAGCTGTATTCAAGTATTTGTCTAGCAAATGTTTTGTATGGGGAAATTTGGGAAGAATAAAGGGGCAGTTTGAACTGCCAGCTGCCCATGTTATCTCTGTGCCGTGCCCCTGGTCACCACATGCAGGATTCCAGGTGTGGCCTTATTAAGGTGTTATAAAGACCTGTTTCCTTATCACCTCTTCTGCTTTGTGCACCATCTCCAGCTGTCCTCTGTGGACTATCACTCGGAGGAATATCCGGGTCAGGAATTTTAGCAGGACCCAGTGACAGAACCTAAAGGAAGCAAAGATGTTAAGGCTCAGAGACGAAGGGCTTTCCACTCAGCAATTCTAGGCAAGCTTATCAGCTCCTTCTAAAGAGGCCTTGAGCAATAGGCTCCATGGATGTTAGATCATCGGCTCTGTTTTTCACCCATTAGTGCAGACATAGTTCAAGCCACCCCAACATGATTTTCATAACACCTGTAGTAACCTCGTAGTCAGTTCAGGGACAAGCTTCCACATCCTTAATCTTACAATTCCTAAAAATTTGTCTACAGTGCAGCAACGGCAGATAAATTTTACATTTATTTTCATTTCCAAAAACTTGTTTACTGCCCATCTCACTTCAAGAATCAATTCTCTTTAAAGGCCTCCAAGCACTGCTGTTGAAGTCCTGCAATGTACAACCCGGGAAACTCCTGGCCATCATTCATATCATGGGAGAGGCCCCTGTAGGAACTGCACCCATTCCCCACACTTCCAAGACCTGCAGAGGCTGAACCGGGAAAGGAGGCCATAAAAATATTCTAATGAGATTCAGGGCAGGGCTGGATCTTCTGACTATGGAAAGGAAGGAAGGAAGGAAGGAAGGAAGGAAGGAAGGAAGGAAGGAAGGAAGGAAGGAAGGAAGGAAGAAGAAAGAAAGAAGGAAAGAAGAAAAAAAGGAGGGAAGAAAAAAAAAGAAGGAAGAAGAAGAAAGAAGAAAGAAGAAAGAAGGAAGGGAGGAGGAAGGAAGGAAGGAAGGAAAAAACAAAGGAAGAAGAAAGGAAGAAGAAAAAAAGAAGGAAAGAAGAAAAAAGAAAGAAGGAAGAAGAAAGAAAGAAGAAAGAAAGAAAGAAAGAAGAAAGAAAGAAGAAAGAAGAAAGAAGGAAGGAAGAAGGGAGGGAGGAGGAAGGAAGGAAGGAAGGAAGGAAGGAAAGAAAAAACAAAGGAAGAAGAAGAAAGAAAGAAGAAAAAAGGAAGGAAGAAAGAGAAAGAAAGGAAGGAAGAAGAAGGAAGGAAGAAAGAAAGGAAGAAGAAAGAAGGAAGGAAAAAGGAAGAAGAAAAAAGGAAGGAAGAAGAAAGATGGAAGGAAGGAAGGAAGAGAAAGGAATGAAGAAGGAAAGAAGGAAGGAAGGAAGAAGACTGTGCTTAAATATACTCCAGAGTTGAACTGCAACCCGGTATTTATTCAAAATCCCCGTGGGTCCCCTCTGGGTTGCCAGAAAATAAAGCTACCAACTGCCTGTGAATGCAGCCAGCTGCCCTGTGCTAAAAGGGAGGGAAAGCCCCCCAATCCCTCTTTCCCTTTCACACCCCTCAGGGTTCAAATAGCCCCACCCCTCAATCCATCCAGGCGGAGCCAAGCTGGGGACCCACCTCAAGAGGAAAGGGGAGAGGCGGCCTTGTATCTGGCCGAGAATTCTCCGGATCTCTTTCGTCCACTCCAGGCAGGTCCCTGGAGCGTCCCCTGAGCCTTTCGGGGAGACCACCGCCTGCACTCTGGTGGGAAGAAGGGAAAAGAGGAAAAATGGGGGGCCCAAGAGAAGGAAAACATCTTTGCAAAGGCCTTTGGGAACGTCCCAGGAACACATTCAGTGAACAGTCATGTTTTACCCGGTTGCAACTGCCGAGGGGACACGATGCCTACGACACTTAACTTGTCGATCAGAAAAGATTGTCAGTTCGACGGTTCAAATCCCTAGCACCACGTCATGGAGCGAGCTCCCGTTCCTTGTCCCAGCTTCTGCCAACCAAGCAGTTCGAAAGCACGTAAAAAAAAATGCAAGTAGAAAAATAGGGACCCCTTTGGTAGGAAGAAGGTCACGGTGTTCCATGCGCCTTCTGAGGCATTTGATCCTGCCAGCCACATGACCATGGAGACGTCTTCGGACAGCACCGTCTCTTGTAAAACTAAATGGTGCTTTACTTAGCAACTGGTTCACTTAATGACCGAGTTTCCGGTCCCAATTGTCATCGCAAGGGATCCTGTCTGTGTTAAGGACTTTTTTTTTTCCAGACTAACTTGCAGCCGGGGGATTTACTGTCACAGAGAGGAGAGGGTCAAGCTATTTTCCAAAGCACCCGAAGGCCAGACAAGGAATAATGGATGGAAAATTGGAAATTAATAATCAAGGAGAGATTCAACCTGGAAATAAGGAGGAATTTTCAACAATCAACCAATGGAACAGTAGCTTGGTCTCCAATCCAAGCTACGAAGCCTGTCCGATTCTTTTAGCCGTTCCAAGATTAGCCAAATTTACGCAAGGGGCCACATCATTGGACAAAACGCCAATCAGAATTTTTTCCCAGAGCCAGATTTTGATCATTTCCCCCCACCCCCCAAAGAAAAAAAAGAAGGCTAAAAACCTCAAAAATAAAAGATAGGGTTCTTGAATGACATTTTGCTGCAGAAATTGGGCAAAATGGATGCATAAGTCACACGGCAGAATCCCTTGTGAAAAATATGACGCACTCTGTAGGTTTCTGCATTCATTCTTTCCAACTTCCTGCAGCCTCTTCTGAAGAGGAAGGTCAGATGGAAAGATATTTTCCTTGACATTTATTATTATTATTCTTTTACACAAGAGGTTTCAAAGGCTAAAATCCTTCAGCAATGCAATTTAAAAACCATAAAATATTTGTGTTTTATTTAAAAAGCCCCCTCTCTGGGCTTGGGGGAACAAAAATGACATCATAGAATTCTTTTCAATTTGCTCCAGTTATTTGGGATGTTGGAAAACATCAGGGGCTTTTTTTAAAAAAAATTCCCGAAAAAGGCAAACTTTGTCCCCCAAGGGATGCATGACTTTACAAAACAGAGAGAGAGATAATCCATTTAAGATATACAGCATATGATCTTTTAACCAATGACTCTGTAGACAGCTTTATGATGGCCAATTAATATGACCCCCTCCTCTTTTTAGGTAAAATAATTCCAAGCAAAGGGAAATAAAAGTTAAAAAAAAAGTGATTTAATTATTCTTTGCAGGCAAAAAACAAACAGCACTAACCATCTGAAACAAAAATGTTTTTTGGTCAGTAATGGGTAGAATTACAGGAGAAAGCAAACCTGTGTTTTGCCAGTAAATAAGGAAGGAGGGGGACTTTTATGGCATCTGACCATACGTTCATCCCAACACAAGCACATCAAGGCCTACTAGCGTCATTGTTTCTCTCTGTGTGTCGTGTGTGTAGGTGTTCATTTCCACCCCTTCTCCAGTGTAGCTTAGGCTTTTAGTATCTGCATTTCTTTCTTAAGTCTTTTTAGCCCTGCAGTTTCCGTTATATGTGTTTTTAAAACCCTTTGTAAAAACGACACTACCTTGCATTAGTCACTTTCCCATAAAAAAAAGCCAAATCTACGCAATTCCCAATGACATTTTCCTCAAAATGGCAGGCTCCCACTTTCCACGGTGCATTAAAACCATTCACAAGGGACACGCTGCCATCTTCTGTGTCACCTATCAAGACATTCTCAATCACCAAGGGATTTTTTTTTTAACAATTTTACAAATCTTGGTTGCCACAGCCAGCCTTGTAACTTCACTATCGTAGATTCAAGAAGCATGGCATGGCAACCGGAGGCTCTTCCCCAGGAAATTGTGAGAATCCGCAGAATAGAATAGAATAGAATAGAATAGAATAGAATAGCAGAGTTGGAAGGGACCTTGGAGGTCTTCTAGTCCAACCCTCTTCCTAGGCAGGAAGCCGTACACCACTTCAGACAAATGGTTGTCCAATCTCTTCTTAATAAACCTCCAGTGTTGGAGCATTTACAACCTCTGGAGCAGGGGTCTCCAACCTTGGCTCCTGGAAGCCTGGCGGACTTCAACTCCCAGAGTTCCACAGCCAGCAAAGCTGGCTGTGGAATTCTGGGAGTTGAAGTCCACCAGGCTTCCAGGGGCCAAGGTTGGAGACCCCTGCTCTGGAGGCAGGCTGTTCCACTGATTAATTGTTCTTACTTTCAGGAAATTTCTCCTTAGTTCTAAGTTGCTTCTCTCCTTGGTTAGTGTCCACCCGTTGCTTCTTGTCCTGCCTTCGGGTGCTTTGGAGAAGCAGCGGGTTGGACTAGAAGATCTCCAAGGTCCCTTCCAACTCTGATTTATTATTCTGATTACATTTTTGCAAGGTGGCTTTCCAGGAAAGCATTTCGGGAAGATCCCACAATCCCCAAATCTGGTTGGCATCAGGATAGCTAGATGTGACTTTTGCTTTTGGTTAACTTTAATCTTGGGGTTGATGTGTTCCATAAGCCACCTGAGTCTTTTTAGGCACGGAGTATCAACCGAAGTAAAATGAAATAAGTAGATCAATCCACGGATGTCCAACCTTTGTGACCTACGCCCCAAGTGAAGTCTCTTATCTCACAGCAGTTACCTTGGGGCGCGAAGGAGCCTTTCTTGGAGATTGGGTGGCATTTCAGCAGAAACCCTCCATTCACACACAGTCAGGAAGTGACACAGCCTCCTTACAAGCCAGCCTCTGTACCTGGAAACCAAAAACCACATCAGTTAGGAGCAGCAACCCCCAACATGGATCCTCTTCTTAGAAGTCATCCAGGCCAGAGATTATTCACCAGGACGATTGTCAAGGAAGCCTGGATGAAGCCCCCACACACAAAGATTAAGCCTGTCCTTTGAAAGGGGTCTAGATCAAGGGCCTTCAAACTTGGCCAGTTTGAGATTTGTGGGCTTCAACTCCCAGAATTCCTGAGCTAACGTGACTGGAGGAGGAATTCTGGGAGTTGAAGTCCACAAGTCTTGAAGTGGCCAAGGTTGGAGACCTCTGGACTAGAAGATCTCCAAGAACCCTTCCAATCCTATTATTCTATGTTCTAGAAGATCAAGGGCCTTCAAACTTGGCCAGTTTGAGACTTGTGGACTTCAACTCCCAGAATTCCTGAGCTAACGTGACTGGAGGAGGAATTCTGGGAGTTGAAGTCCACAAGTCTTAAACCTGCCAAGTTTGAAGACACCCTGTCCTAGATTGTTGTGGTCTCCATGGGCCTGTTTGCCACAGATTAAAAATGAAGAAATGCAACACGGGTATACACCCCACTATAAGAAAGCCAATACACTCTGATGCGATGGGATAACGTTATCCAGATCTAACTGTTGTGGCCCGCCAGTCGCCAACGGAGCTGGCGGCAGACTCGGACAGTGAGGAGATTGGGGAGGAACAGGGGCCAGTCCTAGAGTTTGGGGAAGGTTCTGACGAGGGCTCTGCATCGGAGGCAGAGATAGGGCCAGGTCCATCCCACAGTTATCAGCTGCCTTCAGAGTCGGAAATCAGTGGGGAAGAAGAACAGCTGGAGCCTGTTCCCAGTGTGCACATGCACACAGCTGTCAGGAGAAGGGAACAGCTAAGGAACAACGGTTGACTCGGGAGTAAAGGAACAGGTGGACAGTGAATTGCCCCTCCCATAGGGAATGAAAGAGGAGCAAAAGGGGAGTGGAGTTTGCAAGAGACAATTAGTTCAATTCATGAGGATGAAGATCTGTTCCTGACTTCTTGGCAAGTCATTGCTGCTACAGAGTGGCGTTTGGAAGATACCAGCCTGGCAGCTCTCCAAGCCTGATAAATGTCTTTAGTTGTGAAACCTCATGAAAGACGGTTGGCCGGGATTTTGCTGGAGAGGAAAGAAAAGGGGGAGGGGACCCCCCATTCTTCGCTTTGGTATCCAACAAATCTTTCCTCTCCTCCCTGCTGTTAACAACACTGAACACTTTATATAGGGAATTCAGTATTTCAAAGAAACCTCGTGAAGTGCAATTAAAGTAATTAGGAATCAGGCTAACGAGAATAAAGTCTTTAATCCTCACTCAGTTCCTAGGAGGGAGAAAGCTTTGTTATCTGCACACCATATTAATTCAAAAGAGATGATAGTAGTAGGAGAGGAGGGGAAAAAACCCAAGAAAAATCAAAAGCCACAGAGAGTCCGCAATTTAAGCCAAACACTGTAGTCTTTGAAAGAAGAACCCAGATATGCTCATCAACGGAAGATTAATGAAGAATTACTGCTTAATCCTAGGCACCCCACTGACATAAGTAGGGTAGGCAGAATGGTTAGAGTTCATTGAGAGGGTTAAAACTGGCTTTGTCATGCCCCTGTTGGACTCTGATTCCAAGGGAGAGGTGGAACAGCTGACAGGGAGTGGGAGGTATGGCTCCGGTGGCTGTGGAGGAAACTGGGGAAGGGCAAAGTCCGGCTGGGCAGAGGGAGTTCAGAGGAAGACCCAGGCCCACCCTCTCTTCATCCTAGGGCATGCAGGGAGGAAAGAAGAAGGGAGCAATGTGGGTTGCGTGGCTTATGGGGGAGGAAAGGGCCCTGATTCCCTTCATTAGGCATACCTGGAAAGAATTTAAAAGAGATGCAAGTTAAGTGTGTCATCTTTTGGGAACAAACGTGAGTTTATCTTGTGTTGACTTTGGTTATCTGCATTCCTGTCATCCTCCCAACCGTGTTGAATTACTGCCGTTCCTTCATGTCTAAGTCTGGAATTCCTTCTCTTGCCCTGCTGGACTAATTACCTCCTTTTGTCTTGATTGGACTTCTAGTTACAGTTTTTGTTGACCACATTTTGGACTTGATTCTCTGCCGTCAAAGGCTGCTCCTGGGAGAGTTTTTCTCCAGCCCAGAAGGTAACCAGGACACTGGGGGCAACGTTGGAGCTAATAAAGGGACTCCTACTGATTATCTGACTGTGTTGCCTTTGTGCCATGTCCCCTTGGGTCATCACAATGAATAGGAATCAAATACGTTGGGGTCATCCACCTCTCCTCTCCTCAACTCACCTGGTATTTTCTTCTGTTATGTTGATCGCATTGCAAAAGCCCATGGAAGCTAGGCGCTTGTGAAAGAAACATCCCTGAAGATTAAAAAAGACACAATTTAAAGACAGCAGCTCTTCTACCCCTCCAAAGTCAAGAGCCTTCCTTCGTTCTCCCATCTACAGGAGAGAAACACAACACAACACAACTACAAACGATCCTGGCCTCGTCTTCATTAAGACCTTCCTAACCCAGAACAAGGCAGCTGAGCTTTCTCTCTCCGTAAGGGATAGGCCAGATGCTCCAGAACAGGGGTTCCCAATCTTGGCCAACTTTAAGATGTGTGGACTCCCAGAATTCCCCAGTCAATTTAAAAGAAAAAACTGCTTAAAAGAAAAAAAAACCAAGTTTAATAATGAAAAACGTTAGCCTCTCCTTGCCTCAAACCAAGGCTAAAACAGTCTTTGTCCAAAACATTTTAATCAGAGTTATTCTAGATACAGTGTCAACTCATAAAATATTTCTATGGTCTTTTTAGAGTTGCTGACGGAAAAAGGGAGAGGAGAGCAGTGCGGCAGCTTGGAAAGCGGAAACGTATTCCATCAATGTTTTCAGGGATAGTAACTAGGTGACTGAAGTTTCTGCCATGCAAAATTCTAACTGGAGAGCATAACTGATGACTCTGGGCTATGGAGGTGTCCCATTGGAGAATATGAATTAGGATACATCCAGGGTGGGGGGAAAATCAGGATCAAGGGTGACAATAAATGATGTGTCTCACAGTTGGCTGCACCCAGGCAGTGCTGGCATGTTAACTCTCAATAAATCAATAAAGATTTGCTTGAGACTCATGATTTAAATGGGGGTAACAGCCGGAATCCTGACATACGGACTTGAAGATCTAACTGCCCTCTTTCGACTCTAAAATTCAATTCATCAACTAATAATTGCTTATCGTATTATCCAAAGAAAGGAACCAAGGGCCTTCATTATCTCTATATGCAGATCATTCCCAACATACAACCACAACTGGGACAGAGACTTTGGTAGCTAAATGGTGTGGTTCTTAAACGAGTTATCAGGTGACCTGACCAGACTTTCCAACCATTTTTACTGCGGTGGTTAAGAGAACCATGTGGCCTTTAAATGAATCTGGCTTCCCCATTGACTTTGCTTCTCAGAAGCTGGCTGGAAATCGTGACCACCAAACTATCATAAAAGCTAGGCCGTGGCCAAGGGCCTGAATTGTGAACATTTAATTGTGGGGGGGTGGTACATTGGGTGTAACTTTGAGACGGGGTTGTAAGTTGCTCTTTCTGAAACTGTTTTAACTTTCAAACGTTGTTAAGCCAATGGTCATAAGTGGAAGTATTTCTCTGTGTCAACTCATAAAACATTCCTAGGCCTGTTTTAGTAGTTGCCATAAAAAAAGGGAGGGGAAGGAAGAAAATCTGGAAGATCAGTTTGAAAGCAGAAGTCCATTCCAACTCTTCTCTTTAAAAGGATGTAACTAAACTAACGGAGCTTTTGCCTGCGAATGTATTTAATTGGAGAACGTGATTGATGACACCCTGCTCAATTGGAGAATCTGATTTATGACACACTGGACCGTAAATGACGGATGCCAGAGTTGGCTTCATTCAGGGCAGTGCCAGTATGTCGCCTCTAATGAATCCTTTGAAGTTTATGGAAATTTGGCTGGAGAATCATGATTTAATTAGAGCGATTGCTGGAATCCTGACACTCTGCATTAATTTCCTCTTGTTGATGGCTTCGGAAGACTTATTCCTGGAAATTTCAAGGATGTTATAAAAATAAACATACAGGCACACACATACCAAAAAAAAAAAAAAAAGAGAGAGAGAGAGAGACCAGTTTTGGCTTGTGTTAACCGTCCCTCCCCAATTCTAAAGATTTTTTTTTTTTTAAAGGAAGCAACAGGAATTCAATGAAATTGACTTCTTTCCAAATTGGGTCATCAGCGGCGTGGGAACCCAATAAAAATGGAATAAAACGCTGAACGAAAAAACAAATAGGTTTTTCCCTCCCATCAATTCCTCACCCAGCTCTTCGAGGTGCATTTCTGGCAGCAGCGCCCCACAAAGGAACGGTATTTCCCCAAAACTGGTCTGACGGTATCCAGGTTGAGCCCCAAGTCCATGGTCAAAGTTTGCACCTGAGGGAGAATCCAATAACTTTAATTGGTCACTTGGAAATAACAAAATTGACAAGCATTTTTTTTTTTTTTAACAATAGCATTAGACAAAGAATGTTTTCCTGCAGTAGATTGCCTCCAGCAGAAATCCATCAACAGGGGTGTGAGAGCTGGTTAAAAAAAAAGTCTGAAAAAATCTGAAGTGAATAAGGTGCGTGAAGCGCATGTGCGCAAAGTGCACATCATGAGCGCGAAGCGCGAAGTCCCTTAGGCCGGGGTCCAGGGCCCGCCTAGGGCCCTGGAAGCTCTGGGGTTCTAGATGCTCTCTGGTGCAACTTAGGCTTATTTTGGAGACTATTTCCATCAATTTCAACTGCTGTTTTTGAGAATAAACACTTTACTTTTTCCATACCTAACCTGAGGCTTGAATCTTTGCATCTGGGACAACCACTGTAAAAAACACTTCTAAATAATCTGCTGCCTGGCAACTGGCATTTGCTGGTAACAGTTTGAAAAAAACACCAGGCAACTCTCAACTTTGCAGTGAAATCCAATTCTATACAGTCATGTATAACAGTTCAAAAAGTGTTTGTGAATGGGGCAAACTATTTGTATAGGGCCCCATTTTCTCTCTCTCTCTTCTTTCTTTTTTTCTTTAAATTGGGGCTGAGAGAAGGGAAGGGAAGAAAAGATCATTGACAGGGAGAAAGACAGGGAGAAACACCTGGAAGTGTGAGCCCTCGAGTTTCCTTAGGGAAGACCAGACAACAAGGGGAGAGGAGAGGAGGAGGAGGAAGAGGAGAGTTAAAAAAAAAAAGAGTGGGAAGCCAACTCACGCGTGCCATCAAAGCCAGGGGGAAGTGGGGCTTTCTCCGCCTGCTGCCGCCAGAGGAGTGCGGGGGGGGGGAGTGCGGGGAAAGGGGGTTCGTGCCGAGGCTCCGCAAGCGATTACCAGATTTGCAGCTCCATTTGTTGGTGAAGCTGGAAGCACGCAACGCAGGAGCTTGCGGGGGCCCCGGGCGCCCGTTAATGGGGAAGGAGAGGCCGCTTGGGGTCGCCAGGCTCAGGCAGCCTCCCCCACCCCCTCCCCTAGCAGCGAAGAGCTGCTCCGGGGGCTCCCGCCACGGCGCAGCCAGGCACTTTGTCTTGCTGCCCCCGGAGCAGCTTTTTGCTGCTGGGCTAGGGGGTGGGGGAGGCTGCCTGAGCCTGGCGGTTTCTTTGCGAAGCTGGAAGCGCGCAACACAGGAGCTCGCGGGGGCCCCGGGCGCCCAATGGGGAAGAAGAGGCCGCTTGGGTTCGCCAGGCTCAGGCAGCCTCCCCCACTCCTTCCCCTAGCAGCGAAGAGCTGCTCCGGGGGCTCCCGCCACGGCGCAGCCAGGCACTTTGTCTTGCTGCCCCCGGAGCAGCTTTTCGCTGCTGGGCTAGGGGGTGGGGGAGGCTGCCTGAGCCTGGCGGTTTCTTTGCGAAGCTGGAAGCGCGCAACACAGGAGCTCGCGGGGGCCCCAGGCGCCCGTTAATGGGGAAGAAGAGGCCGCTTGGGGTCGCCTGTGTGTACCTCAGTGGGTAGACAGCCGCGGCGGCGATGCTGCCATGGAGGCGCGATCAGTTGCAGCCACGCCAGCGCAGGCCAGGCATGGTGCCGTAGCGGCTGACTCGAGTATAAGCCGAGGGCGGGTTTTTCAGCACAAAAAATGGGCTGAAAAACTCGGCTTATACTCGAGTATATACGGTATGCCTGAGAACTGAAGTGTTCTGCTTTTCTGAAGAGCGAATTTCCAACTCTCGGATCTTGATCCGATGGGGGAAAAAAAACGTGGAAAATGTAGATTGGTGTTTGAGGGAAAAAATCGGAATTCCGCGTAAAATCGGAGATTTCACAGCCCTACATCAAGTAGTCCAAAGGTTTGCGTTGTTTTTTTTAACCCTTTCATGTACTTTTGGAAAAATAATCCGTTTGCCAGACACCCGAATTTGCATCGCATGGCCGTGGGGCTGTGGCAACGGTCATGAGTGTGAAAAAAATGGTCGTCAGTGTGAGAAATGGCCTCGAGTCACTTTTTACCGTGTTGTGGTGACTTTGAACAGTCTCTCCGTTTTTGAAGCCATATTGAGACCAGTTGCTCTCACGGTGCCACATTTTGAGCCTGGGAAAAGTGGGAAGGGGGAATTTCTTGGAGTGTTATACAGTTAGACAGAACAACATTCTTTTTCTAATTCAAGGTCATGTGATTTCTGCACCTGGTTGAGGTGACATCTCAAGTAGGGACAGATTGTGATTGGGGCATGTGATGCGATGATGGGTGCAGGGGGGGGATTTGTTGTTTTTTACTTATTGCAAGGAAACCCGGAACTTTCAGATTCGGGATTCTCCAGATGCGCCAGTTACTATCCAAATAAACTTTTGAGAATATGCCTGTCTCGGAGTTATTGGTTGGAGGAGGGTTTGCTGGAATGCTGACACAGTCGCTAAATGAAGTTTTGTAAGTCGAGGGCTACCTGTGTAGAAATCTGGCATCCACAAACTTTAATTCTGGGTTTTCTCACTCTGATCCCCAATTCCTGGATACGTCCCTGCTGCCTCCACCTCCTTACCCCAGCGTGCGTGTGTGTGTTTCTACATTAAGAGTTTTAATCCAGGGCCATGTTTTATGTTGTGACTGCTACACACCGCTCATGCACCACCAACATTCCTACAGTTATTGGGGGCCGTTGAGCAGAATAAAAACTAAGGGTTGCTTTTTTGTTCTGGGCCTTTCAGAAAATCAACTATATGCGTACACACAATAAAAATGTACAGAAAAGAACAGAAAATATTGAACAAAGAATAGAAAATATTGAACAAAGAGCAGAAAATATTGAACAAAGAATAGAGAAGATTGATGAAAAAGTGGAAAATATTAAACAAATGATGGTTAAGTATGAGGAGAGATTCCAAAAAATTGAGGAAGAAGGAAAACAAAGAGAGAAGAAGATTGGAAATATTGACAGCAGACTAACAGCGGTTGAACAAGAAAAAGGTGGGATGTTGAGGTGGGAGATGGAAAGGTCAGAATTTTACCTCAGATTTCAAAATATAGAAGAGGAAAAAGGAGAAAATTTGGCAGCGGTAATGATAGAAATTTTGGCAGATGCTTTGGAAATTACAGAGGAAAAGATGATGGATGGAATAGATGAGATATATCGAGTCTATACAAGATATGCGATGAGAAATAAATTACCCAAGGAAGTCCATATTAGATTTACCAAAAAATCCATTAAAACGCAAATATTACAAGTAGTAAGAGAGAAAACACTGAAATACAATGAAGATGGAAGAGTATTAATGGTAGAAATAATGGACAATAATATAAAAATACTCTTGATTGCAATTTATGCTCCGAATGATAAACAAGAAGAGTTTTATAAAAAGCTACACATGAAAATAATTGGACTGGACTATGTTAATATAATTATGATGGGAGATTTTAATGGAATTGTGGACAATAAACTGGACTATATAGCAACAACAACAAAGCAAAATAGAAAGGCTCTCCCAAGGTCCTTTTTTAAAATGACAGATGAATTAACTTTAAAAGATATTTGGAGAGAAAGAAATGTTAAAGCTAAACAATATACTTTTTATTCAAATAGACATTTATCATGGTCCAGATTAGATATGATTTGGATCTCAACAGAACTAATATCTAATATTAAAGAAACAAATATTGAAACAAGTACTTGGGCAGATCATAGCCCAATGACAATTAAATGGAAGGGACAAAAAAAAAGATCGAGATGGACATTAAATAATACTATTTTAAAGGAGAAAGATTTTACACAATGGATGGAGAAGGAATTGGCTTTTTTCTTCAGAGAAAATAAAAAAGAAGATACTTCAACGCAAAATGTGTGGGATACAATGAAGGCATACGCTAGAGGTTTGATAATAGATTATACAAGAAAAAAGAATATTAGGAAAAGGCAAGCTTCTAAGGCCTTGGAAGATGAGTATAAAATTCTTGAAAAAGAATTACAGAAAATGCCACAGAAAAAGGATATTAAATTGAAGCTGGATGTAATCAAACATAAAATGGAATTAATAGAGAAAGAAGAACTGGCACAGAAAATTAGAAACTCTAAACAGAATTATTTTGAAGATGCAAATAAACCAGGTAGATGGCTAGCATATAAATTGAGAAAAGAGAAGGAATCAAGAAAAATATTGAAGTTAATAGATGAACAAGGCCAAGTTTGTTATGGGAATAAGGAGAAAAAAGAAATTATTCGAGATTTTTATGGGCAATTATATAAACAAGAGAATATTGACGAAGAAAAAGTCAAACAGTATTTACAGGAAGCTAATTTACCAAAGATACCTAAAGAGACTGAAGAAATGCTAGAAAGCAATATAACAATGATGGAACTAAATGAAGCATTTAAGAGACAAAATAATGGGAAAGCTCCGGGTCCAGATGGGCTTCCAGTAGAATTTTATAAAACATTTCAAGAATTATTGAGCATCCCATTGTTAGAAGTTATGAATGAAGTTATGTTAAAAAAGATGATACCTAAAACATGGTCAGAGGCTTATATTACACTCATACCAAAGGAAGAGGCTGACCCATTGCAAATTAAGAATTATAGACCTATATCTTTATTGAATGCAGACTATAAAATCTTTGCTTCAATCTTAGCAGAAAGACTTAAAAAATATTTAAATAATTTTATTCACTCAGATCAAAATGGATTTCTGCCAAAGAGACAAATTAGAGACAATATGAGAGTAATCTTAGACACTTTGGAATACTATGAGGCTCATCCTGAAAAGCAAATGGCTTTGATATTCCTAGATGCTCAAAAAGAATTTGACAACGTGAACTGGAGATTTATGTTATTATTATTGGAGCAGATGGGTTTCGCTAAAAAATTTATTCAAGCAATAGAAGCTATATATAATAAACAGACAGCAAGGGTAATGATGGAGGGGGAACTTACAGATTTTATTAATATAAGGAAAGGCACAAGACAAGGATGCCCCCTATCTCCTTTGCTATTTGTGTTGACCTTGGAAGTGTTGAATAGAAATATTAGGGATGATAAAAGCATAAAAGGAATGAAAATTAAGAAGGAAGAATTTAAGCTACAAGCTTTTGCTGATGACTTAGCTTTTATTTTGGAAGATCCGCTAGAAACAGCTCCAAAGTTACTGGAAAGGATAGAGGCATATGGAGAGGTGGCTGGTTTGAAAATAAATAAAGACAAAACAAAGATCTTGACAAAGAATATGCTATTGAGACAGAGAGAAGAATTGGCAGATCTTTTGAAAATTCAAGTTATAAATAAGGTTAAGTATCTGGGGATATATTTGACAACAAGATGTAGCACATTAAAGGAGAATAATTATATTAAACTTAAACAACAGATAACTACAGATTTGAAGAAGTGGGAAAACTTGCAATTGTCATTAATAGGGAGAATTTCAACAATTAAGATGAATATCTTACCTAGAATTTTATTTTTGTTTCAAACAATACCAATTAGGCTTGGAAAAGACTATTTTGAAGATTTAAATAAAATTATGTTGAAGTTTATATGGCAAGGTAAAAAAGCGAGAATAAAGCTAAAGCTTTTGCAAGATGCTAGAATTAGAGGAGGTTTTGGTCTGCCGAATTGGGAATTGTATTATCAAGCTGCAAGTTTGATGTGGGTCAAAGAATGGATAACATTAAGGAAACATAGGTTGTTGACATTAGAAGGGCATGACTTGCTGTTGGGTTGGCATGCTTTTTTATGGTATAAGGGAACTAAAACACAGGGTTATTTTAGAAGACATTATGTACGGGAGTCTTTGTGGTTAAATTGGGAGAAGATAAAAAGACAATGTTATTTGAAAATTCCAGTTTGGTTATCGACCATTGAAGCATTTTCCTATCCTATAATCTACAAGAAGGAACAAACAGTTAGATATGGGGAACTTTTGGATGAAAAGGGTAAACTTAAATCGATCCAAAACTTAGAGGAACAAGGTATAAGGATGAATTGGTTTTCATATGCACAAATACACTCAAGGTATGATGAAGATTCTAAAACGGAGGGATTTTATGATAAACAGACTGATTTAGATAAGATCTTGATGGGTACTGATGAGAAGGTGATTAAAAAACTATATGGTTATTTACTGGGAATGAAATTAGAGGAAGAACAAGTCAAAGAAACTATGATTGTTTGGGGGAAGAATTTTGGATATGGGATTGATTTAGAGAAATGGCAGAAATTGTGGTCTCAAAATTATAAAATGACAATGTCAACAGCATATAAAGAAAACTTGTATAAGATGTTTTACAGGTGGCACTTTCCTCTGACAAGAATAGCAAGAATGTTTAAGAACAAATCTGAAAAATGCTGGAAATGTCATCAGATACCCGGCTCGTATTACCATATGTGGTGGACTTGTGAGGATGCTAGAAAATATTGGACTATAATTCGCATGTGGTTGGAAAAAATGACAAAGAAACATATAGATTTGAAACCAGAGATCTTCTTATTGGGAATTTTACCTGATATATATAGTAAAGATTTGAAATACCTGATTGTAAATGTATTAACAGCGGCCAGGATTGTATTTGCTAAAAACTGGAAGAATGAGAAAATACCATTACAGGAAGAAATTATTAAGAAAATATTGGAATGTGCTGAGATGAGCAGATTGACATTTGAAATTAGAGAGCAAGAGGATAAACAATTTTACGAAATTTGGGATCTTTTTTATAAATGGCTAGATGATAAAATACGATAATAGAATATTTAGAATGCTAGATGGTAAGGAATATCTTTATTTTGCTATTATTTTGCTATTTGATATTATATTTATAAAGGATTTTTTAGGATTGATTTGATATGACTAGATGATTTGTTATAGAATAAACTGGTTTAAAGTATTGTTAGCTCATTAAGCATGAATGATTAAAAATATAGTCAAAAACTTCTTTTTTTAGTGATATTAGGATATATAAGTTTGGATTGACAATATGAGTTGTTATATAACATAATTGTAATTGAGACTACAGAATGAATGCACAAAAATGATGAACCAACTGACACACTGGATGTACATATAAGAGTTGATGTTTTTATGTTTTGTTTGTCTTGTTTGTTTGCAGAAAATTAATAAAAACTTTTTCAAAAAAAAAAAATGTACAGAAAAAAACACATATAGCTGCACAACAGGAAGCAGCGCCACTTAGCTCCCTTTCTCTGTTAAAACGACAATGAAGGCATTTTAACAGCAGCATACTGAAGATCGTGTTACAGCCTGTGAGCTTTAGCACCACCATGCTTGGTGGGGATCAGGTCAAACCCACCTATAAACTCTCCTAACCGGCCAGCAACGTATTAAAAAAAAAAAAAAACCACCTTTCTTCCAGCCCCGAGGAGCCCAGAAAAATGCTACCCTCCCAATTCCTCTATAAAAACCTTTCCTTTCCTCTCTTTTCCTTCCTACTCCTGGTTGTGCGTGTTTGCAAGAGAACGGAGACCACATTATTATCATATAATGCAAGGGAAAAGGGGGAGGGGCAGGAGGAACTATTTGTTCACAACAGCTTCAGGCAGGTGTTGGCTGAATGCAGCTGCCTACATACCATCCCGGCTCCCACCTGGCAGGCTAACCAGATCTGAAATATCTTGCTTGGTGACCTTGGATTTACAGGGGCCTGAGCTCGAATGATATCAGAAGAAGAGGTCAGATCCATGGACCTTGAGGTCTTCTAGTCCAACCCCTTGCCCAAGGGAGGAGACTGGTCCTCCTTCCTTCCTCCTTCTCTCTCTCCCTCCCTCCCTCCGTCCGTCCGTCCCTTCCTTCCTTCCTTCCTTCGCAGGGGGTGGAAAGGCACTTTGGAGATCTTCTAGTCCAGCCCGCTGCCCAAGGCGGTCCTTCTTTCCTTCCCTTCCTGCCTCTTTCTCTCCTTCCTCCCTCCCTCCCTCTTTCTCTCCTTCCTTTCCTTCCTCTTTCCTTCCTTCCTTTTCTCTCCTTCCTTCCTTTCCTCCCTTTCTCTCCTTCCTTCCTCTCCTTCCTTCATTTCCTTCCTCTTTCTCTCCTTTCTTCCCTTCCTGCCTTTCTCTCCTTCCTTCCTCTCTCCTCCCTCCCTTTCTCTCCTTCCTTCCCTCTTTCTCTCCTTCCCTCCTTCTCTCTTTCCTTCCCTTCCTCTTTCTCTCCTTCCTTCCTCTCTCTCCTTCCTTCCTTCCTTCCTTCCTTCCTTCCTTCCTTCCTTCCTTCCTTCCTTCCTTCCTTCCTTCCTTCCTTCCTTCCTTCCAGAAGCAGAACTGGAAGGCTTTTTTTTTCAAGAGGAGAGGCTGAACGCCTTGCTAAAGAAATCCATGGCCCCCACGAGGACTTTGCACCATCAGGAAAAGAGAAGAAAGGGAGGGAAGCCCCCCGAGACAGGAACAGCCAAAGTCCAAGGAGATGTTGGAGGAAGGGAAGCAGAGAGAAGAAGATGGTCCTTGTAATAAATGCCCTTGACATCACTTGGGGCTGACGGTTTCCTTCCACATCCTCCACAGTAAAGGGAAGAGAATCTCCGTCTCTTTAAGTCTCCAACTGCGGCCCCTTTAAGCTTGGCGGACTTCAACTCCCACAATCCCCAAGCCAGCTTTGCTGGATAGCCCTTTGTGTGAGATGGAATAAGGTCTGCCTTACTGGGCAGGGGGTTGCACTAGATGACCTTAAAGGTCCTTTCCGGCCTTAGGATACAATGATTTTCTGGCATTTTCTCGTATAGCTCAGTGTTTCTCAAAACTTGGCAACTTTTAACTCCAAGAAATTCAGACAGACAGATCAGAAACTGGCCAGGTTTGAGCAACACCACAATAGCTTTATGGGTGAGTCACTAACAGAATACAATACAATGCTGGGTTGTATAAACAGAGGCCCAGAACCAAGATCATGTGAAGTATTACTACCGCTTTACAAAACCCTTAGTAAGGTCACACATGGAATACTACAACCAATTTTGGTTACCACACTACAAAAAAGATGTTGAGACTTTGGAAAAAGTCCAGAGAAGAGCAGCTAAGAGAATCAAAGGCCTGGAGACTAAAACATAGGAAGAACGGCTGCAGGATTTGGGTCTGGCTGGTCTGAAGAAAAGAAGAATTAGGGGTGACATGATAGCAGAACTTCAGTATTTGAGGGGCTGCCAACAAAGAAGAGAGGGTGGTATTACTATTATTATTATTATTATTATTATTATTATTATTATTATTATTATTATTATTATTATTATTATTATTATTATTATTATTATTATTATTTTCCAATGGATGGAAAAGCAACCTGGAATTAAGGAGACACTTCCTAACAATGAGGACAATTAACCAGTGGGACAGCTTGCCACCAAAAATCGTGGGTGCTTCATCACTGGAGGCTTTTAAGAAGAGACTGGACAGCCGTTTGGCTGGGATGTTATAGATTCTCCTGCTTGAGTAGTGGGCTGGACTAGAAGACCTTCAAAGTCCCTTCTAGCTCTCTTCTGATTGATTGATTAAAGAATCGATCTTTTGAATAGATCCAGTGTCTTTAAAGGGGCCGCACCATCATGTGAAACACAAAAAGTTCTCATTATTATCCAGTTGATCTTCTCCATTAAGCAGCCCAGCTTTTCCCACTGTTCCTGAAAATCTATACTATTTGGAATATCTCTTAAGACTCCTGGAGGTTTTAAAACTTCCTGTTCAATGCGCATTAACATTTCAAAGGCATTTCTTGCTTTTTGAACAAAGGCTGGACTATTCCTTCCCAAATAGGTTTTCGTTACCTGTTAAAAATTTACACTCTCACAGGAACCAATTATAATAGGGTTGATCTTTACAAGACCAAGAGTTTTCCTACCATCCATTAGGCACACAAAAAAATATCCACTAACACACATATATATAGTCTCGCCAACAACCTAGCATCTTTTTAACATTTTAAGAGACACTGGAAATAAATACATGAGTGAATTCATAATACATAAAGATGGCACTTCTAAATCCCCAACATTTTATTCCAACTTTGTTCAACAGACATACACACCCCACCACAAAAAAGCTACTTACAATCTGGATTCAAAGTTCTAAGTAACAGTGACAAGAGTTGGAAGGGATCTTGGAGGTCATCTAGTCCAACCCCCCTTGCAGGAGTCGTCTCTTCGTCAAAGGCTTCCAGTGTTGGGGCAACCACAATTTCCGAAGGCAATTTGTTCCACTGGTTAATGGTGATTAATTAATGTGCTCCGTTGTTTAGTTGCGGTTGTGGTTCCACAGGTTAATTATGATGGATGGGCCCCTCCTGAGGTCATCTGGCCACGTTTTGGGGGCTCAGCAACTGCATTTACAGCTGTCCGCAGTGTCCCACAATCATGTGAGTGCAAAAAATGCCCCATAGCAAACAACATGTTGCTTCACAACTATAGTGCTTGTTTTACAACCATAAGGTTTGTTTAATGACCAACATGGAAAAGTTCTAAAATCAGGTCTTGGCATGTGGGTGACCTGCTTAACAACTATCACAACTTACAACCAGAATTGCAGACTCAATTAGCATTGTAAGTGGAGGACTTACCTGTATCCTTAAATTACTGCAAAAAAAGGAACAGGGAAGTTGTGGCAAGAGATAAGCGATGTTTTGAAAACCGAAGGAGAGAAAATATACTTCCAACATTTCAAAAAGTAAAAAAGTTCAAGGTAAAATTTGGGGTAAAACTCTCAATAATCCCAATTTCAGAATACAATATAAAATATATATCCATTGGATGAATGTATAAGATTAAATTATAATGAAATTTAGAACATCTCGAAAAAATGATGGGAAAATAGTTTAGTCAAATGAATGTTTAATAATTGATATTACAGAAGCACAAGCTAGATTGATAAGATGTGAATTTATATAACTTGTGAGTAATGGTAAAAAAAGGATAGCACAAAAGATTGTAACCAACTGACACACTGTATGTATATAATTGAAAGAGGGTTTTATGTTTCTATGTTTTGTTTGTATGTTTGTTGTAAAAAAGAAAAACTTTGTAAAAATAATAATCCCAATTTCGTTTGAAAGTTCAGTGTATCAAGGCCAAATGAGCGGAACCTCTAGGACAAAATCCAAATTCCAACCCAATATTCTTTATTGAATATTGTATCATATAGTTATCATATATATTATCATATATCGTATCATATATTATCATATATCATAAATATGTACTATAATGAGGAAGAAAGGAAGGGAGAGAGGGAGG
Source organism: Hydrophis major (assembly GCA_033807585.1). Taxonomy (NCBI): domain Eukaryota; kingdom Metazoa; phylum Chordata; class Lepidosauria; order Squamata; family Elapidae; genus Hydrophis; species Hydrophis major. The sequence goes on from CM066334.1 coordinate 9,746,474, forward strand.
GAGAGAAAGACAGAGAAAGAAAGAGAAAGGGAGAGAAAGAGGAAAGGAAGAGAAAGGAAAGAGAGAAAAAGGAAGAGAAAGGAAGGAAAGAGAGAGACAGACACAGAAAGGAAGAAAGGGAGAGAGAGATAGAGAAAGGAAGAAAAAGGAAGGAAGGAAGGAAGAGAGAGAAAGAGAGAAAGAAAGCGAGTACGAGAAAGAGAGACACACAGAAAGGAAGGAAGGAAGGGAGAGAGAAAGAAAGAAAAAGGAAGGAAGGAAGGAAGGAAAGAGAAGGAAGGAAGTTACTTTTATCTGAGCTTCTCCTGCGGTCCCGGGGACAAAAAGGCGGCCCTGCAAGCGAGGTAGGCCCACGCCTGTCCACACGGCCCTCCTGTTGCCTTCACGGGTCCCGAACACGCGTCTCCCAAGAGAGCCCGGCAGCAGCGTCGTCTGAAGCGGGGCCGAGGCTCGGCCACTCCCTCCCCGGCAGCTCCCCTGCGCCGCAATCCCCGAGCCGAAGGCGGCGTCTCAAGGACACCCACCCGCACGTGGGGACGCGCTGCCCGGGGCAGGAAGGACTCGCCTCCCTCCCCAGGTGTGGACGCACCTTTGGCTGAAGGCGCGCTGGCTTTTCTTTGCTGTTTCTCTCCTTCCCTTTGCCTTTCCCTCTCCTTCCCTCTTTTCTATCACTTTTAATCCTTCCCTTGTTCCTCTCTCCCTCCCTCCCTCTCCTTCGAGGCCTGCTTTGCAAATATTTCCCTTTCTCTCCTTCTCTCTCACTGTCTCCCTCTTTCTTTCTTTCTTTCTTTCTTTCTTTCTTTCTTTCTTTCTTTCTTTCTTTCCTCAGAGGGCTCCGCTGCCTTTGCAAACATTTCCCTTTCTCTCCTTCTCTTTGGCTTTCTCCCTCCTTCCCTCTTTTCTATCTCTTTCTTTCTTTCTTTCTTTCTTTCTTTCTTTCTTTCTTTCTTTCTTTCTTTCTTTCTTTCTTTCTTTCTTTCTTTCTTTCTTTCCTCGGAGGGCTCCGCTGCCTTTTCAAACCTTTCTCTTTCTCTCCTTCTCTTTGGCTTTCTCCCTCCTTCCCTCTTTTCTATCACTTTTTCCCCTTGTTTTCCTTCCCTTGTTCCTTTCGCTCTCCCTCTCTTTCAGAACGGGGCTCAGGACAGGCAATCGGCCAGGGGTCCAACAGGACCGTCCAAGGGCCGGCCGGGGTCTTCTTCAAATCATCGCTTTCACTTCTTCCACTTCCCCTCCTTCTCAGCCCCCCCCCCAGCAACCCCAATACGAAAGACTGGGGGGCTGCAATAATCATAAGTGGCCACTAGGTGGCGGTGAAGAACAAGGCTTCTTAGAATGGTGGCTTTTTCTGCAGGCCAATCTGGCCACTTAACCACTATGGTTAAATACAGAGAGGCCTTGATTTAACGGCCGTTCGTTTAGTGACCGAAGTTACAAAGGCCCTGAAAAGAGCAAGCTAGGACTGGTTTTCACACTTAACGGCCCTGGTAGCATCCCCACCCTTGGTCACGGGATCAAAATTCGAATGGGCCTGTATTTATGACGGTCTCAGTGTCCCAGGGTCACGACGTGATCCGCTTTTGTGACCTAACGGGATCTTTAAGCAGGGGCCTGGACTAGAAGACCTTCAAGGTCCCTTCCAGCCTGATTCGGATTTGGACTGATTCAGTGTCAGGCCTGTGCTTTAGCATTGGAAAAGGAGACCACCAGGAGATCTTGGGGCAGGAGATGAGCAGAGAGAGTGGAAGAAACATCCCCAAATAAATGAACCAGTCACCTCGGCCCTGTTGCCAAGAAACCCCAGGAACATCGTCAGGGGGAGAAGCTCAACATGAGGGAGATGCCAGTCGCTCCTTTGCTATTCCAGAGGGCCGGTTTGATGAGAGATCCAGCCCAGAAACCAGAAGGCTGGGAGTTCTAGTCCCATTGGGCACAAAGCTGCCTGGGGGACCTTGAATCACAGGACATGGAATCGTAGGGCTGGAAGGGAACCTGGAGGTCTTCCAGTTAAACCTCTTATTTGGAGGTCTTGTCCAGGTAATTGCCAGTCACCAATACTGACTTGAAGGGGAGGAGGAGGAGGAAGAGGAGGAGGAGAAGAAGAGGAAGAAGAAGAAAGAAGGAGGAGGAGGAGGAGGTGGAGGAGGAGGAGAAAGGAAGTGGAGGAGGAGGAAAATTCCAGGCAAACTAAAAAACTTTCTTGGACTGATTGGATAGATGAACATTAGGCAGCTTTAGCCTGGGTTACCAAATACATTCTCAGCGGAGGTTGCTTTTTAAAAACAGAAATGAAATGCAGAACGAGAAAAGACAGCGGCCCTTATGAAGGAAGATCACTTGCGCTACAGTTGGGGTTGCCACCAATAGCAGCTAGTATGTTTTAATCCGCTTTGCAATGGAGTAAAGCAACCTTTCCCATCCTGCCCCCAGTTGCCCCAAAGAGAGGAATGATCTTCCCATTCATACTTTCCCCAAAGAACAGCCAACCACAAGAATTGGGAACGCAACCCTTGCCAGTACAACAAGCCATAAATGAACATATTGCTTCTCCTGTTCATTTGCAGCATCGTTCGTAATCGATTTAATTTGGGGTGTCTGAGAGACTTGTGTGCAAATATGAATTAACCCTCCTAGCAATTATTGGTTCTACGGAAATACACTTTTGCAGGATCTACTCGGATCAATGGAGATTGTCCTAAGGCTTGCATTCATTTTCTGCCCCAAAGGAAACAGAGTACAGCGTTGAATAGGCCTTGTTCCAGTTTTCATCATTCTGATTTTCAGCTGGGATTTCTGAATAAGCCCACAATAATCATGTCTTCAATTTTCATTTTTTTTTTGAACTTCAGGGTTCAGCGTTGAGATGTAATTCTAAAAACATAACCTCTGTACATTTGAAAGTCTCCATTAGCACAAGTCTATTAAAAACACATTCGGGTATTGATTTAAGATCATGCAAATTCTTTTTCAAGTTTGTCACAAGGGAAGCAAGCCACCACAGCTGTGTTATTGTACACAACACAATAACTGGAGTTTAACAGATTTAACAGAGTTGGAAGGGACCTTGTAGGTCATCTAGTCTAGCCCCCTGCCCAAGCAAGAGACCCTACACTATTTCTGACAAACGGCAGTCCAGTCTCTTCTTGAAAATCTCATGTGATGAAGTTGTTCCACAGTTGATCTAAGGCAGAGGTCTCCAAACTTGGCAACTTTAAGACTTGTGGACTCCAATTCCCAGAATTCTCCAGCCAAAGGCAACACAGCCAGAATTATAAGTAGGGATCTCTTTATTAGCACCAACTTTGCCTCCAATGTTCTGGTTACCTTCTGGTCTTGAGAAAAACTCTCCCAGGAACCTGCAACAGTCTTTGACTACAGATATTCCAGTCTAAAAACGTTATAAACCGAAAACTTTAAACTATGAATTCAGCAAGACAAGGCAATAAATCCGGCAGGGCAAGATAAGGAGTTCCAGAAGTGAAGTAACACGGCAGTAAATCAAACCAGTTGGGAGGATGTCAGGAACTCACATAAGATAAATTCCAACCAACACGTAACCATGGGGATACTGCTATGGTCTTAAGTGTGAAACAATGGTCAAAAGTCACTTTTTCCCAGTGATGTTATAACTTTGGACAGTCGCTAAACGAGCTGATGTAAGTGGAGGACTACCTGTGCATACCCTGATACAAAGTGTATTTTATAAACCAAGATTCAACTGAAAGCAGAACTTTCCTTATTAGCATTAATGGACAGATAATTAGAAAAGAGCTGCAGAAGACTATTTTTATATACCAAAATTGCTGTGAAACTGCTACAGCCACAAAAATAGAAAGACGTTGAAGAAAAGGAATATAAAGAAATGGATTCTGATCTGTTTGACAGTAATTATAAATGCATTTTTCTTGCACTTCTCTTTCTAAGTCTCAACGGTGCTATTTTTTCCCAGTTGCCTTTCTGGATTTTCTTTGAAGATGTTTTGCTTCTCATCAAAGAAGCTTCTTCAGCTTTGACTGGATGGTGGGGAAAGATTTATACTCCCTGCAAGACAGATGGTCATTTTCATCCTTTTGGAGGGACATTGAGGCCACTTGGAGGTTTATATATGTCTTCAGGATCATCTGAGTAACCCAAATGGTTCCTGTAGTCTGCAATTCTTTTTCCTCTGGGAATCCATTCCTACTCCCACACCATTGCAAGGGTGTTCATCCCAAATTGTATAACTAAAACCTCCAAGTGATTGTATAAGATGTTTTATAGATGGCACTTAGCACCAGCAAAACTAGCAAAAATATTTAAAGATAAATCAACAAAGTGTTGGAAATGTCACCAAACACCAGGAACATATTATTATATGTGGTGGATTTGCACAGAGGCTAAAAGGTACTGGACTAAAATACACACATGGTTTGAAAAAATGATTAAACAACTTATAGATTTGAAACCTAAAACATTCCTATTAGAAATGGTACTAGAAGGTTATAGTAAAGAAAAGATTTAATTAATTATCCATGTACTAATAGCGGCTAGGATTGTATTTGCTCAAAATTGGAAAAGTGATAAAATACCAATAGAGGGAAAAATAATTGAAAAAATATTTGAATGCGCAGAAATGAATAGATTGATACTAAAAATTAAAGAAAAAGAAGAAACTAAATATTACATGGTGTGGAATATGTTTTATCAATGGATAGAGAATAGAACAACCTAAAAAAGATTTCATGTATTGATAGAACAATTAAGAGAAATTTAAGCAAAATTACAATGTGTGATATTATTATGTATATGGGAATATATACGGGAACACTGATGTATTGTTAGATTTGATAAGAATATCATTTATAATGTTCAAATAATTTAAATATGTACCCAAGTCGACGCACAAATGAAACGGAAGAAATAAAAATTGGAGGACTGAGAATCTCCATAGAAGATTATCTTTCCAAGATTACATCATAATTTCCTTCTTCCATAAGATACTCTTTCGAATCATCAAACTCCAAATCACAAGTTCATTTTTTCTTTTCTTTTTTCAGCAAAAAAAAAAAAAAAATCTAGAAGGAGTCTTCAGTCATTAATAAATTCAGAGGCTGATTTTTTTTTTTAATCAGAGATGCCAATTTTGCCATCTCTGCTGATTCTGTCATCTTCACCATCAACCATTTGCTCCTTGCAATGTATATTGCGTGCAACGACAGGTTTTTGCTCTCTTTGTTCTCGACAAATCCTTGCGTAAATTTAATAATCCCTGAATTGTTTTCAATATATTTGCAAACCGAATTTGCAAGATGCAATATAAACCCTTATTTATTATGTTGTCATCATTCTCAGGGGATTGAAACACGAATAAATGCTGCAAATTGGTAGAAGTTATTAGAAAAAGGGGGAAATTAGAAACCAACTGCAGTAGGTTTTTTTTTTAAAGTTTTTATTTCTCTTCCTCTTCTTTATTTTGCTGTTTTTTGTTTTAATATGCACAAAACAATAATAAGAGTGGAGACCATAGAATTCTGCACAAAGCTAAGAGAGAAGCTTTTCTTATATAACCAATAATCCCATTTATTTTGCAGTTGTTCATTAAGACCACATTTAGTTTCTGATGTCAATTTTAAACAATTTCATGCTTATCCCACTTACCATTTTAAAAAAAGCATAGTTAATATTGATATAATCTCCCTTTGTCTGAGGGTTATCTGTCTGCTCCTGCATGAACAGGTTGGTCTACTCAATAATATCTCCAAGTCCCTTCCACTCCTAGGATTCTATGCCATCTATGGTAGCATTATCATTATTTTCCATATCTTGAAAGAAACAGTGAAGGAAATGCTCAGTCCATTTAGGTGAAATGGCATACTCTAAAAATTTAGGTGAAATGGCATACTCTAAAAATATCAAATAAAATCCCAAACGATGTTGACTGGTTAGAGAGATCTTTAACCTAGAAGAAAGATTTTGATGGCAAGTAATGTGAAAATAATGTGGAAATTTTAGTTCATTTATCAGCAACTATGCCTTCTAATTCTGTGTGACTTGAAAAAAAACCCCAAACCTGAGAGAGATAGTTGGAAACCCCACCTAAAACACATTTCTGGTTGCCCCCTGCGGTATTTATTTCTTTGTTATGAGTGTGAATCAAGTACTATAACTATATTTAGTAGCCTCTGTAGCCTATAGGAATGGAATGGAATGGAATAGAATAGAATAGAATAGAATAGAATAGAATAGAATAGAATAGAATAGAATAGAATAGAATAGAATAGAATAGAGAATGGAATGGAATAGAGAATAGAATAGAGTAGAATAGAATAGAATAGAATAGAATAGAATAACAGAGTTGGAAGGGACCTTGGAGGTCTTCTAGTCCAGCCCCCTGCCTAGGCAGGAAACCCTACGCCACTTCAGTCAAATGGTTATCCAATCTCTTCTTAAAAACTTCCAGTGTTGGAGCATTCACAACTTCTGGAGGCAAGTAGTTCCACTGATCATTTGTTTCCCTGTCAGGAAATGTCAGGTTCTAGGCTGTTTCTCTCCTTGATTAGTTTCCACCTGTTGCTTCTTCTCCTGCCTTCTGGTGCTTTCCAGAATAGCTAGACTCCCTCTTCTTTGTGGCAGCCCCTGAGAGATTGGCACACTGCTCTCCTGTCTGCCCTGGTCTTTCTCTTCATCAGACCAGACATACCCAGTTCCAGCAACCATTCTTGATGTCTGTTAGACCAAGGGCGTTGACCAAGTAGCTAATTCTGCAACCATCAATAACTTCAGGCACAGAGGACACGAAGGTTAGCATCTCAGCCCCATTTTCTTTTGATGTCAACAGACACTAGATCGACTTTAGCAAATGCAGCCAATCAACGTCACCCAGGATTGCAAGCAAACATTTGAAGGATAAAAAGTTCCCCTTTGAAAAACCTTGGAATAAATAGCCATTTTGCTCAGTGGCCTTTTAAATAATCAATAAGCATCTTAACCGGTTTGTTTGGGTTTTTTTTGCAACATTTCCTCTTTTTATTTTTTTGCTTTTAAAGTCTTCAATTAAAACCAAGAATAAACACAAACACACATGAAATGGGCACTAATGTATCCTGAAACACAATAGTCAGGATTGACTCCCTGCCCCAAACACACACACAAACACAGACCCCCTTCAATTTGTAAAACATGGGTTTTTTTTTAATATAAAGATGGCAGCCAGGTTCTCTATTAATTTGATTTATTATGGTCAAATTAAAGGGCAATTAACCAGTGGAACAACTTGCCTTCAGAAATTGTGGGCGCTTCATCACTGAAGATTTTTAAGAAGAGACTGGACAGTTACTTGTCTGAGATGGTATAAGGTCTCCTTCTTCAGCAGGGGCTTGACTAGAAGACTTCCAAGAACCCTTCCAGCTCTATTCTATTCTGTTGTCTATGGAGATTTTCCATCCTCCAAGCCTTGGTTGTCCCAAAGGTGCTTTTTTCAAGAGGCAACTTGACTTTCTGGTTTTGTCTTTGAAGACATTTCACTTCTCATCCCAGAAGCTTCTTCAACTTTGACTGGATGTAAAAAAAAAAAAAACCCATAAATTGTTTCATGAGCTGAAGAAGCTTCTGGGATGAGAAGTGAAACGTCTTCAAAGACAAAAACAGAAAGTCCAGTTGCCTCTTGAAAAAAGCATCTTTGGTACAACTGAGGACACAGACAAACCTCCAAGTGGCCTCAACGACCCTTTAAAAGGGTGCAAATGACCAGCTGTCTGCAAGGAATATAAATCCTATCATGCCCCACCATCCAATCAGAGCTGAAGAAGCTTCTTGGAGGAGAAGTGAAACATCTTCAAAGAAAAACCAGAAAGTCCAGTTGCCTCTTGAAAAAAGCATATTTGGGACAACCAAGACCTGGAGAATGGAGAATCTCCATAGATATTTGACTTTGGGTGTTACAGATCAAAAGGTTCCTTGTTATAAAAATGGCTAGTTTAAATTATTCTGTAAAAAAAAAAAAAAAATGAGGTTTGTTGCTATTGTCTTATTCTACTGCAACAAAGAGAGTTGAACATTAACTTCCTTTTTTTTTTCCTCTTGCCCCACATTCTTCCCTTCCCTTTTCCCTCCCTTACTTTCCCACTGTTTTCTTTCATATATTTTTTTAGTTTATATTATAAACTAATTAATAAAGAGAGCAGCAATAAAGGGAATATGGTTAGTTCAAAGTGGGAATGTTGCAGTCTTCTATTTCTGGGGTTTGGTTTCCTTCTTGCAAATGGTACGTTTTTTCAAACGTGCCTTCCATGCAGCCAACTGGAACGCAACAAACCCTAATCCATGCAAAGCATGATTTTCCCAGGCATCAAAAATGTCATAGAAACCACCAGCAGATTCCTTCAGCTGCTTAGGCATGGCAGCTGCCTCTCCAGAGCATTTTAAGCCACCCCAAAAAAGACAGAACAGAAATTATTTATACAACACAAAGTGATGACAGGCAGAAGATTAGCAGATCTGGCAGTCACAGGCTATAATAAACATGCCTCAATTCCACAACACATACACACATTGAACCACAAATCCAGCTGGGAAACTGGGACGATTCTCCACCAAGCCAAATCCAAGAATTTCTACAATTTCTAGCATCTGTTAAATCAGCCGTGAAGAGACTCGTAGGAATAAACCCAGTTAAGGTTATTTAGCCAATTTCACTCTATCCTGCCTGGATGAATGTTGTTGTTTTTTTGCCTGGTAACAAAACCTCTGCAGGAAAACAGCTTGGGTATGGAGTTGGACTAGATGACACCTACAAGGTCCCTTAACTATATTCAGAGATATAAACCAACAAATATTAATACATAATGCAGGAATCTGACCATTTACATTGCAACAACACAGCTATTCCTCAACTTAGAACCCCAATGGAGCTCAAAATTTCTGCTGTTAAGCAAGAGAGTTGTTAAGTGAGTTGCTTGAGCGAGGGGTTGGACTAGATGATCTCCAAGGTTACCTTTCAACTCTGTTATTCTGTTATGTGTGAATGCAAGCTCGTAAATAAAAGGGATGGGGATTGCATCACAATGATATGCCTGCCCCCTCTTCCTTTTAGAATCCCCCTTGGGGTGCCCCTGAAACCACAAACCATGATTGGAACGAAACATCTAAGTTGGTTTTCTTCCCCAATCGCTGACTGGCTTGTAGCTGATCTGAAGAAAAGCTGCCTCTTCTGTCGTGTCCGCAAAAAGACGCCAGGAGTCGGTGACTACGTTTCAAGCTCTTTATTTAACAGTTGTGAACCGAACCGGCGAAAAGGAAAAAGCCCGCGGCTTTTATCCTTTTCGCTGCGGCGGCCGCGGCCAATGGCAGCGATTCAAGTCTCCTGCTCTTGGAGCGAGCCAATCGCGGGAGACCTAAAACGGGCCAATCGGCGCGGCTCGCCTGGCCAATCAGAAATCCCCGCGCTTTAGCCAATCAAAGCGCGGGGATTTCGTGTATGTAAATTAAGGACAGAACACCCCTCCCCTCTTGGTATAGTCCTTACGTTGCGTAGTCACGTAGGTAGGCGGGGCTCCGTCTAGTCCTACTTGACCTGCGCAACTCAGTTGCAAGCTGTATTTCGTCCGGAGCGGTCATGTTTTTGGCTGCTCCCTCTTCTGTGCGAACCGGTTGGGTGATCGGGCCGGTTCCTTCTCCGTGGCTCCCACCTGGGCCTTCCAGGTTGGTTGAGCTACGGTTTTCGCCGCTCCCGCTTGGTTTCTCCGAGTTGGTTGAGCTGGCTAGGTGGTTCTTCTCCGGTGGGGAATCGCGATGGCTGCGCTCCGGTAAGTACTGCTGGTTTATTTTTTCTTGCGTTTGCTTATTCGGGTATTCCCTCCCCCCTTGGTTCGGATTTTGGGGGTTGAGTTCTGTTGCTGTTCGTGACCTGAGCTGGTCAATGTGCCGTTTCCAGGCTCGCCCGTCTGTGGTTTGGAGCCGGTATGATCGTGGGCCTGTGATCTGGGTGATGACGGCTGGGATCCATAGGGGGTCCCCCGTCAGGTTTTTCGCGTACACTAAGTCGCCGGGTGCGAATGTTCGGTATTTTGTACTGGAGTCTGGGGGCCGCTCCGGGTTATATGTTGGGTGTAACCTGTCGAGTGGGGACCTCAGCTTCCTACCCATTAGTAACTCGGCTGGGCTTTTGTTGGTAGTGGTGTTCGGGGTGATGTGTTGTATAAAGAGGAGTTTATTTATTTTGTCGTTGATCTCCCCGTGGTCCATTTTCCGGATGGTTTTTTTGGTAAACTGAACCATCCGTTCCGCCCTACCGTTCGCCGCCGGATGCGCCGGTGCTGTTAATGCGTGGCGGATGCCCCTCTCCGCCAGGAACCTCTCGAAGTCGAGGGAAGTAAACTGGGGCCCGTTGTCTGAGACGACGACGTCTGGGAGGCCATGTGTGGAAAAGAGTTTGCAAAGTTCTTTAATAACGGCCTCCGTGGTAGTGGATTTCATGTCGCTTACCTCCAACCAGTTGGAGTAAGCGTCAACTGTGATCAGAAAGGTATGTCCATTCGTGGGACCGGCAAAGTCTAAATGGATTCTGGACCAGGGTCCCCTTGGTGTTTCCCAGTCCAGGATGGGTGCTGCGGGTGGGCTTGGTCTGGTCTCCTGGCATCGTTGGCACTTAGCTACCCATGCCTCTATCTGCTTGTCCATCCCTGGCCACCAAGCGTAACTCCTGGCCAGGGCTTTAGTTCTGACAATGCCAGGATGCCCCTCATGCAACATCTCTAAAACCTTCCCTTGCAATCTGTCCGGGATGACCACCCTGTCACCCCACAAAATACACCCCTTAAGCAGCGAGAGTTCACTCTGGCGGTTTCTGAATATCTTAACGGATTCGTCATTGTCCCTTTCAGGCCAACCTTTTTCCACCCAATGTAAAATTCGCGCCAGACGCCTGTCCTTAATAGTTTCCCGGGCAATGTCTGAGGCGGTAATAGGTAGGTTGGGCAGGTTCTCGATGTTAAGGGTGTTTGTCGTTGGTGCTGGGTCAGGATCAGAGTCTGGTAAGGGCGAGCGGCTTAAAGCGTCCGCGTGCGAAATTTTCTTACCTGGCTTGTGTAACAGTTCGTAACTGTAGGCTGCCAGGAACTCGGACCACCTTGTCATCCAGGGTGATAAAATGTTCGGGGTGGCTCGGTTTCCTGCGAGGATGCCCAGCAACGGCTTATGATCTGTCACAATGGTAAACGGGCGGCCGTAAAGGTATTCGTGGAATCGCTTAACGGCGGCAACTATAGCCAAAGCTTCTTTGTCCAGCTGGCTATAGTTCCGCTCCGGTTTAGTTAGAGTCCTGGAAAAGAAGGCGATGGGTGCTTCTCTTTTGTCAGGGAGGGTATGGCTGAGGACAGCGCCGACGCCGAAAGGTGATGCGTCGCAAGTGACAACCAAGGGCAAGGTTTCACTGAATTGAATCAGGACGGCGTCGAAGGTGAGAAGGTCTTTGGTTTTTTGGAAGGCGGCTTGCTCTCGTCTCCCCCAAGTCCAGGTTGCCGCCTTATCCAGGAGCCTATGCAAAGGCTCCGCCGCCGTAGCCTTTTGGGGTAAGAAAACATTATAAAAATTCAGCAAGCCTAAGAAAGCCTGTAGTTCCGTCTTAGACCTTGGGGTGGGGGCTTCTTTGATGGCTTTCACTTTTTTAATTGTAGGGTGAATGCCATGCCGGTCTAGAAGGTAGCCCAAGAATTCCACTCGCTCTGTGCATAGTTGGCATTTTTCTCGTTTTACTTTAAGTCCCGTTACTTTAAATTTTGTTAAGACCTTCCTGAGTCGGTTTTCTAATTCGGCTTCGTTTGGCGCCGCCACTAATACGTCATCAAAATAGGGCACCACCCCCTTGATGCCCTGCAGTAAACGTTCCATCAGGCTCTGAAAGATGCCTGGTGCCACGCTGACTCCGAACTGGAGTCGGTTGCACTTGAAGGCCCCCCGATGGGTAACGATGGTCTGGGCTTCCGCTGTTTTTTCGTCGACCGGCAACTGTTGATATGCTTGGGCGAGGTCGAGCTTGGCAAAGACCCTGCCCCCTCCCAGTGAGTGCAGTAGGTGTTGCACGATTGGGACAGGGTAGGCGCTTTGTTGCAACGCGCCATTTAGGGTGGCCTTATAGTCCCCACAAATTCTCACGGACCCGTCTGGCTTGACTTGGGTCACTATAGGGGTCTCCCATCGGGCATGGTCTATCGGCTGTAGCACCCCCTGTTTGACGAGCTTGTCAATCTGCTCGTCAATCTTAGGTTTTAGGGCGAATGGCACCCGCCTAGGTTTTAGCCGCTTGGGGGGAACCCTAGGGTCTAGGTCAAATGAGATAAGGGGCCCCTGGTACTTGCCCAGGCTTCCATCAAAGACCTCCCGGAACTCTTGGGCTAGCCGCTGTTCCCAGCCGTCGTCAGCGACGTGGTTGACTCCTGTTAGCGCGATGTCGAGCGGGGCGAACCATTGTAAACCCAGCAGGCTTGGGCGGTCGCGATCGACAATTGTGAGTGGGAGTTGTTCGGTGCGACCCTTATAAGTTACATTAAAGTTCTTGGTGCCCACTACCGGGACGCGGTTTCCCTGGTAGTCTTTTATAATAAGTCTTTGGGCGTTTATGTTCCTCTTATGGAGGTGGGCACTAGTCGTTTTATCTCGTGCCATGCAATCATGGAGAGGTAGGACCCGGAGTCCACCTCCATCTTGCATGGTTGGCCTTCAATGTGGACTTCTACGTGTACCTTTCTGGCGCCGTCGGAGATGGCGTGGCCGATGGTCACCGTCTGGTGGGTTTCTTCCTTGCGCCAACTGTCGCCGCCTCTTGATGGTCGCTGGATTCGGTCCCACCGGCCGTCCGGTTTGCGATCTCTGGTTCTGGGCGGTGGGCTTTCCCTCTTACGCTCGTGATGGTCCCATCTGGGAGGGCTGCGAGTCTTCTTTTGGTGGCAAACCCGAGCGATGTGTCCCCTTTTTTCACAATGCCTAGAGATAGAGTCAAAAAATCGGCATTCTGATCTGGGGTGGTCGCCGCCGCATCCGGCACAGTTGGTCCTCGACCTACGACCTCTTCGATTCCTTTGGTCGCCGCGCCCCGTCTGCACGCGATGTATGTCCTCCTCGTCTTCTGACGTGCTGGATGCAGACTGGAATTCTCCGTAGTGTGCGGTTGATTCGTTTTTTGGGTCGGCCGACCTTGCCGGGTTGTTGTTTCCGCTCTTCGCGTCAGATTTTCGCATGCTGTCAGCGGAAGTGCGGGTTGCTTCTGCGGCTGCGGTAAGGGCGTCTGCTAGGCTGATGTCGCCCTTAGCCATAAGCCGGCTCTGGAGTGCAGGGTCCCATAGGCCGAGTACGAATCGGTCTCTTAGGAGGCTGTTCAGACCTTCGAATTCGCAGAGTCCTCCTAGGCGCCTCAGCTCGGCGACGAAATCGCTCAGTTTTTCGCCCGGTTTCTGGTCGCGCCGGTAAAATTCGTTGCGCCGGATCAGGATGGGGACCTCGGGGGCGTAATGGCGCCGCAGGATAGGTTCGAGGACGTCCCAGTCCATGGCGGTTGCGTCGGCTGGCTTGGCCAATGCTTTGGCCATCTGGAATACCTCGGTTCCGCAATGGGTGAGGAAAACGGCGCGTTTTAGCGGGCCCGGGGCGTCCTTCATTCCGGTGCACTCGAGGTACATGCGGAAACGGTCTGAGAACGATTCCCAGTCCTCGGTGGCGGGATTGAAGGGGGCGGGCGGTGCTATTTTCGCCATTTCGGTGCTGAACTGGCTCTTGTTGGACACGGGGTTCGGTTCAGGGTCGGGATCCCATCCTCGTCGCCAGTGTCGTGTCCGCAAAAAGACGCCAGGAGTCGGTGACTACGTTTCAAGCTCTTTATTTAACAGTTGTGAACCGAACCGGCGAAAAGGAAAAAGCCAGCGGCTTTTATCCTTTTCGCTGCGGCGGCCGCGGCCAATGGCAGCGATTCAAGTCTCCCGCTCTTGGAGTGAGCCAATCGCGGGAGACCTAAAACGGGCCAATCAGCGCAGCTCGCCTGGCCAATCAGAAATCCCCGCGCTTTAGCCAATCAAAGCGCGGGGATTTCGAGTATGTAAATTAAGGACAGAACATCTTCCATCAGACTGTTGAGAATAGAATAGAGTAGAGTAGAGTAGAGTAGAGTAGAGTAGAGTAGAGTAGAGTAGAGTAGAGTAGAGTAGAGTAGAGTAGAGTAGAAATAGAAATAGAAATAGAAATAGAAATAGAAATAGAAATAGAATAGGGAATAAAGGAATAGAATAGAATAAAATAAAATAAAATAGAATAGAACAGAATAAGGAATAAAGAAATAGAATAGGAAATAAAGGAATAGACTAGAATAAGGAATAAAGGAAAAGAATAGGAAATTAAGGAATAGAATAGAATAGAATAAGAAATAAAGGAATAGATTAGAATAGAATAAGGAATAAAGGAATAGATTAGAATAAAGGAATAGAAGAGAAGAGTTGGAAGGGACCTTGGAGGTCTTCTAGAACAACCCCCTGCCTAGGCAGGAAACCCTACACCACTTCAGACAAAATGGTTATCCAACATCTTTTTTAAAACTTCCAGTGTTGGAGCATTTACAACTTCTGGAGACAAGTTGTTCTACTGAGAATCACAAGAAGAAGGGAAAATGCTCTCTTTAAAAAGATAATGGCGAGATCAGAAATGGAGGCGAGTTACAAACGGTGCCATTTTGGCGTGGAGTGGTAATCGGCTCTGTCCGCATCCAAGGCAGGCAGCCAAATGGTCTCTAAGGAAGCGGCAGATAAGCTCAACTCAACTCAGGAAACGTCGAGGCTTGAGTAAAATGGATCTTCCTTTAACTCAAAAGGCAGCTATTTAATTGGCGCAGCTTGAGGCAGCTCAGGGCTGCCGTGACGTCTGATGGAAAGAAACAGACTCAGTTAGCAAGGGCCGCACTGAACTGGATTAGGGCAGCTGTCAAATTCAGCTTTGCAAGCACTTCTTTGGATTGTGCAGGATCAGCTGGGGGTTAGCTGCCCTATTAACTCATTTAGTGGTGGTCCCAAAGGTGCATTTTTTTTTCAAGAGGACACTGGACTTTCTGTTGTTTTTTTTCTTTGAAGACTTCTCATCCAAGAAGCTTCTTCAGCTCTGACTGGACGGTGGGGAATGGAAGGATTGATGCTCCTTGCAGACAGCTGGTCATTTGTATCCTTTCAGAGGGTCATTGAGGCCACTTGGAGTCTCGCTAAAAATACAAATATCCAGCTGTCTGCAAGGCAGAGCTGATATTCAGCTGGTTCTGACCGGTTCTGTAGAACCGGTAGGGGAAATTTGGAGTAGTTCGGAGAACTGGCCAATCCCATCTCTTCTCTGCCTCCTATTGAGTCCCAGCTGATTGGCTGGGTCTCCTTTGGTTGCCCTGCAAAAGGAGAATGGAGCTGGAAAGCAGGCTAGTGGGGTGGGGAGGGAAGGGGGATTTTGCAGTATATCCTTCCTCTGCCATGCCCACCAAGCCTCCCTCCCTCCCTCCCTCCTTCTCTCTTCTCTCCCCCTACAATCCTTTCCTACCTCTTTCACTCCTCTCCAGAGTTGGTATTCAGCCGGTTCGGACCAGTTCTGGAGAACCAGTAGTGGAAATTTTGAGTTGTTCAAAGAACCGGCCAATCCCACCTCCGACTGGCCCCGCCAACCCCATCTCTTCTCTGCCTCCCCTTGAGTCCCAGCTGATCGGTTGGGTCTTCTTTGGTTGCCCTGCACAGGAGGACGGAGCTGGAAAGCAGGTCAGTGGGGTGGGGAGGGAAGGGAAGGGGGATTTTGCAGTATATCCTTCCCCTGCCATGCCCACCAAGCCACGCCCACCAAGCTATGCCCAACAGAACCGGGAGTAAAAAAAAAGAGTTGAATCCTACCTCTGCTGCAAGGGATATAAATCCTTCCATTTCCCACCATCCGGTCAGAGCCAAAGAAGCTTCTTGGATGAGAAGCGAAACGTCTTCAAAATAAAAAAAAAAATACAGTCCAGTTGCCTCCTGAAAAAAAAAGCCCCCTTTGGGACAACCATAACCTGGATGATGGAGAATCTCCATAGTCAAGTAGTATTTTCTTAAAGGGGCAGGAAAAAGTAGAGATAGGACAATGGCAATGCAGGACAGGGAGCCCTCAAATTTACAACTATCTGATTGACCACAGATTTACAGAGTTGGAAGGGACCTTGGAGGTCATCTACTCCAACCCCCACCCAAGCAGGAGACCCAACACCATTTTTGACAGATGGGAGTCCAATCTCTTCTTGAAAGCCTCCAGGGATGAAGGTCCACCATGGCACTGGAAAAAAAGTTTTTCAGATTTACGACCGTTGCAATATCCCCATGGTGACGTGATTTATATTCAGATGCTTGGTAACTGACTCACATTTATGACAGTTGCAGTGTCTCGTTTGGCAACTTGTTGACAAGCCCCTTAATAGTTGCCCTATCAAAAGAATCCAGGGCTTTCTGGAATCATCTATCTATATATAAAAGTGAAATACCCCTCATGCATCATCAAGAAATCTCCAGAACCGTAAAGCCTACAAACTTGAAATTTGGCACGTATGTTCCTCTTGGCTTCTAGGGGCTCACTAAGAAAGGATTTCTCAAAATGACCCTCAGAGCATTTAGAATTATTATTATTATTATTATTATTATTATTATTATTATTATTATTATTATTATTATTATTATTATTAACATGCTCTGATGCTAAGGAGTTCTACTCCCCTTCACCACCTGAAAAGAAATCTCTTCCAAATGCAAAACACAAGCAGAGGAGAGGAGTTTCACGGCATCAAGCACCTTTAGTACAGAACAGTTGAGCTAAGCCACGCCCAGGCTCCTTGCTGTCTCCTGCTTGTTCACACACCAAATACTACTTCAGTTTCCAAACAGCCCTCAATTCTCTCACACAGTGACAGGACATTAGCCAGATGAATACCGATGGATGCTGGTAGGCAGAGGCAGAATCCCCCCTCCCTTATTTTCCTCCCCCAAAACTAAGCCCGACCACATAGTTTCATAGCAAAGCATGAGTATCGAGCGAGTTGGAAACAAGACTGTGTATAACTACTCGTCCCAAGAGGAATTTCCTTCGTCTGTTCTGACTTAAACCCTTTTATCTACACGAGGGAACTACAGGCCCTTTATAACATATGGACTTCGACTCCCAGAATTCCTGTTCTAGTCCATGGCAGCAGAACAGAGAGGGAAAGGAGGCCACCAGGGGATCCCCCTCTGTATCTGCACCACTAGAGAACAACTTTGCTGACTGGGGATGCCACAGCTAACAACATTTACATTCTCAGCACTTTTCTGTTCTTGCTATTTTGTCACTCTCAAAACATGTCTCCCTCTCGCCTGTGTTTGAATTACTTTTATGTTTGTGCTGACACCCCCAATTCTCACTTCCATATTGTTCTGTCCCCTCATTAGCATTCTTGAGATCCCCGCGCTTTGATTGGTCAAAGCGCGGGGCACTCTGATTGGCTAGGCGAGCCGCGCCGATTGGCTCGCTAAGAATCTCCCGCGATTGGTCCATTCGGATCGCGGGAGATTCAAAGTGGTGCCATTGGTTGCGGCCGCTGCGGCTTGGAAATAAAAAGCCGCGAATTTTGCCTTTAGCCTCAGTTCGGTTCCTAACTCAATAAAAGAGCTTGATACTAAGTCACTGACTCCTGGCATCATTTCCGACGACACGACACTGGTGACGAGGATGGGATTCTGATCCTGAACCGAAGCACGTGTCCGACGGAAGCCAGACGAAACTCCACGATGGCAAACATCACGCCTCCCGCACCCTTCAACCCCGCCAGCGAGGACTGGGAATTGTACTCCGACAGATTCCGCATGTTCCTCAAATGCAGTGACCTGAAGGACGCCACTGGCCCAAAGAAGCGAGCCGTCTTCCTGACCCACTGTGGGACCACAGTGTTTAAGATGGCCAAAGCGCTTGCCAAACCCGCCGATGTGACCATTATGTGCTGGAATGACCTCGAGCCAATACTCCGGTGACATTACCCTCCAGCCGTGCCCATCCTCATCCGACGACACGAGTTCTACCGTCGGGACCAACGGTCGGGTGAGAGTTTCAGCGACTTCGTCGCAGAACTACGGCGCCTATGGGGGCTGTGCGAATTCGACAACATGAACGATGCCCTGCGAGACCGAATTGTGCTCGGCCTTTGGGACTCCGTCCTCCAGAGTCAGCTGATGGCCAAGGGCAACATCACCCTCGCAGATACCCTCACCGAAGCCACAGCCGCCGAAGCTACCCGAAAATCCGCCGACCGCATGCACCGACAGAACGCCGGGGACCGCAGCGGGAGCAACCACCCTGCAAGGTTGACCGAGGCCCAACCCGAGATGACCACCCACCAGGGCGACGTCCACTCAGCATCGGGCACTTCTGACGAGGAGGAAATCCACTGTCTCCAGGCAGGCCACGACCCATGGAACCGGCGGGGTCGTAAGTCGAGGACCACCTGTGCCGGTTGCGGAGGCGACCACCCCAGGTCCGAATGCCGGTCCTTCAATTCAATCTGCCGGCATTGCGACAAGAAGGGACACATCACCCGCGTCTGCCGTCTCAAAAAGAACCGCAGCCCTACACGATGGGACCAGAGTGAACGGAGACGAGAGAGCACACCACCCCAGACCAGATATCGCCCCACTGACAACAGATGGAACCGGAACAGACGATCCCTACGAGGCGGCGAGACCCGGCGAAGAGAGGAGACCCATCAGACGGTCACCATCGGCCATGCCACAACCAACGACGCCCGGAAGGTCTACGTGGAGGTAGGCATCGAAGGCGAGCCATGTAAAATGGAGGTGGACTCCGGGTCCTACCTCTCCATGGTAGCATGGCAAGAAATAAAACGCTTGGTGCCTACCATCCAGAGAAAAGGCCTAGACAACCAGAGACTAATCGTGAAAGACTACCTGGGAAACCACATCCCTGTAGTCGGAACCGGACAGTTCAAGGTAACCTACAAAGGGCGCACCGAAAGGCTTCCCCTGACCATCGTCAATCGCGACCGCCCAAGCCTACTAGGACTGCAATGGTTCGCACCGCTCGGCATCGCAATCACGGGCATCAACCACATCGCCGACGACAACTGGGAGCAACAACTAGCCCGGGAATTCCAAGAGGTGTTCGACGGAAACCTAGGCAAGTACCGAGGGCCCCCTATATCATTCAGCCTAGACCCAAACGTCCCCCCAAAATGCCTAAAACCAAGGCGGGTACCATTCGCGCTTAAACCCAAGATTGACGAGCAAATTGACAAGCTCGTCAAGCAAGGGGTCCTACAACCCATAGACCACGCCCGGTGGGAGACCCCCATAGTCATCCCGATCAAGCCTGATGGGTCGGTGAGAATCTGTGGGGACTATAAGGCCACCCTAAATGGCGCCTTGCAGCAAAGCGCTTACCCTGTCCCAGTAGTGCAACACCTACTACATTCACTGGGAGGGAGCAAGGTTTTCGCTAAACTCGACCTCGCCCAGGCATACCAACAATTGCCGGTCGACGAGGAAACGGCAGAAGCGCAAACCATAGTCACCCACCGGGGAGCCTTTAAATGCAACCGGCTCCAATTCGGAGTCAGCGTGGCGCCTGGAATATTCCAAAGCCTAATGGAAAGGCTGTTACAAGGCATCAAGGGGGTGGTACCTTACTTCGACAACGTCTTAGTGTCGGCAACCAACCAGGCCGAACTAGAGAGTCGCCTAAGGGAGGCCCTAACCAAATTCAAAGAGACCAGGCTCAAAGTAAAGAGGGAAAAATGTCAATTATACACGGAACGGGTTGAATTCCTAGTATATCTCCTAGACCGTCACGGCATTCACCCCACCAACCAAAAGATCAAAGCCATCAAAGAAGCCCCCACACCCAAGTCGAAGACAGAACTGCAGGCATTTCTGGGGCTGCTTAACTTTTATAATGTCTTCCTGCCCCAAAAGGCGATGGCGGCGGAGCCTTTGCCTAGGCTTTTGGACAAGGCGGTGACCTGGACTTGGGGGAAACGCGAGGAAGCCGCCTTCAAAAAAACAAAGGACCTCCTCACGTTGGATGCCGTCCTTATCCAGTACAACGAGACCCTACCACTAGCCGTCACATGCGACGCATCACCCTTCGGCGTCGGCGCTGTCCTCAGCCATACTCTTCCCGACGGAAAAGAAGCACTCATCGCGTTCTTTTCAAGGACCCTCACCAAACCGGAGCGGAACTACAGCCAGCTGGACAAAGAGGCTCTGGCTATCGTCGCCGCAGTAAAAAGATTTCACGAGTATCTCTACGGCCGGACATTCACCATCATAACCGACCACAAGCCACTGCTGGGAATCTTTGCAGGGAACAGGGCCACCCCGAACATTCTGTCTCCCCGAATGACAAGGTGGTCCGAGTTCCTGGCTGCCTACAATTACGGACTCACACACAGACCGGGTAAGACTATCTCCCATGCAGACGCCTTAAGCCGCTTACCGTTACCGGAACCTGACACCGACCCAGCACCCATGACGACCACCCTCAGTATAGAGACTCTACCCAACCTACCCATAACCGCGTCAGACATTGCCCGAGAAACTAATAAAGACAAACGTCTGGCGCGGGTGTTGCATTGGGTAGAGAAAGGGTGGCCGGAAAGGGACAACGACGAGTCCGTCAGGACATTCCGGAACCGGCAAACGGAACTCTCGTTACTGAAAGGGTGCATACTATGGGGGATAGGGTGGTCATCCCAAAAAAACTACAAGGGAAGGTTTTGGAACTGTTACATGAGGGGCACCCGGGCATCGTTAGGACAAAAGCCCTGGCCAGAAGTTACGCTTGGTGGCCAGGGATGGACAAACAGATCGAGGCCTGGGTAGCAAGGTGCCAACAATGCCAGGAAACTAGGCCAAGCCCACCCGCAGCACCCGTCCTAGAGTAGGAAACCCCAAGGGGACCTTGGTCTAGGATCCACATAGATTTTGCCGGGCCCACAAAAGGACACACTTTCCTAATAACCGTAGACGCTTAATCCAACTGGCTGGAGGTAAGCAACATGAGAACAACCACCACGGAGGCCGTGACCAAAGAACTCGGCAAACTTTTTGCAACACACGGCCTCCCAGACATCCTCATTTCCGACAACGGGCCCCAATTCACCTCGCTAGAATTCAAAAAATTCCTAGCGGAAAGGGGCATACGACACGCGCTGACAGCACCGGCGCATCCGGCAGCGAACGGTAGGGCGGAACGGATGGTTCAATTCACAAAGAATACCATCCAGAAAATAGACCACGGGGAGTTCCAGGACAAAATTAATAAATTACTTTTCATCCAACACATAACCCCAAATACCACAACAAATAAAAGCCCAGCCGAACTGCTAATGGGGAGGAAAATAAGGTCCCCACTCGATAGATTACACCCCACGTACAACCCAGAGAAACCCCCAGACTCAACCAGCAAACACCGAACCTTCGCACCAGGCGACGCCGTCTACACGAAAAACCTAACGGGAGACCCATTATGGGTTCCGGCCGTCATAACACAACTAATAGGCCCACACTCGTACCGGCTACAAACAACCGACGGACGAGCGTGGAAACGCCACATCGACCAGTTAAGATCGAGGATGACCACCCAAGAGACCAACGACATGCAACCAAGCAAAACCAACCCCCACAACACAAACCAAGAGGGGAGGGAATACCCAGGGGACCAAAACCGAGAAGGAATAAACCAGCCATACTCACCTGGAAGCAGCCAGCACGAAACCTCGCCAGAAAGAGACAGCCAGGCCAGCTCAACCAACCGGGGAAGACCGAGTGGGAGTGGTGAAACCCGCAGCTCAACCAACCCGGGAAGCCCAGGAAGGAGCTGTGGAGAGCGGCCCGGCCCGACCGACCAGGCGGTTCCCACGACGGCGTCCAGAGAAGCGGAGACCCTGACCGAACCGGCCGGGATGCAATCTACGACTGACCGCAGGTCCAGTAGGCTGAGACGGAGCCCCGCCTACCTACAGGACTACGCAACGTAAGGACTGAACCAAGAGGGGAGGGGTGTTCTGTCCCCTCATTAGCATTCTTGAGATCCCCGTGCTTTGATTGGCCAAAGCGCGGGGCACTCTGATTGGCTAGGCGAGCCGTGCCGATTGGCTCGCTAAGAATCTCCCACGATTGGTCCATTCGGATCGCGGGAGATTCAAAGCGGTGCCATTGGCCGCAGCCGCCGCGGCTTGGAAATAAAAAGCCGCGAGTTTTGCCTTTAGCCTCAGTTCGGTTCCTAACTCAATAAAAGAGCTTGATACTAAGTCACCGACTCCTGGCATCATTTCCGACGACACAACACATATAACAAACAGAATACATATTTTATTTATTCCACAGACAGGATCTCTTTATACAGCATTTTTTTAAAGCACAGGCATGCTTGTTTCCTTTTCCATTTGTTCTTCACCACAACTCATCCAGTACCCGCTATCTTTTAAGCAGCTTTGGCAGGTGAGAAATTTCTCATTTTCTTTAAACCTTTAAAAACCATTCTACCCAAAGTTGCCAATGTATCTCCTCCTTGCTGTAGGATCACCTCTTCTTTGCAAAGCTGGCCATCACTCCCTTCATTTTCCCTGTCAAGCTTCCTCGGTGTCTGACATCTTAATTTGCTCATCTATTCCCTCGATGCCTAAGGCAATCTAGAATCCAGTCAAAAGTATCTCAGCCAAAGCATCAATCAGAATAGGAGTTGGAAGGGACCTTGGAGGTCTTCTAGTCCAGCCCCCTTCTCAAGCAGGAGATCTGGTTCTGTTCTCCTGTGCATGGCAGCCAAAGGAGACCCAGCCGATCAGCAGCGGGCATGGCTTGGTGGGTATGGTGGTCTGTGAGCGTGGCTTGGTGGACGTGGCAGGGGAAGGATATTGAAAAATCCCCATTCCCTCCCCACCCCACTGACCTGCTTTCCAGCTCCGTCCTCCTTTTGCCAGGTAACCAAAGGAGACCCAGATGATCAGCTGGGACTCAATGGGAGGCAGAGCAGAGATGGGGTTGGCGGGGCCAGTCAGATGTCCTATTGGCCAGTTCTCCAAACTACTCAAAATGTCCACTACCAGTTCTGCAGAACCGGTCAGAACTGTCTGAATCCCACCTCTGGTTAGTATGGTCTCAGTACAACTCCAACAAGTCACTCGGGCAGGATTAAAACTTCACAGGAAGAGAAGGGAAGTCTGCTGATGGCTTTTGAAATAATGTAAGTGGCTTTTTTTTGCAATTGGAAGATGATGGATACTTACATTATTGAGTTTGACGGGGCTAATTTTTTTCCAACTTGGGGTTCTCTAGCTGTATCAATGGGGTCATCCCTGACACTCCAGTTGGCCAGGGGTTCAACCCATTTGAGGGGAGGAAAGGTTGGTGTACAGTATTAGCATACTCAGAAACCCTCACACCCGATTGGTCCGGACCAGCGGAGACCTGATTGGTCAACAGGTCGGCCATGATTGGAGCACTAGGAATCTACCGTGATTGGCTGTGCCGATTGCGGAAGATTCAAAGTGCTGCCATTGGCTGCTGAGCCGCGAGCCAGCCCTATATGAAGGGCTGCCGCGGCTCGCATCCTCAGACCTTTACCTATACCTAATAAAGAGCTGAACTCACGTAAATGGTCTCGCGTCTCTGTCGAACCGATCCGCCTCAGATCTAACAGTTGGGCCAGAATAAGATGTACTGTGTTAGTCACTTACAACATGTGCCTGGGAGGTAAGATAATGCCACTCCTTTACCGCAGGAAATGCTCTCCGTGGAGATGATGCTTGCTCTCTTTGGGAGCTCTTTAGGCAAGAAATGGAAGCACTGAAATAAAATGCAATAGAAAAACAAAATGAAAAGCCATTTCATCTGCTTTTGCAGAAAGCAAAAAATAATAATAATAATAATAATAATAATAATAATAATAATAATAATAATAATAAAATAATTGTTGTGTTCCCCCCAAAGAGGCAAGGAAGAGGAGCATTAAACAGAAGTAAGTTTGATAGCCTTTTAAATCTGGGTAGCTGGAAAAATGCATTATCCAACGGAAAAAAACATTTAGTTGAAAGTTTGCTCAATTTTTCTTCCTCTTTCCCTTATTCTGCCTGCACATGGCAAGTATTAAGCGCTGTTTTAATGCTCAATCAGTATTAAGATGACTTCTTATTTGTCTTCTTTCCTGTATAACATTCTGAGAATTGAAATCCACAAGCCTGAAAGTTTATTATTGTTGTTGTTGATATTATTATTATTATTATTATTATTATTATTATTATTATTATTATTATTATTATTATTATTGCAGGAACATAGAACCATAAGACTGGAAGGGATTTTGGAGATCTTCTAGTCCAACCCCCTGCCCGAGGCAGGATCTCTCTCTCTCCTTCCTTCCTTCCTCCCTTCCTCCCTTCCTTCCTGCTTCTAATTCTTCTTCTAGTTCTTTTCTCTCTCTCTTTCTTTCTCTCTTTCTCTCTCTCTTTCTCTTTCTCTCATTCTTTCTTTCTTGGGGTTGGAAGGGATCTTGAAGGTCATCTAGTCCAACCCCTGCCTGAAGCAGAAGTCCTTCTTCGGCCCCCAGACAAATGGATGTCCATTTATCTGGGATGGAATAAGATCCCTTGCCTTGGGCAGGGGTGGACCAGAAGACCTCCAAGGCCCCTTCCAGCTCTATTCTAATTAGTTGTAGGTACTCAATCATGGGGGGGGGGGGTTCAGGAAATGAATACCAAATGGCAGCCATTGATCTGGAATGGAATAAAGTTTGGAAGACCTGCAAGGCCCCTTCTAGCCTTAGGATTTTATAATTCTATGATTTATGGTCACCAAAATGGGCAGCATCCCATATTTGCTATTAAAAATGTTAAGAACTAAAACCAGTTAAATCTGAGCAGATCTGTTTACTATAAACCCTCTGTCAGGATTCCAGCAGTTACTCCAATTAAATCATGAGCCTCGAGCCACACTCCCAAAATTAAAAAAGATTTATTTGAAGTGAACATTCTGTGTTCAGCATTTATCTGGGCGTAGCCAGTTCTGAGATATGTAATTCACTGTCACCCTTGATCCTGCTTCCCCCACTCCACCCCTCTGGGTGCAGCATCCAATGAAACACGCCCATAGCCAAGAGTCATCATTCATGCTCTCCAATTACATGTTTGCGTGGCAGAAGCTTCAGTCATCTAATCAGTCTCTGAAAAAAATATGAATGGAATGTACTTTTGATTCCACACTGCCGCCTGGTCTTTGAAACTTCCCCCCTTCTTTCTGTTGACAACTATAAAACGTGTATACAAAATGTTTTATGAGTTGATACCCTCTCAATTCTGCAAAAACTGAAACAAAAGGCACAACACCTTTTGCTCTAGTCTTCCATTCCCCATGGATATATGTGCAGTCAAAATAAATACCCCAAATTTTATCTGTAACTCACGACCGGCCCTTGCCCAGAACTTTATTGCAGATTTCCACAAATGAAGACGTTATGTGGAGCCATGGTAGAGAAAGGCATTGGATGGCTTTCATTGCTAATTTGCTTTTATTCTGGCCTTGCTGCTATTGTTGTATTTTTTGGGATCCACCTGGGGAGCCTCTAACTTGAACAAATTAACATAACAAAGGTGGCCTCAGAAAGATTCTGAGATTTGCTCGATAAGAATTACGTGAAATTGTAGTTGAGTCTAATAATGATATGATAATAATATAATATAATACAATACAATATGTATAGTTGACTTATGTAATATGAATGTATGTTTGGAAGGGGAAGACAGTTGATATGATGACATTGCACAAGAGAAATGTACCAACCGACACACTGTATTTTGGAAGGTTTTATGTTGATGTTTTATGTTTGTGTTTGTTAGTGTTTGTCTATAAAAATAAAAAAAACTTTTATATATATTAAAAAAAAATATACTCTGAGGCTGCAACTTCAAAGACATTTACCAGGGCGTAAGTCCCATCAAGCAGAACACAGCTGTGGTTTCTTGAGAGATTTCCAGTAATGCAATTGTGTGACGGGGTGCCCCAAGTTTATTACCTACTCATATATTTAGGAGACAGCTGTATTCCGTGTTTTGTGCTGCACAGCTCATGGCATTGGCTGCCAATAAATCACCTTGAGTTGTTTTATGTCCACATTATTCTCCCATATCACTGGCACTACAGAGAGAATTTGGAGAAGCCATTTTCTCTCTCTTTCAGCTCAGCCCACGTATGGGCAATGGCTGGCAAGGAGCACAGGCATTTTCAACTTACAACCATTGATTTAGGAAACTGTTCACTGTTATGAAAAGTTCGGCTATAACTTAAGATCAAGATGTGCCAAAAATGAACTTAAGCAGAGGCTTTGAAGAACAAAATCTAACTTTAATTGATCAATAAGGTTAGGGTAAGACCCATCCTCACATTCACACAAGATAGATATGAGAGGAAGGCTACAAAGCATATATAGAAAGTAAAGTCTTCTTATACCTTTAAGATCCTTACAAGTAGAGTAACTGCATTGTAAAACTCTCCAACTTAGGTTTGCATCTTTCCAACAAAAGACAAATGTCTTTCTGGCAAAGTTTACCTTTCATTATGTCTTCTCCTATTGTCCTACTAATTGATCACAATTGACTACTTAAGGAGGCTATTAACAGCATACTTCAAAGGTGTGGATTCCTCTGGATGGAGGTAGTTACATTTCCAGAGAAGTACGTTACCTTCTCAGGGGGTGATGCTGGGGTGAAACATATCAATCCAAGAAAACAGTTGGATTCAGATTGATTTAGATGGGACAATCATGTGTCTTCGCTCGAGAGGGATGTAACTGATTGCAGGCATGTGTTATAATTGTTTTACAACAAGTGAAAGATTAATGAAACCCTTTCTACAACAGCAAGATAAGAAATGCCTAAAGAGTGATAAATGCTTAACAGAGATACTTCTACACATACAAGAAAACAAATGCCTAACAGCAGGTTTACAAATGCCTATAGAGTAACTCTCTACTTAATGCTATAATATATTCTACTATATTTCTTTATTTATTACCCCTCAGTTACAACAGCACTGGAAAAAGTGAATGTGCGGCCATTTTTCACACTTAACGACTGTAACAGCATGCCTGCAGTCCCATGATCAAAATTCAGGCACTTGGCAACTGACTCATATTTAGGACGGTTGCAGTCAAGGTCACCCGGTTCTCATTTGTGACCTTCTCACAAGCAAAATCTCCAGGGGGAAGCCAAATTCACTTCATGACCGAGTTATTAACTTGACAACCACAGATTCACTTTTCAACTCTGACAAGAATGGTTGTATATTGGGGCAAAATTCACTTAACTGTCTGGTTTAGCAATGGAAATGTTGGGATCAATTGTGTTCATAATGTGATGACGCAGAGTGTAACACAAACGTAACAAAATCCAAAACGTAAACAAATGTCCTTTAATGCCTCCAACTTGGCCCCACTGTTCAATAATACTCAGTTGGAGGTAAAGCTAATTCAAAAATAGTCTTCAAAAGAAAGCAATGCAGTCTGAACTTAATGAACAGATAGAAGTGAAATAAAAAACCAAAACAAACTACAATGAAGGAATTTCCATAATGGAACAGGAGAAGTAATTACCAAATTCAAGGAGATAACCAGGCAGTCTGTTGGAAGGATGCCAACCAAGATAACTTCAGACCAAAATAAAACACGCTTTGCTTCTAGCAATTCTGTGTTATAACCGTCTCTCTTATATACTAGTTTCCCCAGTTGCAACCAATGAGGAGGATCATGGCCGCCGCCTCTCTTGCAAGCCAAGTTGTTGCCTTCTCCATTCCCCCCTGCGTGCTCTAGGATGGATAGGGGATGGGCCTGGGTCCTCCTCTGACTGCCCAGCCGGCCTCTGCCCCTCCCCAGCCTCCTCCACAACTTCCGGAGCCACACCTCCACTCCCTGTTGGCTGTTCCTCCTCTCCCTCAGAGTCAGTCTCCACCAGGGGCATGACACATAAGTTGTTGCAAAAAGTTAAGTGTGATATCTAACCCCAGTTCCCCACATACATCTTCTACCTCCTTAGAGGTAGTCACCAGTAGACATTAAACTGATAACACAATAAGTGAAGTTCTTCTCCAAACACATCTCACAATTTGTGGGATAACTGCTCTAACAGAAAGAAAGCCATAAAGGTGTCAGCTTTGATTTGTAGTTCCTGATAGTCTGGATTTTTATGTTTTGTAAAAAACAAAGTGCTAAGGGACCCTCTAATGACAAAGTTCTTCCAGACGAAAACTTCAAGCTGAATTATTCATGTCCATGTCTGAAGAGCGGGCTAAAGGAACGAGGAAGCTGTTGGACGGGCCAAATCACACAGATGTGCCAGAGACACACAAGCTATTGATAAAGGAGAACAATTTATAGCTCAGGGTTGAAATGTGAGGTCCTTGGTTTGAGCTGGGTGGTTTTCTTTCAGATGTTTCATGACCCAACTAGGTAGCATCATCAATGCTAGAGGGGAGTGTGAGAGGAGGAGGAGGAATGGAGAAGGGAGAAGGAAAGTGTTCTGTACCTTCATTTACATTCTTGAAAGCCCGGCGTTTTGATTGGCCAAAGCGCGGGGCGATCTGATTGGTTGGGCGAGCCACGCTGATTGGCCCGCTGAGAATCTCCCGCGATTGGTGGATTCGAATCGCGGGAGATTCAAAGCAGTGCCATTGGCTGCGGCCGCCGCGGCTTGGAAATAAAAAGCCGAGAGTTTTTCCTTGGAACCCAGTTCGGTTCCGGGGACCAATAAAGAGCTGAAACCCAGTCACCGACTCCTAGTCTCTTTCCCGACGGACATGACACTGGTGACAAAGGTGGGATCCTGATCCTGAACCCCATAAGCACGTGTCCGATGGAAGCCAGCAAACCCGACGAGATGGCCAGCATCGCACCGCCCGCACCCTTCAACCCCACTACCGAGGATTGGGAATCTTACATGGACAGATTCCGCATGTTCCTCGAATGCAGCGACATGAAGGACGCCACCGGGCCGAAGAAACGAGCCGTCTTCCTGACACACTGTGGTCCCGCAGTGTTCAAGATGGCGAAAGCCACAGCGAAACCCGCTGACGTCACTGCAATGGATTGGGATGACCTCGAGCCCTTACTCTGAAGGCACTACGCTCCCGCCGTGCCCACCCTCATCCGACAGCACGAGTTTTATCGGCGGGACCAACGGTCGGGCGAAAGCCTCAGTGACTTTTTTGCAGAGCTGCGGAGCCTAGGAAGACTATGTGGGTTCTCCAACATGGACAAGGCCCTGCGGGACTGAGTCGTGCTCAGGCTTCGGGACCCCATCCTACAAAGTTGACTGATGGCCAAAGGCAACATCACCCTCACCGATGCCATCACCGAAGCCACCGCAGCTGAAGCCACTAGGCAGTCAGCAAACCGCATGCGGAGACCGGACGCCGGGGACCACACCGCGAACAACCAGCCTGCACAGACGACCGAGGCCCAACCTGAAACGACCACCCACCATGGCGAATTCCACTCCACCTCTGATACTTCGGACGAGGAGGAGGAAATCCACCGGCTCCAGGCAGGATGCAACCAGCGCAGCCGGCGGGGTCGTAAGTCGGGGACCGCGTGTGCTGGTTGTGGAGGCGACCACCCTAGAGCCGAATGCTGGTTCTTCGATGCAGTCTGCCGGCACTGTGACAAAAAGGGTCACATCGCCCACATCTGCTGACTTAAGAAAGCCTACAGCCCCAGACGGCACACCGCCCAGAACCAGAGACCCTCAGCCGACAACCGTTGGGACTGGAGCAGACGAGCCCGACGAGGTGGCGAGACCCGGCGGAGGGAAGAAACGCACCAGACGTTCATCATTGGCCACGCAACAACTACCGATGCCCGAAAGGTCTACATGGAGGTAGGCATCGAAGGCGAACCTTGCAAGATGGAGGTGGACTCTGGGTCCTACCTCTCCATGGTCGCCTGGCAGGAAATAAAATGCTTGGTGCCTACCATCCAAAGGAGGGGACTGGAGAACCAGAGATTAATCCTTAAAGACTACCAGGGAAACTGCATCCCGGTAGTCGGAACAGGACAATTTAGAATAACATTTAAAGGACGCACCACAAAACTTCCCCTCACAATTGTCGACCGAGACCAACCCAGCCTGTTGGGACTTCAATGGTTCGCACTGCTCGGCATCGAAGTCACAGGCATCGACCACATCGCCGAGGCCGACTGGGAGCAGCAACTGGCACGGGACTTCCAAAAAGTATTCGACGGCACCCTAGGCAAGTACCGAGGGCCCCCTATATCCTTCAGCCTAGACCCAAACATTCCCCCGAGACGCCTAAAACCAAGGCGGGTACCTTTTGCACTCAAGCCAAAAATTGACGAGCAAATTGACAAGCTCGTCAAGCAAGGGGTCCTACAACCAATTGACCATGCCCGGTGGGAGGCCCCAATAGTCACCCAAGTCAAGCCTGATGGTTCAGTGAGAATCTGTGGGGAGTATAAGGCTACCCTGAACAGCGCCTTGCAACAAAGCGCTTACCCCGTCCCAGTAGTGCAGCATCTTCTACACTCACTGGGGGGAGGCAAGGTTTTTGCGAAACTTGACCTGGCCCAAGCATACCAGCAGCTGCTGGTCGACAAGGAAACCTCAGAGGCGCAAACCATGGTCACCCACCGGGGAGCCTTTCGATGTAACCGACTCCAGTTCGAAGTCAGCGTGGCTCCTGGAATTTTCCATAGCCTCATGGAGAGACTCTTACAAGGCATCAAGGAGGTGGTATCCTACTTCGACGATGTACTGGTATCGACAGCCAACCAGGCCGAACTAGAGGGTCGCCTAAGGGAGGTGCTAACGAAATTCAAAGAAACCGGGCTAAAGGTGAAGAGGGAAAAGTGCCAACTTTACACAGAGCGGGTCGAATTCCTGGGGTACCTCCTAGACCAGCATGGCATCCACCCCACCGACACCAAAATTAAAGCTATCAAAGAGGCCCCCATACCCAGGTCAAAAACGGAACTGCAGGTGTTTCTGGGACTACTTAAATTTTATAATGTCTTCCTGCCCCAAAAGGCGACCGCGGCGGAGCCTTTGCATAGGCTTTTGGACAAGGCGGCTACCTGGACTTGGGGAAAACGCGAGGAAGCCGCCTTCAGGAAAACCAAGGACCTGCTCACTTCGGATGCCGTCCTCATCCAATACAACGAGACCCTACCACTAGCCATCACATGCAACGCATCACCCTTCGGCATCGGTGCCATCCTCAGCCACACTCTTCCCGATGGAAAAGAAGCATCCATCGCGTTCTTTTCAAGGACCCTCACCAAACCGGAGCGGAACTACAGTCAGCTAGACAAAGAAGCCCTGGCTATCGTCGCCGCAGTGAAAAGGTTTCATGAGTACTTCTACGGCCAGATGTTCATCATCATCACCAACCACAAGCCACTGCTGGGAATCCTCACAGGGAACAGGGCCACCCCGAACATTCTATCTCCTAGAATGACAAGGTGGTCCGAATTCCTGGCCGCCTACAACTACCAGCTTACACACCGACACGGTAAGACTATCACCCATGTGGATGCTTTAAGCCGCTCACCACTACTCGAACCAGACACTGACCCAGCACCCACGACGACCACCCTCAGCATAGAGACTCTGCCTGATCTACCCATAACCGCATCAGACATTGCCCGAGAAACTAAAAAAGACAAACATCTGGCGCGGGTGTTGCATTGGGTAGAGAAAGGGTGGCCAGAAAAGGACAACGATGAGACTTTCAGAACATTCCGGAACCGGCAAACGGAACTCTCACTACAAAAAGTGTGTACTATGGGGGGATAGGGTGGTCATCCTGGAAAAACTGCAAGGGAAGGTACTGGAGTTGTTATACGAGGGGCACCCAGGCATCGTTAGAACAAAAGCCCTGGCCAGAAGTTACGCTTGGTGGCCAGGGATGAACAAACAAATCGAGGCTTGGGTAGCAAGGTGTCAACGTTGCCAGGAAACTAGACCAAGCCCACCCACGGCACCAATTCTAGAGTGGGAAACCCTCAGGGGACCTTGGTCCAGGATCCACATAGACTTCGCCAGGCCCACAAAGGGACACACATTCTTAATAACCGTAGACGCTTACTCCAACTGGCTGGAAGTAAGCAACATGAGAACCACCACCACGGAGGCCGTGACCAAAGAACTCTCCAAACTCTTCACGACACACAGCCTCCCAGACGTCCTCGTGTCGGACAACAGGCCCCAATTCACCTCGCTGGAATTCGAAAAATTCCTAGCGGAACGGGGCATACGACATGAACTGACAGCCCCGGCGCATCCGGCGGCGAACAGTAGGGCGGAACGGATGGTTCAATTCACAAAAAAAACCATCCAGAAAATAGACCACGGGGAGTTCCAGGACAAAATAAATAAAATGCTTTTTATATAGCACATAACCCTGAACACTACAACAAATAAAAGCCCGGCAGAGCTACTAATGGGGAGGAAAATAAGGTCCCCACTCGATAGACTGCACCCCACATACAACCCAGAGAAACCCCCAGACTCCACCAGCAAACACCGATCCTTCGCACCAGGTGACACCGTCTACGCGAAGAACCTAACCGGAGACCCACTATGGAGACCAGCAACCATAACACAGGTGACAGGTCCACGCTCGTACCGGTTACAAACAACCGACGGACGAGCATGGAAACGCCACATCGATCAATTAAGATCGAGGACAGTTACAAAAGACACAACCAACTCCCTCAACACAAACCAAGAGGGGAGGGAATACTCCGGATACCAAACCCCAGAAGAAAGAAACCAGCCATACTCACCAGCAAGCAGCCAGCGTGAAACCTCACCAGGAAGAAACAGCCAGGCCAGCTCGACCAGCCCGGAAAGACCAAGTGGGAGCGGCAAAAACCGCAGCTCGACCAACCCGGGTAGACCAGGAGGGAGCTGCGAAGAGCGGCCCGGCAAGACACACCAGGCGGTTCCAACGACGAGGCCGAGAGACACGGAGGTCCCAACCGATCCGGCCGGGAACCAACCTACGACTGACCTGCGCAGGTCCAGTAGACAAGTACGGAGCCCCACCTACCTACGGGACTACGTTACGTAGGACCAAACCAAGAGGGGAGGGGTGTTCTGTACCTTCATTTACATTCTTGAAAGCCCCGCGTTTTGATTGGCCAAAGCGCGGGGCGATCTGATTGGTTGGGCGAGCCACGCTGATTGGCCCGCTAAGAATCTCCCGCGATTGGTGGATTCAAATCGCGGGAGATTCAAAGCGGTGCCATTGGCCGCAGCCGCTGCAGCTTGGAAATAAAAAGCCGAGAGTTTTTCCTTGGAATCCAGTACGGTTCCGGGGACCAATAAAGAGCTGAAACCCAGTCACCGACTCCTGGTCTCTTTCCCGACGGATACAACAGGAAGGAGGAGGAGGAAGAGGAGAAGAGGAAGAGGAAAAGAGGAGGAGGAAGTAGAAGAAGAAGAGGAGGAGAAGAGGAGGCGGAGGAGAAGAGGAGAAGAGGAGAAGAGAAGGAGAAGAGGAGGAGTAGGAGGAGAAGAGGAGGAGAAGAGGAGAAGAGAAGGAGAAGATGAAGAGGAGGAGGAGGAGAGAAGAAGAAGAGGAGGAGGAGGAGGAGGAAGAGAGGAGGAGGAAGAGAAGGAGAAGGAGGAAAAGAAGGAGGAGAAGGAGAAGATGAAGAGGAGGAGAAAGAGGAAGAGAGTAGAAGGAGAAGAGGAGGAGGAAGAAAAGGAGAAGGAGAAGATGAAGGAATCATTTTTGTCTCTCCCACAGCAGCCCTGGCTTCTCTTCCAATGCAAAGTTTCTTTTCATGGTGGACAAAATGTTAAACAGTCCCATCTGAAAGGTGAGATAATTGTTTCATTGCAGAGATTTTTTAAACAAAATTGCCTCTGAAAATCCCACTTGGGCACACCGACACATAGACTTGAGGAACTGCTAGACTTACAGGAGATTTTACTAGTTTTGAGCAAATGAAAAGGTGAGTTCTCCTTTTTTAAAATCTCCCCCCTCCTTTGCAGACAGATGCTTCTCTCTCCACAGCTGTTTCCTCCCAGAGTGAGAAAGCACCAGACTCAACAAGCAAGCCTCATAATTGCAACTTAGCAACAAACATTTCAGAAACCCAATGACATGAATATGTGTATAAGGAGATTGCAGCTGACCTTGAGGAATTTATAATTTTTTAAAAAAAAAAATCGGTTAAGGAGGGATTTGCAGAAAGGATGCCTTAGCCCCAAGAAACAGCTAGTATGAGAAAGAAATCCAAAATAACTCTGCCTTGATTTTGCTAAAGATAAGACAGGACGGAGAGAATCCGAGGTGGGCTATCAAGATTTGTTTTGGCCACTATTCTACCATAGGGAAGCCGCATTCCTCGAAATCTTGTGGTATTTATTTCTCAACAGTGAACAACTTGCCACCAGAAGTTGTGGATCCTCCAAAAACTGGAGGTTTTTAAGAAGAGACTGGACAGCACCTCCTGCTTGAGCAGGGCAAGGGGCTGGACTAGAAGACCTCCAAGATCCCTTCCAGCTCTATTCTGATTGTTTGATTGATTGGTTGGTTGGTTGGTTAATAGATGCAGCTGCAGCTGCAGCTTGAGATATATAACATGAGAGTTGGTTTTAAGACTGGGCAAGGAATGGAAGGAATATCAGATGGAGTTTGATTACATCTTTCTAGACAAAACACATTTTTATTAAAAGACAAGTGCCAGGATGAAAACACATGCATTGTACTGCCACTGTTAACAATACTGGGTTAAACTTAGATCAGATATGCAAAAATCGCTACATACATCTGTTTTGGAAAATCTCTTAGCTCCTTACCATCACATAACGTTATATATTGGGGCAAATCTTTGTGAGGTTTTAAGAACAAAATAAAAGTTTTTGCAGAAATGTAAGATGCCCATTTCATCCTTTAACTCCTCCCCTCTTCCCTGTATCCAGTGTGGCATAAGAGGACAACCAAGAATGATAGAATAAATCAATCCAGAGTTCTCAATCAAGACACAAATGACCAGGTTCAAATTAATCTACTTTGGACATATGCAAAGACCTAGCTCTCAAGAAGACTTTAAAGCTGGAAAGATGGAAGAAAAGAAGGTGGATGACCAACAGGAAGACTTAATTACAGCAACAATGACTCTATCATTGGATAGTGGCAAATCACCTGTGATGACCCAGGGCATGGCACGAAAGCAACACAGTCAGATAAGCAATATGAGTCCCTTTATTATCTTCAGCTTTGCCCCCAGTGTCCAGGTTATCTTTGGGCTGGAGAAAAACTCTCTCAGGAACAGCCTTTGATTGCAGAAAAAATCAGTCTAAAACATGAGCAACACAAACTGTAACTTAAAGTCCAAACAAGCCAAACTGAAGTAATTAGTTTGGCAGAGCAGGAGCAAGAATTTCAGACTTGAAGGCACCACAAAACTCACACAGTT
Organism: Hydrophis major; assembly: GCA_033807585.1. NCBI lineage: Eukaryota > Metazoa > Chordata > Lepidosauria > Squamata > Elapidae > Hydrophis > Hydrophis major. Next base: position 9,781,952 of record CM066334.1, read on the forward strand.
AGGAAAACACCAAGAACACATAAGCCACGACAACACAGGATAAAGTCACATTTGCTCCCAGCAGTTGCCATACGCAGCTTGCCTTTCTTATAAACTCTCTTCCCAGTTGTGCTAATGAAGGGAATCAGGGCCCTATCCTCCCCTGTAAGCCACACAAGCCATGTTGCTCCCTTCTCTGTTCCTCCCTGCGTGCCCTAGGATAAAGAGGGGGTGGGCCTGGGTCTTCCTCTGAACTCCCTCTCTCTTCTTCTACCTCTCTCCTGCTCTGCCCAGCTGGACTTTGCCCTTCCCCAGTTTCCTCCACAGCCAACTGAGCCACACTCCCACTCCCTCTCAGCTGTCTGGCATCCTCCTGGGATTCAGACTCTGACAGTGGCATAACATCACCATGGAGAAAATCTGTCTGTGTGGTTACTAAAATTGGTAGCAACTTGATGGCATTTAATAAATCAACCCATCCCTTTAAAAATCCAGAGAGTCTCCATCATTCTTCATATCCTGCTCCCCTCTACCTTTGAGTTTACATCCTGTGCAAAGCCTGCTGCATCCTCAAACCCTCAGAAATTGGACAAAAGGCATAAGACCTTTCCATGCATCTGAAGAGGTAGCTCTGTAACTCACAAAAATGTTAGCCTTTCAAGGTTGACCCAGTCAGAAAGCAAACAAAACTAAGACAAAACTAGGGTGCTGTTTTGTTGTCGTGAGGTATCACAACAGAATCTTGAAAAGCTTGGCCGAGTTTCTCACTGTCCCTTTTTATGCCACGCAGAATGAAGGCGGGATTATTTTAAATCTCTTTCTTTCACTCCCTACTTTTCCAATCTGGGTTTTACGGTCCCTTTTTATCTGTAAATGGTTGTTGCATTCCTTATACACACACACACACACACACACACACACACACACACAATGAAAGGAATTTCTAAAAGAATAAACACAGTCTCAATTTTGAAAGGAAGAAATAAAAAAAAAGGAAAGGAAGTAAACAAAGGATTGAAAAAGTGCCAAGAAACAAAGGGAGAAGAGAAAGAAAGGAAAGGAAAGGAAAAAGGAAAGGAAAAGTTACAGGTAGCCCTCAATGGATACAGAGTTTCTTGCTAAGTGAGACATTTGTGAATTGAACTATGTACCATTTTAAGACCTTTTTTTGCCACAATTGTTAAGTAAATCACTGCAGAAGAAAGAAAGAAAGAAAGAAAGAAAGAAAGAAAGAAAGAAAGAAAGAAAGAAAGAAAGAAATAAATTCTGCCACAGGCAGGAGATTGATTAGAAGACCTCCAGAGTCCCTTTCAGCCCTATGATTGAGGTGGTTGATTGAATAATAACCAAATTATTTAGAGCCTCAGTCTTCATTGACGTTGAAAACAAAATAAAATACAATAAAATAATAACAAATGAAACTTTTCCAAAGAGTTATTATTGCCACTTTACAATATTTTGGAAAGGTCCCTTGCTACATCTACCGAATATATATGTATATATCAGCAGCTGCATGGAAAACCAGAGATCAAAATCACAGCTGGCTGATTCTCAATCCCCAGCAAGTCAGGAATTGTGGAGCTGTAATGTGCACAGCAAAAGATGAATTACTTTTTTTTTTTTGAAAGAAATTTTTATTAATTTTAAAGATAAAACAACACATCATTAACCATTAAATACATAAACACATAAAACCTCTTAACATTGTAAATCCTTACAAGTCAAACAAAACATTATTTTTATACAGCATAATTCCAATTTATCCCATCTCCATATGGACACACAAATATCTTTCAGCAAATTTCTCATTATTTCACTTTACTCCTATTCAATTTCATTTCTCTTCCATATTTATCCATTTTATAGTCATCATATTCTTTTCTTTCTGGCTTATTTAAATTATTCTCGTCTAACATTCCTCCAAGGTTTTATTGATTCTTTTTTCCTTTTTTTTTTTTTTAAAAAAAAACAAATTTTGTTAGTTTTACCATAAGCACAATACACAAACATACAAACACAAAACATAAACAAAACTAAAAGATCTTTTGTGAAGGTTGTCTGTTCCCGGGTTAAAACTCTTTACACAGACACAAATTCAAACATCATATTCAACCCATATCTCCTTCCATATCTTATTATCATTTTCTTTTTTATATATATATATAAAAACCATTTTTATCAGTTTTATAAAAACAATGCACAAAGAATCAAGGCATAGCAGCTTATAAATTCTTTTCTAAGAAAAAATAATAATAATAGACCAATAAGGCATAACATTTCCAGATTATAATATCAATATTTCATATAATATTAACTTCATATCTTGTCCCTACTTCTCTTTTCCATCCAAATTATTTATTAATTAAAATTTTATTGCCTTTTATCAATATACAAAATCCAAAAAAAAAAAAAAGCATATATATCCTTACATATCTTATTACCATTTTCAACAACATTCTTTGTCTGTTCTATTTCCAATTATCCATTCATCTTTTTTTTTCTTTTACTATACTTCTCCTGTACACCAATTGGAGTAACATCTATAACTCATTACCCTAACTTAGAAATACTACATATAGCAATCTTTCTTGGGATTCTGTTTAAAAAATTCTAAAATTACATAATAAATTTTATATTCTAAATATACATATAAAAACACACTCTTATATACCCTCCAGAATCCCTCTTTTAATCTAAATTAAATTCACCCATTGTCTCTAAATAAACTTTTTTTCTTTAGGTCTTGCTTCCCCCCATTAAGGCTTCTCCTCCCCCCCTTTCTCTCTTGCTTATTCTTCTCCTTGCCCTTTCTACCCCTTTGCTTTTTCTCTTCGCTTTTCTTGCTCCTTTTCCTTTGCTTTCTAACCTTGCCTCCATCTTTTCGCTCATTTTTCTCTCTTTTGGTTGTTTTTATAATTCTTAAAATCCCCTTTTTCTTATCCTTTTTCTCCTCCTCTCCGGAAGGGACCCATTGTTCATCAAAGATGGCTTCTTCTTCCTCTTCTTCCTTGTCCCAGTCCTTCTGCTGCGTAATCAACTTTTCAAAAGAACATAACGCCATTTCTAAGAATTGAAACAAAGCGCCCAAAGTATCTTTTTTTTTATATTTTTGATATTCAATCTCTAGTTCATCCACAGACGATGCCATTATGAAAAGGGAAACTTTTTCCAAAACAACCACAAGTATTTTTAATCAAAGACAATCAAAAGCAATTAAAAAAAAAAAGTTCCAAATGTTAATACTTTTCTTCCTTCTTCTCTTTCTCTTTCTGAATTAATTTTTAATCAAAGAGGTCCAATTACCATATATCTTCTTTTGGGATCCACAAAGACGTTCTAGACAATCTCCTCCTTTTTCAGCTTCTGCTCCAATTTTTTTTCTCCCTTCCCACTTGCAATGACAATTTTAAATAATCAAAAATCCATACCTCCAGCAGAGATTTTCCAATTTCTCAAATTTTTCAATGTCCAAAAATCCCTTTGTCTCTTAGCTTCAACTTTCAAAGCAATCCACTTTCAATGTCTAATATATCGAAATATTTCTGCTTTTTCCGTGGGGTGGGAGAGTAAAAAAAAAAAATTCCCTTTAACAGCTTCTCCGCCGCTTTTCACTCTTCTTAGGGATACAATGTATCCTCCAGCAACAAGTAGCTCAATTCCAGGCAATTTAAAAGGTGTTACTTGACCCGGCTCAGACAGAACTTTCACTCTTCACACTTCCTCCAGCACAGTTCTTACCCGGTTGCTGGCTTCTTCGTGGCGGCCATTACTGACCGCCGCTCCACCACCTTGGGAAAAAGGGGTTTTCCCGGAGAAGGGGGGGGTCTGCGATGCCCCCACCTCCCTATCCGACTCCCCTCTCTCTTCAGCTGTCCCTGCAGGGCAGCCATATCCCCCTGACCCATCTGGATCGGGGGTACCTCGACGGCTAGCACAGCAGGAATCGCGAGCTGTCGCGAATTCCTGCTGCCCCGAAGCCACGCAAACTGGAAGTTCCCAAAAGATGAATTACTTTTTGTTCTGTCCCCTCATTAGCATTCTTGAGATCCCCGCGCTTTGATTGGCCAAAGCGCGGGGCACTCTGATTGGTTAGGCGAGCCGCGCCGATTGGCTCGCTAAGAATCTCCCGCAATTGGTCTATTCGAATCGCGGGAGATTCAAAGTGGTGCCTTTGGCCGCGGCCGCCGCAGCTAAAGGAATAAAAGCCGCGAACTTTTTCTATAGCACCAGTTCGGTTCCTACATCAATAAAAGAGCATGATTTGAAGTCACCGACTCCTGGCATCATTTCCGAAGACACGACACTGGCGACGAGGATGGGATCCAGATCCTGAACCGAACCACGTGTCCGACGGAAGCCAGACGAATCTCCACGATGGCAAAAATCGCACCCCCCGCACCCTTCAACCCCGCCAGCGAGGACTGGGAATCGTACTCTGACCGTTTCCACATGTTCCTCGAGTGCAGTGACCTGAAGGACGCCACCGGCCCCATGAAGCGCGCCGTCTTCCTGACCCACTGCAGGACCGAGGTATTTAAGATGGCCAAGGCACTTGCCAAACCCGCCAACGCGACCGCGATGGATACCTCGAGCCAATACTTCGGCGGCACTACGCTCCAGAGGTGCCCATCCTAATCCGACGCAACGAGTTCTACCGTCGGGACCAACGGTCGGGTGAGAGTTTCAGCGACTTCGTCGCCGAACTATAGCACGTAGGGGGGCTGTGTGAATTCGACAACCTGAACGACGCCCTGCGAGACCAAATCGTGCTCGGCCTGTGGGACCCCGTCCTCCAGAGCCGGCTGATGGCCAAGGGCAACATCAGCCTTGCAGACACCCTCACCGCAGCCACAGCTGCCGAAGCGACCTGAACATCCGCCGACTGCATGCGCCGACCGAACGCTGGGGACCGCAGCGGGAACAACCACCCTGCAAGGTCGGCCGAGGCCCAACCCGAGACAACCACCCACCAGGGCGATTTCCACTCAGCATCGGGCACTTCCTATGAGGAGGAGGAAATTCATCGCCTCCAGGCAGGCCGCGACCCACGGAACCGGCAGGGTCGTAAGTCGAGGACCAACTGTGCCGGTTGTGGAGGCGACCACCCCAGGTCCGAATGCCGGTTTTTCGAGTCGATCTGCCGGCATTGTGACAAGAAGGGACACATCGCCCGCGTCTGCCACCTCAAAAAGAACCGCAGCCCGCCCCAATGGGACCAGAGCGAACGGAGGAGAGAGAGCACACCACCCCGGACCAGAGATCGCCCCTCGGACAACAGATGGGACCGGAACGGACGATCCCTACGAGGCGGCGAGACCCGGCGAAGAGAGGAGACCCATCAGACGGTAACCATCGGCCACGCCACAACCAATGACGGCCGGAAGGTCTACGTGGAGGTAGGCATCGAGGGCGAGCCATGCAAAATGGAGGTGGACTCCGGGTCCTACCTCTCCATGATAGCATGGCAAGAAATAAAGCTCTTGGTGCCTACCATCCAAAGGAAAGGCCTAGACAGCCAGAGACTAATCGTAAAGGACTACCAGGGAAACCGCCTCCTGGTAGTCGGAACCAGACAGTTCAACGTAACATACAAAAGGCGCACCGAAAGGCTTCTCCTGACAATCGTCGATCGCAACCGCCCAAGCCTACTCGGCATCGCAGTCACGGGAATCGACCACATCACCGACGACAGCTGGGAGCAACAACTGGCCCGGGAATTCCAAGAGGTCTTCGACGGAAGCCTAGGCAAGTACCGAGGGCCCCTTATATCATTCAGCCTAGACCCAAACGTCCCCCCAAAATGCCTGAAACCAAGGCGGGTGCCATTTGCACTTAAACCCAAGATAGACGAGCAAATTGTCAAGCTCGTCAAGCAAGGGGTCCTACAACCAATAGACCACGCCCGGTGGGAGACCCCCATAGTCACCCCGATCAAGCCCAATGGGTCGGTGAGAATCTGTGGGGACTATAAGGCCACCCTAAATGGCGCGTTGCAACAAAGCGCCTACCCCGTCCCAGTAGTGCAACACGTACTGCATTCACTGGGAGGGGGCAAGGTTTTCGCCAAACTCGACCTCGCCCAGGCATACCAACAGTTGCCAGTCGACGAGGAAACGGCAGAAGCGCAAACCATAGTCACCCACCGGGGAGCATTTAAATGCAACCGACTCCAATTCGGAGTCAGCGTGGCACCGGGAATATTCCAAAGCCTAATGGAAAGACTATTACAAGGCATCAAGGGGGTGGTACCTTACTTCGACGACGTCTTAGTGTCGGCAACCAACCAAGCCGAACTAGAGGGTCGCCTAAGGGAGGTCCTAACCAAATTCAAAGAGACCGGGCTCAAGGTAAAGAGGGAGAAATGCCAATTATACACGGACGGGTTGAATTCCTAGGATATCTCCTAGACCGTCACGGCATTCACCCCACAAACCAAAAAATCAAGGCCATCAAAGAAGCCCCCACACCCAAGTCGAAGACGGAACTACAGGCATTCCTGGGGCTACTTAACTTTTACAATGTTTTCCTGCCCCAAAAGGCGACGGTGGCGGAGCCCTTGCATAGGCTCCTGGACAAGGCGGCGACCTGGACTTGGGGGAAACGCGAGCAAGCCGCCTTCCAGAGAACAAAGGACCTCCTCACTTCAGACGCCGTCCTTATACAGTACAACGAGACCCTACCTCTGGCCGTCACATGCGACGCATCACCCTTCGGCATCGGCGCTGTCCTCAGCCATACCCTCCCCGACGGAAAAGAAGCACCCATCGCGTTCTTTTCAAGGACCCTCACCAAACCGGAGTGGAACTACAGCCAGCTGGACAAAGAGGCTCTGGCTATCGTTGCCGCCGTAAAAAGATTCCACGAGTATCTCTACGGCCGGACATTCACCATCATAACCGACCACAAGCCACTGCTGGGAATCCTTGCAGGGAACCGGACCACCCCGAACATTCTGTCTCCCCGAATGACAAGGTGGTTCCTGGCGGCCTACAACTACGGACTCATACACAGACCGGGTAAGACGATCTCCCATGCAGACGCCTTAAGCCGCTTGCCGCTACCGGAACCTGACACCAACCCAGCACCCACGACGACCACCCTCAGTATAGAGACTCTACCCAACCTACCCATAACCGCGTCAGACATTGCCAGAGAGACTAATAAAGACAAACGTCTGGCGCGGGTGTTGCATTGGGTAGAGAAAGGGTAGCCGGAAAGGGACAACGACGAGTCCGTCAAGACATTCCGAAACCGGCAAACGGAACTCTCGTTATTAAAAGGGTGCATACTATGGGGGGATAGGGTGGTCATTCCAGAAAAACTACAAGGGAAGGCTCTGGAACTATTACACGAGGGGCACCCTGGCATCGTTAGGACTAAAGCCCTGGCCAGAAGTTACGCTTGGTGGCCAGGGATGGACAAACAAATTGAGACCTGGGTAGCAAGGTGCCAAAGATGCCAGGAAACTAGGCCAAGCCCACCCACAGCACCCGTCCTAGAGTGGGAAACCCCAAGGGGACCTTGGTCTAGGATCCACATAGACTTCGCCAGGCCCATAAAAGGACACACCCTCCAACTGGCTGGAGGTAAGCAACATGAAAACAACAACCACGGAGGCCGTGATCAAGGAACTCAGCAAACTCTTTGCAACGCACGGCCTCCCAGACGTCGTCATTTCCGACAACGGACCCCAATTCACCTCGCTAGAATTCGAAAAATTCCTAGTGGAAAGGGGCATCCGACACGCGCTGACAGCACTGGCGCACCTGGCGGCGAACGGTAGGGCGGAACGGATGGTGCAATTCACTAAGAAAACCATCCGGAAAAGAGATCACGGCTAGATCCAGGATAAAATAAATAAATTACTCTTCACCCAACACATAACCCCAAATACCACAACGAATAAGAGACCAGCCAAACTATTAATGGGGAGGAAATTAAGGTCCCCACTCGACAGATTACACCCCACGTATAACCCGGAGAAGCCCCCAGACTCAACCAGCAAACACCGAACTTTCGCACCAGGCGACCCCGTATACGCAAGAAACCTGACGGGAGACCCGTTATGGGTACTGGCCGTCATCACACAAATAACAGGCCCACACTCGTACCGGCTACAAACAACAGACGGACGAGCATGGAAACGCCACATCGACCAATTAAGGTCGAGGATGACCACCTAAGAAACCACCGACGCACAAGCAGGCAAAACCAACCCCCACAACACAAACCAAGGGGGGAGGGAATACCCAGGGGACCAAAACCAAAGAAGAATAAACCAACCATACTTACTGGAAAGCAGCCAGCACGACCCCTCACCAGGAAGAGACAGCCAGGCCAGCTCGACCGACCCGGGGAGACTGAGCGGGAGCGGCGAAACCCGTAGCTCAACCAACCCGGGAGGCCCAGGAGGGAGCTATGGAGAGCGGCCCGGCCCGACCGACCAGCCGGTTCCCACGACGGCATCCAGAGAAGCAGAGACCCTGACCGAACCGGCCGGGATCCAACCTACGACTGAGCTACGCAGGTCCAGTAGGCTAAGACGGAGCCCCGCCTACCTACGGGACTACGTGATGTAAGGACTAAACCAAGAGGGGAGGGGTGTTCTTTCCCCTCATTAGCATTCTTGAGATCCCCGCGCTTTGATTGGCCAAAGCGCGGGGCACTCTGATTGGTTAGGCGAGCTGCGCCGATTGGCTCGCTAAGAATCTCCCGCGATTGGTCTATTCGAATCGCGGGAGATTCAAGGTGGTGCCATTGGCCGCGGCCGCCGCGGCTAAAGGAATAAAAGCCATGAACTTTTTCTATAGCGCCAGTTCGGTTCCTACATCAATAAAAGAGCATGATTTAAAGTCACCGACTCCTGGCATCATTTCCGAAGACACGACACTTTTCAAAAATAATAAACACCTCTAAATTCTGCCTTGATCTTATGAAGTCTGTAGGCTCTACCATCCTATCAGTAAAAGCAGTTGTGCATGCTGGGCAGGGCAAGTTTTCATCACCTGCAAATTGGCGTTTCTTTGCGAGGTTTCCTGTTCTCTAGCTGCTTGCTAATACTATGCAGTTCTAGCTTAACTATTTTGCTTCGTCGGAGGTATCATCTAAAATTAATTTCCTGATGTACAGATCCACATAACCCTCCATATTTCGGTTCTTTCTCTGCCTGGAGTCAGCCATGAAAGCAGATGGAACATAGAATAACAGAGTTGGAAGGGACCTTGTAGGTCATCGTCCAACCCCCTGCCCAGGCAGGAGACCCTTCACCATTTCTGACAGATGGGAATCCAATCTCTTGGATTCAAGAAGTCTTGAGACTTTCAAGAAGTCTCAAGTCAATTAAGAGAGCCAATCTTTTTATGTATAGAACAGGAGGTGGGCTGTGCTGGCTCGGGTATACATGTTTTCATCATACAATTTGTTAAGTATGGAGCATGGGTGCGAATAATGGAGATGAGCCGGTGGAAACAGTGAACTTCAAACTCTTTATTTACATGGTGTGACAGCTCAAATTGGATGGCTGCTATAGCCTTCCTTATATAGGCAACTTATTAACTATTCAACCAATAGCGACCTGGGAGCGCTAGCTCCGTTAGCCAATGGGAACGGCCTGTTAATGGCCACTCTCATTCTCCTGAACGGACCAATCTGATCTCGCCATTTAACAGTCAATCAGAAGTGCAGGGCCAGAACCCTGCACTTGACTTCAAGCTCAAGATAACTTTATTAAACATTTATTCATTCACAACACAAATGTTTCATTATTATTTGAATTCTGCCCTAAAGCAAGAACTTGGTTCTGAGATTATTTATTTATTATAGGAATGTCTACTTTAATCAACACTCCTGGGGCTGATTCCCATAAAAGGTTTTTAAGCAACATCAACCACCGGACAATTAAATTTAAGCTCAAACCAATTTGATCCATGGAGACTACAAGAGCTTAAAAGCAAAATAAAGCAATTAGGAGAAGTCCTTTGTATTCTACTCTGAGCTGGTGCCTTCTAGAAGTTTGGGACTACAGTCCCCATGTTCCACGGCTCAGTTTGATCTACTTTTTTAGCTGCAAGTTGATAATCTTTAGAGTTAATTGCTCAGGGGAAGGGCTGTTGAAGGCATGAAATTTCCAATAGTCAATATCTATTCCTCCTATCTCAAATTTCCATTCCCCCTCCCAATTGTTTTATTGTATTATAAAATGTGAGTAATACATTATGGAACATGCGTAATAACCAAGCACAGTGGCATTTTTATCACAGGGAGTGGAAATTGTTAACATGGTGATGATTTCGATGAATTAAACTTTGCACGATGATGTTGAATGCGATCTGTACAATGTAGAGACCATAAAGTTGCTTAAACTGTATAATTAATGCCATATGTGACATAGCTGGAAAATGCATTGAATGATTTTATAATATGAGAAAGATTTACTTAACAGTAAATCTTAACTTTGCTAATAGTAAAGTCTCCACTATTGCTATAAATATTAAGAGAGAAAAAAGGGGAAAAAAGAAATTGGCTGGAAAAACAGATAGGTGTTCGGCATATACTTATGACCCGGATTCAAAGTTCCAGAATCCATTATCTAGAAATATTACCTAGATCTATCATCCACCTCTGTGTCTGGTCTGTGTCTGTGTCTATCTATTGCATTATAAAATGTGAATAATACATTATGGAACTCAGGTAATAACCAAGCACAGTGTCATTTTTACCATAGGAAGTGGAAATCTATCTGTCTGTCTGTCTGTCTGTCTGTCTGTCTGTCTGTCTGTCTGTCTGTCTATTTCCTATCAGTGTTTCTAGAAAATGGATTCTGGGATTATACCTAAAAGATACACACACACACACACACACACACAAATGCACACAAACACCACTTCAGGTTGCAGCCTTGCTTGTTTCATTCTACATGAAGTAGCTCATTATTTATTTGCAATTGTCTCTGACTCCAAGCCCACATAACCAAAACTGTTCTTCCTCTCTGCCACCATCATCTTTACGCACCCACCCAGCGGATGAGAAATTGGCAATTGGGATGTGTGAACGTTCGGCAGGAAGAAAATGTCTTGTGCCTCACTAATGTGTCATAAAAGCTCATTTTATACTGCTGGGAGGTTTGGAAAATGAAGAAAAAGAATTCCAGAGGCTGCGAGTGAATTGGTGTCAAGATTATTAAACTTAGTATGTTAATAGAAGGAAAGGAATATAAAAGGGTTGAATATCCCAGTTTATTTAACCAGTTAACTCAGGAAAAGCTACTCATTTTTTTCTCAGATTAACAGAGTTGGAAGGGACCTTGTAGGTCATCTAGTCCAACCCTCCTCTGCCCAAGTAGGAGACCCTACATCATTCCTGACAGAGGGCAGTCCAGTCTCTTCTTGAAAGCCTCCAGGAATGAATCTCCCACAACATCTGAAAGCAACTTCTGTTCCCTGGGTGGATTGCATTCTCTGATAGTTTGAGTGATTTGTGACAGTTGAATGGAAATGTATCAAGGAAAGAATCAAACTAGAATTAAAGAGAAACTTCCTAACAGTGAGGACAATAAACCAGTGGAACAGCTTGCCACCAGAAGCTGTGAGTGCTCCATTCTTGGGGGGCTTTTAAAAAGAGACTGGGCAGCCTCTTGTCTGGAATCGGAAATGGTCTCCAGCTTTAGCAGAGGTTTGGGCTAGAAGACCTCCAAGTTCCCTCCCAACCCTGATATTCTGTTACCAATCATCCATCCATCACATTGCTGGGAAATTGATCTCTCTCTCCCTCCCTCCCTCTGTCTCTGTCTCTCTCTGACTCTCCTCCCTCTGTCTCTCTTGTCTCTGTCTCTTTCTCTCTGTCTCTCCCTCCATCCCCCTCTCTCTGTCTGTCTCTCTCTATCTCTCTTGTCTCTCTCTCTCTTTCTGTCTCTCTTCCCTCTGTCTCTCTTCCCTCTATCTCTCTGTCTCTCTCTCTCCCTCCCTCCCTCCCTCTCTCTCTCTTTCTGCCTCTCTTCCCTCTGTCTCTCTGTCTCTCCCTCCTTCCCTCTGTCTTTCTGTCTCTCTCTCTCCCTCCCTCCTTCCCTCTCTCTCTCTCTTTCTGTCTCTCTTCCCTCTGTCTCTCCCTCCTTCCCTCTGTCTTTCTGTCTCTCTCTCTCCCTCCCTCCTTCCCTCTCTCTCTCTTTCTGTCTCTCTTCCCTCTATCTCTCTGTCTCTCTCTCTCCCTCCCTCCCTGTCTCTCTTTCTTCTCTTTCTCTCTGTCTCTCTCCCCCTCCCTCTCCCCCTCCCCCTCTCTCTGTCTCTTGTCTCTCTCTCTCCCTGTCTCTCTTCCCTCTATCTCTCTGTCTCTCTCCCTCCCCCCTCTTTTTCTGTCTCTCTTCCCTCTGTCTCTCTGTCTCTCCCTCCTTCCCTCTGTCTTTCTGTCTCTCTTCCCTCTCTCTCTGTCTCTCTCTCTCCCTCCCTCCTTCCCCCTCTCTCTCTTTCTGTCTCTCTTCCCTCTGTCTCTCCCTCCTTCCCTCTTTCTGTCTCTCTTCCCTCTATCTCTCTCCCTCTCTCCCTCCCTCCCTCTCTCTCCCTCTCTCCCTCTCTCCCCTCTCTCTGTCTCTCTCTCCCTCCCTCCTTCCCTCTCTCTCTCTTTCTCTCTCTCTTCCCTCTCTCTCTGTCTCTCTCTCTCTCTCCCCTCCCTCTCTCCCTCCCTCTCCCTCTGTTGTCTCTCTCTCTCCCTCCCTCCCTGTCTCTCTCTCTCTTCCCTCTATCTCTCTGTTTCTTTCTGTTTCTCTTCCCTCTGTCTCTCTGTGTCTCTCTCTCCCTCCCTCTCCCTCTCTTGTCTCTCTCCCTCCCTCCCTGTCTCTCTCTCTCCCTCCCTCTCCCTCTCCCTCTCTTGTCTCTCTCTCTCTTCCCTCTATCTCTCTGTTTCTTTCTGTCTCTCTTCCCTCTGTCTCTCTCTGTGTGTCTCTCTCTGTCTCTCTCCCCCTCCCTCTCTCCCTCTGTCTCTCTTCTCTCTCTCTCTCTCTCTCCCTCCCTCCTTCTCTGTCTCTCTCTCTCTTTCTGTCTCTCTCTCTCTCTCCCCCTCCCTCCCTCTCTTTCTCCCTCCCTCCCTCTCTGTTTGCCTCTCTCTCTCTTCTCTCTCTCTTTCTGTCTCTCTTGTCTCTCTCTCTCTCTCTGTTTGTCTCTCTTCTCTCTCTCTCTCTCCCTCCCTCCTTTCCCTTCCTCCCTCCCTGTGTGTGTGTGTGTGTGTAAAAATTAAGATGATAGCCACGACCACATATGAAAAATGATCATGATGTTGATTGTCAAATCATGGTTATTATCTTGGCACTTTTTTTCTTCCTGGGGAAGTTTTGCCAACAAGCAGCTTTCTTCAGCAAATAAAGTGGGTTTATATTTATTTATAGGCGCCTTATATGTCACAGGTAAATAAGTCTTATCAACCAATTGCAGATCTTCGGGCCTTCTTTGGAAAGGCGAGTGTGCAATGCTCTCCTTCTAGCTTTTGTCTCCAGGGTTTTCTCAAACCTGCTGCCCAATTGCGAGGACGTGACAGAAGAATAAAATTAGGAAATGCATGACTGGAGAAAGAATATTCTAATTATAAGTGATTTAATTTAATTTAATTTTTAAAAGAAAGCAAACACTTGGTGAGGAAACAACCCTTTAGACACGGATGCATAATAAGCAGAATGAAAAGAGTCACGCTCCATTCCTAGCATTAATTTTTAGCAATTCTTCTACTCAAACTGGAATCTGAGCAGTTTCGAGTGCAGGAAAGGGCAACAGAGGGAAACGACAAAAGGATTGGAATCCATGTATAAACAGAGAAGATCCAGAGCACTTGTTGAAAATGACTTCCACCGGAATATCAAAGAGCTTTATGAAAATGCAAAATTCATCTCATCAGCCAAGGCAGAAGTGGCCACCAACGATGCTACACAGTCCCTTCCACTAATGGTAATTAGTTGTCAGGAAATGTCACTAGGGAAGCATTAGTTTTGAGACAAGCTACTGGTGTGGCTGAACAGCTCCTCTTGGCTAGCACTAATTGGCTTTAAAAACTGAGTTGTCCACTGAAGAAATTGCCTGTGCATACAACTGAAAAAAGCCAGCTGCCAAGGACACTCAGATTAACGACAAACAGAACACCCCAGAACTGCCAAGGCCTTAGGAGTTGCCCTTGGTGGAAGCAGGAGAACAAAACACCACTGTTGCTTCTTTGTTTCCGCACACTTCAGGGGTCCCAAACAAGGGTGGGATTCAAATGTCTTAACAACTGGTTCTGTGGGTGTGGCCTAATTTGTGGGTGTGGCTTGGTGGTCACATGACTGGCCGGACATGGCTTGTATGTAAATATTGTAAATATTTATGTAAATATTGAATTGTTTATAAAAAAAAAAAAAGAGCAACTTTTACCCCAAATCAGGCAAAGCAGGCAGGCAGATTGAGTTGCTCGCAGAATCACAGATTCACTCAGAGATCTATCTTTCTGCAATCTGCTACTTGAGTCTGCACTGAAAAAATAGAAGCTTCAGTCCTAAGGAAGGTTCAGCTCTGCTTTTAGATTAGCTAGAAAGCAAGAAATCCAACGATTTTCTGCTTCCTAGCTAATCTAAATCTTTCAACACAGCAGAACATCTGATGGTCGGGGGGGGGGAGAGGAAGGAAAAACAGCAACTTAGCAGGCAAGTTTGCCAGGTAAGGAGTGAGTGGGCGGGGAGGGGAGGGGAGGGACCAGTCAGTGACACGATTTGCTGGTTCTCCGAGCTGGGCAGAATCATAACAATCAGTTCTATAGAAGTGGTCCAACCAGGTAGAATCTCACCTCTGGTCCCAAGGCTGAGTCATAGAATGACAGAATCACAGGGCTGGAAAAGGGACTTTAGAGGTCTTTGAGTCCACCCCCTCCCCCCTCCCCCAAGGCAGGAGTTCTTAGTCCATTCCTGGTCACATTGTTGGACAATCTTTTCTTGAAGTCTTCCAGCCTTAGAAAGAGGGTAGAGAAGAGGCAGAAATGCGAAGAACAGTTGCAGGATTGGGGTCTGGCCAGTCTAGTGAAAGGAAGGACTAGGGGAGACATGATAGCAGTCTTCTAACATTTGAGGGGCTGCCATAAAGAAGAGGGGGGTCAACTTATTTTCCAAAGCACCAGAAGACAAAGAAACAATGTATGGACACTAAACAAGGAGAGAAACAACCTGGAATTGAGAAGAAACTTTCTAGCTGTGTGAACAATTAACCTTTGAAGCTTGCCTCCAGAAGTTGTGGTTGCTTCATCCCTGGCCTGGAGGTTTTTAAGAAGAGATAGGACAATCACTTGTCTGAAATGGTATAGGATCTCTAGTTTGAACAGGGGGCTGGACTAGAAGACCTCCAAGGTCCCTTCCAGCTCTATTCAGATTGTTCGATTGATTATGCCAAGCATTTGTCCTACCACGAATTCTTTTGGAAGGTGAACTTCAGCTCTAATTCTAGAAACATTTTTTTTTTTTAAATATTTCATCTCCTTGATGGTTTTCCAAAACAAACATGGAATCCACATTTATTTACAGCTCTTTAATCAGAGACGGTTCCAGCACTCCTTTGGTAAATGCGCCGGAAAGGAATCAGAAACAAAAATAATTGAACAGGGCTGAGACTGGTCATTGGACCAAAGAGCTGAGAACAAGCATGTTTAGCACCCTGTCATGATGATTGACAACTTTTCTGAGCCGTTGAGACCACACTGAGGATGCTAAATGACTGTCGTGGGATGTTGACAACATGACTTCCTTGAGGGACATCATTAAAAAAAAAAGCACATTGACCAGAAGGCATGCAACATCTTGGATGACTTCACTATGAGAGGTGACCGTTGGAAGATCCAGAAATTTTGTTTCAGAGAAAGACAGGCTATTGTATGCTCTTGTGTGTGACTGTGCTTAAGAACACAAAAGTCCATCCTTTGCTTTTTGTTACTGTAACACAACATAACAAATTGTACAGGGGAAGTATTTCACGAGAAGAGTACTGCACTCCTCTGCTCGCAACAGAATAGCCTACTTCTCTTTGCTGATGATGTAAAGCTATTCAACACCACAGACAATACTGCTACCCTTCAAAAAGACCTCGACTATGTATCAGAATGGTCAAAAAAATGGCAACTTCAAATCTCAACAAATAAATGCTCTGTCTTACATATTGGCAAAAAAAATCAGAAAATAAAATACAAGCTGAATAGTCAAGACCTTGTTGACAATCCAAACTCTGTCAAGGATCTTGGAGTACTCATCTCAAATGACCTAAGTGCTGGAGCCCACTGTAACTACACGGCCAAAAAGGCATTAAGAATTGTTAACCTAATCTTAGGTAGCTTTTTCTCTGATAATATCACACTACTAACTAGAGCATACAAAACATTTGCTAGACTGATACTCGAATACAGCTCATCAGTCTGGAACCCACATTACGTATCTGATATAAGCACAGTTGAGAAAGTCCAGAAATATTTCACAAGAAGAGTTCTCCACTCCTCTACTCATTATAGAATACCTTATGCCACCAGACTCGAAATTCTAGACCAAGAAAACCTAGAATTATGCCACCTTTGGTCCGATCTAAGTATGGTATGTAAGATCATACATTGTGTTGTGTATGCATAAAGATTAATAAAGTGTGAGCTTGGAGTAAGTGCAGGGTTCTGGCCCTGAACTTCTGATTGGCTGTTAAGCGGCCGGACCGGATTGGCCCATTCCAGGTAATCCGATTGGCCCTTAAGAGAGAGTTCCTATTGGTTATAAGAGCTAGCGCTCCTAGCTCGTTATTGGTTAAAAGTTACAGGGTTTGCCTATATAAGGCGGGTTTAACTGCTATTGAAATGAGGAAGTCACAATATAAATAAAGAGCTGAAGTTCACCGTTCAGAGGCTTGTCTCCATTCTTTCTCGCCCATGCTCAAAACATAACACATTGCAATGTCCTACCTGTCAATGAATACTTCAGCTTCAACCATAACAACACAAGAGCAAACAATAGATGCAAACTCAAGGTAAATCATACCAAACTTGACTGCAGGAAATACAACTTCAGCAACAGAATGGTCAGTGTCTGGAATCCTCTACCTGACTCTGTGGTTTCTTCCCCAACCCCCAAAAACTTTAACTTTAGACTTTCTACTATTGACTTCCCCCTTTCCTAAGAGGTCTGTAGGGGGGCGTGCATAAGTGCACCAATGTACCCACCGTCCCTGTCCTATTGTTTCTTTTATTTTTTTATTTTTCTTATATGTATCTATGTATTCATAACTATGTTTTTTACTTATACCTATTATCTTGTAAGCAATTGACAAATAAAAAAAATAAAATAATAAATATAAATAAATAAATACATACATAAATAAAGTACACCACCAGGCTTGAAATTTTGGGCTTGGACAACCTTGAACTACGCCCCCTATAGTTGGACTTAAGTGTATCTGCTACAATGTCCTACCAGTCAATGACTACGTCAGCTTCAACCACAACAATACAAGAGCACACAACAGATACAAACTCAAAGTAAACCGCTTCAGACTTGATTGCAGAAAGTATGACTTCAGCAACAGAGTGGTCAATGCCTGGAATGCACTACCTGACTAAAAAAATAATTCCCTCGACACTGTCCAACTATTTACAAAGTCTGCGCTACTATTACTGTTAATCTTCTCATTACTCCTTATCGCCCATCCCCTCCCACTTGTGACTGTATGACTGTAACTTTGTTGCTTGTATCCTTATGATTTATATTGACTGTTTCCTAGTATGATTTGATTGCTTATTGTACCCTATGACTATCATTAAGTGTCGTACCTTATGATTCTTGACTCTTGACAAATGTATCTTTTCTTTCTTTTATGTACACTGAGAGCATTTGCACCAAAGACAAATTCCTTGTGCGTCCAATCACACTTGGCCAGTAAAGAATAAATATTATATTATTACATCCTCTAACCCCCACTCCTTTACCCTTAAATTATACACTATTGACCTCACCCCATTCTTAAGAGGTCTATAAGGAGTATGCATAAGTGCACCATCGTGCCTCTCGTCCCTGTCTTATTGTACCCATTCATTCGTACCTATTTCCTGTATTTCCTGTATTCTTACTCATGTTTATTCTTATACCTATTGTCTTGTAAGCGATTGGCAAATCAAATAAATAAAAATAAATAAAATAAAAACTTCTCCATTGGGTTAATGAGGAAGTCTACCGAGCCAAGTTCTATACGTGTATTTTTTTTCCTACCTAAGTGTAAATCCTTCCTTTTCTCTACATTGAATTTCATTGTGTTAGGGGCAGAAACATTCAATGAAAATACTTGTAGGGGAAAAAAAAAGAAAATAAGTACACCAACTCAACCCAGCTTCACAAAAGAGACACCCCATCCTCTCTTCGAAAAGATTTCAGGCAATTTTCTTACAATACCTTCTTGTGTTTCATATTATTAGTTTCCCACCAGGAACAGACAGGGGTGTAGGTTGGCTTTATCTGATTATCTGGGTTCGTGACAAAAATGGCTGGGAGAAATTTTACCCTCCTTAGGGGAAAAAAAAAAAAAGAACATTGAATTCTCTTTTTGTTCTTAAACCACACGCGTGAGTCTATTTTATTCCAGCAGAAAGAAACAAATAACAGCACATGGAACCTGAATTTGAGGCCCTCCTCCATTATTCTCTGCAAATAATTGAAATATTCTGCGTACATCTTCATGGAACAGAAAAGGAGAAAAACATTACCAAAATGAGTAGGCTTAAAGGATGATTTATTCTGAACTCCCTTTTTGGACCTTTTCTTACACTCCAGGAATGAGCAGATTCTTCTTGACTTTGCATCTAGAAATACGTTGACAATATTCAGCCTCCTTTCAGTATATATAAGTTCACCTGAAGGATTGTTACGGGTATACTTCAAGACAAATGAAAATAGAGATCCTTATTCGTGAAAGAAAATTATGTCATTCTGGACCAATGGCTGCCCAGTCTCTTTAAGACATTAACAGAGTTGGAAGGGACCTTGAAGGTCATTTAGTCCAACCCCTCCCCCCCTGCCCAAGCAGGAGACCCTACACCATTTCTGACAGATGGCAGTCCAGTCTCTTCTTGAAAGCCTCCAGGGATGAAGCTCCCACAACTCCTGAAGGCAACTTCTGTTCCATTGGTGGATTGTTCTCCCTGTCAGAAAGTTTCTCCTTATTTCCAGATTGAATCTCTCTCCTTGATCAGTTTCTATCCATTGTTCCTTGTCTGGCCTTTGGGTGCCTTGGAGAATAGCTTGACCCCCTCCTCCTCTCTGTGGCAGCCCCTCAGATATTGGAAGGCTGCTATCTTGTCTCTCCTGGTCCTTCTCTTCCCTAGACTAGCCAGGCCCAGTTTCTGCAACCGTTCATCGTATGTTTTAATCCCCTAATCCTCCTGGTTGCTCTTCTCTGCACCCTTTCTAGAGTCTCAACATCTTTTTATAGTGTGGTGATCAAAACTGGATGCAGTACTCTAGGTGTGGTCTTACTAAGGCTTTATAGAGTGGTATCATTCATGAGGAACTCTAGGAATTGAAGTCCACAAGTATTAAAGTTGTCAAGGTTGGTGACCCCAGACCCTTCTATCATCTTTGTTGCTTTTCTCTGTACTCTTTCTAGGGTCTCAACAATCTATTTCGTACTATGGTAACCAGAATTAGATGCTGTATTCTAAGCACTGAGCTTCATTCAAAGAAGATCGTTGATTTCTATTCCTTCCACAGACAGAGTTTAAAAGTATTTTACTTTGCATGCAATCTACCCCTTTAATCTGCAATTCAGACTAAGGCACAAAAGGCAATTGTTAAAAAATGTCACCAAGCTTCAGTGAACAATAGTGGCTTCTTGATGTTTGTTAGAGCTTCTGGATTAATGGTTTATTGGAAAATGCTTTACTTTCTATTGGCCCACTTGCCTGATTTAATATTCTTCTGTCTGGCAAGGCAATTGCCCCATAAAAGAACCTTAGAAGATTAGGGACTGGAGAAAAAAAACAACGTAGGTGAATATGGCCATTTTATAATCTCCCCCCTCCCAAATTCTCTGCAGTTTCACTAAATTTCCCACTGCCTCATCCAGTTTGTACTTCTGTAGAAATGCCACTCAATTATTAAGACCAATAGATATAAAACCCGAGATTGCTTTCAAGGTTTTCAGTTGAATAGCTCTTACAGGATTCTCAGAGAGAAGGGCCTTTCATTCTAGTATTTTCAAGTTGAGTAGAGGGAGAAGAGAATGAATCTAAATTTATTTGACTGCAGGGGAATAGTTAGCTCCAAGTGAAAGAAAGGTTGAGTGGCTGCTGTTGAAATGACAATCAGAAAATACGATTTGCCTGTCCCTCTCGAAATACGGGCATTCATCCTAGCTCCTGTCCTCAGAACAACCTGCAAACTTTTAAAGCAGTATGAATCTCCTCTAAAACTAACCAAGCAGGGGCTGGGGTATAGAACCACAGTGTTGGAAAGGACCTTGCAAGTCATCTAGTTGAGGGGTCGCCAACGTTTTGGACCTCAGGGACCACCAAACTCATAATTTAAAATCCTGCAGACCAGAGACCCTGGGAAAATCCCCCCAAAAGTCTGCAGGAAAATTCCCCACCCCATTTTACTACCAATCAATCGTTCTTTATTTGGGATCGCAGGATACCGTCTCCAGCTCCATTCTCAGGGGGAGAGAGAAAGAGAGAGACTTTTGGCTTCATGCAAGAAAAGCAGCAGAAGCAGCAGAAGTCTTTCTTTCTCTCCCCTCAAACTCTACCAGAAATGAGTCTTTGCCGGTGCAGCCTCTTGGAGCAGGAGGCCTTGCAGGGTCCCAAAGACTCGTTTCTGGCGGAATTTGGGGGAGAGAAAGAAAGAAAGACTTTGGCTGCTTTCCTTGCATGTAGCCAAAAGCAGAAGAAGAAAGAAGCAGAAAGAAGCAGCCCGGTGGCCAGGCCAGGTGTGTGGGGTGAGTAGGGCAAATTCCCCCCCTCCTCCCTTTCCCCCCTCCCCTCACTACCTTGTGTTGTTCACAATGCAAGTGATGCAAGCCTTGTGTTCCCACGGGCCATGTGGGCGGCTCAGCATTGTTTTCCCGCGCAGCTGGATTAATTGCTTTGGGGGGGACATTGCTCTGCGGATCGACAAAATTTTCTCACAGACCACCAGTGGTCCCCAGTCTACTGGTTGGCGACCACTGTTCTAAACCCAGTATCGCCTCTGAATTCCTCCTATCGAGTTAAACAAGGAAGGCAGTAGCATTTCCTTAAATGCTTGTGCCTCTCCAGATGTGCTGGACTATGACTGGACTAATCATCTTCCACCATGGAGGGAATGATGGGATTTGTAGATCATCTGGGAGCACCTGGTTGGTGAATCTAGACTGTTGATTTCTTTTTTGGGGGGGGGTTGTGTAACCAAAAGGATATGGCTTGGTGGACATTGCTAGAAGCCAGATTCCAACCTGGAAATTTCTTTGGCTTATTTAGTTCTGAAGAAAGTTTAGCACCTACCCCGCTTAGAAGAGTGAAATATTTTAGGAAATATTTAAAAGGCAGAATATTATACTTCCTTGGATGAGAAAAGGAGGAACAGGTTTTTAAAGACAAAGAACAGAAACTCAACCCCAGTTCCCTGCCCCCAGCAGATATGTTGGTACCAGTCTATCTACAAGACAAAAAACTTTCACCCTCCAGGACGTAATAGGATGATCTATCAGCAGAGCTCACTACATGGTCCAACCAAACCCCTTCATTGCATCACCCAGCAAGGTTTCACCCAACTTGATTCAGACAAATATGACTCCACATGGAAGTCTTATTGCAACCAATAGGATAAATGCCCTTGCCACAGGAACAGGAAGCTCAAGTTCAAAGCCCAAGAGAGGGTATAAAAAACACTCATTGTCCACTCCAGGTGGTCAGCTACCCAGGACTTCAAACCCATGTGGTCCT
The DNA here is from genome assembly GCA_033807585.1 of Hydrophis major. Lineage (NCBI taxonomy): Eukaryota > Metazoa > Chordata > Lepidosauria > Squamata > Elapidae > Hydrophis > Hydrophis major. Next base: position 9,803,864 of record CM066334.1, read on the forward strand.
GTTCACCCTTAAACCATCCTTCCAAGCAGTCTCCATGTTTCCAGTGTCTTTCTCCCCACTTAGAACTGAACCCAGATGGACATTTCTTCCAACAGTTCATTGATTGATTAATTAATTGGTTGGTTGGCTGATTGGTTGCATGCCATCAAATCATTGTCAACTCTCAGGAACTACTTAGGTAGCTCCGCCACACCCCAAATGATCTCTGCTCCACTTGATCTTTCAGGTCTTCCCATGCCCCTGTAACTGAGTCCATCCTCTTGGGTTATCTAGTTGGGTGGATCTCTTATATTTGGGTAAATGCAGATCAAAATTGCTTCCTTGCTAATTCCAGCTCACGGGGATAAAATAATTATACGATCGGCATCCTCACTCTTTCCTCCATTGTGACAGTATTCGGTGTTGCTGCTGTGGCTTAAATTTGCACTATATGCACAGCAATGGAACCAATTTCCGTATTGTCCTCACTACGGCCTATTTATGGCGTATGAAATAAAACTAATTGTGCAAAGGAAACAGAAGAAGACAGAATGATAAAGGACACTTCTGAGAGCAGGCTGGTGTGATTGGAGCCCACAAAGCCAATCCATGAAAAGGCTCAAGTGTTTGGCAGAGTTAAACCAAGGAGGTTGCTTAGTAACAGCACAACACCCCTGGCGTTTTGCAAAATCTTATTATTATTATTATTATTTGGGGAAAAAAGTCCCAGAAATTAAATATGGAGTAGCAATTGATATCCTGCATCATGGAAGTTTAGAGGACCTCCTAGCCAGCAAACTAGAGGCGGAGATACATATAGATAAGTTTGCATTTTGTAATCCATCTCGTGGGCTCTTTGACTACAGTGTGCATTAACTTTGCATATTTCAACATCTTTTAAATTAGCACTGTGGTGTTTAGGCTGATCTGCTTATTCTGTGGATCCAGATCCTGGGCTTCTACTTTTACCTGGCTCGGGGAGAACTTCCCAGCTTCTCAGCTACAACAGCAGAAGAGCAAGGAGGCAACATGTAAGACCATTAAGTTATGACACAGTCCAAGGCCATCATTTTCCAATTAATTTTTGCTTCAGCACCAAAGTTTACTTAAGCTGTAATTCATTCATTCATTCATTCATAATCAGGATAGAGCTGGAATGGATCTTGAAGGTCTTCTAGTCCAGCCCAATCTGCTGGAACTCATGCAGATTTAGGCTGGGCTAAATCTGAATGATTGGGCAGAAATTTCCATGGTGGGATATGAATTTAAATTCAAATCTCTCTCTCTTCCTCACCCCATCCCTCTCTCTTTCACAGAAGTACTGTATATTGCAGCAATATCTCCCTTTTTGCTCACCCGTTGTTTTTTTCAAACTGATGAATGATTCAGAGTGAATTTAAATTATATTTTTCAATAGCCTGAGGCCAGCTTGCTCAAAAACAAAAAGGCAAACATCAAAAACATCTATAAACCTCTCTTCCTAAAAATTAAGATATACAATCGTTCAAATAAGTTACACACGTCATGATCGTAATATTTACATCCCAGAGGTCACCTCCTGTTGCCACGTTATAAAAGTGAAATAGCAAAATTTGGGCAACTGATACGTGACACAGTAATTCTCACTGGGTGAAACAAAAGTGACAGGGGAAAAAAAATGTCTGGTTTGGAGTTGGTAGCAAAGAAGGAAACCCCCCCCCCCAGCTCCCTATCGTCCTCTTTTCTGGAAGCTAAACACACCCAGCTCCTTTAAACGTTCCTCATAGTTGAGGTTTGCTTTAAACTCTGCACAGTAAAAGATACTGTTACGTCCTGGGCATGGGCGCAAGGAACGGAGACGAGACATCGAACGGTGACTTCAACTCTTTAGAAAGAACAGAGCAAAATACTTGGGCAGCAGCAGCTCTTTTATAGAGCTGGCTGCTGTCAAAACAACCAATGAATTGAGTTTACCGCTTTCACAAGTGTCCAATCAGGGGGCCCCGTTAACAGCCAATTAGACTGGCCAAAAATGACCAATCACAACTCGCTATCTACGGGCCAATGAGAAGTGCAGGATTACAAGCCTGCTGTAAAGTAAAGTTGTTGAGGGTTGTATCGCTGCATTGGCTTAGTCCATAACACCCCTCCCCCCTTGGTTCCGTCTCAGGGGTGGGGTGATGTATTCTCGTAAATAGGCAGGTCGCTTCACCTGTCTGCTTGACCTGCGCTGTTTCACCGGTTTCTGTCCTGGTTCTGGTTCCGGTGGGCTGCTAGCTGGGTTGGATGGTGAAGATTGTGGCCCTGGGCTGGTTTCCCTGCTTACGTCAGTGCTGTCTTCCGGGTTCCCTGGATCCGCTTCCATTGCAGTGCTGTCACGCGGCGAGGCCACTCCCTGGCTTGGTTCTCCTTCTGATGGTGAGTATCCCCTGGTTGGTTGTGTAGACTGTTGGGTTTTGATTATCATTTCTTCTTCGGCCTCCTCAATGTTTCTTCCCCCCCCAGCTAGAGGTTACGGTGCTAATGTGGAACGGAGTTGGTCTATGTGGCGTTTCCACATCTTACCATCTGCAGTTTGTAGGTAATAGGATCGGGGTCCCGTAAGTTGCGTTATTGTCGTGGGGACCCACAATGGGTCGCCCGAGAAGTTTTTCGCAAACACGAGATCACCTTCCTGGAATGCCCGACACTTGGTGCTGGATCCCGGGGGTTGTTCTGGTGTGTAGTTTGGGTGGAGGCGATCGAGATGCGAGCGAAGTTTCCGGCCCATCAGGAGTTCAGCTGGGGTTTTGTTCGTGGTACTGTTTGGGGTTATGTGCTGGAGAAGAAGCATCCGGTTTATTTTGTCATCAATGTTGCCATGGTCCATTTTGTGCAAGGTCTGTTTTACAAATTGAACCATTCGCTCAGCCCTACCATTGGCTGCAGGGTGAGCTGGCGATGTTAAAGCATGGCGGATGCCCTGATCTACCAGGTACTGTTCGAATGGCAGGGCAGTGAATTGGGGGCCATTATCGGAGACCAGGACATCTGGAAGTTTGTGGGTAGCGAATAGTTTATTTAGTTTTTTAGTGACTGCATCTGTGGTGGTGCTTTTCATCTTGTGGACTTCGAGCCAGTTTGAATAGGCTATCCACTGTTAGGAGGAAAGTGTGTCCTCTTGTGGGTCCCGCAAAATCGATGTGGATACAGGACCAAGGACCTCGAGGCATTTCCCACTGAGTTGGGGGAGTCTTTGGAGGAGCAGAGCGAGTCTCCTGGCATTTGCTGCATTTTGCTACCCAGGTCTCTATCTGTTTATCTAAGCCAGGCCACCATGCGTAACTCCTGGCCAATGCCTTCATCCGCACGATGCCTGGATGTCCATCGTGCAGCATTTTCAATACCCTATATTGCAATTTCTCCGGGACTATGACTCTGTCTCCCCACACTATGCAGCCTTTCTGGGAAAATAGCTCTGTTTGATGATTCCTAAATAGCTTGAACGTGTCATTGGTTGCACTGACCGGCCAACCCTGTTCTATCCAGCTGAGGACTCGTGCCAAAACAGGGTCCTTTTTTGTCTCTAAGGCGATGTCTCGAGCGGTCAGTGGCGGCGATTTGAGGGTTTCGATTTGCAATACAGCTAAGGTTGGAGCAGGGTCCTCTATGATGTCTGATAGTGGAGAGCAGCTCAAAGCATCAGCGTGGGGAATGGTTTTCCCCGGGCAGTGTTGCAATCGGTAATCGTAGGTGGCTAAAAATTTTGACCAATGTGTCATTCTTGGTGATAAGATATGGGGAGTTGGTTTGTTTCCCGCCAAAATACCAAGTAGCGGCTTGTGGTCTGTAATTATGGTAAAGGGTCTCCCATATACATATTCATGGAAACGTTTAATTGCGGATACAATAGTGAGAGCCTCTTTATCAAGTTGACTATAGTTCCTTTTGGTTTTAGACAAAGTTCTCGAAAAGAACGCAACAGGTGCCTCATTTCCATATGGTAGGACCACCGGTACTGGGTAAGCACTATGTTGAAGAGCATGATTTAGGGTGGCCCGGTAATCCCCACAAATTCTTAACGAACCATCTGGTTTCATGGGCGTTACTATCAGGGTTTCCCAATGGGCGTGGTCAATCAGTTCCAATATGCCCTGGGCTATCAGTTTATCTAGCTGCTCATCGATCTTTGGTTTTAAGGCAAAAGGTACCCGACGAGGCTTAAGCCGAATGGGAGCTACATCGGGACTGAGATTAAATGATATAGGGGTCCCCTTGTACTTGCCTAATGTTCCTGTGAACACATCCTGGAATTCCTGGATGAGAGCCTCTTCCCAGTCGTTGCTTCTGGTTTGGTGTATGCCAGCTCGTTCAATCCCGAGTGGGGCGAACCACTGTAACTCTAACAAGCTGGGTCGGTCATGATCGATGACAGTCAGGGGAAGCATCGCTGTGCGGTCCTTAAAGGATACTTGGACGTGGCTGGAACCGACAACTGGAATTCTGTTTCCCTGGTAGTCTTTCAGGATGATTCGTTGCGTGCTAAGGTCCTGGCGGCAGATGGCAGGGATAAGCTGTTTGAGGGTTTTCCAGGATACCATCGATAGGGATGATCCCGAATCGACTTCCATCACGCACGGTCAATTCTCAATAGTAACCTTTATGCGGATCTTTCTTGCATAGAACGATGAAGCATGGCCAATGATAATGGTTTGGTGGGCCTCTTCTTGTCTCATTGAAGAGGCAGGTGTTTGGTTTCTGTAGTAGTAGTGGTTGTTCCATTGGTGGTTCAGACGGTCCCAGTTCTCAGGAGGTTTGCCTATCTCCTGACGGACGTTTTTCTCCCTCTGGTTGGGACTGGACTCTCGTCTGCTTCTGCAGACCTTCATGATGTGGCCTCTTTTTCCGCAGGTACGGCAGAGTGCGTCAAGGAATTTGCAGTCCAATCGCGGGTGGTTTGCCCCGCAACCAGCACATTGGCACGGACGTCTCTGGTTCCTTTGCTCTCATTCCAAGTGGAGCCAGTTGACCTCCTCTTCCTCACTGTTTGAGGATGACTCGAGGTCTTCGTGGTGGGTAGTGGTAGCGTGCTTCTCAGTGGCGAGTGGGATCTTGTTGGCGAGTTGGCGAAATGGTGTGTTCGCTTGGCGTATTTGAGCGGCTGACTTCCTGGTTGCTTCTGCAGCAGTAGCGCCAGCAATGACATCTGTAAGGCTGATGTCGCCTTTCGCCATCAGCTTACTCTGCACATGTGGTGCATTTAATCCCAGAACTATGTGGTCTCTTAGGGCTTCCTCAAAGTTTGCAAAACCACAAAGGCCTCCTAGGTTCCAGAGGTCGGCTACAACATTTCCAATGCTCTCGTCCTTCCATTGGTCCCTCTGGTAAAATTCGTGTCTTCGTATCAGTGTAGGTACTGCGGTGCGTAATGGGCTCGGAGGATTGGGGCGAGGGTATCCCAATCCATGGTCTTCACTTCCGCTGGTTTTGCTAGTGCTTTAGCCATTTTGAGTCAGGAACACCGCTCATTTCTTGCCAGGCATAGCATCTTTTAAATTGTTGGTCTCCAGAAACATCTGGAAGCGATCTATATACGAGTCCCAGTCTTCGGTTGCTGGATCGAATGGAGCGGGTGGTATGGTGCCACTGGTCATCTTGCCGTTTGTTGCGTGCGCTCTTCAGCCACGTGCTCTGTCTTGTTTGATGCATACTTAGTCAGCTCTATCGTCTCCGCATCCCATCCTCGTCGCCAGTGTTAAGTCCTGGGCATGGGCACAAAGAATGGAGACGAGACATCGAACAGTGACTTCAACTCTTTATTAACAAGAGAGAACAGAGCAAAATACTTGGGCAGCAGCAGCTCTTTTATAGAGCTGGCTGCTGTCAAAACAACCAATGAATTGAGGGGGCCCCGTTAACAGCCAATCAGACTGGCCAAAAACGACCAATCACGACTCGCTATCTACGGGCCAATGAGAAGTGCAGGATTACAAGCCTGCTGTAAAGTAAAGTTGTTGAGGGTTGTATCGCTGCGTTGGCTTAGTCCATAACAGATACCGTTTCCCCCAAAATACAACCTACCCTAAAAGTAAGTCCTAGCTTGATTTTTACGCCTGTGCCCAATATAGGCCCTACCCCCCCAATAAGCCCTAATTAAGACTCCAGAGTGGATGGATAAAAATTAAGCTAGGGTTTTGGGATGGGGAGGAGGGGGTGGAGCTGCCCTGCTACTTACCTTTGGACAGTTGTAGCCAGGCCTCGCACACCCTGACACCTGCCTTCCCGGCCCATTTCTTCTGCTGAAGAATTGGGGGTGACATGATAGCAGTGTTCCAGTATTTGAGGGGCTGCCACAAAGAAGAGAGGGCAACCTGGAATCAAGGAGACCCTTCCTAACCATGAGGACCACTAACCAGTGGAACAGAAGTTGCCTTCATCACTGGAGGTTTTTAAGAAGAGACTGGACCATCTCTTGTTCCAAAGGTGCTTTTTTTAAGAGGCAACTGGACTTTGTGGTTTTTCTTTGAAGAGGTTTTGCTTCTCATCCAAGAATCTTCTTCAGTTCTTTAGTCCAGCCAGAACTGAAGAAGCTTCTTGAATGAGAAGCAAAACGTCTTCAAAGAAAAACCACAAAGTCCAGTTGCCTCTTGAAAAAAAAAAAAAAGCACCTTTGGGGACAACCATAACCTGGATGACTGAGAATCTCCACAGACAAGAGGGAGAGTGACTTGTCTGAAGTGGTATAGGTTCTCCTGCTTGAACAGAGGCTTGGACTAGAAGACCTCTAAAGTTCCCTCCCAGCTCTATTCTGTTCATAATCCCAGAATGAACCTTGTCACAACCCTCCTCTTTACCCTTCAACCTGTGGACCACTTGCTTTCATGGTGTGGAGACAATAACTTGGTCCTCAACACCAAGGAGCTGATAGTGGACTATAGAAGGAACAGATCAGATATCTAGCCCTTGTTTATCGATGGAGACCAAGTGGAGCAAGTGGGCAGTTTTAAGTTTCTGGGTGTTACCCTAAAAGAGGACCTGACCTAGGGGATCACATTGCAGCCCTGGTCAAAAGGGCCCAGCAGAGATTAGACCACCTGAGACTTCTCAGGAAACAACGACTGAATGAAAAACTGCTGGCGACCTTCTCCTGCTGCACCATAGAGAGTATCTTAATTTACTGCACCTCTGTATGGTTTGCCAATTGCACAGGGGCAGATAGGACAGCACTCCAGAGGGTTAACGTCATTGCCCAGAAGATCATGGGTTGCCCTCTCCCCTCTTTGGAAGAGCTTTAGAGCTCCCGCTGCCTTAAGAAAGTTCAAAACATTCTCAAAGATCCATCTCATTCTGGGCACCTTTTTTTTTTTTTTGAACTATTACCATCTGGCAGACGGTACAGGGCGATAATAAAAACAAGGACAAATAGGCTGAAAACAGCTTCTATCCCAGGGCAGGAACTCTGTTGAATTCCACTGTATAATAGTGCAACATGAATGCAGTATCAGGGGTTTTCAATTCAATGTGTGGAGTGTGAAGGATGTGTGTTTGTGTTTATTTTCATGGTCATGATGTGCACTGAAGATGGGGTTTGATTTCATTGTGCAAGGTGCAATGACAATAAAGGAAAGTAAACCTGATTGAGAAGATGGCCTTCCGGGAACTTGACATCTCCCAGGGGCTGGAGAAAACTAATTTTCTGACGAGCCCACCTTCTAAATGGCTGCCAATATCTGGGACACGGGCTGCTTAAAATGTCAGAATAATCAGACTTCCTCGCTGCAGTTGCTTACTCATTCAAGAAACCTTTGCCAAGTGCAGCAGAAGAACTAAACCGAGTTCATTAACATCACTAATGAAAGGCAGGCCTTTTGCAACCGGAGAATGGAATGACCAGGTTGCCTGCACAAACACCCAGGATGTCAATAGATTCATGCAAGATCTGTTGCATGCGCAAACGCTTGTGATCCTGCAGAAACTGGGACAGTGGCTCATCGGCTGCTGAAATATTCCTGCCCTGTTGCAGGAAGAATGGAAAGCAACGCTGTCATGATTCTGGCACTTAACCCCATTTAATGGTTCTCTTAACCACCGCAGTAAAAATGGTTGGGAACTCTGGTTGGGTCACCTGATAACTCATTTAAGAACTGTACCGTTTAGCAACCAAAATCTCTGTCCCATTTGTGGTTGTATGTTGGGAATGATCTGCATACAGAAATAATGAAGACCCTTGGTTCTGTTCTTTGAATAATGCGATAAGCAATTATTAGTTGATGAATTGAATTTTAGAGTCGAAAGAGGGCAGTTCGATCTTCAAATCCATATGTCAGGATTCCGACAGTTACCTCCATTTAAATCATGAGTCTCGAGCCAAACTTCCAGAGCTTCAAAAGGATTTATTGGGATTTAAAAGGTCCAGCACTGCTTGGGTGTAGCTGATTCTGAGGCACATCATTCACTGTCACCCTTGACCCTGGTTTTCCCTCCACCCCCTGGGTGTATCGTAATTCATATTCTCCAATGGGACACCTCCATAGCCCAGAGTCATCAATCAGGCTCTCCAGTTAGATCTTTGAGCAGCAGAAACTTCGATCGCCTGGAAACTATCTATGAAAACATCCATGGAATGCAGTTTCGGTTGTGCAAGCTTCCGCACTGCTTCCCCCTGCCTTCCTGTTGGCATTGGCAACCCTAAAAAGACCAGAGAAATATTTTATGAGTTGACATAATGATTCACTTAACTACTGTGGCAAAGACAGGTGGTAAAACAGGGGCAAAACTCACTTAACACCTGTCTCACTTAACAGCAGAAAATTTGAGCTCAGTTGTGGGTCTTAAGTTGAGGACTACCTATACACGACAACCAAGGGAAGGCAGGGGAAAAGATTGGGTATGAAGGAAAGAGTGATGTCTATGAATCCACAGGGAAAAGTGGGGGAGAATCAGGGTTCCTTATTGGTGGTGTAAGAGGAAAACATGAATAAAATCCATTGTGTATTGTGTAATTGTGACTCAAACTTCAAAACTGCGATTTTGATACTTTTCTACTGCAAGAGGGAGAATTGAAACATTGAACAATCACACGTTGTGCTCTGGGAAAATCTGGGAAAATCTGTACGTGTTAGGAAGCATCTGACTTCCTGATGTCCCATATTTGGTGATGAATTGTATACTGAAATTCAATAGGTAGACTGTAAACCAAGCTATCTTAGGATGGGGCGGTAGGTCAGAGTCTAAAATAGAATGCAAACTTTGCTCTGGGTTCCTCCCACCTGCCAGGGCAGGAACCCGTTTCTGCAGAAATGCTACAATAAAACTGTTTTCCTTGGATTGATATCGAATCTTTGGTGGTTTTTTAAGCCCCCACCTCACAATTTGGCGAGCCAAGCCAGGAGCCTCAATGGTGGTCTTCCGGAAGCCGGGGACTAGGTGAGTAGTGGCCACGACCTCCATTGAGAGGAGCCTTCTCCCCAAATTCTGGTCTGCTCCAGAGGCGACTGGAAATCCAGATGATCCTTGGAAACAGTGTTTTGCCGGCTGATAGTCTGGGACTATCGAAAAGAGAATAGAGGAAAGCCTGAGTTGGGGACGCCCGCACATCCACTACCTCAGCGGTCTGGAGTGATCAGGTAAAACTTTGTTCCTTTCATTTGCAGTCAGAAAAAGAAAAGTGGGGGGAAGGGGTCCTTAAACTCCCTGGGGGAATCCAGTGTCTGCTGGAGGACTTGGACTAGGAGTCTGAAAGAGAGGGGTCCTTAAACTCTCTGGGAGAATCCAGCGTCTGCTGGAGGACTGGACTGGTGAGTCAAGGCTCTGGGAGTCTGGAAGAGTAGAGATGGGAAACGGACAAAGCAAGGGTCTTGGAGACCAGGAAGAAGCCTGTCTGGGACAGGGAAAAACTGACAATGGCAGGAAATTGATTCCGAGAGATTCGCCCCTGGGACGGCTACTCCAGCAGTAGATTCTCCCCGAATCTAAAGGAATTCACCAGACATCTCAAAAAGAAAAACATGATTTATCTTTGTCGAGACCAATGGCCAAAATATCCTCTGATTGATCCTAAATTTCCATATCACTGGAGTTCTGAGGGGGAAACCAGTACCTATTGAATAACCAAATTGAGAGACTATATTCTCCAACACAAAATGACCACTCAAATTGCATACATAGATGTATGGTTTCATGTGAAATTTGAACGTCCCATCCCTCCAATCAAGGGTCAATACATGTCTCAATAAAAAGACAATGAGAATGAGATGGATGATTGGCTGCAGAGTCCGCCGCCCGCAAGTCCTAATTTGAATAATGCGCCCACCAACGTTCTTATGGCACCACCACCATTGCCGGTGGCACAACCCCCTCCTCAGCCGCCCCTATCTGCGACTGAGAAAAGAAGTGGAACAGTTGAGAAGAGAAGTGTTCAAAATTTTCCCTTCAGAGAAAAACCTAAAGTGGATGCATTTCCTCTTAGGGAAGTTCCTAATGGGATCAATGCTGCAGGCAACCCGGTGACAGTCTTTGTGGCTGCCTCCATAAAACTAGCCGAGTTGTGAGAATTGAAAAAGACTCTTCCAAAACTCATGAGAATGCTCATGAGGTGGTCGAACAGTTAGAACTACAGAGACACTGTAAAAACCAGACAGAAGTCACAGATGATGGTTGCAGCTGTGCAGGCTGCAGCTAAGAATGAGGTGAAAAAAAATGTGGATTGTGTAAGGGGGGCAATGGGAGGCCAGGGTGAGAGAAGGCGAGGCGGAATGCAAGGAAACTTTAGAGGAAGAGGAAGAGGTTTCAGAGGAATGGGAATGAGACAGCCTGGAATGGATAGGAGTTGCTTCAGATATGGGAAGGAAGGACACTTTGCGCGCGAGTGTCCTACCAACGGGAGGAGAGGAGTTATGCATTGTATGATTAGAGTTGTTCCGGCTCCTTTAAGAGGAACTGCGGGGAGCCATTGGTAAACATTTCAGTGGGTCCTGACCATCAGGAGCAGCTGTTCCTGATAAACACTGGCGCAAGCCGGACTTCTGTGTGTGACCTGATAAAAGGTGCACATAGATCAAGGAAAATGATAAAAGTAGTGGGGGTGAGTGGAAAATCACAGGATGTGAGGGTGTTTGAACAAATCAGACTGGAAATGAATGAAGTGGTGACTGAGGCTGCTGGAGTGAATTTGCTAGGGAGAGATCTGTTGCCTGTGTTTGGTGTCCAGCTGTGGGATACCAGGAAGGGAGTAAGGATGTGGAAGATGACTGTGGAAGATGAGAGAGCAATTTCAGATGAGGTCTGGGCAGGAGGAGAGAAGGCAGGGCGAATGAACATTCAGCCGATTAAGATTCAAGTGCAGCCTGGGGTGACAAAGCTTTGGACCCCACAATATTCAATGAGTAGAAGGGGGAGAGAGGGGTTGATCTGAAGGATGCCTTCTGGACATGCCCCCTTGAGGAGGGAAGTAGAGACCTGTTTGCATTTGAATGGAATGATCCTGAGAGTGGAAGATTTGGACAGGCTTTGGAAAGTTAGTGTCTTTTATGTTGATTCAATATGTGGATGATTTGTTGCTGACTGGAGAGAAAGAGGGAGAAGTCAGAGCAACATCTGAGCTTTGCTAAATTGGCTGAAGGAGCAGGGATTGACAGTTTCAAGGGAAAAGATCCAGTTTGTGGGAAAAAAGGTGAAATAAAGCTCTTAGATTGCAGAGCTTGGTGGACTAATACACTGTGTTAGCCCAATTCTTGCACAGGAAGCTAGTAGGAAATGGAGAGAGTATAGAATGGTTAGAGGGAGATGATGAGAGATGGGAAGTTTTGAAGAAGGCACTGCCATACGCACCAGTTTTGGCTTTGCCCAATTTGAAGCTTCCATTTCATCTGTATGTGTCAGCAGCTCAGGGAACAGCACTAGAAGTGTTGGTGCAGAAGAAAGGGGGGGCAATACCAGCCCATCGCTTTTCTGAGCAAAACTCTGGAGCCGGTGGTGAGAGGATGGCCGGTGTGTGTGCAGGCTGTGGCTGCTACAGCTATGTTGGTGATAGAGAGCAGGAAGTTAACCTTTGGGGGGGGGGGGGCGGGCTTGTAGGGCATTCACCCCACCAGGTTACTTCTGTGCTAAGTCAGTTGGCAACAACTTGGATGACAGAAGGACGGATTCTCAAATATGAGACCATTTTGAGAACCAGCCCTGATGTAGTGATTGGGACAGACAGGAATTTGAATCCAGCAGAATTTTTAGAAGGAAGAAGACAGGAGTGGGAAGCTGAGGATCATGATTGTTTGTTGCAAGTAGATCTGATGACAAAAGTGAGGGAGGATCTGGAAGAAACTCCTTTGAAAGGAGGGGAGAGATGGTTTGTGGATGGATCAAGCAGGGTTAAGAAGGAAAGAGGAAGTCAGGATTTGCAGTTGCTTTGAAGAGGGCTTTGGATTTGGCTGAAGGAATTGATGTGACAATTTGGACTGATTCCAAATACGCCTGGAGTGTGGTCCATACCTTTGATAAGATCTGGCAGGAGAGGGGTTTTATCAGGGCTGATGGGAAACAAGTTGAACAATTACAGCTTGTGGAACAGGTTCTGGAGACCCTGCAACTGCCAAATCAAGTGTCAATAGTACATGTGAATGCTCATCAGAAAGGGAATACCCCAGAGGTATTTGGAAGGTAGTTGGAAACAGGTGGGCAGACAAATGGACGAAAAAGCTGCAGGGCTGGTAATGGCATTAATTCCCTTGCTAGAAATGGAAGAGGATGAGGATTGGAATCCTGAGAGAAAAGAGAAAGATGATTTGGAAAAAGAAGGGTGTACATTAACTGAGGATGGGTGGAGAACTTCAGAGGGGGTGAGGGTGGTTCCCGTGAATGTAATGAGAGGAATTCTGGAGAAGGTACATGAGGAAAGACACTGTGGAATGGAAGCATTGGTGATGGCTGTAAAACCACATTTTTAGAGCCCAAAGATGTGAACACTAGCCCAGAGTATCTGTTGGAAAAACTTATTGGTGATTAAAGATCAATTGACAGGATGGGTAGAGGCCTATCCGACTAGAAGAGCCACAGCATCCACAGTAACCAAGATCCTATTAGAACAAATCATTCCACGATATGGGATGATGGAAGCTATTGATTCTGACAGGGGGACACATTTTACACAAAAAGTGTTGCAATCTGTGATGGGAGCTGTTGGGGTGAAATGGGATTTGCACACTCCTTGGCAGTGCGAAAGTGGAAAGGGCGAACGGGGAATTGAAGAGACATTTGACCAAATTACAATTAGAAAATGGGTTACCATGGACAAAGAACTTATCCTTGGCACTCCTTAGAATTAGAACATGCCCAAGGAAAGACACAGGGATCTCCCCTTTTGAAATGTTAATGGGGCGACCCTACCTGGCCAGACTGGGAAATCCTATACCTGAATTTAAATATTTGTTTCTGAGAAAATATTTGCAGACACTGTCCAGGTCTTTGTTTTCTCTTCATAAACAGGGATTGTTGGCACAACGACCACCACTTGCAGGAAGCCAACACCCCTATGAAACTGGAGATTGGGTCCTGATAAAGACTTGGAGAAGTGAGAAGCTGCAACCTAGCTGGGAAGGCCCGTACCAGGTGCTGTTGACAACTGAATCTGCAGTTCGCACTTGAGAAGGAGGCTGGACGCATTACAGCAGAGTCAAGAAGGCACCAGATCCAAATTCTATGTGGAGGGCAGTTCCAGTGGACAGTCAGCCACTGAAGCTCACCTTAAAAAGATGAAGAAGATTGGAACTTGGACTGAGCTAACCACCTTGATGATAGTACTGATGATTGCATCAGGAGGACAGATTCCATATATTGGACCAGCTGGAGACTTGGGGACAGATTTATGGGAAGACAATACATACATGAAGGATTTGAAGAAGGTATCACAAGCATTGAACATAACTAACTGCTGGATGTGCATGCACATGCCAGGGAAGACAGGGGAGGGTTTAACATTACATGCAATCCCACTAAGTCAACAAGATTTGAGACAAAAGGGAAATAAATTTGAACAGGCTCCTATGAAAAGAAACCTATCCAGGAAGGTATTTGTCCATTTGAGAGAAAAAAACATATGTGTGTTTCAAGAGAAATGTATCCAAAGGAGTGGATTTGGGTGATTGGGAAAAATGCAACAAAACTTTTGATATGCCTTTATCTTATAGTAACCACAGTTATTCTAACACTCATCATCAATAGAGTTATTTTAATCACGACCAATACCAGATGTGTATGCATTTTGAAGATACAATCAATTGGACTCGGACTTCGAATCAAAAGTATGCCATGGAAAATTTTAGGTGGGTGTTGTGTGGGAAACATGCGTATAGAGAAATGCCACCACGTTGGAATGGGATTTGTACCATGGGATACGTGATACCAGTAATATATAAATTGAATACCTTACCCCAGGGACAGATTCGGAACAAAAGAGAAATCAGTTCAGGACTAACGCTGGGGGGAAGGTTGAAAACACAGATAGCACGGGGAATGCTGGCACCATTGGGAGTAGCCATGAATTATAGAGATTTACATATTCTGAATAACTTTGCAGTAGCCATGTTTAATGATACTATCAAGACAATCAAAATGCTCAACACGGAATTTTCTGAAGTTAGAAAAGTGGCTTTGCAAAATAGATATGCATTAGACATTGTATTAGCTGCAAAAGGGTGTGTGTGTGCTTTGATTCATTCCCATTGCTGTGTATATATCCATGATTTCCAACCCAATATTACAAAAACAGTGCAAACGATGGAGGAACGCATTCGTTCTAATCCATTATTACAAAGAGGTGATTCCTCATTTCCAGATTTGTGGGGGGGCATTATGGTCTTGGCTTCCCAGCACTGCTTGGTTGAGATCTACAATCATGGGAATTATATGAATTATTATATGCTCTGTGATGTTGTGTTGTTGTGTTCAGTGTTTCCCTGGTGTAATAGCAATGTGTGGAAGATTAGGGAAAACTTTAGGTTCAAGATCCGGGAAGCAGGAGGAAGAACCTCTGATGATGTTTCAGAAGGAGATGGCTCTGAAAGAGGCTGGGGATCTGTTGCGTGAGTTTGAGTCAAGAATGTAAGCAGAAAAAGGGGGAATTGTAAGAGGAAAACATGAATAAAATCCATTGTGTATTGTGTAATTGTTACTCAAACTTCAAAACTGCGATTTTGATACTTTTCTACTGCAAGAGAGAGAATTGAAACATTGAACAATCACACATTGTGCTCTGGGAAAATCTGGGAAAATATGTACGTGTTAGGAAGTATCTAACTTCCTGATGTCCCATATTTGGTGATGAATTGTACACTGAAATTCAATAGGTAGATTGTAAACCAAGCTATCCTAGGATGGGGCAATAGGTCAGGGTATAAAATAGAATGCAAACTTTGCTCTGGGTTCCTCCCACTGCCAGGGCAGGAACCCGTTTCTGCAGAAATGCTACAATAAAGTTGTTTTCCTTGGATTAATATCGAATCTTTGGTAATTTTTCAAGCCCCCACCCCACAGTGGCAACCGAGAAAGCAATTTCAGATTGAGTCCTATCCTTAATTGACTTCTTTTGTCAAGGTAAACAGAATGGATTCAGTTGTGAATGCAGAAAACTGTTTAATTATTGCAACCTGCCAAGGCCCTTGCAAATATTGGTATTTGGTGCATCTCCCATGAACCAAACCGATTTCAACCGGGGGGTCTCCAAAAATAAACATGCCACCAACTCTCCAAATTTAAATTTACACTTCCAGGAGTGGCTGAGGAATGAATTCATGCAAGATCTGGCTTAAAGGCTCTCGTAGTGATCCAGCTCCGGATTCACCCACGTCTCAGCTCTGCTAGATGTAAGCCTGGATCTATTCAGGCTGATCATGGGAAGTTCTAAGTTGGAATAAGAGATCCCGCACTCTGCACCAAATTTTTGCCCAATCTCATCCGTTCGTGCCTTACGGCCCCCAGGTTGAGAAGTTCAACAACTTTCAGATGGGAAGACTTCAACTCCTAAAATTCCCCAGCCACCCACATCCCAGTAGACCACAAAAGGTTAAACCTTGGGAGACAATCACTCTGCTACAGAACATGGCCAGACTAAAAATCTTACTCTGGCTTTATGTAATGGGTTGCTTTCCATGACATGCTGAACCACTTTGGCTTAATTAAGTGTTCTTCACAGATGCCTTTGATCTGAATGTTTCTTTTGTTTCTTGGAAACAGGCAAATCCATGATATTTCAGACATCCTGATGATAATTGCTCTACCACAACAACTCCAAGCCAACTTTCCCTGGGATTCCTAATTTGGAAATACAATGGCTTTGTTTCTTAAAAAAAGCAACAACCCAGACTTGTCTAATTTTCTAGGTTATGACATAAGGAAATCTCTTTTATAAAGGTTTTTCTTCTTACAATATTCTGTTGTTTAAAATTATAGTGGAGATGTCAGGCGTCACGGAGAAGAGAGAGAGAGTATCCTTCTTGTCTGCTTTTTGAAAAAAAAAAGTAATTCATTAAATGTCAAATTAGTAAAAGAAAACAGTCTGCAGGCCCATAGGAGTTCTGAGAATGCAACGTAACATTAAAATGTTTTTCGCTTAATGTTCTGGAAATGTCCATTGTATTCAGTATGAATCCATGGCGTGTTGCAGCCGCCCAAAAAGCCAATGCAATCCTAGGTAGCAGAGGGAGAGCATCAAGATTACGAGAAGTGATAACACGGAGGCCTTACTTTGAATATTTTGTCCAGTTCTGGTTACCAAAAGATGCGGAAGCCCTAGAAAGCATGTAGGGAAGACATTCTTTGACACAATCTCTATTTTGGCCTTCTTTGTGTTTAAAAGGCCCACAATTTCATGAGGCTTTGAAAAAAACTCAAAATATGGGTCTCTACAATTGTAGAATTCCATTCATTTGTAGAATTGTAGAGATCCACATTTGGGATACAAGGTCAAGATAAGTTTTATTCTGCCTTTGTTTCTCCCTCTCCTTGGGCAAAATGTGCAGAGGAGAGGAGAGAAGGAAAAGGTAGGATAGTATAGGATAGGAGGAGAGGAGAGGAAAGGAAAGGAGAGGGAAAAGAGAAGAGAAAATACACATACAAAACACACACACACACACAATGAGAGACAGGAGAGAGACAGAAAGAGAGAAAGAGAAGACAGAGAGAGCGAAAGAGAAAAAAATGAGAGAGACAGAAAGAGAGGAGAGAGAGGGAGAAAGAAAGAAAGAAAATGAGAGAGACAGGAAGAGAGAGGAGAGAGAGAGAAAGAGAGAGAGTGTTCTGTCCCCTCATTTGAAATCTTGAGATCCCCATGCTTTGATTGGCCAAAGCGCGGGGTGCTCTGATTGCTTAGGCGAGCCGCGCCGATTGGCTCGCTGAGAATCTCCCACGATTGGTCAATTCGAATCGTGGGAGATTCAAAGTGGTGCCATTGGCCGCGGCCGCCGCGGCTTGGAAATAAAAAGCTGTGAAGTTTTCCTGTAGCTCCAATTCGGTTCCTGCCTAATAAAAAGAGCTTGAAACACAGTCACCGACTTCTGGCTTTGTCCACGCAGACATAGCACTGGCGACAAGGATGGGATTCTCATCCTGAACCGAAGCACGTGTCCGACGGAAGCCAGCCAACCGACGAGATGGCCAGCATCGCGCCACCAACCCCCTTCAACCCCGCTACCGAGGACTGGGAATCTTACACGGACAGATTCCACATGTTCCTCGAATGCAACGATCTGAAGGATGCCACGGGACCGAAGAAACGAGCCATCTTCCTAACACACTGCGGGCCCGCAGTGTTTAAGATGGCAAAAGCGCTAGCCAAGCCCGCCGACGTTGCCGCAATGGGTTGGAAGGACCTCGAACCATTGCTCCGGAACCACTACGCTCCGGCCGTGCCCATCCTCATCCAACAGCATGAATTTTATCGGCGGAACCAGCGGTCGGGCGAGAGTCTCAGTGATTTCATTGCAGAGCTGCGGCGCCTGGGAGGACTATGTGAGTTCTCCAACATGAACGAGGCCCTTTGGGACCGAATCGTGCTCGGCCTTTGGGACCCCGTTCTCCAAAGTCGGTTGATGGCTAAGGGCAACATCGCTCTCGCCGATGCCATCTCCGAAGCCACGGCTGCCGAAGCTACCCGACAGTCAGCAGACCACATGCGGAGACTGAACGCTGGGGACCGCACCGCAAACAACAACCCTGCAAGGTCGACCAAGGCCCAACCTGAAACCACCACCCACCAGGGCGAACTCCACTCGACCCCGGGCACGTCCGATGAGGAGGAAGACATCCACCGTCTCCAGGCAGGCCGCGACCAGCGCAGCCGGCGGAGTCGTAAGTCAAGGACCGCATGTACCGGTTGTGGAGGTGACCACCCCAGATCCGAATGCCGGTTCTTTGACTCCGTTTGCCAGCAATGCGACAAGAAGGGCCACATCGCACGCGTGTGCCGCCTCAAGAAGACCCACAGCCCCAGACGATGGGACCCGAGCGAGCGGAGACAAGAGAGCACACCCCCCAGGACCAGAGACCGGCCAACAGAAAACCGCTGGGAGCGAAACGGACGAGCCCAACGAAGGGGTGAGGCCAGGCGGAGAGAAGAGACACATCAGACGGTCACCATCGGCCACGCCACAACCACAGACGCCAGAAAGGTCTACGTGGAGGTAGGCATCGAAGGCGAACCCTGTAAAATGGAGGTGGACTCCGGGTCCTACCTCTCAATGGTAGTATGGCAAGAAATTAAACGCTTGGTCCTACCATCCAGAGAAAGCAACTAGAAAACCAGAGACTAATCCTCAAGGACTACCAGGGAAACCGCATCCCTGTAGTCGGAACAGGACAGTTTACAGTGACCTACAAGGGACATGCCGAAAGACTTCCCTTAACCATCGTCGATCGTGACCGACCTAGCCTACTGGGACTTCAATGGTTCGCATCGCTAGGCATCGCAGTCACGGGCATCGACCACATCGCCGAAGCCGACTGGGAGCAGCGACTGGCCTGGGATTTCCAGGAAGTGTTCAACGGCACCCAAGGCAAGTACCGAGGGCCCCCTATATCCTTCAGCCTAGACCCCCACGTTCCCCCGAAATGCCTAAAATCAAGGCGGGTACCGTTCGCACTCAAACCGAAGATAGACGAGCAAATTGACAAGCTCGTCAAGCAAGGGGTATTACAACCCATAGACCACGCCTGGTGGGAGACCCCATAGTCACCCCGATTAAGCCTGATGGGTCAGTGAGAATCTGCGGGGACTATAAGGCCACCCTAAATGGCGCCTTGCAGCAAAGCGCTTACCCCGTCCCAGTAGTGCAGCACCTCCTACACTCACTGGGAGGGGGCAAAGTTTTTGCGAACTCGACCTGGCCCAAGCATACCAGCAACTGCCGGTCGACGAGGAAACTGCCGAGGCACAAACCATAGTCACCCACCGGGGAGCCTTTAGATGCAACCGCCTCCAATTTGGAGTCAGCGTGGCACCGGGAATTTTCCAGAGCCTCATGGAAAGACTCTTACAGGGCATCAAGGGGGTGGTCCCATACTTCGATGATGTACTAGTATCGGCAACCAACCAGGCCGAACTAGAGACTCGCCTAAGGGAGGTGCTAACGAGGTTCAAAGAAACCGGGCTTAAAGTGAAGAGGGAAAAATGCCAGCTGTACACAGAGCGGGTCGAATTCCTAGGATACCTCCTAGACTGACACAGCATTCACCCCACCAACAAGAAAATTAAAGCCATCAAGGAAGCCCCCACACGCAAGTCAAAAACAGAACTGCAGGCATTTCTGGGGCTACTTAACTTTTATAATGTCTTCCTGCCCCAAAAGGCGACCGTGGCGGAGCCTTTGCATAGGCTTTTGGACAAGGCGGCTACCTGGACTTGGGGGAAACGCGAGGAAGCCGCCTTCAGAAAAACCAAGGACCTGCTCACTTCGGATGCTGTCCTCATCCAGTACAACGAGACCCTACTACTAGCCATCTCATGCGACACATCACTCTTCGGCATCGGCGCTGTCCTCAGCCACACTCTCCCTGACAGAAAAGAAGCACCCATCGCGTTCTTTTCAAGGACCCTCACCAAACCGGAGCGGAACTACAGCCAGCTGGACAAAGAGGCTTTGGCTATCGTCGCCGCAATAAAAAAGTTTCACGAGTATCTCTATGGCCGGACGTTTACCATCATCACCGACCACAAACCGCTGCTGGGAATCCTTGCAGGGAACAGGGCCACCCTGAACATTCTGTCTCCCCGAATGACAAGGTGGTCCGAATTCCTGGCTGCCTACAACTACGGACTCACACACCGACCTGGTAAGACTATCTCCCATGCAGACGCCTTAAGCCGCTCACCGCTACCTGAACCAGACACTGACCCAGCACCCACAATGACCACCCTCAGCATAGAGACTCTACCCAACCTACCCATAACCGCGTCAGACATTGCCTGAAAAACTAATAAAGACAAAACCTGGCACAGGTTTTGCATTGGGTAGAGAAAGGGTGGCCGGAAAGGGACAACGACGAGTCCGTCAGGACATTCCGGAACCGGCAAACGGAACTCTCATAACTAAAAGTGTGCATACTATGGGGGGATAGGGTGGTCATCCCGGAAAAACTACAAGGGAAGGTTTTGGAACTGTTACATGAGGGGCACCCGGGCATCGTTAGGACAAAAGCCCTGGCCAGAAGCTCTGCTTGGTGGCCAGGGATGGACAAACAGATTGAGGCCTGGGTAGCAAGGTGTCAACGATGCCAGGAAACTAGGCCAAGCCCACCCGCAGCACCCATCCTAGAATGGGAAACCCCCAGGGGACCGTGGTCTAGGATCTACATAGATTTCGCCGGGCCCACAAAAGGACACACTTTCTTAATAACCGTAGATGCTTACTCCAACTGGCTGGAGGTAAGCAACATGAGAACAACCACCACGGAGGCTGTGACCAAAGAACTCTGCAAACTTTTTGCAACACACGGCCTCCCAGACGTCTTCATTTCCGACAATGGGCCCCAATTCACTTCGCTAGAATTCGAAAAATTCCTAGCAGAGAGGGGCATACGACACGCGCTGACAGCCCCGGCGCATCCGGCGGCAAATGGTAGGGTGGAATGGATTGTTCAATTCACAAAGAAAACCATCCAGAAAATAGACCACGGGGAGATCCAGGACAAAATAAATAAATTACTTTTCATACAGCACATAACCCCAAACACCACAACAAATAAAAGCCCAGCAGAACTGCTAATGGGGAGGAAAATAAGGTCCCCACTCGATAGATTACGCCCCACGTACAACCCAGAGAAACCCCCAGACTCCACCAGCAAACACCGAACCTTCGCACCAGGTGACGCCGTCTACGTGAAGAACCTAACCGGAGACCCATTATGGGTACCAGCCATCATAACACAACTAACAGGCCCACACTCGTACCAGCTACAAACCACCAATGGACGAGCGTGGAAACGCCACATCGACCAGTTAAGATCGAGGACGACCACACAAGAGACCACCGACGCGCAACCAAGCAAAACCAACCCCCGCAACACAAACCAAGAGGGGAGGGAATACCCAGGGAACCAAAACCCAGAAAAAATAAACCAGCCATACTCACCTGAAAGCAGCCAGCACAAAACCTCACCAAGAAGAGACAGCCAGGCCAGCTCAACCAACCCGGGAAGACCGAGCGGGAGCGGCGAAACCCACAGCTCAACCAACCCGGGTAGCCCAGGAGGGAGCTGCGGAGAGCGCCTGGCCAGACAGACCAGGCGGTTCCCACGACGGAGTCTGGAGAAACAGAGACCCCGACTGAACCAGCCGGGATCCAACCTACGACTGACCTGCGCAGGTCCAGTAGGCAGAGACGGAGCCTCGCCTACCTACAGGACTACGCAACGTAAGGACTGAACCAAGAGGGGAGGGGTGTTCTGTCCTCTCATTTGAATTCTTGAGATCCCCGCGCTTTGATTGGCCAAAGCGCGGGGCGCTCTGATTGGCTAGGCGAGCCGCGCCAATTGGCTCGCTGAGAATCTCCCACGATTGGTCAATTCGAATCGCGGGAGATTCAAAGTGGTGCCATTGGCCGCAGCCGCCGTGGCTTGGAAATAAAAAGCTGCGAAGTTTTCCTGTAGCTCCAGTTCGGTTCCTGCCTAATAAAAAGAGCTTGAAACACAGTCACCGACTCCTGGCTTCTATCCATGCGGACATAGCAGAGAGAGACAAAGAGAAAGAAAATGAAAGAGGGAGGGAGGGAGGAGAGAGAGAGGGAGGGAGGGAGGGAGGAGAGAGAGAGAGGGACTTTGATGGTGTGGGAGTGGCTGCCATCTTCACTATTTATATTTCCCCTCCCTCATGGATGACCCTGAATTTACACATTTTTTTTTTGCTGCTCTTGAATCTTCCTCAAGGGAGATCTATTTTCCTCCAGTAAGTGAAATACTACCTTGGGGCATCTCTGGCAGATTTAATTTAATTTTATACTCCTGCGACTTCCTCCGCTTCCTTCCCCTGGATGGAGAGGGTGTCCGGCTGGCCATTGTCTCTATTTGGGTTGGGTTCCCACCAAATAAATGAGCCTCATCCTGTCTCCATTGTTCCTTTAATGGCCCTTCATTCCCACTGCTGCCTTCTGTGTCCAGACATTGGACCCTAGGTTGGAATCAGAACCTGCATTGCTGGGGCCACTGTTTTTTCCTTTTGTTTTCTTTTATTTGTCAACTAAGATGCAAGCTCACATGGGACTAGTTCAGAAATGAAACCTTATCTTTAAAATGAGAAAGGAAACAGAAAGGAAGGGAGGAGAGAGGAAAGAAAAAGAGGAAGCAAA
The DNA here is from genome assembly GCA_033807585.1 of Hydrophis major. Lineage (NCBI taxonomy): Eukaryota > Metazoa > Chordata > Lepidosauria > Squamata > Elapidae > Hydrophis > Hydrophis major. The sequence goes on from CM066334.1 coordinate 9,826,627, forward strand.
GGGAAGTCAAAGGAAGGGAGAAAGGGGGAGGGGAGGGAGGGGAAGGGAGGCAAGAGGAAGAAAACAAAGGGAAGGGAAGGAAAAGGGAGTGGAAAGGAAGAGAAGGGAGTGTAAGAAGGAAGAGGAGGAAGAGGAGGAAGGAAGGAAGGAAGGAAGGAAGGAAGGAAGGAAGGAAGGAAGGAAGGAAGGAAGGAAGGAAGGAAGGAAGGAAGGAAATGCACACTCAGACTTTCTGTAATTGTACTGTAACAATAAAACTAAGATTCGGACACATGGTTTTGGTTTCCCAGTCTGGTCTGTGAATGCAAAGAGGGGACCTGGTTTTGATGCAGACCCAAACAACGGCCAGGAAGCCTGTGGGATCAATGCCCCAAACGGTTTCCCTGTGCCACAGCCTCCACAAAGCATCAAAGCAGGGCGGCCAGCCTGATTCACCAACGGCCTGGAATCAGCAGGAAAAACTTTGGTCTCCCACTTTGCTCTGTGTGGAGCATCGTTTTGAAGAGATGCTTCAATGAAGCCTTCGAGGAACATGTTCCACAGTTCCCTGAGTCACCGCTGAATTTTTTTCCCCCCTGGTTCGCTTTACATGGAAGAAATCTCTCTGGAGTTCACATCAGAATAGCACGCCTATAGTTTGGAAATGGGCAGTGCGCTCAGATTGCCTTACTCCTCTAAAATCTTTGCAAATACCTGCTCCAAGGTAGACTGTCCCATTGTGTATTTAACTACAACTGCCACTCCATGTGCTGGCTGGGGAATTCTGGGAGTTGAAGTCCACATGTCTTAAAGTTGCTGAGGTTGGGAAAAACTGCAGCCAAAGCAAAAGGAAAAAAATTCTAGTGGAATCATAGAAAAAAAATTGAGTTGGAAAACATCAAAGACTTTGTAGATTTGGGGAAAAACTGAAGGCCAGACAAGGAACAATGGATGGAAACTGAACAAGGAGGAGAGATTCAACCTGGAAATTAGGAGGAATTTTCTGACAGTGAGAACAATCAACCCATGGAATTGAAGTTGCCTTCAGAAGTTGTGGGAGCTTCATCCCTGGAGGCTTTCAAGAAGAGACTGGACTGCCCTCTGTCAGAAATGGTGTAGGTTCTCCTGCTTGGGTGGGGAGTTCGACTAAATGACCCACAAGATCCCTTCCAGTTCTGCTAACCTGTTAGAGGACAGATCTGATAGACCAGGGGTCTCCAACCTTGGCTCCTGGAAGCCTGGCGGACTTCAACTCCCAGAGTTCCACAGCCAGGGGCCAAGGTTGGAGACCCCTGTGATAAACCATCTTCGCCAATCTTCTACAACGTGCAGAAGAACCAACTAAAGCATCTCAGAGAGGTGGCTGCCTGGACTCATCTTAATAAATTTCCAGGGGGGGACAATCCACCACGTCAATAGTTCCCATTATACGACGTCTCTGTTCATCAGATGCAACTTGTACCTGCTATTTCTGGTCCTAGTTGCTGTGGCAATAAAAAATAGTTCTGTCCATGATTCTTAAGACACCCTCTTAAGTACTTGAACATTGATATTGTTCATCTCTTGAGACTGGATTAGGCGATGAGGGCTAAAATGTAAAGAACATTTGCAGGAACTGGTATGTCTACTTTAAGGAAAAGAAGGACGAAGGGATGACATGATAGCAATATTCCAGTATTTGAGGGGCTGCCCCAAAGAAGAGGGAGTCAAGCTATTCTCCAAAGCACCTGAAGGCAGGACAAGAAGCAACGGATGGAAACTACTCAAGGAGAGAAGCAACCTAGAAATTAGGAGATATTTCCAGACAGTGAGAAAAATTAACCAGTGGAACAACTTGCCTCCAGAAGCTTGTGAACGCTCCATCCCTGGTGTTTTCCATTTTTTGTGTATAGAATTGTTATTAATTGATCAAAACATAAAACACAAAGGAAATGAAAATAAAGGGAAACTAAGGGAGGAAAAAGGAAAAAGGGCAGTGATTTCTAACCCTTTTTTTTTAGCACAGTAGAAGATAATAACATTACAGCCTGAACCTTTTACTTTGATGCAATCATGCATATTAGCTAATTCTGTAACAACAAACCTATCTAATCGGCAAAGCCAAAATCAAAGTTTTGTTTTTCCCATCACAAGTACAAAATCCCAGAAGTGATTTGAAAACTGAACTCGGTATGTTCTTTTCTTTGAGTAAGGCAATCCATTTAACCATCTCTTCTTCCCCCCCCCCCTTGCTGTGTGTCATTGATGCTTTTCAAGAAATGATTAGACAACTATTTGTCCATGTTTGAATAAGGATTCCATCCTTAGGCATGGGGGTGGGCTAGAAGACCTCCAAAGTCCCTTTTAGCCCTATATGATTCTATGCTTCTGTGATTCCATGGGGTTTTTTTTTTTTAAATGCCAAGGGGGTGCTTAATGCTGAGAGGCAGCTTTGCTGGCTGGAGAATTCTGGGAGTTGAACTACTCCTGGCTTAAAGTTGCCAAGGTTGGAGACCCCTGAACTAGAAAACCTGTAGAATCTCTTGCTTGGCAGCGTCAGTCTGCTGTGGGAAGAAACTTTCTTTATTGACCCCTCTGGTTCCTTGCCTGGCAAATAACTTAATTTCAGTGGTGGGATTCAAATAATTGAACAATTCTCTACCCTAATGATTTCTTCGAACAACCAGTTCATCAAACTCCTCTGAAGGTTAACAACTGGTTCTCCCAAACCTGTGCAAACCGGCTGAATCCCAACCACTGAAGGTATTTGTTAGGAATAACAAGGTTACCTAACGTAGTTTGGGTAAAATAATATATATAAACTATGATAGTAAGTTTAAGTGTGGGTCACTTTAAACTGCAAAGCATGTAATTTTGGGTGCGGTTATGAAACCGCCATAAGAGGGAGCAAGAGAACTTGCTGGATTGATGGATTGATGGTTTGCTAACTGCGTGTTCCCTGCTGCTGAGTTTTTGAACGTTGAAGGAAGAAAGGAGGTTTGACTTCTTCATATATCTACTGCGAGGAGATATATTACTGGACTGATATTTGTAAGTTTATTGGCCTCTTTTTCGACACTGGACTTTGCAACTAAATAATCCCCGGACGGACTGAACTAGTGAATGATATATGGACTGTTTGACTATGCTAAAACTCTTACTGGAATAAACTATTTAACTAAAACAGTGTATCTATTTTTACTGAGTGTAAGCTACAAAAAACGCTTATCTCACATATTTGCCTGCCTGCCTGACTGCCGTGCACATTCTGCTAGGGTGTATCCCTAACATGATTATGGGCCCAACTGCACAGTCAGACTAACCAGGATATAACAGGCTTATATAAAGTGAGAGTTAGTGTAGTTACACAATACTGTAAACAGACAGCTGTGTTTTATTAATTATAGTTTAATATCCAGAGGAAGATGGCACAAGTCAATTTACCAAGTTTGTCTCTAATATCCAAACTGCATGGAACAAACTATGTTTCATGGTCTATGAAATGCAGCCTACTTCTACGCAGAGAAGGTTTGTGGAGTATAATTCAAAATCCACCAGAGGTAGATGCTTGGGATCCAGAGGATGAGGATGATGCCCAGAAAATACAAGAATATAAACTGAAGAATGAGCAAGCTCTCTGTATAATAGGACTGTGACCAGCAGCTTGTCCATATTCGTGGAGAAGAAACAGCTACGAAATGTTGGGAGAATTTAAAGAAGATTTATGTTCGAGACAGTGTAGGAGCACATATAAATCTTACACGGAAGCTGTTCAGAATACATCTTCAAAAGAATGAAGACATGTTGACTCATATAAACACCATGAAGAAGATTTTTCAGGAACTGCATGAAAAAGAACTTATCTTCACAGAACTACATCAGGTTTATATAATTTTGTCTTCATTAGATGAGAGCTATGACGACTATGTAACTTCACTGGAAGTACTGCCAAAAGATAACCTCACATTAACTGACATTACTGGCAGATTAATTGAAGAAGCCAGGAGAAGGCTTGAAAGGGGTCAACTGAGAAGGGAACAAGCACAAGAAGAGAAATTATTTTCGACAGCCTATACAATTAGAAAATGTTTTAATTGTGGAGGAAAAGGACATTTGGCTAGATTCTGCAAGAAAGGAAAATGCCACAATGCCAGCCAGAATGCTAAAAGGCATCAAAAGGATAAAAAATGCTTAGAGTTAGCCATGTATAGCAACGAAACTGTGAATAATAATTTATGGGTTGTAGATAGTGGAGCATCGCACTGCATAACGAAAGATAAGAAAAGATTTGTTAAGATGTCCACGAGTTCACAACAGATATCATCAGCTAATGGCTGGAAAATGAAAGCAAAAGGTGAAGGTATTGCACATTGTTCTTGCATAAAAGAAAATGTAAAAATGTTATATGTACCACAACTTAAGTTTAATTTGCTTTTGGTTAGAGTTTTGATTAAACTAGGTTATGTAGTTACCTTTAGGGGAGAAAACTGCATAATAGAAAAGGAAGGTAAAAAAGTGACTGCAACTTTAAAAGGTGAATTGTATCTGTTAAAAGATAATCAATTAGAGGTGGCTAACACAGTGTATAATAATGTTAAACCTCATGATGAATGCATACATTTGTTAAACAGACGTTTAGGGAATATAAATTTTAAAATGCTCAAGCAAACGGTTGAACTGTCTAAAGGTATAAAACTGAAGCCTTGCAGTAAGTATTTCCACTGCAATGCTTGCAGTCAAGAAAAAAGCAAGGTAATACCAGTAAATAGAATTAATGGATTTAAAACTAAAGAGCCTCTAGAGGTTGTATTTGCTGATATTATAGGTCCTAAAAAACCAAGTGTGGGAGGTGCTCATTATATATTAAGTATAATGGATCATTATTCTAGATATGGTTTCTGTTATTTAATGAAGAGTAAAATGTATCAGAATTTCTTTAATTGGTTGAAGTTTGCAGAAAGAAAAACTAAAAGGAAACTAGTAACTCTTGTAACTGATAATGGTACGGAATTTATAAATAATAAATTTCAAAATAGACTGAAGATGGCAGGTGTTGAACATAAAAAGTCTGTACCGTATAGGCCACAACATAATTCCTTTATAGAAAGACGAGGCCAAACAATACAGGCAATGGCTCGTATTATGTTGTTGGATTCAGGATTACCTGAAACTTTGTGGGGAGAAGCAATAATGTGTGGTAATCATATATTGAATAATGTTGTTAACTCAACAACAGGTGAATTATCATTCACATGGTGGCACGATAGAAAACCTGACCTAAGCTACATGCACACATTTGGAGCACTAGCATGGGTGCATATTCCTACACAACTGAGACATAAGGGGCAGCATAGGGCTGAAAGGTTATTCTTTGTAGGTTATGAATCTAATCACAAATCATACAGATTCTGGGAAAAAGGTACATCTAGCGTTTACTGTAGTGCTAGTGCACAATTCCTTGAACATGTAGGATGGGAAAAAGTGGAGCAAGATTCAAGTAAGGATGTAATCATAGAAACCTACAAAAGACCAAAACAACATATCAGTAATAATAAGAGTACAATTAAAGAGGAAGTACAGGAAGAACACATAGGACCAGAACAGGAAGAAGTAGGTGAACAGGAAGAAATAGATAACCAGGAACAGGTAGTACATGAAAGTCCACCTGTAAGCCCTGTAATACCTAGATGTTCAACACGTGAAACCAGACCACCTGACAGGTACCAAGCAAGTGTAGTTTGCCAAGTTAGTAAAGTTCCAACTGTTGAAGAACTTAGAATGTATCCTGCAAAGGATCAAGAAAATTGGCATAGAGCGATGGAGAAGGAACTAAATTCATTGAAACAAATGGAAGTTTATGAAAATGTTAAATTACCTCCAGGTGAAAAGTCCATTGGCTGTAAATGGATATTTAAATTAAAAACAGGTAAAAATGGGACTGTTACCCATAAGGCTAGGTTGGTAGCTCAAGGATTTAATCAAACTGCATGTGATTATGATGAAGTATTTGCACCGAGTCTAAAAGCAACAACCTTGAGAGCAGCTTTAGTGTGGGCAGCTAAGAAGAACTATATCATAAATCACTTAGATGTAGAAACTGCTTATCTGCATGCACCATTGCAGCACACTATATACCTAAAGAAACCTGTAGGAATTAAGGATGATAAAACAAATAATGACTGTTGGAAGCTTTAAAAAAGTCTCTATGGATTAAAACAATCTGGTTTCGAATGGAACAAATATATTGTTAAGGAGTTAAACAATATAGGGTTTAAAGCAGGTTTAGCTGATCCATGTGTATTTAAGAAAGAGACAAATGGAACAGTGTCATTGTTATTGTTGTTCACTGATGATATTGCCTTAATTACAAAAACTAATAATGAAGCTACTGAAATAATATCATTATTAGGTAAGAGGATAAACTTAAAGCAATTAGGAGAAATAAAACAGTATCTAGGATTAACAATAAATAAAACCAAAGGTGGCTATAAGATATCTCAAGAGGATAAGATTTATCAATTACTAAAAACATTCAAGATGAAACTTTGTAAACCGGCAAAAACTCCAATGAGTCAGGAATTTGGCCACACTGATGTTCAAAGTCCAAAATTCGATAAGACTATCTATCAATCACTAATTGGTAGTTTATCGTACATTAATAATGGGTCAAGGCCAGATATTGCCTATAGCATTAATCAATTGGCAAGATTCAATGCTGAACCCACTGAACAACACTGGCAAGTGACAAAGCATATCTTAAGATATCTTAAAAGGACAACACACTATGCATTATACTTGGAGCCAAAAGATGATCTGATTTTAAGTGCATATGCTGATGCAAGTTTTGCAACAGACATAAACACTAGCAAATCAACTTCAGGTACAGCTATACTGTTAGGAAAAGCATTGATTGGTTGGAGGTCAATTAGACAGCAACACATAAGTATGTCCACAATGGAAGCAGAATTTTCATGTCTATCTTTATTATGTACTGATTTAATTCTGTATAAACAGTTGTTATTGGATATGGGAATAACTGTTAATGATTCCATTGTAGTATATGAGGACAATCAAGCAGCCATATGGATGGCTACAAATATTGCTGAAAAAATGATATCTAAGCATACAGATCTTAGATATCTGAATGTAAGGCAATATGTAAAAAATGGTTTGATAAGACTGGAATATTGTAAAAAATGGTTTGATAAGACTGGAATATTGTAAAAAATGGTTTGATAAGACTGGAATATTGTATGACTGAAAAAGATATTGCTGATCAATTTACGAAAGCCCAAGGTTCAGTAAAACACAAAGAAAGTTGTGATGACTATGGGTTAAGGTTGTAAATAGATATATATATTATTATATTACCCAAAAGGGGAGTATGTTAGGAATAACAAGGTTACCTAACGTAGTTTGGGTAAAATAATATATATAAACTATGATAGTAAGTTTAAGTGTGTGTCACTTTAAACTGCAAAGCATGTAATTTTGGGTGCGGTTGTGAAACCGCCATAAGAGGGAGCAAGAGAACTTGCTGGATTGATGGATTGATGGTTTGCTAACTGCGTGTTCCCTGCTGCTGAGTTTTTGAATGTCGAAGGAAGAAAGGAGGTTTGACTTCTTCATATATCTACTGTGAGGAGATATATTACTGGACTGATATTTGTAAGTTTACTGACCTCTTTTTCGACACTGGACTTTGCAACTAAATAATCCCCGGACAGACTGAACTAGTGAATGATATATGGACTGTTTGACTATGCTAAAACTCTTACTGGAATAAACTATTTAACTAGCACAGTGTATCTGTTTTTACTGAGTGTAAGCTACAAAAAACGTTTATCTCACATATTTGCCTGCCTGCCTGCCTGCCATACACATTCTGCTAGGGCAGGGGTCTCCAACCTTGGCTCCTGGAAGCCTGGCGGACTTCAACTCCCAGAATTCCACAGCCAGCTGGCTGTGGAACTCTGGGAGTTGAAGTCCGCCAGGCTTCCAGGAGCCAAGGTTGGAGACCCCTGTGCTAGGGTGTATCCCTAACAGTATTCTTTTGGATTTCACAAACCCAGCCTCAAGTTGGCCCCAGAAAAAAAAAAATAACAGGAAGTTGTAGCTCTGTTGGCTTCATTGTTTGGTGCAAACACTAGGCAAGATTCAGCCATATGGAAATGAGGACTTGTGAAGTCCCAGAGGCGGCTTGGTTGTCATAAAGGCTGATCCCAGGACGAGGAAGAAATGTCAGCAAATTCTCCATTCGCTTTTAACCCATTGATATTGCGGTCAATTAATCCCTGTGCCGTTTGTGCGGATCTAACATCTTCCTTGTTAGCTGGCTGATCTTGTGAAGCTTCCGTTGAGTTTAATTTTATCAAGGAGTTTAACCTTGTCAAAGAGAGAACAAATCTAGAACTAAGGAGAAATTTCCTGTGGTAAGAACAATGAGTTAATCAGTGGAACAGCTTGCTACCAAAAATCAGTGAGAACAATCAACCCATGGAACAGAAGTTGCCCTCAGAAGTTGTGGGAGCACCATCACTTGAGACCTTCCAGAAGCGACTGGGCTGCCATTTGTCAGAAATGATGTAGGATCTCCCACTTGGGTGGGGGGTTGGACTAGATGACCTATAAGGTTCCTTCCAACTCTGATTATCTGTTATCTGTTAAGTTATGGGATGCTCCATCACTGGAGGCTTTCAAGAAGAGACTGGGCAGTCACTTGTCTGGAATGGTATACGGTCTCCTGCTTGAGAAAGGGGCTGGACTAGAAGACCTCCAAGGTCCCTTCCAATGCTGTTTTCCATCATTCATTCCGTTAGTCTGTTTTTCTGTTATTCTGATTTTTTGTTATTCTGCTATTATTGTTATTATTTTTGTCATTCTGTTAAAAGCATGCAGCACCTTCAAGATATAGCACTGTAACTATAACTGCAGGAGACATAAAAGAAAATAAATGATATAAATTGGTGTTTTTTTTTTTTTTTTTTTAAATGCCTAACCCTAACCCCAAATGTGCAGCTTTATTTGAATAAGAATTTTCTTTAAATAATTAATTAATTAACCCCTCATCGTTCTAAATGTCCATACAATGCAGTGGAAACAGCATTAAATAAATAAAAAACAAAAAACAGAAGGAATCTTGCTTTCACCCCACCCCCTGCAAAAAAACCCAGCCATCCTTTTGAGAAATGACACCTAAGCTCCTTCCTTCTGATCCCCATGCCTTCTACAAGCAGGGGCCTCCAACCTTGGCAACTTTAAGCCTGTCAGACTTCAACTCCCAGAATCCCCAACCAGCAAAGCAAAATTATGGGAGTTGAAGTCCTCCAGACTTAAAGTTGCCAAGGTTGGAGGCCCCTGCTCTGGAGGGAAGCCTTTCTAATGTTAACCTCAAGCTGCATTAAGAGGCGGAGAGGGGTCTTTTAGGGATCATGTTAACCCCCCTGAAAATAATATGTGGGTTTAACACCCCCCCCCCCAGAGCATATCCAGCATCCTCTGATTTTTAAACATCAAGCCCGTAATTGAAGCAGACACGGTTTCCTCTCCAATTTGGTCTCTTTCACGCAGGCTTGTTAAGAGGAATTGCATTTCCACTTAATTTTATTGCATCCAGCAGGCCTCGCCTCCATGTTTACCCCGATTGCAAAGAGCCTTAAAAGTTAATCGAGTTTTCTTCTCCCCTTAATCAATATCGGTGTCCTGGTTGGCTGCTATTCCCCAACAGGAGGGAGACTATTAATTGTCCTAGTAACAAAGGTGATTGGCAGGGGAAAGGAAGAGAACAGGCAGCTCGTAGCCCCTCATCATTCGGCAATATATAAGATGGAGGGATGCAGCTTGCTGGACTTACGGCCAGGATGGGGAGAACTGCAGGTGGCTGGCTTGGCTCGGATGCGTCTAACATTGGTGGTTCAGGGGGCTTCGTCACGGCTTGAGAAGAAGACACCAAACTTTTCTTTTTTATTAATGAAGCGTAACAAACCAGTAAATAAAGAATAACACCTCAGAGATGCAATAGAGAATTAATTGAGGGTGTTTGACAGGGGTAGGTTTCCAAATTTTTCCTTATCAGTTCGATGTGCGCACGCACTTCACTCTGTCAATCTGTTGCGCTGCCCGAAGTGTTTTTAAGCTCATCTGAGGCACGGCAATAGTGCGAATCAGCTGAGTTTTGTGCACGTGGCAAAAATACAGAGGTTTGTCAACCTGGTGCGCTGCCTGGAGGGTTTTTAAGCTCAGCTGAGACTCGCAAATCAGCTGAGCTAAAAAACAAGGAAATTAGGAGACATAATGCCGGGAGCCGTAAGCAGGGCCAGCCAGAGGTGGTATTTGCCAGTTCCCTGAACCTTTCAAAATATGCGCTACCGGTATGCCAGAACCAGTCTGAACCGTCTGAATGCCACCTCTGGTGTTTGAAGGCCCTCAAGACCACAATTCCTCTCCTGCCCACCCTTATTCCTTATCCTTGTTTCAGGATGGGCTGTTTCAGGATGAGATGCTGATGAGTGAAGCACAGAAAAAGAGACAGACGGAGAGATGAGCATAAAAGAAATTGGAGCACCGGAGATCAGTGGGACCCCAGATCCTGTGGTGAACAGCAATTTAATGATGCAGAGATATTTACGATTCATGTGTCCATCCCAACTTTTTCCCACTGCTTTGATTCCAGCAAAGTTAGAGAAGTTGGGTGGGAACCAGCTTGTCTTTAGAAAGGCTCCCTCAGGATCTCATTGAGGGCCACCGAGGCCTGGAATCAGCTTCAAAACTCAAAGTCTCACCCAACTTGGAGAAATCCTAGAATTGGACAGTTTCCATTTCAGATTTTGAAGAAATCATTGGGCTTATTTCACCATCATCTACTTTCATGTCTCCCTCCGTGATTGTGGACCATGAAGTTTTCCTATTCCCATTTTAAACCAGGTTGCAGGGAAGGGGGGAGTGTAGACATGATTCTTGTGGAAAGTTGAAGGCAGGACAGTCCTCTTTTTCTCTTAAAGTCCACCCACATGTGCAGCACCATGTTGATTTATTGATTTCCTAAGTTAACTCTGTGTCCAATCAGCCGGCGGTGGTCTCAGCCTAGCTGTGCTTGGGGTGGGAAGCTAAACAGGGTCAGGTCTGGATAATGTTTTGGAAGGGAGACGAGCAAGAAATCTCAGGGCTACAGGCTAGACCAAAAAATTATGACTCATCCCAGGAGAAAGCCATGATGAAACCTTTCCAAATGGTTGCCAAGAAAACGCAGGGACCTGTCCAGGAAGGAAGGAGCTGGATTTGATTTGAAGGAGATATTACTGGGTTATTATCTGAGCAGAAGGCAGGAGGTCACTCTGAAATCTGCAGGACCCAGTCAAGGAGAGTCTGAAAAGGAGGATAATTTGATTGCCAGGTAGCCACAATCAGGGAGAAGAGCAAGAGGGAAGAGGAGAGTGAGCAAGCGAGGCTGCCTGAGGGGAAACATCCCTCAGAAATTACCTTCTAAGGTAATGCTATTTTCTCCTCTGGAAACATCAATGATGTTACTTTGGCTAGATCCCAGCAGCTATGACTGGGCAGATGAGTCCCACCCTGAAGGGAAAGGACATCTGAAGGGGCTTCTGAAGGAGCCTGGTCCCCATGGAGACGGCTACCTGGGAGATGACCATGGAGACAGCTACCAGGGACTCTTGATGGACCAAAGCTTTGCCACCAGCCGTTGGTTCAGGATCAGATTGGCCAAAGGTTCCTGTCCTGCCCTTCTGTAGCTTCTGCTTTGACGCAGGAGTACATCCACCCTCTTGTCTTCCTTCGTGGTCAAGTCCTAATGCCTTCCTTCTTTCCTCTTCCCTCCCTCCCTGCAACTCTCCTTTCTTCCCTCTGTCCTTCCTTACTTCCTTTCCTTCCTTCCTTCCTTCCTTCCTTCCTTCCTCTTTATCCACTCTCTCCCTCCTTTCTTTTCTTCCCTCCCTGCAACTCTTTTCTTTCCTCTGTCCTGCCTTCCTTCCTTCCTTCCTTCCTTCCTTCCTTCCTTCCTTCCTTCCTTCCTTCCTCTTTATCCACTCTCTCCCTCCATTCTTTCCTTCCCTCCCTGCAATTCTCTTTTCTTTCCTCTGTCCTTCCTTCCTTCCTTCCTTCCTTCCTTCCTTCCTTCCTTCCTTCCTTCCTTCCTTCCTTCCTTCCTCTTTATCTCCTCTCTCCCTCCTTTCTTTCCTTCCCTCCCTGCAACTCTCTTTTCTTTCCTTCCTTCCTTCCTTCCTTCCTTCCTTCCTTCCTTCCTTCCTTCCTTCCTTCCTTCCTTCCCTCCCTGCAACTCTCCTTCCTTCCTTCCTTCCTTCCTTCCTTCCTTCCTTCCTTCCTTCCTTCCTTCCTTCCTTCCTTCCTTCCTTCCTTCCTTCCTCTTTATCCATTCTCTCCCTCCTTTCTTTCCTTCCCTCCCTGCAACTCTCTTTTCTTTCCTCTGTCCTTCCTTCCTTCCTTCCTTCCTTCCTTCCTTCCTTCCTTCCTTCCTTCCTTCCTTCCTTCCTCTTTATCCACTCTCTCCCTCCTTTCTTTCCTTCCCTCCCTGCAACTCTCTTTTCTTTCCTCTGTCCTTCCTTCCTTCCTTCCTTCCTTCCTTCCTTCCTTCCTTCCTTCCTTCCTTCCTTCCTTCCTTCCTTCCTTCCTTCCTTCCTTCCTTCCTTCCTCTTTCTCTCCTGAGAAGCCACGTTCCCTCCAGGGCTCTCCCAATCCACTGCCTGAAAACCAGCTAATCTCCAGAGTTTTGCTCTGGGTCAGGGCCTTCTGGAGGATGCTGTTCTGTCCTTATTAGCATTCTTGAGATCCCCGCGCTTTGATTGGCCAAAGCGCAGGGAACTCTGATTGGTCAGGCGAGCCGCGCCGATTGGCTCGCTAAGAATCTCCCGCGATTGGTCCATTCGGATCGCGGGAGATTCAAAGCGGTGCCATTGGCTGCGGCCGCCACGGCTAAAAGAATAAAAGCCGCGATCTTTTTCCCTTTGCCCCAGTTCGGTTCCAACCTCAAATAAAGAGCATGATTTGAAGTCACCGACTCCTGGCATCATTTCGCGGACACAACACTGGCGACGAAGGTGGGATGGGATCCAGGCCCTGAACCAAACCACGTGTCCGACGGAAGCCAGACGAACCACCGCGATGGCGAAAATCGCACCCCCAGCACCCTTCAACCCCGCCACCGAGGACTGGGAATCATACTCCGACCGATTCCGCATGTTCCTCGAGTGCAGCGACCTGAAGGATGCCACCGGCCCCATGAAGTGAGCTGTCTTCCTGACCCACTGCGGGACCGAGGTCTTCAAGATGGCCAAGGCGCTTGCCAAACCCACCGATGCGACCGCAATGGACTGGGACGTCCTCGAACCCATACTTCGGCGGCACTACGCTCCAGAGGTACCCATCCTGATCCGACGCAACAAATTCTACCGTCGGGACCAGAGGTCGGGTGAGAGCTTCAGCGACTTTGTCGCTGAGCTGCGGCACCTAGGGGGGCTCTGCGAATTCAACAACCTGAACGACGCCCTGCGAGACCGAATCATGCTCGGTTTGTGGGACCCTGTCCTCCAGAGCTGGCTGATGGCCAAGGGCAACATCAGCCTAGCAGACACCCTCACCGCAGCCGCAGCTGCCGAAGCAACCTGAACTTCCGCCGACTGCATGCACAGACCGAACACTGGGGACCGCAGCGGAAACAACAACCCGGCGAGGTCGACCGAGGCCCAACCCGAGACGACCACCTACCAGGGTGACTTCCACTCGGCATCGGGCACTTCAGATGACAAGGAGGACATCCATCGCCTTCAGACAGGCCACGACCCACAGAACCGGCGGGGTCGTAAGTCGAGGACCAACTGTGCCGGTTGCGGCAGCGACCACCCCAGGTCGGAATGCTGGTTTTTCGAATCGATCTGCCGGCATTGCGACAAGAAGGGACACATCGCCCGTGTCTGCCGCCTAAAGAAGAATCGCAGCCCGGCACGATGGGACCAGAGCGACCGGAGGAGAGAGAGCACACCACCCCGGACCAGAGATCGCCCCTCGGACAACAGATGGGACCGGAACGGACGATCCCTGCGAGGCGGCGATAACCGGCGAAGAGAGGAGACCCATCAGATGGTCACCATCGGCCACGCCATCACCAATGACGCCCGGAAGGTCCACGTGGAAGTAGGCATCGAGGGCCAGCCATGCAAAATGGAGGTGGACTCCGGGTCCTACCTCTCCATGATTGCATGGCATGAAATAAAGCGCTTGGTGCCTACCCTCCAAAGGAGGAACATAGACAGCCAGAGACTTATTGTAAAGGACTACCAGGGAAACCGCATCCCGGTAGTCGGAACCAAACACTTCAACATCACCTATAAAGGGCACACTGAAAGAATTCCCCTGACAATCGTCGACCGCGACCGCCCAAGCCTACTGGGACTGCAGTGGTTCGCCCCGCTCGACATCGCACTCACGGGAGTCGACCATGTCACCGACGACAGCTGGGAGCAGCAACTGGCCCGGGAATTCCAAGAGGTCTTCGACGGAAACCTAGGCAAGTACCGAGGGCCCCTTATATCTTTCAACCTAGACCCAAACGTCCCCCCAAAATGCCTGAAACCAAGGCGGGTGCCATTCGCACTTAAACCCAAGATAGACGAGCAAATTGACAAGCTCGTCAAGCAAGGGGTCCTACAGCCCATAGACCACGCCCGGTGGGAGACCCCCATAGTCACCCCGATCAAGCCCGATGGGTCGGTGAGGATCTGTGGGGACTATAAGGCCACCCTAAATGGCGCGCTACAACAAAGCGCCTACCCCGTCCCAGTAGTACAACACCTACTGCACTCACTGGGAGGGGGCAAGTTTTTCGCCAAGCTCGACCTCGCCCAGGCTTACCAACAGTTGCCAGTCGACGAGCAAACGGCAGAAGCGCAAACCATAGTCACCCACCGGGGGCATTCAATTGCAACCGACTCCAATTCGGAGTCAGTGTGGCACCGGGAATATTCCAAAGCCTAATGGAAAGACTACTGCAGGGCATCAAGGGGGTGGTACCTTACTTCGACGACGTCCTAGTGTCGGCAGCCAACCAAGCTTAAAGAGACCGGGCTAAAGGTCAAGAGGGAGAAATGCCAGCTATGCACGGAACGGGTCGAATTCCTAGGATACCTCCTAGACCGTCACGGCATTCACCCCACAAACAAAAAAATCAAGGCGATCAAAGAAGCCCCCACACCCAAGTCCAAGACGGAACTACAGGCATTCCTGGGGCTACTGAACTTTTACAATGTTTTCCTGCCCCAAAAGGCAACGGCGGCGGAGCCCTTGCATAGGCTCCTGGACAAGGCGGCGACCTGGACTTGGGGGAAACGTGAGCAAGCTGCCTTCCAAAGAACAAAGGACCTCCTCACTTTGGACGCCGTCCTCATACAATATAACGACACCCTACCTCTGGCCGTCACATGCGATGCGTCACCCTTCGGGTGGACAAAGAGGCTCTGGCTATCGTTGCCGCCGTAAAACGATTCCACGAGTATCTCTACGGCCGGACTTTCACCATCATAACCGACCACAAGCCGCTGCTGGGAATCCTTGCAGGAAACCAGGCCACCCCGAACATTCTGTCTCCCCGAATGACAAGGTGGTCCGAGTTCCTGGCAGCCTACAACTACGGACTCATACACAGACCGGGTAAGACAATCTCCCATGCAGACGCCTTAAGCCGCTCGCCGCTACCGGAACCTGACACCGACCCAGCACCCACAACGACCACCCTCAGCATAGAGACTCTACCCAACCTGCCCATAACCGCGTCAGACATTGCCCGAGAGACTAATAAAGACAAACGTCTGGCGCGGGTGTTGCATTGGGTAGAGGAAGGGTGGCCGGAAAGGGACAACGACGAGTCCGTCAAAATGTTCCGAAACTGCCAAACGGAACTCTCGCTATTAAAAGGGTGCATACTATGGGGGGACAGGGTGGTCATTCCAGAAAAGCTACAAGGGAAGGTTCTGGAACTGCCACACGAGGGGCACCCTGGCATCGTTAGGACTAAAGCCCTGGCCAGAAGTTACGCTTGGTGGCCAGGGATGGACAAACAAATTGAGACCTGGGTAGCAAGGTGCCAACGATGCCAGGAAACTAGGCCAAGCCCACCCGCAACACCCGTCCTAGAGTGGGAAACCCCAAGGGGACCTTGGTCTAGGATTCACATGGACTCCGCCGGGCCCACAAAAGGACACACCTTCCTCATAACAGTTGACGCTTACTCCAACTGGCTGGAGGTAAGCAACATGAAGACGACAACCACGGAGGCTGTGATCAAGGAACTCTGCAAACTCTGCAACACACGGCCTCCCAGACGTCGTCGTTTCCGACAACGGGCCCCAATTCACCTCGCTGGAATTCGAAAAATTCCTAGCGGAAAGGGGCATCCGCCACGCGCTGACAGCACCGGCGCACCCGGCGGCAAACGGTAGGGCGGAACGGATGGTCCAATTCACTAAGAAGACCATCCGGAAAATAGACCACGGGGAGATCCAGGAGAAAATTAACAAACTACTCTTCACCCAACACATAACCCCAAATACCACAACTAATAAGAGCCCAGCCGAACTATTAATGGGCAGGAAACTAAGGTCCCCACTCAACAGGTTACACCCCACGTATAACCCGGAGAAGCCCCCAGACTCAAACAGCAAACACCGAACCTTCGCACCCGGCGACCCCGTATACGCGAGAAACCTGACGGGAGACCCACTATGGATACCAGCCGTCATCACACAAATAACAGGCCCACACTCTTACCGGCTACAAACAGCAGACGGACGAGCGTGGAAACGCTACATCGACCAACTAAGGTCGAGGACTACCAACCAAGAGACCACCGATGCACAAACAGGTGAAACCAACCCCCACAACACAAACCAAGGGGGGAGGCAATATCCCGGGGACCAAAACCAAAGAAGAATAAACCAGCCGTACTTACCGGAAAGCAGCCATCACGACCCCTCGCCAGGAAGAGACAGCCAGGCCAGCTCGACTGACCCGGAAAGACCGAGCAGGAGCGGCGAAACCCGCAGCTCAACCAACTCGGGAGGCCCAGGAGGGAGCTACGGAGAGCAGCCCGGCCCGATCGACCAGCCGGTTCCCACGACGGCAGCAGGAGCAGCAGAGATCCCGACTGAACCGGCCGGGATCCAACCTATGACTGAGCTGCACAGATCAAGTAGGCTCAGACGGAGCCCCGCCTACCTACGTGATTACGCGACATAAGGACTGAACCAAGAGGGGAGGGGTGTTCTGTCCTTATTAGCATTCTTGAGATCCCCGCGCTTTGATTGGCCAAAGCGCGGGGCACTCTGATTGGTCAGGCGAGCCGCGCCGATTGGCTCGCTAAGAATCTCCCGCGATTGGCCCATCCGCGGCCGCCATGGCTAAAAGAATAAAAACCGCGATCTTTTTCCCTTTGCCCCAGTTCGGTTCCAACCTCAAATAAAGAGCATGATTTGAAGTCACCGACTCCTGGTATCATTTCGCGGACACAACAGATGCTGTCCCACGTGGCCCTCCTAACTGTGGCTGAAGTAGTGATCAACCTGGACAAACTACAACTCCCATTGGCGGAAGGATGAAGGAAACCAGGCTGGCAAATTGCACTGAGCACTGTTTGATGCTTTTTCAGGTGGGATCCTAGGAATAATTTCATCCCCACCAAAACTTGGTGAATTCCTAACTGGAATAGCAAAGGCTGTACCTTCAGCCTCCAGGTGTTTCTTGAGTGCCCAGATTCCCAGGAACCACCTTGAAGTTGTTGCAAACAGGTGGGCCAGCACCAAGATATTTGGAAGGTATGGGGGGGGGGGAAGAGCTAACTTCACACAGCATGGTTATTCTTTCCTATATTTTGCACTTTCCCCCACTGTTGTAATTCAGGGTACTGTGTTTGAAAGAGATATTTTGAGAGAAGCCAGATCTAAATATACATTAAAATGCTTCTTTGAATGTGTGGGGTGGTTTTTTTTTTTTTTTTTTTTGAGAATGTGAAAAACAAAAACAAATGCAGAATACAGCAGAAACAGGGCAGAAGGGAAATTTAAATAAAACCCTGTAAAAGCAAAATGGGACAGGAAATAGGTTGTGCTGGTTTAAATGCTGTCCTGGGGCATAGGAAACCAGGATTCAAATCTTTTTAGGTTATTTGGGGGACAGCCCAACCTGCCTTGTTATGAGGATAAAAATGCAGGAAATCCCCATGTTTTGTTGCCTTGAGTTTCTAGAAGAAAGGTGGAACTGACAGGTAACAATAATTAATAAAAAAATTAACTAGATTTTAGTGTCACTGAGAGAAAAGGAAGGAAGGAAGGAGGGAGGGAGGGAAGGAAGGAAAGAGGGAGGGAGAGAAGAAAGGAAAGAAGGAATGAAGGAAGGAACAAAGGAAGGAAGGAAGGAAGGAAGGAGAGGTTCAGGGAGGGAGGAAGGAACAGTATTCCAAGTGTGATCTTTCTAGTGCAATATAAAGCAGTTATTAATGCTCCATGTGATGTTGATTCTATCCCTCTGTTGATGCAGCCTGGGATTGCATTGGCTTTTTTGGCAGCTGCAGCATACATCTGGCTCCTACTTAAGTGGTGATCCACCAGGACTCAAGTATCTTGTTGACTTTATTGATCATGCCCTGAAGACATCACTGGGTAAATTCTTAATTAATCTAGCCGTACCTATTTCCACAGATCTGGATAGAATCTACCAATGGAATTGTTTCATTTATTTAAAAAGATGCATTTAGCCACCCATATGATGAACCACAATTTTGAGTGCCTCACAAAACAATAAAGCATCCACAAACCCGGATTAAAAACTCATGGTCTCCCAGATGGTTGGCTGCTTCTCAATCTTTCCCAAGCCCTACTTCTTACTGTAGCTATGTTGGGGTAGCGATTCCACCTTTTGCCAATCCCTCAGTGTTCTGACCCAAACCTTGTTCCAAGGAAACAAACACGAAACAAATGTAACAGAAAAACCGTTTAATGCTTCTCTACAAATTCTGTTCCTTCCCGGTTCAAAGGCTGTTTCAAACTAGTTGTCTTTGATAAGAACGAGCCTTGCCAAGGAGGTGCAAGGCTGCCAAAAACACTAGATAAAGCTGCCAAGAAATATTTCCAACACAAAGAGTCTATAAACACCAAACAAGATACTGTGAACGTCCACAAGGCTTGAGTGCAAAACCTTATTTGCTTCCTGCAAAGAACTCTGGTTTCTCAGCTGGCTTTTATCTCTTAAGGGAGGGGCCATTACCTTGCAGCCTTCCTCCCGAGTTGTTGGTGCTGCTGCAGCTGCTTTTTCCTTCGAGCAGCCCTGCAAGCATCCACACTTGGCATAGGCTCCTCGGGGTCCTCTTCATCGCTTCTGCCAGCCTCCACAATCTCCAAAGGCAGCACTCTACTCCCTGATGGTCCTGGCCCCATCCCTGCAACACACACAGGCCCCTCACCTGAGTCCTCGCTCTTCAAGACCTCAGCCATCCACACCTGCTGCCGATGAACCACAACACTCAGCTTCCATGGGGGAGTCAATATTTACAAGATGTTGGGTGCAGCTTTGCAGCCCAAGCCCTTCTTCTTGTGTGCATGCAACACAATGAATAGATCTAATTTTCAAGTCTGCAAATGACCTTTCCTGTTTGCTTTGCCTAAAGCTGTGTTCCTCAATCAGAGGGTAACTTGTGGATGGGTGGATTTTCAACTCAAGCTGGCTGGGGAAATCTGGGAGTTGAAGTCCACCCACCTTCACGTTGAAGCCTCGTTTAAAGCAATGTTGTACAAAGGAACCATCCTCCCCCACACCCGATCTTTTGGTTCAGACGCTGAGCTTGTCAATCAGGAAGGTTGGCAGTTCAATGATTCGAATCCCTAGCACCGCGAAATGGAGTGAGCTCCCGTTACTTGTCCCAGCTTCTAGCAGTCCAAAAACGTGTAAAAAATGCAAGTAGAAAAATAGGGACCATTTTGGTGGGAAGGGAACAGCGTTCCGTGCACCTTTGAAGGTGTTTCGTCATGCTGGCCACATGACCACGGAGACATTTTCAGACAGTGCTGGCTCTTCTTTGGCTTTGTAACAGAGATGAGCACCGTTCCCTAGAAACAACTAGCACAGATGTGCAAGGGGAACCTTTACCTTTAAAAAGGAATAATTAAGCAGGATTAGGAGAAACAGCAAAGAGTTATTTTCTCCTGAGATTCTCTGAGGCACACTGAAGTTGTAACCCTACGATGGGGACAAACAGCGCCGAAGGTTTATGATGTTAGCAATAAGCCAATGCCAGAAAAGTAAACAAAGACATCATAATAGAATTCACCTGAATAGGTCAACCTTCCCAAACAGAACAAAGATGTATTACTCAACTCACACTAGGAGCTAAGTCAAACGGAGGTTTATTTGTTGTGGGTTTTTCATGCAGTTAGACCCACAGTTTGTGGCTTGGTGATTTACCCAGCCGATCATAATTAAGCAACATAATTGGCTTAACGCATGCAGAGAACCTGCTCCCAACTATTAGCTGCGAATTTAGAAAAGTTAAGCAGGAAAACAAAATATTAGCCCAACCCATCTTCCTTCCTAGGTTTGTATGTAGCCTAATTTACAAAGGAAATAACATGACCAGATTGATGGTCTCTATCCGAGGTAGGTCTTCAGCAGGTTCTGACCAGTCCTGGAGAACCGGTAACAGAAATTTTGAGTAGTTAGGAGAACCGGCAAATACCATCTGTGACTGGAGATTTTACAGTATCCTTCTTCTGCCATGCCCACGAAGCCACACCCACAGAACTGGTAGTAAAACAAAATTGAATCCCACCACTGGTCTCTATGATCTGTACAAATCTCTATGGTCTGTAGAAGGAAATCAAGGGTTGGTATTATTTGCATCCTATTAAGTATGGGATACTAACCTACTGAATCTTTCCAGTAGGAGAAGGAATGGCAGAAGCTGGAGGTGGAGTGAAAAGGGCCATCAACCTAGAATCTCTACGTAGCCACAAGTGAACTAAGCCCAACCTCTGCTCCGCTCCCCTATGAATTCCATCGACTCTTGTAATTATTATTGAGTCTGTCATCTGCACCTCCATAATTGTCTGGTTTGGCTCTGCAACCCAACAGGACAGAAACAGATTTCAGAGGGTGATTAGGATTGCAGAAGAAACAATGGCTACCAACCTGCCCTCCATTGAGGACCGGTATACTGCACAAGTCAAAAAGAGGGCTGGGAAAATTTTTACAGACACCTCACATCCTGGACATAAACTGTTTCAACTCCGACCCCCAAAAGGACACTATAGAGCCCTGCACACCAGAACAACTAGACACAAGGACAGTTTTTCCCCGAATGCCATCACTCTGCTAAACAAAGAATTCCTTCAACACTGTCCAACTATTTATGAAGTATTTATCTTCTCATCACTCCTTATCATTCATCTCCTCCCACTTGTGACTGTATGACTGTAACTTTCTCGCTTGTATCCTTACGATTTATATTGACTGTTTCCTGGTATCATTTGATTGCTTCTTGTACCTTATGACTATTATTAAGTGTTGTCCCTGATGATCCTTGACTCTTGATGAATGTATTTCTTTTATGTACACTGAGAGCATTTGCACCAAGACAAATTCCCTATGTGTCCAATAATCACACTTGGCTAATAAAAAAGAATTCTATTCTATTCTATTCTATTCTATTCTATTCTATTCTATTCTATTCTATTCTATTCTATTCTATTCTATTCCATTCCATTCCATTCCATTCCATTCCATTCTATTATTTCTATTCTATCCTATTCTATATTCCTATTCTATTCTATTCTATTCTATTCTATTCTACTCTGTTCTATTCTATTTTATTCTTATTGTACCCTATGATTATCATTAAGTGTTGTACCTTATGATTCTTGACGAATGTTTCTTTTCTTTCATGTACACTGAGACCATACGCACCAAGACAAATTCCTTGTGTGTCTAATCACACTTGGCCAATAAAAAAAAATCATTCATTCATTCATAATTAGCTTTTACCAATAAATCTACTTAATTGAACCTTCATGCGGGACCTGTTTTTTTGCAACTGACACTCTGGCAACAGTCACCTTTCGTGGGTCAGAAACCACCTTTCTAAGAACATCCGATCTTTACACGCTTTCTGCAAAAAAGGATTGCAAACCTCCTAAACCTTTGCACAAGGAGAATATTAGCAATACAGTGTTTTCCAACCTCAGCAGTTCCAAGAGGTGTGGAATTCACCTCCGGCAAAGGTCATGAAATGGGCAGAAAAACTTAACTGCCTTGCTGAGCAAATTTGGGGCTCAATGATGATTGTAAGTCAGGAATTACCTGTAGCCCAAGGCAATGAACTCTATCTGCGGTGAGCGTGAGGAAGGGCTCCATTTTTGCCACGTATGCTCTTACATGCTTTGTATATAGATGAGGAGAGCAAATTAATAAGCATGTAAGGGGCACAGCTCGCCCAGTTTCCCAGCTTGTCTGAAGCTCATAGTTTATTTTCCACCAGCCAGGAAGTACCTAAAGGAAGAGCAGGAATAAAGCTGTAAGAAAGGAGGCTGCTCTTCCTGTTCGCAAGGGAACGTGCTTCATACATTTTCAGCTAAACTTGTTTTTAATATGAATTGTGTGTCTCAGATTAAACCAGTGTTTTTCCTCAACCTTGACAACTTTAAGACATGTGGACTTGGTTGGAAGAAATATCCATCTGGTTCTGTTCCAAGCTGGGAGAAAGACACTGGAAACATGGAGGTTGATTGGAAAGAGGGTTTAATGATGAAGCAGATCCACCAAGCCCATGGTTCTCTGGTGCAGCTGAACACATGGAGTTGAGAGTGGGTGGCTTTTATAACCTTCTCTTGAGCTTTGCACTTGAGCTTCCTGTTCCTGTGCAAGAACTTTCTATTCTATTGATTGTTGTCAGACTCCCATGTGGCCATGTAGGGGTCGTGTTTGTCTGAATCAAGTTTGGTTGAAGTTTGCTGAGTGATACAATGTCCTTAGGAGATTGTGCAGTGTAGTGAGCTCTGCCACTAGATAATCATGTTAATCCCATCAGCTGAAGGTCTTTTGTCTTGTAGATAGACTTACCCAGCCCTGCTGGGGCTATTAAGAAAAACTTGGGGGCTGCTTTCTGTCTTTAAAAACATGTTTCTCCTTTAGGGAAATATAATATTCTGGCTTTTTAAATATTTCCCAAAATAATTCATTCTTCTAGGAGATGGGTGGGTCCTAACATTGTACAACTTAAACTCCCAGAATGCCACTTGTCAATTCTATATTTGTTCAAAACATTTTGTATTTCAAGCCTCTTCTTTTTATCTGACATTTTCTCTAAATCCTTAACTGTATAGTATATATCTATTTTTTTTTTCTCTCCCATGCATGCACATTTCACCTTCATGGTTCTGGAGTTCTCCGAATGATTTGGGTGTCAACATCCAATATATCTCCATGACCTCCAATGTAGGTGCTAATATAAAATCAGATTTCCCAGACAATTACATACAGTACTTTCAGGACAGAAATATTTAGGAACTTTTTACCCCTCCTGTGACTACCCTTAAGTTGCAAAAGAGGGAAATAAAGTTTTTTAGATCTGCAGTGAAAACAATGGGTAGCACGCAGTTAAAAGCAGTCATATCCCATCCAATGCCAAATGAAGAAAGATAATAAAATAAAATAAAAATAAACGCCTGGGATGAAATTGGGCGTGCCAGCCATTAAGGCAAGTCGGTCCCTGTGATATCTGCCATCACTACATTTTGTGAAGCAAATTTATTTCCAATTTTCTGAACTGTTAATGCAAAGAAAACTGCATGAGTCATATATGTTTTCCCCACCAGTAAGACAATAACTGTTTTCTCAGCTTTTCATCCTGGAGGCGTTTGGCATTAACCGTCTGCAAAAATCCTGCATGTGGATTGCACGGGCCAGTGCTGAAGGATGAGATGCTTTTTGGATTAAAGGTCATAAATTCCAAATATATCAAGACTGTTGTTTTCCTCTTTCTCTTTTTTTTTCCAAGTTGCTTTGGGAGCTTTGTCTTATGTTGCAAAATAACAGAATAACAGATTGGAAGGGACCTTGGGGAGCTTCACAAGTGCCAGCACCCATAGTTCAATGCACCCGCCCAGGGATGGGATTCAAATTTTCAACAACTGGTTCTGTGGGTGTGGCTTAGGTGGTGGGCGTGGCTTGGTGGTCATGTTATCGGCTGGGCGTGACCAACTCAACATCACTCACATCGAGGCATGCACCTCCTCGCCTGGCCTCTCATGACTGTGGGGATGCTGCAACAGTCATAAGGGTGAAAAATGGTCATAAGTCATTTTTTTCAGTGCCATTGTAACTTTGAATGGTCACTCCACACAAGCAAAGTACCAGCAAAGGAAGGGAAAAAAAACTCCAGAGATGTTCTTGAGACAGGAAGTCTAGTCCTGCCAAGAGTGTAATAAGGGTTAACGGAGAGGCAGTTTCTGTAAGCAACCCCAGAATGTTTCTTTCCTGCCTTCCTTACAGGATTAGGCCTGTAATTTCTTCTAACAACTGGAAAATCTATCTGAACAGGCAGAGTTAATCTTTTAAATCTTATATTGTTGGCACCGCGTTCATTAATGTCCCTTCCTATAAAGATAACTTTGCGGCTATCTTCATGATTCAGTTGAAGCTGTACTCTATCGATCGAAAGAAAGATGCTCTTCTATTTTTTTCCAATGTTTTGCCAGCGTCCGGTTTTATTGGACCAGCCAATCAGAAAAACACAAGCGAGCAATAGATCCGACACCCACCAGAAGAAGAATTAAAATTGACAGCAATCGACGTGCAGCATCCCCGTCTCTCTTTTGGCGAGAGGCCCTTTCGTCATCTGATAAAAAGGAAAGGCATGAAAAATGCAGCAGGTTGGCTGGGTGTTTTCGTTCAAAGAGGCGTAAGGTGGGGGTTACAGGTAGCAAAGCGACAGGGACAGGGCCTCACAGGACGTGAGTGATGGGCTCAGAAAAACAAGGTAGCAGGACAGGTGGTGCAGGGACAAAGGTAGCTTTTGTCCTCTGCCTTACAGGAAACCTGAAAGGAAGGCATCATGGCAAAAGCTCATTGTGTTTAAAACTGGTACATCTATTTAATGAGAAGAAGGACTAAGGGTCTTCTAGTCTGGGGACCCTATACCAGAGGTGGGTATTCAGCCAGTTTGAACCTGTTCTGGAGAACCGGTAGGGGAAATTTTGAGTAGTTGGGAGAACCAGCAAGTACCACCTCCGACTGGCCCCGCCAACCCCATCTCTTCTCTGCCTCCCATTGAGTCCCAGCTGATTGGCTGGGTCTCCTTTGGTTGCCCTACACAGGAGAACAGAGCAGGAAAGCAGGTTAGTGGGGTGGGGAGGGAAGGGGGATTTTGCAGTATATCCTTCCTCTGCCATGCCCACCAAGCCACGCCCACCAAGCCTTCCTTCCTTCCTTCCTTCCTTCCTTCTCTCTTCTCTCCCCCTACAATCCTTTCCTACCTCCTTCCCTCCTCTCCAGAGGTGGTATTCAGCCAGTTTGGACCAGTTCTGCAGAACCGGTAGTGAAAATTTGGAGTAGTTCGGAGAACCAGCAAATCTCGCCTCTGACTGGCCCCGCCAACCCCATCTCTTCTCTGCCTCCCATCGAGTCCCAGCTGATCAGCTGGGTCTTCTTTGGTTGCCCTGCACAGGAGAACGGAACTGGAAAGCAGGTTAGTGGGGTGGGGAAGGAAGGGGATATTTTGCAGTATCCTTCCTCTGCCATGCCCACCAAGCCACGCCCATCAAGCCACCAAGCCACGCCCACCAAACCGGTAGTAAAAAAATTGGAAGCCACCCGTGATGCTGAACTTATGGCACGCATGCAAGAGGTGGCATGCAGAGCCCTGTCTGTGGCCACATATGCAGGCCAGCTGGTCTTGGGGATTCTGGCACCCTGGCACATGCACACATGTGCCCATGTGCCTGCTTTCCAGTTGGAGCACTCAGTGCTGAAAAGGTTCACCATCACTGCTATTAAGTCCTGGGCATGGGTGCAAGGAACGGAGACGAGACATCAAATGGTAACTTCAACTCTTTATTAACAAGAAAGAACAGAGCAAAATACTTGGGCAGCAGCAGCTCTTTCATAGAGCTGGCTGCTGTCAAAACAACCAATGAATTGAGTTTACCGCTTTCACAAGCGTCCAATCAGGGGGCCCCGTTAACAGCCAATCAGAATGGCCAAAAACGACCAATCACGACTCGCTATCTACGGGCCAATGAGAAGTGCAGGATTACAAGCCTGCTGTAAAGTAAAGCTGTTGATGGTTGTATCGCTGCGTTGGCTTAGTCCATAACACCCCTCCCCCTAGACCATTCTGGGCAAAATGGTTGTCCAGCCTCTTCCTAAAAGCTTCCAATGATGGAGCACCCACAACATATTTGAAGACCTTCCTGAAAGAACAGGGGGTCAAGCTATTCTCCAAAGCCACTGAGGGCAGGACAACAAGCAACGGAGGGAAACTAATCTAGGAGAGAAGCAACTTAGAACTAAGGAGAAACTTCCTGACTGTTAGAACAATTAACCAGTGGAACAACTGGCCTCCAGAAGGTGTGGCAGCTCCGTCACTGGAGGATTTCAAGAAGAGACTGAACTGCCCTTTGTCAGAACGGTACAGGGCCTCCTGCTTGGCCAGGGAGGGGGGTTGGGTTGGAAGACCTCCTAAAGGACACTGTAAAAACCATCATGCTGTTACATGGATTTTATTATTCTTAAAGGGTTGTATTGCTTTGCTATTTTGTAATATCGTTTTTAATATAGCATCTCCTTGTTTGCGAGCCATGCAAGCGTTGTATCTTTGAAGTGGATCTCTATGCTAAATTGCAGTGATGAATAAACAAAGAAATAAGTTGGATAAAGTTTTTCCCACAGCTCTCAAGTCTGCCACGAAGGGGCCAATAGCCTCAAGGTACATTGGAGCTCTGAGTCCCACCTGCTGGGCTGAACTGCTGGCTGTGCTTTCCAGACCCCAAAGATGAACAACAGTGGAAAGCAAAATCATTCACTGCAAGTTGATTTCCAAGAAACTTTGCAAAAGGGAGCTGAGACAATCTAAGAAAACTAAAACTCTTTCTTTCTCTCTCTCTTCCTTCTCTCTCTCTCTCTCCCCCTCTCCTCCCTGCCCCTCTCTCTCCTCCCTCCCTCTCTCCATCTCTCTCTTTCTCTCTCCTCCCTCCCTCTCTCCCTCTCTCTCCCTCTCCCTATCTCTTTCTCTCTCTTTCCACCTTCCCTCTCTCTGTCTTTCTCTTCCTCCCTCCCTCCATCTCTCCATCTCTCTCACTCTCCATCTCTCTCTCTTTCCCTCTCTCTCCTCCCTCCCTCTGTCTCTCTCCCTCTCTCTTTCCTCCCTCCCTCTCTCTCACACTCCATCTTTCTCCCTCTCCATCTGTCTCTTTCTCTCTCCTCCCTCCCTCTCTCCCTCCCTCCCCCCCCCTCTCTCTCACCCACAGAGCCAATTCCCCAAAAGAGGAATATTAATTTAGGCCAAGCATTAAAAAGTCGTGAAACTCATGCAGGCTTCATTGGGCACCATTTCTGCCTCTCCATCCAAAACCGTGTTTACTGTTCAGTGAGAATTTGGACTGAGCCATTTTTGATGGATTTCCACTTTTTATAAGGGCCTGTGGCAAAGCCCCCACATTATACCTCCCCCGCTGCTTTCTCCAAAGCTTTAATTATGGATGGTGCATTGTGACCTCCAGTTGAGTAAAAAGGCAATGGAGAATGGTCAATTTGCAAGGAAAATATCCCTTGATATTCCAAAAAGCGTGACCTGCTCAAAGCTGATCCTGTTTGGTTACCAGCTAAGTTTTTAGTTGCCTCTTTTGCAACAGCTGTAAATGTTGTCATTGTGTAATTGCATAAGTTTTCCTCTTCATGGTAGCTATAACAAAACAGAATGGATTTGGGGGCTGCACCATTTTCTACATAATGGGAAAATGGAACAGAAAGCTACCTTGGCATGAATAATTCAAGAGAAATGTTGACTTTTTCCATTTTCCTCAAAACCTGTCAACCCCAGTAAAGAACTAAAGGGGTTTAGCTACCAAACAGGAGAATTTGCCTGGACGAATTGAAGAAACCCTCTAGGAAGAACTGTGTTGCTATTTTAGAAAAGTGGAGAACCATCTATGAATTATTATTACAGTCAATTCTTGAAGAGGTGCCAATTTCTTGTTTTTGTTTTTTTAAAAAAGACCTTTCCTCCAGAAGGAGGTCCAAGCTGAATCCTCAAGTGCAAGTCAAAAATAAAATTATCTTCTCATAACTTTTTAAAGATTTTCAAACACGGGATACACTCCGAGCTACCAAGTTGTAGCAACCTTCTGGGACATCGGTTCTAAATCATCCTTTTTACACAATTGAACATTGTTCATTTGTTTTAACTAGTTTAAACTCTTACCTTTGTTGGCTTCCTTTTTTATTGTATCATGTTTATTTATTTGCATTGCTTTTTAAATGTTAACAAAAAAAGGGAAAGGGCTTTGGAATCCTCCATCTGCAGTTCTTTTTTTCCAAGCTGACCTTAAGACTGAAATTTGGGGATGCTTAGTTTAAAGCATATTATTAGCACCTGTAGGAAATTAAATCAGGATGAGCAATAATGTATTCAGACTGTGACCTTAATCACATCAACCTCCACACTGCAGAAATGTTACAATTTCAGTCACAACTGTATGTTGTACGTGAGACGGTAACCGTTCAACAGAGTGAGAGCGGATATATTTGGGAGCAAGGCAGCTGGTTATTATTTATTTACTTTTCTATTCTGCTCTGTTCTGCTCTGCTCTGCTCTGCTCTATTCTATTCTATTCTATTCTATTCTATTCTATTCTATTCTATTCTATTCCATTCCATTCCATTCTAGAATAGAATAGAAAAAAAAAAGAATAGTCTATTCTATTCTATTCCGTAGGTGAAGAATGCAGGAGTCCATGCACAGATGTCCATCAAACTGTGAAGCTGAAACTTCGAGGAGGATTTGAAAAAGTCACCCTGTGAGTTTCAGGCCAAAACTTCGCACGGCTAACACCCCTCCCACACTGACCTGGCAAAGGCTTTCAGACTAATAATTTCCCCTTATTATAACTGACATTCCCTGCCTCTCTTTCAATGCTGCTAATGGAAGTCCGCAGAGCTAGCCCTTATCCCCCCCTATTTTCCACTCTAGTCCACTCCAAGGTTACTAATGTAATAACTGCCTTTGTAATTCATCCCGAGTCCCTCACCTCTCCCTGGGTCAGCAAAAGTGAGAAGCTATCAAGCTTCAAAGGCCCTTTTGCTGTTGCAACTATTATTGCTTCTTCATGTGCCAATGAACTAAGGGGTGGAATAGAATAGAATAGAATAGAATAGGAATTATAGAGAAGAGAAGAACAGAACAGAATAGAACAGAACAGAACAGAATAGGAATGGAAATTATAGAGAAGAGAAGAGGAGAGGAGAGGAGAGGAGAGAAGAGGAGAATAGAATAGAACAGAATCCGGAAAGAAGAGAAGAGAAGAGAAGAGAAGAGAAGAGAAGAGAAGAGGAATTATAGAGAAGAGAAGAGAAGAACAGAACAGAACAGAACAGAATAGAATAGAAGAATAGGAATGGAAATTATAGAGAAGAGGAGAATAGAATAGAATAGAACAGAACAGAACAGAACAGAATAGAAGAATAGGAACAGGAATTATAGAGAAGAGAAGAGGAGAGGAGAATAGAATAGAACAGAATAGAATAGAATAGAATAGAATAGAATAGAATAGAATAGAATAGAATAGGAATTATAGAGAAGAACAGAACAGAAAAGAACAGAAAAGAACAGAACAGAACAGAACAGAATAGAATAGGAATGGAAATTATAGAGAAGAAAAGAGGAGAGAAGAGGATAATAGAATAGAACAGAATACGGAAAGAATAGAAGAGAAAGAAGAGAATAGGAATTATAGAGAAGAGAAGAACAGAACAGAACAGAACAGAATAGAATAGAATAATAGGAATGGAAATTATAGAGAAGAGGAGAGGAGAGGGGAATAGAATAGAATAGAATAGAATAGAAGAATAGGAATGGAAATTATAGAGAAGAGAAGAGAAGAGAATAGAATAGAATAGAATAGAATAGAAGAATAGGAATAGGAATTATAGAGAAGAGAAGAGAAGAGAAGAGAAGAGAAGAGAAGAGAAGAGAAGAGAAGAGAAGAGAAGAGAAGAGAAGAGACTCCCTCTTCTTTGGGGCAGCCCCTGAGATATTGGAACACTGCTATTATGTCTCCCCTAGTCCTTCTTTTCATTAGACTAGACATACCCAATTCCAGCAACCGTTCTTTACATGTTTTAGCCTCCAGTCCCCTAATCCTCTTTGTTGCTCTTCTCTGCTCTAGAGTCTCAAGATCCTTTTTGCATCGTGGTGACCAAAATTGGATGCAAATATTCCAAGTGTGTTTTTGCAGCCTAGAACTGTGTTGGCTTTTTTGTCAGCTGCAATGCTGACTCATATTTAAATGGTCATCCACTAGGACTCCAAGATCCCTCTCACAGTTACTACTATTGAGCAAGGTACCACCTATACTGTACCT
Source organism: Hydrophis major (assembly GCA_033807585.1). Classification (NCBI taxonomy): domain Eukaryota; kingdom Metazoa; phylum Chordata; class Lepidosauria; order Squamata; family Elapidae; genus Hydrophis; species Hydrophis major. The sequence continues at coordinate 9,857,226 of CM066334.1, forward strand.
GTACAGGGAGGGAAGGGAGAGATAGAAAACATATCCAGAAATCAAGATGCCAGTGTGAGAACCAAGGACGCTTCGGCAGGTGATTACCGGAGTTCGAAAGACTTTCTCATAACAGTATCAGGAATCTCCATTAGACAATGTGGCTTAGTTGGAGGGAGGGAGAACCTGAACTTTAACTATACAGGTTCGCACCGGAAATAGTTAGATCTGGTTTGGCTAAATTTGTGCCAAAACGATGGGCCAAATAAAGTTTTGCATGAGGAGATCGGATTGTCTCTATCATGCTTGTTTAGGTTGGGTTCGTCAGTTGGACAGCGATCTTTAGCTTATTGGCAAGAAATGTGGGGACAGAAGGACATGTATAGAGTTCTCCCTCTAGGGGAAATCTTGAGCCTCCTAAAAGCTGATTTGGGTGAAATCATCGGACAACGTTTCTTAAGTTCTCATTTTGCAAAAATAAATGCATACCGCTTCCCTGATTTATAAGAAAGAATAACAGAATATCAACATAGCAATAGTGCTTAGACTGATATCCCACTTCACAGTGCTTTCCAATCCTCTCTAAGCAGTTTCCAGGGTCAGCCTCTTGCCCCCAAAAATCTGGGTCCTCATTTTACTGATCTCAGAAGGATGGAAGGCTGAGTCAACCTTGAGCCGGTCAGGATCGAACTGCTGGCAGTTGGCAGAATTAGCTTGCAATAGTACATTCTAACCACTGCACCAACATGCTGGCTGTGGGCAGAATTGGCCTGCAATACTGCATTCTAACCATTGGGAGGGAGGGAGGGAAGGAAGGAAGGAAGGAAGGAAGGAAGGAAGGAAGGAAGGAAGGAAGGAAGGAAGGAAGGAAGGAAGGAAGGAAGGAAGGAAGGGAAATAGCAATAACGCTTAGACCCATATCCCACTTCACTCTCTAGGCAGTTTACAGAGTCAGCCTCTTGCCCCCAACAATCTGAGTCCTCATTTGACCCACCTCGGAAGGACGGAAGGCTGAGTCAACTTTGAACCAGTCAGGATTGAACTCCTGGCAATGGGCAGAATTAGTCTGCAATAGTGCCTTCTAACCATTGTGGCAACAAGAAGGAGAAAAAGAAGGAAAAGAAAGGAAGGAAGGAAGGAAGGAAGGAAGGAAGGAAGGAAGGAAGGAAGGAAGGAAGGAAGGAAGGAAGGAAGGAAGGAAGGAAGGAAGGAAGGAAAAATAGCATTGAGTTTTATATACCACTTCACAGCCCTCTCTAAGTAGTTTACAGAGTCAGCCTTTTGCCCCCAACAATCCCCAAGAATGGGTTGGAAGGGACCTTGCAAGGTTTTCTAGTCCAGCTCCCTGCTCAAGCAGGAGATCCCATAATTTTAAATTTCAAAATTTAAGTTTAGACATCAGCAAGCATGTCTCTTTAATTGCTTTCCATCCTGTTCATTGCAATGACTTCCTTCCAGTAGCCCCAGGAATGAGAATTTGCAGAGAATTGCATGTTATTTATTGATTTATTTTAAACCAACTCCTGGTCAAAAATAGAGAATAGCAAGAGAGGATTTTCTGAGCACCATGGGAAGGTAAAAGAAACAAGCACAAACCAGACTAAACCATTCGTCCACAAATCCAGACTGGGAAAGAGGATGGCTAACCCAACCGCAAACATATCAGCAGATGGAAACCTTCAGGCAAATAAATATGTTTTTATTGCTGCTTAGGCATGCAATCTTGGCACCTGTCCATCGTTCTCATTTACAAATGTGAGCCCAACCTCAATTCTTCTGGGCCTGCACGGTGGACACTGGGAGGACACTGGGTGGACACCAAGCCTCCTAATACATAAGATTGCTTTTGGGAAAACAGGCTCTCAAGAACACGCCGTGCAGTCTCGTTTTCTCAGAAGGAAAAGGAATGTGTAGCTTAATGAAAAGAAGGACAGGATAGCAGTCTTCCAATCTTTCAGGGGCTGCCACAAAGAAGGAGGAGTCAAGCTATTCTCCAAAGCACCTGAGGGCAGGACAAGAAGCCATGGGTGGAAACTTATCAAGAAGAAAAACAATCTAGAATTAGGGAGAAATTTTTCTGACAGAACAGTTCCAATTAATCAGGGGAACGTCTTCCCTCCAGAAGTTGTGGGTGCTCCAACACTGGAGGATTTTAAGAAGAGATTGGATCGTACTTTGTCCAGAATGGTCTAGGGTCTTCTTCTGGAGTAGGGGATTGGATCAGAAGCCTCCAAGATCCCTTCCAACCCTGTTACTTTTGGTTTCTTGGACGACTCTTACAACGACTCCCATTAATGAAGAAATCAGTTGACATAAAAGGAGGAATCTCACTGGATTTGTGTTTCCATAATTCCCGGCTAGACTCCTTAAGAATTCTGGAAGCCTTCAAACAAGGGGTGGGATTCTACTGGTTTGGACCAGTTCTATAGACCCAGTTGTTATGATTCTGTGCAGTTTGGAGAACCAACAAATTGTGTCCCTGGCTGGCCCTACTATTCTGACCCAAAACTTGTTCCATGGAAACGAAGACCAAACGGAGGTAACAGCAAAACCTTTTAATGATTCTTTATGAATTCCATTCCTTCCCAGTTAAAAGGCTGTTTCTGATAAGAACGAGCCTTGCCAGGGTTGTGCAAGGCTGCCAAGAACACTAGATAAAGTGGCCAAGAACTATTTCAAACACAAAGAGTTTCCAAACACAAACTAAGAGAGTCCGAACTTCCACAAGGCTTGAGTGCAAAAACTTCTTTGCTTCCTGCAAAGAACTCCAGTTTCTCAGCTGGCTTTATCTCTTAAGGGAGGGCCCATCACCTTGCAGCCTTACTCCCGAGTCGCCCGGGCTGCTGCAGCTGCTCTTTCCTTCGAGCAGCCCTGCACGCACACACACTTGGCACAGGGTCCTCAGGGTCCTCTTCATCGCTTCTGCCAGCCTCCACAATCTCCAAAGGCAGCACTCCACTCCCTGATGGTCCTGGCCCCATCCCTGCATCACATGCAGGCCCCTCATCTGAATCCTCGCTCTCCGAGACCTCAGCCGTCCCCACCTGCTGCTGGTGAACCACAACACCTGCCCCTCTCCATCTGCCCCTCCCCTCTCCACCCAGTCATTCCTTAAGGTATATTGCTCCCGATGATCAGCTGTTCCAATGATCAGCTGTGGTGGGATCACCTGGCTGTTTTACTGCTTCGCTCAGGGGGCTTCCCTGAGTCCTGGGAGGGGAAAAAATGGCTGGGGTTCTGCCAGAAAAAGAAGAAGCCACGTCCACCTAGTTACATGGTCACACCCACCTAGCCACGTCCACAGAACCGGTTGTTAAAAAAATGGAATCCCACCCCTGCTTCAGGCCACAGTTGTGTGTAAATGGCCAGGAAGGATGAACATCAGCCTGTGCTCCGCAGAGGCTTATTTGCCAGCAGGTTTCACTGTCTTCCAAGGAACGTGTTCCTAAGTGAAAACACAGAGGAATAAAGACATAAATCTTCATGATCTAAGGTGTAAGTTCTCCCCAGAGGTAGTGAAGTTGTAAGAAACACCCCTTTTGAGACACCCCTAGTATATTCCTGCTGAGAACAAGGTAGCATAAAAAGAAGCTCTCTTTCTCGGGAGGAAGATTTTGTCCCCAGATTATTTGAAACGTCAGCCGTTGCTAATTATACGATTGCTTCTGCTTGACCTTGGAAGTTTCACGATCACATTCTTGCCTCTCAGCCCAGCCTTTGTCAGAAGAAAAATAGCACCCGCTTCATTTTTCCAGTGACTTTCCCTTATCTCTGGCTGCTCGTTAAAAAGAAGAATGAAGAATATTAAGTGATTTAGTATTCCACAGCCAGATATGCCCTAGATCTGTTGAACTCTTAGCTTGCACTACCCATAGCGTGGGAGTTGTGGTCCAACATGTATGAAAGACATAGGGAGGGAGGGAAGGGAGGAGGGAGGGAGGAGATAGGAAGAAAGGAAGGAAGATATATTTATTTTTATTAAATTTATTTGCCACCTATCACTCTACAAGGTGATTGTGGGCAGCTTATAACATCTATCTATCTATCTATCTATCTATCTATCTATCTATCTATCTATCTATCTATCTATACACACACACACACAAATCTATAAAATCCCAAGATATTGTATGAGTAGTTATGTTTCCAAAGAAAATCTAAATGATGCTAGCATAGCTAGGCACCTGATGCAAAGCACAACACTTCTCACATGCTCTACAACTTCATGGTGCAAATGCTGTTAATGACATAATATGCATAAGTTGCAGATGGTTGATACCCAGTTGCGAGGATAGACAATATCTCAGACACGGGTCCTTCTGCCCAATCTCTTTGCCTTTTACTCTGTTATCTATTATTTACTTTACATTGCATTTCAGACACATCCCCTTCAGTTTGGATTTGATTGTGGATTTATAATTTTGCATTTTCAAATCCACGGACAAACCCCAGCTAAGGCTGCAAATTGCTCTAAATGCTGCAGTACATTTCCTACTTTAAAAAAAAAAACGTGAGAAAGGAAATATGGAACAGAAATACATAGTGTTTAGGAGACTAAGTTTCTAAAATATATAGTGCTGTCAGCAATATCGCATTGCTGTCAGCAATGCACGTGTTTGGGGGGGAAAATATTTCCTAAACTATCGCACGAATCACATTTAGGATAGAATGAGAAATGGAGGGGGGGAAAACAAATTTAAGGGATTTGTAAAAATGAGGACCCAGAAAAGTGCAAACTGATCTGAGATGCTGTTCCTTCCTTGTAACAAAATTCAGAAATCAGGATTGGGAATTGTTCTGTACTGTAATTAGCATTCTTGTAGATAACTGTTCTGATTGGCTAAGGCGCGCGGCTATGCAATTGACCGAGCGAGCCACACTGATTGGCCTGCGATGAATCCCCCGCGATTGGAGGAAACCGATTGCGGGGGATTCAAAGCGGTGTCATTGGCCGCGGCTCGGCCGGAGAATCCCATATAAGCCGCCACATACCCTAGCCAAGCAAGCTGATCTGGAAACTGAATAAAGAGCTGAAACGAGTCACTGCCTCCCGAGTTTTCTTCCAGCCAGCGACATAACACTGGTGACGAAGGTGGAATCGTGCAACTGATACCCACCGAGCATATGGCACCGAGAAAAGCGAGATCATCAAGATGGCCAGCATCGCACTGCCCGCACCCTTTAACCAAGCTACAGAGGACTGGGAATCGTACATTGATCGGTTCCTGATGTTCCCAGAAAGTAACAACCTCAAGGAGGCAAACGGGCAGAAAAAAAGGGCTGTTTTCCTGACACACGGCGGGCTCGCAGTGTTTAAAATGGCAAAAGCCCTCACAAAACCCGAGGACATGAAGGAGATGGACTGGGCCGACCTCGAACCGCTACTATGAAGCCACTATGCCCCCACCATGCCCATCCTCATCAGGCAGCACGACTTCTACCAGTGGGACCAGAAACTGGGTGAGAGCATCAGCGATTTCATAGCAGACCTACGAAATCTGGGAGGCATGTGAGGTTTCACAGACATGGACGAAGCATTGCGAGATCGCGTCATCCTCGGACTCAGGGACCCGGTTCTACAAAGCCGATTGATGGCAAAGGGTGACATCTTCCTTGCTGACACCCTTGCTGAGGCCACCGCAGCCGAGGCAACCCGAAAATCAGTGGCCCGAATGCGGAGACCAGACGCCGGAGACCGAGCCATAACCTCCTAAGTGACCCCGACGGCCGAAACTCACCCAGAGGCAAGCCGCCGAGTGACCACCACCATCCATCATGGCGACCTCGACTCTGCCCCCAACACCACAGATGAAGAGGAAGACATCCATCGACTCCAAACGGATCAAGACCGGCGCGAACGGCAGAGTCGTAAGTCGAGACTCCAATGCGCCGGATGCGGAGGCGACCATCCCCGATCGGAGTGCCGGTTTTTCGACGCGATCTGCCGGCAATGCGACAAGAGAGGTCACATCGCCCAAGTCTGCCGCCTCAAGAAAGCTTACAGCCCCCAACAACGTGACAACAGCGACCGGAGACAGGATGGCACACACCCCCCAGAACAAGGGACCGGCAACCCAAGAGGCATTGGAACCAGGACGGATGAGGCCGACAGAACGGCGAGAACCAACTGAGAGAGGAGACCCACCAGACGGTCGTCATCGGCCATTCATCCAGCACGGATGCCTGAAAGGTATATGTAGAAGTGGGCATCAAGGGCAGACCGTGCAAGATGGAGGTGGACTCCAGGTCCTACCTCTCCATGGTTGCATGGTGGGAAATCAAGTGCCTGGTGCCCGCCATCAACAAGAGACATTTGGAAAGCCAGAAGTTAATCCTCAAAGACTACCAGGAGAACCACATCCCAGTAGTCGGAACAGGACACTTCGAGGTCACATTCAAGGGATGCAAAGCAAGGCTTCCCCTGACCGTTGTGGATAGAGACCGACCCAGCCTTCTGGGACTACAGTGGTTCGCGCCACTCGGGATCAAAGTAACGGGCATCGACCACATCGCAGAGGCAGACTGGGAGGAGCAACTCACAAGGGACTTCCAGGAAGTGTTTGACGGCACCCTAGGCAAGTACCGAGGGTCCCCTATTTCATTCAGCCTAGACCCCGGAATTCCCCTGATATGTTTAAAACCGCAGCGAGTACCTTTCGCACTCAGACCCAAGATTGATGAGCAGATAGACAAGCTCATCAAACAGGGAGTCTTAGAGCCAACTGATCACGCCCGGTGGGAGACCCCTATAGTCACCCCCGTCAAGGCTGATGGTTCGGTGAGAATTTGTGGGGATTATAAGGCCACTCTAAATTGTGCCTTACAGCAAAGCACTTACCCCATCCCAGTAGTACAGCATCTCCTGCATTCACTGGGGGGAGGCAAGGTTTTCGTGAAGCTCGACCTGGCGCAAGCCTACCAACAGCTACTGGTCGACGTGGAAACCGCGGAAGCACAGACTATAGTAACCCACCGGGGGGCTTTTCACTGCAAGAGACTCCAGTTTGGAGTCAGCGTGGCCCCAGGAATTTTCCAGAGTCTCATGGAGAGACTACTGCAAGGGATCAAGGGGGTGGTTCCCTATTTCAACGATGTACTGGTGTCAGCGGCCAATCAAAAACAACTGGAGGGTCATCTGAAGGAGGTACTACAAAAATTCAAAGACGTGGGGCTAAAAGTCAAAAAAGAAAAATGCCAATTGCACACCGAGAGGGTCAAATTCCTAGGGTACCTTTTAGACTGGCATGGAATTCACCCAACCGAAAAAAAGATCAGAGCAATCAAGGAAGCGCCCAGGCCGAGGAATAAAACTGAGCTGCAGGCATTTCTAGGACTGCTTAATTTCTATAATGTTTTCCTGCCCCAGAAGGCGACTGCGGCGGAACTGTTGCATAGACTCTTGGACAAAGTGGTTGCCTGGAACTGGGGGAAATGTGAGGAAGCCGCATTCAACAAAACCAAGGACCTGCTCACTTCAGATGCCATCCTCATCCAGTATGAGACCCTACCCCTAGCAGTCACATGCGATGCATCCCCATTCGGCGTCGGAGCCGTCCTCAGCCACACTCTCCCCGATGGAAAGAAACGCCCATTGCCTTCTTCTCAAGGACCCTCTCCAAGCCAGAAAGAAACTACAGTCAGCTGGACAAAAAGGCCCTGGCTATCGTCGCCGCAGTGAAGAGGTTCCACGAGTACCTCTATGGCAGGACTTTCACCATCATCACCGATCACAATCCGCTGCTGGGAATCCTGGCAGGGAACAGGGCCACCCCGAACATTCTATCCCCAAGAATGACAAGGTGGTCTGAATTCCTATAGCTACCGGCTATCACACCGACCCGGTAAGACAATCACCCACACAGACGCCCTGAGCTGCACGCCACTACCCGACCTGACACCGACCCAGCACCCACAACGTCCACCCTCAGCATAGAGACTCTCCTCGACCTACCCATAACTGCATCAGACATTGCCCGTGAAACCAATAAAGGCAAATGTCTGGCATGGGTTTTACATTGGGTAGAGAAAGGGTGGCCGGAAAAAGAAGATGACGAGAAATTCAGGACGTTTTGGAACCGGCAAACTGAACTGTCATCACAAAAAGGTTGTTTACTATGGGGGGATAGGGTTGTCATCCCAGAAAAATTACAAGGGAAAGTTTTAAAACTATTGCATGAAGGGCACCCGGGAATTGTCAGGACAAAAGCCTTGGCCAGGAGTTACGCCTGGTGGCCAGGGATGGACAGACAAATCGAGGCGTGGGTGGCAGCATGCAAACCATGCCAAGAAACCAGACCGAGCCCTCCCTCTGCACCAATCCGGGAATGGGAAACCCCCAGGGGACCATGATCCAGGTTGCACATAGATTTTGCCAGACCTACGAAGGGACACACCTTCCTCATCACGGTAGATGCTTACTCCAACTGGCTGGAGGTAAGCAACATGAGAACTACCACCACGGAGGCTGTCACCAAAGAACGCAGCAGACTATTCGCAAACCCACGGCCTCCCAGATGTCATCGTATCAGACAACGGGCCCCAATTTACCTCGCTGGAATTCGAAAAATTCCTAGCGGAACGGGGAATACGGCATGCACTGACAGCACCGGCACATCCGGCGGCAAATGGGAGGGCGGAACAAATGGTCCAATTTACGAAAAAAACAATCCCAAAAATTGAAACCGGGGAAATCCAAGAGAAAATTAATAAAATGCTACTTATACAACACATAACCCCAAACACGACAACCAACAAAAGCCCAGCAGAACTATTGATGGGGAGGAAATTAAGGTCCCCACTCAACAGACTACATCCCACATACAACCCAGAACCCCCTCCCCCGACTCATCCAGCAAACACTGAACATTTACACCAGGTGATGCAGTTTACATGAAAAACCTCACTGGGGACCCACTCTGGGTACCAGCAACCATAATCCAAGTGACAGGTCCCCGCTTGTACCGGCTACAGACAACCGACGGACGAGCATGGAAAAGACACATCGATCAGTTAAGATCGAGAACCCACATAGGAAAGACAACCAACACGCAAAAATACACGGAGGAAGAAACCACAGGGGGAAGGGAAAACCTGGATACCAACCAAGAGGGGAGGGAAAACCCGGAAAATAACCACCCCCCACAAGAAAGAAACCAACCATACTCACCAGCAGAACCACCAAGGGACGACCAACTTGAAGCCTTGCCCGGAAGGAACAGCCAAGCAAGTTCAACCAGCCTGGAAAGACCAGGCAGGAACAGCAGAGCCAGCAGCTCAACCAACCCGAATAGACCGAGAGGGAGTTGCGGCGAAAGGCCCGGCCTACCCTTCCAGGCAGTTCCATTGACAAGGCAAGGAACGACACAGAAACCAACCGAACCACTCGAAGACCAGACACCAACTAACCTGCGCAGGTTCAGTAGACAAGTACGGAGCCCCATCTACTTACGGGACTACGTCACATAGGACCATACCAAGAGGGGAGGGGTGTTCTGTACTGTAATTAGCATTCTTGTAGATAACTGTTCTGATTGGCTAAGGTGCACGGCTATGTGATTGGCCGAGCAAGCCACACTGATTGGCCCGCGATGAATCCCCCGCGATTGGAGGAAACCGATCACGGGGGATTCAAAGCGGTGTCATTGGCCGCGTCTCGGCCGGAGAATCCCATATAAGCCGCCGCATACCCTAGCCAAGCAAGCCGATCTGGAAACTGAATAAAGAACTGAAACGAGTCACTGCCTCCCGAGTTTTCTTCCAGCTGGCGACATAACAGGAATAATAATCTCTTGGTAAAGAGGAAGCACCTGATGAGATTACAATGAGGGAGGGGAAGGTAGATAGGTACCTACCTTTATTGGAAGCGGGGAGGACACCGCTCTTACTTTTAGAACTTTTACAAAGGATTTTTAATCTGTTGTCATGACAACAGATGTACCGTTTAAAGTAATTATTGCTGAATAAGAAAACAACCAGGAATGAGAGATAAAAGGCCAAAGAGACATTTGTTAGTCACAGCTAGAGCACTTTCTGAATTAAATAGGTTGGGGTTGTTTTTATCAGCATATTGAAATGGGGCAAAGAACTCAAAACAACCAAAGCCAAAAGGGGCTCCCTGATTTTGTTTCAAGGTTAGGATCAGACAAATGCTTCTCTTATCCTCTCTGGACCTTTTGAATTCTGGAAGCCAGGCTCAACTTTGGAACAAGGTCATTGTCTTATCTTTCAACTCCAGGCAAACCTTCAGTCAGAAGCCCTTGCCGATAAAAATGACATTACAATGGCATTTCCCATTGACCTTAGCGAAGAAGTTTGTGTCTCGGAAACTTCTTGACTTGGAGATTTGGATTATTTATGCACCATGTTGTGATGAATGCGACAATGATGTCTCTCATGAGACAATATGAAACAGCCTCCAGATAACCCCAGTGCTGATCGTGTGTTGGGCTTGGTCCGTTGATGCATCTTAGAAATTGTCCAACTCCCCTAGCGCCTTCTTTCCTCTCTGGCTCTAGGTTATCGCTCCCATTCTTATAGAAAGTTATAACTTTGTGTTCCTTTTGTGGTTTTGGTCTTTAAGCTCATGCCCTCTGCTCCTTTGGGGCAATTTTGATTTAGGTTTCTGCAAGAAATTCCTGGGCCAGCCAAGAATGGAAGGGAAGGGAAGGGAAGAGAAGAAAAGAGAAATATGGAAGAGAAGAGAAGAGAACAGAACAGAACAGAGAGTATAGTAATATAGAATAGAACTAGAACTAGAATAGAATAGAACAGAATAGAATAACAGAGTTAGAAGGGACCTTGGAGGTCTTCTAGTCCAACCCCTTGCCTAGTCAGGAAACCCTACACCACCAGACAAATGGTTGTCTAATCTCTTCTTAAAAACTTCCAGTGTTGGAGCATTTACAACTTCTGGAGGCCAGTTGTTCCACTGGTTAATTGTTCTAACTGTCAGGAAATTTCTCCCAAGTTCTAGGCTGCTTTCCTCCTTGATTAGTTTCCATCCATGGCTTCTTGTCCTGCCTTCAGGTGCCTTGGAGAATAGCTTGACTCCCTCTTCTCTGGGGCAGCTGCTGAGATGTTGGAATGCTGCTCTCATGTCTCCCCTATTCCTTCTTTTCATCAGACTAGCCAGGCCCAGTTCCTGCAACTGTTTGTTGTATGTTTGAGCCTCCAGTCCCCTCATCATCCTGGTTGCTCTTCTCTGCACTCTTTCTAGAGCAGGGGTCTCCAACCTTGGCTCCTGGAAGCCTGGCGGACTTCAACTCCCAGAGTTCCACAGCCAGCTGGCTGTGGAACTCTGGGAGTTGAAGTCCGCCAGGCTTCCAGGAGCCAAGGTTGGAAACCCCTGTTCTAGAGTCTCAACATCTGTTTTATAGCATGGTGACCAAAACTGGATGCAGGACTCTAGGTGGGGTCTTACTAAGGCATTATTTTCTTTTTCAACTCTTAGGTATCTAGGTTATCTACAGCTATATCTAGGTTATTTAGAGCTAAAGAAACTTCTTGGATGAGAAGCAAAGAAAAACCAGAAAGTCCAGTTTTCTCTTGGAAGAAAAAAAAGCACCTTTGGGACAACTGTGATCTGGAGGACTGAGAATCTCCATAGACCTAGTTACCACTAGAAGGAAAAAATAAACCACCATCGTTGAATAAACTAAAAACACAACCCAAGGGCTCAGATAACCCCCAACCCTCACATGTGTAATATATTCCAGGTCTTTGGAGTTTTTGCAAAGCCAGCAAGATTGCGGACAGTCCAATCTTGGGAGGAAGGCTGTTTCATATAGGGCAAGAAAGAAAGAAAAAACCCTTTCTGGCTCCTGAAAATAACATGCTTTAATCAACTTTATCCCCAGAACCCCCAGAATCAGGACGTACAGGAGATGGCAGCCCAGAATGGCCAAAAACTCCAACCCTTGGCTGTCAATGAGGACAGCAACGCAAAAGGCTTTCCTTCAGCAGATGGGACCACAGAGTCAGCCTGACTTGGCTCATGTTGTCTGAAGCAGCAGCTGTCCACAAGTTTTCAGTTGGCTGCCAGCAGGATGAGCTAGAAACCAACTTGCAAGCATGTTTTCTATCAAGCAGGGCCAACACCCACTCGGTGGTTGTGCTGCCTTGATAAACCCCTGTTTGTGATGTTCTTCTCTCCCCCCTCCCCCGCCGCCCTTGGAGGGTTTCTAGTGGCCCACCCCTTAGTGTGGGAATGGGCAGGTCAAGGAAATGACATGGAGAGGACAAGATGAGACAAAGAGAGAAATTAAAAAGCAAGCGAGGAGGAGGAGAAGGAGAAGGGGAGGAGAAGGGGGGAAGGAGGAGGAGGAGAAGATGAAGAAGAGGAGGAGGAGAAGAGGAGGAGGAAAAAAAGAAGAAAAAGAAGAAGAAGAAGAAGAGGAGGGGGAGGAGGACGAGAAGGAGGAGGAGAAGAAGATGAAGAAAAAGAAGAAGAGGGGAGGAGGAGGAGAAGAAGATGAAGAAAAAGGGGAAGAGGAGGAGGAGGAGAAGAAGAAGAAGAAGAAGAGGGGGAGGAGGACGAGAAGGAAGAGGAGAAGAAGATGAAGAAGAAGGGGGAGGGGAGGAGGAGGAGGAGGAGAACAAGAAAAAGAAGAGGGGGAGGAGGAGGAGGAGGTGAAGGAGGAGGAGGAGGAGAGGAAGATGAAGAAGAAGGGGAGGAGGAGGAGGAGAAGAAGAAGAAGAAAAAGAAGAAGAGGGGAGGAGGAGGAGAAGAAGATGAAGAAAAAGGGGAAGAGGAGGAGGAGGAGAAGAAAAAGAAGAAGAAGAAGAGGGGGAGGAGGACGAGAAGGAAGAGGAGAAGAAGATGAAGAAGAAGGGGGAGGGGAGGAGGAGGAGGAGGAGAACAAGAAAAAGAAGAGGGGGAGGAGGAGGAGGAGGTGAAGGAGGAGGAGGAGGAGAGGAAGATGAAGAAGAAGGGGGAAGAGGAGGAGGAGGAGAAGAAAAAGAAGAAGAAGAAGAAGAGGGGAGGAGGAGAGGGAGGAAGAGGAGGAGGAGGGAAGAACGGAGCTCTGGCCAGGGAGTTCAGGGACAGCTCCAGTCCTTTGGGAGCCACAGCTGTGACCCATGGAAAGGGGGTGGGGGGGTAGAGGCTTGATCCTGCACACAGCGTCTCTCTGCTGCAGCCACAGTGGGCTGCCAGCAAACAGGCGTGTTAATAAATATGCGTGTCGTTTCTGGTCACGTGCTTCCTTTTCACATGCCCTCTGCCCCAGACACTGTAACCCCGGACCGTTTCCCGTTGCCAAGCAAGGGACTCCATGTTCTTCTGAGTTAAGGACTATGGACATTTTCCCTTCCCCCCCTCCACACTCCTCTTGAATCTTGAAGGAGAAGAAGAACGGAGGGGCAAATAACCACATTATCTCAAGGGTCTTGTGCAAGAGGACCCCTCTCTTCTCTCCATCACCATCAACCGAGGTTGAAACAGGGGAAGCTTACCTCCACCGCCGTCTCACAACTGGCACCCTACACACTGTACACACAATGGTTAAGTAAGGCATTAAGGAAATGACACGCCATGGGTCACCACCCTCTGCGCTGAGTTGTGAAGGACATGAGCTGCTCATGGTGAAGGACTGAGAGGAGGCTGGGAGGGTGGGAATGTGATCCAGCTAAACTCTACGATGCGAGGTGCCAGCGAATGCCACATGCCGGTCCATGCAAACAAACCAGGGATCCTCTGGGAAGCAATCAAACATTTTGACACAAAACAACTGCTGCCTTAAGAAAGTTCAAAACATTCTCAAAGATCCATCTCATCCTGGGAACCTTTTTTTTTTTTTTTTAACTATTACCATCTGGCAGACGGTACAGGACAATAATAAAAACAAGGACAGATAGGCTCAATGTGTGGAGGGTGAAGGATGTGTGTTTGTGTTTATTTTTACGGTCATGGTCATGGTGTGCACTGAAGAGGGTGTTTGGTTTCTTTGTACGAGGTGCAACGACTATAAACTAAACTAAACTGCCTAGCTTTGAAAGCTGGAGATCCCAAGGGAAGGGATAAGCCATCCATGAAGCATGCTTTCCTTTCTCCATGGAGCTTCTCAAAAAAAGCCAGCTGCCCAGCTAATTCAGGAGAGCTGACATATTACAGCTTCACATCATATGCCAGTTGTGCCCCTTCCTGGACCGGGAGGCCTTGCTCATGGTCACTGCTGCCTTGTCATCACTTGGATGGACTACTGCAATGTGCTCCATGTGGGAGATCCTTGAAGAGCCTCTGGAAATTAGTTGGTACAAAATGGAGCAGTAAGTGGGCAGTTTTCCGTTGGCATATTTTTTATACCTTTGGTATATACCAGGACTATCAATAGGAATCAGTCTGGGAAAACTGTTCCAACAACAGGTACAATTCATAAACCTGAGCTGTTTGAAGTTACAGTGGCACCAAAAAAAGTGACTCCAGACCAGTTTTCATGCTTATGACAGTTGCAGCCTTGCATGATCAAAATTCAGATGCTTGGCATTTGCCCCAAAGAAGAGACAAGCTATTCTCCAAAGCACCTGAAGGCAAGACAAGAAGCAATAGATGGAAACTAATCAAAGGGAGAAGCAACCTGGAATTAAGGAGACACTTCCTAGCAGTGAGGGCAATTAACCAGTGGAACCGCTGGCCACCAGAGGTTGTAGGTTACTCCATCACTGGAGGTTTTGAAGCAGAGACTGGACAATCACTTATCTGATGTGGTATAGGTTCCCCTGCTTGAGCAGGGGGCTGGACTAGAAGACCTCAAAGGTCCCTTCTATCCTATCCTATCCTGTCCTGTCCTGTTCTGTCCTGTCCCATTCCATTCTCTCTTCTTCTCTTCTCTCTTCTCTTCTCTTCTCTTCCGTCCCCTGCCCTCCCCTTCCATCCCAATCTATCCTATCTTATCCTATTCTATCATACACTCTACTCTATTCTATTCTACTCTACTCTATTCTACTTTTCCTATTCTATTCTATTCTATTCTATTCTATTCTATTCTATTCTATTCTATTCTATTCTATTCTATTCTATTCTATCCCCTGGAGGTTTATAAGATGAGATTGGGCAGACATTTGTCCCGGTGGGAATAAAGCTTCCTGCCCTGGACAGGGGGTTGCACTAGATGACCTCCAAGTTCCTTCCAGTTTTTTGATCCTACGAAATACACAACAGGAGGTGCCAAGTGATTGCACCTTCTCAGGGAAGCCATTTCACCTCTCCAGTGTCAAGAGGAGAATCCTGTGTTTGTTTCAGCTGAAGCTGAATGGAAAGAGAGGGAAGTTCGAAAGTTCGACTGATGCGGGCAACAGTCACGGGGCACATTGGCGCCTCTGCCCCAGATGTTGCAGGCATTCTTCAAGAACGGAGCAGTGCCAAGGTCTGGGTCTAAGATCTGGGCACTGTGGCATCTCCAGAAAGGACAGGGGGATAGAGAGAGTCCTCGGAGGAGGAATGGAGGGATCATGTCCCTTCCAACTCTGTTATTCTTAGTCCTATGGGGCAGCTGGACTGGGAGTCATTCTCCCAAAGTTCACTGACTGCACCACACAAGCACATTCCTTGGGGAGGGGTGAAGAAGCGTGACCCTGAGGTCATGGAAGAGGAAACAGTCATCTGGGCTGGAGGATGGCTGCAAGATGCAAAAATTGCATTTTTAATGACTAAGGGGAAAAACACCAAAGACTTTGCAGATTTGGGAAAACAGCCGAAGGCCAGGCAAGGAATGATGGATGCACATTGACCAAGGAGAGATTCAACCTGGAAATAAGGAGGAATTTTCTGACAGTGAAAGCAATCAAACCATGGAACCGAAGTTGTGGGAGCTTCATCCCTGGAGGCTTTCAAGAAGAGACTGGACTGCCTTCTGTCAGAAATAGTGTGTAAGGTCTCCTGCTTGGGGTTGGACTCAATGACCTACAAGGTCCCTTCCAACTCTTGTTAATCTGTTAGATCTGTTAGTCTTAGAGCTGCCAAGGTTGGACACCCCTGAGTTACATTACCTCAGAAGTCTAAGGAAGAGAAAGACCAGGGGAGACATGAGAGCAGTCTTCCAATATTTGAGGGGATGCCCCAGAGAGGAGGAAGGGGGTCAAGCTATTTTCCAAGGCACCCGAAGGCCAGACAAGGAATAATGGATGGAAGCTGATCAAGGAGAGATTCAACCTGGAAATAAGGGGGAATTTCCTGACAGGGAGAAGAATCAACCTATGGAACAGAAGTTGCCATCTGAAGTTGTGGGAGCTTCATCCCTGGAGGCTTTCAAGAAGAGACTGGACTGCCATCTGTCAGAAATGGTGTAGGGTCTCCTGCTTGGTAGGGGGTTGGGCTAGATGACCTACAAGGTCCCTTCCAACTCTGTTAATCTGTATTCTAAGCCAACTTTACAATGTCAATAGCTTGGTTCCCCTTTCCTCTAAACCTAGTCTAGTGAAGTGAAGGACCAAGGGAGACATGATAGCAGTCTTCCAATATTTGAGGGGCTGCCCCAGAGAATAGTGGCTCCAAGGCACCCCAAGGGCAGACAAGGAATAATGGATGGAAAGGGATCAAGGAGAGAGATTCAACCTGGAAATAAGGAAGAATTTCCTGACAGCGAGAACAATCAACCTATGGAACAGAAGTTGCCTTCAGAAGTTGTGGGAGCTTCATTACTGGAGGCTTTCAAGCAGAGACTGGACTGAGTTTCCAAGAATCTGGGGGACATCTTGGTTGGGACCCTGGTCACCCATTGGAGTGAAGGGACAATTAGGACTAGATTGCCCTGGAGTGGTTTCTCCCATCTTCCAAATCCATCCACTAAAGCTCTTGATTTTACTGAGATGCTCAATGGGATGAAGTCACAGAGGAGATGCCCAAATCATTGCTAAAGGCAGACCTGCCTCAAGACTCACTAGTAATTCAGTCCAAGGTGACTCAGTTTACAGACAAGGGTAAGAAAGTCTGAAAGAAGGGGAAGAAGAAGAAGAAAGAAGAGGAAGGGGGAAGAACAGGGAGAAGGAGAGGGAGGAGAAGGGAGGAGAGGGAGAGGGAGGGAGACTTAGGAGAAGGAGAGAGAATAATTTGTATCTTCACTGCATAAAAAAAATGTTGAGGACTTTTTTTTTTTAAAGGTGCTTGAGTAGAAACATGAGCAGAATATATATATGTATATATTCTGCACATTTCCAGTATACATATTCATTTATATAATATTCATCTCATTAATAAATAGCCAGCAAGGTCATTTTCTATGGCTTTTTTGAGAAAAATTAATTTGTATTCTATGGAGACAGGTTCCCTTGATCTGTAGATAAGGACCTGTTCTGACCAGTTTAGGTTGAATCTCTCTCCTTGATCAATTTCCATTCATTATTATTCCTTGTATGGCCTTCGGGTGCCTTGGAAAATAGCTTGACCCCTTCCTCCTCTCTGGGGCAGCCCCTCAAATACTGGAAGATGCTCTCCTGTCTCCGCTGGTCCTTCTCCTCCCTAGACTAGCCAGGCCCAGATATTTTTATCATTATCTAATATCAGGTACGGACAAACACTTGGGGTGATGGGTCCAGCTGTGAGTTTTTGTCACCAGTTTCATGAGTGGTCTCACAAAATGACATCAGAGGTGGGATTCAGCAGATTCTGACCAATTCTGGACAACCAGTGGCAGAAATTTTGAGTAATTTGGAGAACTGATGGTAACCTTCCCCCAGGGAGGGAACGGAGATTTTACACTATCCTTCCCATGCCATGTATCATGCCCTTGTTGGAGTTGGACTCCGAGGGAGAGGAGGAACAGCTGACAGGGAGTGGAGGTGTGGCTCCGGAGGTTGTGGAGGAGGCTGGGGAAGGAAAGAGGCTGGCTGGGCAGTCAGAGGAAGACCCAGGCCCATCCCATCTGCATCCTAGGGCACGCAGGGAGGAACGGAGAAGGGAACAACTTGGCTTATGAGAGAGGAAGCAGCCATGATTCCCTCATTGGTTGCTGCTGGGGAGAATATTATATAAGAGAGACGGTTAAAACACAGCATTGCTAGTGTTTTGGGCCAAAGTTATCTTGGTTGGCGTCCTTCGAACAAACTGCCTTGTTATGTCCTTGAAGTTGGTAATTACTTATCCTGGTCCATTCTGGAAATTCCTTCATTGTAGTTTGTTTTAGTTTTTTATTCCACCTTCATCTGCTCATTAAGTTTGGTCTGTATTGCTTTCTTTTGAAGACTATTTCTGAATAAGTTTTGTCTCCAACTGAGAATTATTGAATAGTGTGGCCAAGTTGGGGGCATTAAAGGACATTTGTTTACGTTTTGGATTTTGTTATCTTTGTGTTACATGCCGGGTCATCACACCATGGCCACCAAGCCATGCCCACAGAACCGGTAGTAAAAAATTTGGAATCCCACCACTGAATGATTGCCATGCTGGGTGCTGCCAATCACTCAGACACCAATATATTTGAGAAAATTACCAAGAGCCCATCTGATGAAGTTGATAAATCTCCTTTATCGGCAGGGAAGAGGCAGGGAAATCTCCATTACCAAGCAAAGCCACGGGATGAGATCAAACACCATGTTGCATTTTCATGGATGCCTATGATTGGAGCCTATGTGGGTCATAGAGATTCTTTGGAAATAAAAACCACCCTGGATGTGAGGCTGCCACGGTGTAGCTTGCCAGCTTCCTATTATTTTCTTTTAATTGAAAGAAGTGGGAAAAACTAATGAGCTGAGGAGATGAATCCTCCCACTTGTGTGTCATTACCTTCCGCTGTTAATGAAGACTCTTGCCCTTCAAAATTATTGGGGAGGTTCTTCTTCCTCTGGAGAAATTTGGATCAAAATTTCCTCCCAGTTCCTCCACCAACCTCACGGCAGATCTGGAGAAAGCTGGGTCCCTATGGGTCCCTCTCGAATGCAAAGAAGAGCGATAAAGATAGGAGAGGTCTGGAGGCTCAACCAGAAAATGAACGATTAAGGGAACTTGGTATGTATAGTGTAGAGAAAATAAGGACATGATAGCTGCCTTCCAATACTTGAAGTGCTGTCACTTAGGTAGGAAAAACCAAATGCATAAGTACAGAATGGGTGGTAACTGGCTCTTAAGCCAAGTACCACCTATTTTGTACCTCTGTGTTTGGTTTTCCCTGCCTGAGTAAGGTATTATTTGTTGTTTTATGTGTTATGTTTTGTGTTTTTGTTTGTTGTTAAAAATAAAAAAAACACCTTTTTAATAAAAACAAAATGGAACGACTTGCCTCCTAGAGGTGTGGTTGCTCCGTCACTGAAGGTTTACAAGAAAAGATTGGGCAACCATTTGTCTGGGATGGGATGGAGTCTCCTGCTGGGGTCATGAGGTTGGACAAGAAGATCTTCAAGGTCCCTTCCAGACCTATGAGTCTATGATTCCATGCATGTCATTCGGAGAGGCTCATGTTAATAAAATACTAGCTTTCAGTAACTCCTACAAAACTTTGTGTGTTGTACGCATGTGAGGGTGCTAGGTCTCCTGGCAGCCAAGAGGTGGAAACAAATAAACTCCAGAGGTAAAATGAGTCAAGATACCAAGAAAAGAGAGTTCAGGGCAAATTTGAACTGCTCCGTTTTCTCTGCTGTGTTGTGCATGTCAATCCCTCAACAACCCTTAAATCATTCCAATTGCCTGAAGTTCATCAAGTAAATTGTTCCAGATGCTATTCCTAGAAACAGACAGGCCCAGATATTTATAGGCATTGGAAAAAGCTTGGCTGAGAAGAGGACCCTGGAATTCCTCAGGATGCAGTGGCATTGTCCCTTGAGCAGGGTGGGATAGAAAGCCAGCCCTGGTTTTAAGCAGAGGCAAACACAACAAAGCGTGTTTACCACACAAGAACAAGAACTTCATCCAACTTTGTGGCCAAGATCCAGGGTGTGGTAGGAATCGATCTCTTGAGCTTCGTATCTGCAGCGATCTGCACTCATCTGGCACCACAAAGTATGGAGACTGTCTCAAAGGTCAATACCAATCCTTCCATCATAACAGGTGAAGCTTTTTGGTTGAGAAGAGAAACTACTACTACTACTACTATTACTACCACTACTACTTCCTCCTCTTCCTCCTCCTTCTCCTCCTCTTCTTTCTCCTCCTCCTCTTCCTCTTCTTCTTCCTCCTCCTCCCCCTTTTCCTCCTCTCCTCCTCCTCTCCCCCTCCTCCTTCTTCAAAAAAACAGTCCCACTACCTCAAAAAAGCACCTTTGAGGCAACTATGACCTGGATAACTGAGAATCTCCACAGACATATGGAAACAGGGATTGATCAGGAGAATTCGATGGCCAGAAAATAGAGCCAGGCTTGTCATGTTGAAAAATAAACTTATCTTAGCTGGAAGATGCTTCAGAATCAGAATAGAGCTGGAACCTTGGAGGCCTTCTGATCCAACCACCTGGTCAAGCACTATTCCATTCCAGACAAGGGGCTGTCCAGTCTCTTCTTAAAAGCCTCCAGTGATGGTGCAGCTGCAACTTCTGGAGGAAAGCTGAGCCACTGATAAATTGTCCTCACTGTTAGGAATTTTCTCCTGAGTTCCAAATTGTTTCTCTTCTTGATTAGTTTCCACCCATTATTTCTTGTCTGTCTTGCCTTTCTGGTGCTTTGGAAAACAGCTTGACCCCTTCTTCTTTGTGGCAGCCCCTCAAGTACTAAAACACTGCTATCATCTCCCCTAGCCCTTCTTTTCAGTAGACTACATTAGACATACCCAAATCCTGCAACTGTTCTTCATGCGTTTGAGCCTCCAGGCCCTTAATCGTTTTAATCGCTCTCCTTTGCACTTTTTCCAAAGTCTCAACATCTTTTTTTGCAATGTGGTGACCAAAACTGGATGCAGGATTCCAGATGTGGCCTTCAAGATGACAAGGACCCAGTGGTGACACTGATGATGAGGGAGAGATGCCCAAAATTCACAAAGACACCCATCCACCCACCCATGTAAACTATCTGTACCCAAGCATAGTTGATGTGTGCAAAAGAGGGTGGAGCTTTAGTAGGACGTGCACAGGTTCCATCTTGACTGTTTTGCCCAGCCCAGATGTTCTGGTAATTTCTTGCAACTGTCCCTTGATTCAGAGTGCAAAAAATAAGTCAAAGTTTTGAGCAAGCCATTTGTCTATAGAGATTTGAGGAGACATTGGATCTTGTGTGATTGGCTACTTCAAGTTCATTACTATATAGAAAACAGGCTAGTGCCTTAAATGTTGTTTTGAAAACTCCTACCTGAGCGCATACACTCAAAGGATTTATGTGATATTAAACACTTGCAATCTCCTGACCTGACTCATGTTTCATCCTAATCAACTCTGAAATCATATTTCCAAGTGACTAACCTTTGGTTGACCTTTTCCTGGGAGTTTTCAGCTTCTATAGGGTTTTTTTCCGAAGAGTGGGAGCACAGTAACCAAACACTGAGTGTTGTAACTTGGTGAACCGAAGAGACCTCTGGACTTCTGCTAAATTGCCACATTTTGATTAGACACCATGATTATACAGGTCCATGGTTGTCTAGAAAATAGTCTTTGGGGCTGAAGCCTCTTTCAGATGCAGAAGTAGTCTATCCTATCCTATCCTATCCTATCCTATCCTATCCTATCCTATCCTATCCTATCCTATCCTATCCTATCCTATCCTATCCTATCCTATCCTTTCTTTCCTTTCCTTTTGTTCCCTTCTTATTCTTATTCTTCTATTTTATTCTTATTCTTATTCTAATCTATTCTATTCTTATTGTACCCTATGATTAGTATTAAGTGTTGTATCTTATGATTCTTGACGAATGCATCTTTTCTTTTTACGTACACTGAGAGCATTTGTACCAAAGACAAATTCCTGGTGTGTCCAATAACACTTGGCCAATAAAGAATTCTGTTCTATTCATCTGTGGGAACCTGGATCTTCTCTTGGAGACAAGAGACAGCATGCACAGGAAGACACTGGAAACCTTACCAAATGTGTGGGAAGCTGAAAAAGACTAATAGCAGAAATCCCCCGAGTGTGTCTGCTTGTTTGCAGGAAGCATTATCTGCCTAGCATCCAGATTTAACTCCTCTGTGGTCTGGATGCTCTGGAGAACCTCGAGCACAGAGCTTCCTGTTCTGGCTGCCTCTCTCCTGGCCACAAGCAACTTTTTGAGGGTTAAAACCTCCTGGATGGGAGGAAAAGACCCAACCACATATTGAAGTAGTCCTGGTGACCCAGTGGTTAGAAGGCAGAATGGCAGGCAAATTCTGCCCACAGCCTGGAGTTCGATCCTGATGGGGCTCCTGAGGAAGGCGACGTCGAGACTCTAGAAAGAGTGCAGACAACAGCCGCAAAGATGGTTAGGGGACTGGAGGGTATTCAAAAACGTTTACTACTGGTTCTGTGGGCGTGGCTTGGTGGGCGTGGCCATGTGACTGGGTGGGCATGGCTTTTTTGCAGCCCCCACCCATTTTTAGCCTCTGGGGGGGTGTTTTTGCTTCCCTAAGGCTCCTCTGGGGCTCTACCATATTCTTGTCTATTTTGACTTGCATTCCTGTTCTTTCTCGTATGGTCCTTGCTTTTGATAGGTTGGAATATTTTTTTTTCTTTTTGCAGGAAGACAGATGAAAAGAATGAGTTCAACTGGTCAGCTTTCTCCCTGCAACCCATTGCTTCCTTGCCTTCTTCTCCTGTTAGTGGGCTGATTGTTTCCGTGATACCTTTTCCCTTGTTTCAATACATATTGAAATCAACTTTCAAGATGATTTTTGGATTTGTGCCTGATATCGTATGTAGAAAGATTTATTTCAGTGTTCTTCAAACTAGGCAACTTTAAGATGGATGGACCTCAACTCTGGGGAATTCTGAGAGTCGAAGCCAACACATCTTAAACTTGCCAAGTTTGCAAATCTCTGCTGTACTCAAACAAGTTGTTGAATCGCTCTTACTCCCAACACCCACTTAGATTGAGTTATGGGTTGGATTATATGCCTCAGACTGGGAATTGTCTTGCCTCCAGAGTTATCTGTGCAGCTACTTGTAACAATCAAGATCAAGAAGGCAACTTGTGAGTTCTCTTTCCTGACCTTAAAGGATGTCACTGAGCTGTTGCATTGCTAAGTCATTAGCAAAATGTGGTGCTAATGATCTAGCATGCAACAGCTCAGCCTACTTCCTTATCTGGATCCCCAAGCTATCGATAAGAGAGGCCAGCAGACTATCTGTAAGGCCAGTCCATCCACTAGAGATGATAGGCTCAGATATCTCCAGCAGAGGTTCAACTGTCAGAAGTTGAGAACAAGTTGTCTGTGGGTGCTTCCATTCCTACTGCTTTCCCCAGGGCTTCTCGACCTTGGTAACTTTAAGATGCATGGATCTCACTTCCCAGAGCTAACCAAGCTGTTTGAAAATGGGTAAACATCAACTCTTGGAATCCACCAGACAGCATGTTATTATCATGCAATTTGTGGCTTCATCGAGTATGTCATGAGGTTGCCAGGCAAATCCATATTGCAAATGATACAACTTGCATCATAAATTACATAATTTCTGTCCTTTCTCTCAAGACCTCATGAAATATGGGAAATTAGTCTGTCTTGGACTCAGAGAACTATTCTGAAAGCCCTAGACTAGGATGGGGAAATATCTAAATACAGAGGTCAGTTGGGTGACCTTGAGCCAGTCATTCCTTCTCAGCCCAAATTAGTATCAGATTCTGTGACAAGGCAATTAAGAAATAGGAGGAGGAGGAGGAAGGGGGAAGAAAGAAGAGGAGGAGGAGAAGAAGGAAAAAGGAGAAGAAGAGGGGAGAAAGGAAAAGGGAGAAGAAGGAAGGAGGAGGAGAAGAAGAAGGAAGAAGGAAAGAGGAGGAGGAGGAGGAGGAGGAGAAGAAGAAGAAGAAGAAGAAGAAGAAGAAGAAGAAGAAGAAGAAGAAGAAGAAGAAGAAGAAGAAGAAGAAGAAGAAGAAGAAGAAGAAGAAGAAGAAGAAGAAGAAGAAGAAGAAGAGAAAAGGGAGAAGAAAGAAGAGGAGGAGGAAGATGATGATTGTTAAGTTTGAGCATGGGCGAGAAAGAATGGAGACAAGCCTTTGAACGGTGAACTTCAGCTCTTTATTTACATCGTGACTTGCTTCCAAACCCACCTTATATAGGCAAACCTTGTAACATTTAACCAATAACAAGCTGGGAATGCTTGCTTTCATAACCAATAAGAACTCTCTGTTAAGGGCCAATCGGATTTCCCGGAACAGAACTGCTCAAACGCTAGTGCAGAAAATTGTGGGTTGTTATCGGATACCAGGATGTCTGGTAATCTGTGGGTTGCAAAGAGTCTGTTTAAAATCTTGATGACCGCCTCGGAGGTCGTAGTCGTCATGCGATGAATTTCGAGCCAATTGGAGTAGGCATCGACGGTAAGCAGGAAGATGTGGCCCTTGGTTGGCCCCGTGAAGTCCAGGTGAATTCGGGACCAGGGTGTCTCCCATTCAGTAGGCATGGCTTTTGGTGGGGCGTTGCTGACTGCTTGGCATTTGGGACAAGCTTTAACCCACTGTTCGATTTGCTTGTCAATGCCTGGCCACCATGCGTAGCTTCGCGCAAGGGCTTTCATTCACACGATGCCGGGGTGGCCATCGTGCAAAGTTCTCAGCAGCGTTTTTCGGAGCTGTTCTGGGATAACGACTCTATTGCCCCAGATGACACAGCCTTTCTGGGAGAAGAGCTCGGTCTGTCGAGACTTGAATGGTGTGAAGTCATCTGGTAATTGGTCCAATGGCCATCTGCGTTCTACCCAGCCTAGGACTTGTGCTAGGGTGTGGTCGCGTTTGGTTTCTCTCGCGATGTCTCGAGCGGTCAGTGGCAATGAGTTGAGTGGCTCGATTTGAAACGTGGTTACCGTTGGTGCCGGATCGTCGAGAGTCTCTGGAAGCGGTGCTTGGCTCAATGCGTTGGCGTAGGGAATGGCTTTCCCCGGGCGGTATTGCAGCCGATAGTTATCAGCAGCTAAGAATTCTGACCATTGGGTCATCCTAGGGGATAATATATAGGGAGTCGGCTTATCTCCAGCTATTATCCCTAGCAATGGTTTGTGGTCAGTCACAATAGTAAAAACCCTGCCATATACGTATTCATGAAATCTTTTCACAGCTGAGACGATTGCGAGGGCTTCTTTATCAATTTGTCCATAGTTCCGTTCTGTTTTTGAAAGAGTCTTTGAAAAATATGCAACAGGGGTTTCATTCCTATTAGGCAGTACGTGGCTCAAAATGGTGCCCACCCCGAAAGGCGATGCATCACAGGTTATAACTAACGGCAAAGTCTCGTTATACTGCATGAGTACAGAGTCAGAAGTGAGCAGTTTTTAAACATTTCGGAACGCCTGTTCTTCACGGTAACCCCATAACCAAATTGCCCTTTTATCTAACAATCGGTGTAACGGTTCAGCGACAGTTGCTTTGTGTGGTAAAAATACATCAGAGAAATTGATGAAGCCTAGGAACACCTGGAGATCGGCCTTGTTTCGTGGCCTGGGAGCGTTTTTCATTGCTTTTAATTTACTTTCGGTAGGGTGAATGCCCTGGCTATCAATCAGGTACCCTAAAAACTCAACACTGGTAGTACACAATTTACATTTGTTTTTTTTAACCTTAAGACCGGCTTCTTGGAATTTTTTTAGGACTAATTTTAACTGGTCCTGTAAGATTTTTTTGGTAGGGGCTGCAATTAATACATCGTCAAAATAGGGGACCATGCCCTTAATTCCTTGCAATAACCTTTCCATAAGGCTCTGAAAGATCCCCGGGGCTACACTAACTCTGAATTGCAGCCGGGTACATTTAAAGGCACTTCGGTGCGTCACAATAGTTTGGGCCTGTGCCATTTTTTCATCTACTGGTAATTGTTGATATGCCTGAGCTAAATCCAATTTAGCGAAAACTTTCCCGCCCCCCAGGGAATGGAGGAGGTGCTGCACCACCGGAACTGGATATGCGTTCTGCTGCAGGGCGTGGTTCAAGGTGGCCCGGTAGTCCCCACAAATGTGGATTGACCCATCTGGCTTAATGGGTGTTACAATAGGGGTTTCCCACGGTGAGTGATTGATGGGCTCCAACACCCCCTGAGCTATCAGTTTGTTGAGTCGTTTGTCGATTTTCAATTTTAAGGCAAACGGAACTTGACGGGGCTTCAAGCGAATGGGAGCTACTTTTGGATCTAGGCTGAATGAGATCGGGGTCCCCTTGTACTTGCCTAAGCTGTCCGCGAAGACGTCCCTGAACTCAGAGATAAGGTCTTCCTCCCAGTCACAGCCACCGACTCGGTTTACGCCGGCCACTTCAATGCCAAGTGGCGCGAACCATTGGAGGCCCAGTAGGCTAGGCCTATCTCTATCGATGACCGTTAAAGGTAAGTACGCTGTGTGCTTCTTGAAGGAGACTTGGACTCGGCAGGACCCGACGACGGGGATTCGGTTCCTCTGGTAGTCCTTGAGGATGAGGCGTTGGAAGCGGAGATCTTGGCGTTGAATTGTGGGGATGAGTTGCTTGAGTGTCTTCCAAGACACCATCGAGAGGGACGATCCCGAGTCGACCTCCATGTGGCAAGGCTGGTTTTCGATGGCTACCGTGACTCAGATTTTCTTACTGTCCATGGTTGAGGCGTGACCGATAGTGATAGTATGGTGAGCCTCTTCTCTCTGCAAAGCTCGATTTCTGTAGGAGTGGTTTACTGGCGCTCGCCTTACAGGACGGTTTCCTGTCGATTGGCGATAGTTAGTCCCTTTTGAGGCCTGGCTGGGTCCTGGCAAGCTGCGGCAGACCCGTCCGATGTGGCCTCGTTTCCCGCACTCATGGCAGAGTGCGTCGTGGAATTTGCATTCGGACCTGGCATGGTTGGCTCCACATCCAGCGCAAGGGCGTACGGGCTTCGGGAAGTGGTCTCGGTCGGACCGCAGTCAATGGACCCCTTCTTCGTCGCTGTCTGACGACGAAGAGAGGTCCTCGTGGTGCGTTGTCGCGAGCTGCCCTTCTGAGCTAGGTGAGATTTCGCTGGCCGGTGGTGGTACCGGAGTGCGGTTTCGGCGTAGTTGTGCAGCCGACTTCCTGGTTGCTTCTGCTGCAGTAGCATCGGCAATGGCGTCGGCAAGGCTGATGTCGCCTTTCTCCATCAGCTTGCTTTGGACGCCTGGCGCATCTAATCCCAGAACTATGCGATCTCTTAGAGCTTCTTCTAGATCAGTGAATCCGCAGAGGCCTCCCAAATTTTGGAGGTCTGCTATGAAGTCGGCCACGCTTTCTCCTTTTTGCTGGCTTCTTTGATAAAACTCGTGGTGTCTCACGAGCGTAGGCATGGTCGGAGCGTAATGGCCTTGCAGGATAGATTCGAGGTCGTCCCAATCCATGGCTTTTACTTCTCGGGGTTTGGCTAGTGCTTTAGCCATCTTAAATACGGTTGGACCGCAATGCGTTAGGAACACTACCCGTTTCTTTCCTGGTGTGGCATCCTTTAAGTTGTTCGTCTCAAGGAACATTTGGAAGCGATCCATGTAGGACTCCCAGTCCTCTTGTGTTGGATCGAACGGAGTGGGTAGTACGATGCCGCTTGACATGATTCCGTTGTTGGCGCCGTCTGTCATGTGCTCGGTGTTTCTTCTTGGTTCCGTTGGTTCAGATGTCCCCATATCCCATCCTCGTCGCCAGTGTTAAGTTTGAGCATGGGTGAGAAAGAATGGAGACAAGCCTTTGAACGGTGAACTTCAGCTCTTTATTTACATTGTGACTTGGTTCCTTTAACAGCAGTAAAACCCGCCTTATGTAGGCAAACCTTGTAACATTTAACCAATAACAAGCTGGGAATGCTAGCTTTCATAACCAATAAGAACTCTCTGTTAAGGGCCAATCGGATTTCCCGGAACGGGCCAATCCGGTCCAGCCACTTAACAGCCAATCAGAAGTGCAGGGCCAGAACCCTGCACTTACTCCAAGCTCACACTTTATTAATCATATTGCATACACAACAATGATGATTGTGGGCCAGGTTGGACACCTCCACAGTCATCTCCTTCCCACCTCTGTAGGAATGTAATCAGGGTTGAGCTGCTGGGGGGTTCACAGGGGTTCAGGAGAGCCCCCTAAGATTTTGTGCAGTTCAGAGAACCCCCAAATCCCACTCCTGGCTGGCCCCGCCTCTCCCCTCCCAGGAATCCCCATGTGGCCTGTTTTGGATGCAGGTAAGTGCAATGCATGGGAGCTCGAAAAAGGGAGGGAAAAAAACCAGCCTCCCAGAAGTTCAAGAAGGCCGGAAATGGGCCCGTTTCCAGCTTCCAGAGAGCCTCCGGAGCCCGGGGAGGGCAAAAACACCCCCCTCCCTGCTGTGGTGCAGGAGGCCAACTAGGCCTCGCCCACCATGGGCACGCCCACCCAGCAATCAGGCTGAGAACCTCTCGCTAAACTTTTTGAAGCCCTGGATGTAATGTGTTCAGATCCCAGACTTCTCTGCCCGTGTAACATTGATCGGGTCATTAACCACTCCAGCCAAAGGTTCTTCATGTTTTAAAACCAATTAACGGTAGGCCTCTTGGAGACAATTCCCTCCAGCATTATATAGTGTTTTCCCCAGCCATCGCTGAGAATGTAATGAGATCAGAACTGTCTGGATTGGTATCAATGGAGAGACAGTAGGAAGATGAGAATGTTATAGGTTAGAAATAAAATATAAAATGTGTATATGATTAATTAGAAATTGTTGAAATGCATGAACATTTGAAATACACGAATATAGCTCAGGGTTTTGTACTGTCAAAGAATGATGGTGAATTGTACAAACTTATTTTCTTGATAGACACATTTGTATTTTAATATTTTAATCTCAGTAAAGGTTTTTTACAATTAAAAAAAAGAGAACTATCTGGATTAATGGTGTATCCCAGCCGGGAAAAAAAAAATTAGATAATACCCCATTTGCCCCCCCCCCCCAAAATCACAAATCTGTGGACTTGTCAGATTAGGAAAGGGTGTGTTTACATTTCCAGCTATATATAGCCCTGGTATTCTCAGCTGTCGCTCCAAACTTACTTCCCCGGGCAATTTGCCAAATTCATATCTATTTGTGGCCATTATTCCATAACCGGTGTGTATACACACACAGATAGAGTACTATATGGGTAGTTTTTTCCACTTCTACCTCCTTATTGCAAGACCGAAGTCCCAATAAACGTGGGAATCTTGAAGTTTAGAAGCCAGAACTTTGATTCTGGAAACCAACTTAAGATTATTTTAAATATTTCAGGCCCAGCTTCATGTTCCTCACTGCAGGCCAAGAATGTCCCTTGTTCTTGAGATCACTGCATCTTACCCATAGAAGATCCTTGAGGATCTTCGTAGGCTAAAATTTAGAATAAACTATTAACCGAGAGCCGAGAGTCCCTTTGAGTGTGTGACGCTCAATATCATGGTTAATTCTATAAATAACATCTTGAAAATGGAGGCATTTTTTCTCTGATGAGACAATGGTTAGTTGCCATTCAGAGTCAGTTTGAGTTGGGTTGGCCTTAATTATGGAAGTAAATTATTGTGGTTCATTGCACAGTCAGCCAGATGTTCAGATTGGATTTGGCATTTTTATCTACCCATCAAGTCCCCAAGGAACTGTGATAGGGAAATTTTGTTTGATAGTGTTAAATGTATTGTTGCAGAAGATTCCAAGTAGACTGTTCAGAGTAAATTTGCTTTTTGCAATGGACTCATGGGGATTTTGTCAATGCCGATGGTTTTTAGCAGATTAACAGAGTTGGAAGGGACCTTGTAGGACATCTAGTCCAACCCCCTGTCCAAGCAGACCCTACACCATTTCTGACAGATGGTAGTCCAATCTTTTCTTGAAAGCTTCCAGGGATGAAGCTCCCACAACTTTCGAAGGCAACTTCTGTTCCATTTGGTTAACTGTTCGTCAGAAAATTTCTCCTTATTTCCAGATTGAATCTCTCCTTGGTCCGTTTCCATCCATTGTTCCTTCGGGTACTTTGGAAAATAGCTTGACCCCCTCCTCCCTGTGGCAGCCCCTCAAATACTGGAACACTCACCCCTTTCTCACCCCTTTCTATTTTCTTTCCAGCTTGGTTCCTGCAGTTTCATATAAGCAACTCTATTTCAGGTCGAGTTTCAGGTTTGTGTTGTTCAAAAAAAGTCAACAGGCAGGATGCATTAAAAAACAGGCAAAGCTTTAAATGCACTATTATAACCACTATCTTGACTTTATTGGTCCCACCCTGCAGACACCAAACAGAGCCCAACTGCTTGTGATCCTGCAAAACACATCCGTCAAATTTGCTTGGCGATGTGCCCAGGGGCAGCGTTGGTGTCTTCCGGTTGCAGCCTACACAAAAGACTGCACAAAGAAAGAATTCTCTACAGTTCAGCTTTTATGGGAACCATATGGGGGGAAGCCCCATGGGATGGGGGGCGGGGGCTCAAAACAAGTCAAGATGGTAACTGGTCCCACCTGATGGGCACCCAATCCCTTTTAAACATCTACGATGCTTCTGCCAAAAAACATGGCTTCCAATTATGGGCTCATGACCAATGATTTTTTTGGCTCTCCCCCGCCTGCTGGCCCTCTCCTCTGTTGTTAAGTGAATCTGGCTTCTTCCCCATGGACTTTAGAATAATAGAACAATACCAGAGTTGGAAGGGGCCTTGGAGGTCTTCTAGTCCAACCCCCTAGACCAGAGGTCTCCAAACTTGGCAACTTTTAAGACTTGTGGTTTTCAACTACCAGAATTCTCCCGCCAGCTATGCTTGAAGTCTACAAGTCTTAAAGTTGCCAAGTTTGGGGACCCTTGCCCTGGACCATAGAGATGTTGAAATGGTTGTGTGAAAAACTGACATAGGTCACTTTTTTCAGTGCCCTTGTAATTTTGTACGGTCACTAAACAAATTCTTATAAGTTGAGGACTATCTGTATTGTATTGTATTGTACTGTACTGTATTTATATTATATTAATTGCATTGTATTGTACTGTGTTGCATTGAACTATTGTATTTATATTGTATTGTTATTTTATTGTATTATATTTATTAATTTTATTGTATTGTACTGTAATTATATTACCTTAATTGTATTGTATTGTACTATATTGTATTTATATTAATTACATTGTATTGTACTGTATTGCATTGTACTGTATTGTATTTATATATTAATTTTATTGTATTGTCCTGTATTCTATTTATATTCTTAATTGTATTGTATTGTACTGTATTGTATTGTATTTATATTAACTGCATTGTATTC
The DNA here is from genome assembly GCA_033807585.1 of Hydrophis major. NCBI lineage: Eukaryota > Metazoa > Chordata > Lepidosauria > Squamata > Elapidae > Hydrophis > Hydrophis major. The sequence goes on from CM066334.1 coordinate 9,888,431, forward strand.
TTGTATATTGTATTATAATTATATTATTTCTCTTTTCAATGTCAGATGCTCTGAACTTGGAAAATAAACAGTGAAAGGTGAACTCCTGTGATTTCATGGACCTGTCTGTAGCATTTTTGACCACAAGTTGGAAGAAGTTTGCCATTTTCTTCTTCTCTTGTTTTTGAAGCTTCCCATTCTTGCCCCTGACCCTTCTAGGAATCATTTCTTTATCATTTCCCATCTAAGGACTGTTGTTATCTCTGGAGGTGGCCAAACTGAATTTTTCAAGAGGAGCCAAGGTCCACCGGCTGCTACTGTGTTCCAGGAGATCTTCCAAAAATTGCCACCACACTGTAATTTTTAATGTGACAGAAGGGGAAATTATTAAATTTACGGGGATGAATCCTATTCATTGCATGGAATTTAGTTTCCTGTGAGTGACATTTTAATATAATTAAATGAAATGTTCTTACCCCCTCCATTCTTTTCTTGAAGCGCAGCTGTTAGGATGACAATGACCAAAATGATCTTAATCTTCAACAATTAAATTGCCTGTTTTAAAGTCCTATCGGTGTTTTCCCAACCGTGGCAGCTTGAAGAGATGTGGAGTTCAATTCCCAGAAGTTTTCTTTCAATTACCCATCCAGCAAGGAATTCTGGGAGTTGAAGTCCACATATCTTCAAGCTGCCTATAGGTGGAGAAGCACCATCCTCGATCCTGTATGGGTACAAGTCGTTCTCAACTTATGAACATTCAAAGTTATGACTGACCCAAAAGGGAGACTTATGATCCGATTCAAAGTTCTAACAATTCTGTCCTTTCTGTGGTCATGTAATCAAACTTCAGGAGCTTGGCATGTCGACAGCCATTTGCAATATCCCATGGGCATGTGACTGCATTTTGCAATGGTTTTCTGAAAACCAGCACTTTCCATTTTTGGCAAAACTGAGGCCGTTGGTTCCCTTAATGCAGGGATCTTCACGCTTGGCAACTTTAAGACTTGTGAACTTCAACTCCTCTGCATAGCTGCCAGAGGAATTCTAGGAGTTGAAGTCCACAAGTCTTAAGGTTGCCAAGTTTGGAGACCTCTGCCTTAACAACTGCAGAACTCTCTTAACAGTCATGATGATTTGCTCAGAACAACCCATAACACTATAAAAACGATATTGAGGCTCTAGAAAAAGCACAGAGAAGAACAACCAGGATGATTAGGGGACTGGAGGCTAACATATATATGATGAACGGTTCCAGGGACTGGGCATAGCTAGTCTAGTGAAGAGAAGCACCAGGGGAGACAGGAGAGCATCTTCCAATATTTGAGGGTCTGCCACAGAGAGGAGGAGGGTGTCAAGCTATTTTCTAAAGCACCTGGAGGCCAGACAAGGAATAAAGGATGGAAACTGATCAAGGAGAGATTCAACCTGGAAATAAGGAGAAACTTTCTGACAGTGAGAGCAATCAACCCATGGAACAGAAGTTGCCTTTGGAAGTTGTGGGAGCTTCATCCCTGGAAACTTTCAAGAAGAGGCTGGACTCCCATCTGTCAGAAATGGTGTAGGGTCTCCTGCTTGGGGTTGGTCTAGATGACCTACAAAAGTCTCAGTTCCAGACCCAATTATCAGCCAAAGCATCTGACCTTTGTGTCCTACATACAATTCACAGAATTATCTCCTGCAGAGCATTAAAACGCAAACAGCATGCAGCCTTTGTGGTTAGATGGAGAATGTGCAACTTATGATGGGATGGGAAACATTTATGAACAGGAAGGAATGAGAAGTTCCAGGAAAGATTTGCCATCAAACCTTGAGAAGATTCCCTTTAAGAAGGCATTTTTACTTTTACATCGCCCTCAAGCAGACAAGCCCTTATTTCTCATCTTCTTTTCATTGTTACCTCTCCAGCTTGAATGATGGGATCTTCTTTCTAGAGTTTGGCTAGCCGCCAGGCTCCCTTCTCCAGCCTCTTGTCTCCCAGAGCCACAACAAAGTTGGCAATGGCTTGACATCCCCCTAAGGGTTGCCGGCATTTTCCCCCCAGCCCTGCGCCTGTGGTGTTAACAACAACCTCAGATGTAGAACATAAGCAGGGAAAATTCACAAGTCTCTTTGCACTCTGTGCTGCTAAAGGCTCTCTCTCTCTCTGTTTGTGTGTGTGTGTGTGTGTGAGAGAGAGAGAGAGAGAGAGAGAGATATGAAGGAAAAATAGGATTTCATTTTATTTTTCCCTCTCTCATCTGTTTTTTTAGCTCAGCAGAAGAAAAGAGAGGCAGAGAGACAGAGACACACACACAGAGGGAGAGAGAAACAGAGAGACAGAAAGAGAGAGAAACAGACAGAGAGAAAGAGACACACACAGAGAGACACAGAGACAGAGAAAGAGACAGAGAGAAAGAGAGACAGAGACAAAGAGAGAAAGAGAAAGACACACAGAGAGAGACAGAGAGACAGAAAGAAACAAAGACAGAAAGTGAGAGAGACACACACACACACAGAGAAAGAGACAGAGACAGAAAGAAAGAGAGACAGACACACACAGAGAGAGAGACAGAGACAGAGAGAAAGAGAGACAGAGACAGAGAAAGAGACAAAGAGAGAGAGAAAGAGAGAGAGAGAGAGAAAGACAAAGACAGAGAAAGAGAGAGACAGAGACAGAGACAGAGACAGAGACAGAGACAGAGACACAGAGAGAGAGAGAGATCAGGCCGCTGCTCCGAAGGCAGGACAGGGAGTCCACAACTGGCAACCCTCGTTCAGTGAGTGCTCAAACTTATGACAGCGTTAACAAGGGGGGAACTCATGACCATCTTTCACACTTAACAACCACTCCAGCATCCCCACAGTCACGTGATCAAAATCCAGACACTTGGCAACTGGTTCCTATTGATGATGTTTCCTCTGTCCTGGGATCCCCTTTTTGCGACTTTCTGACAAGCCAGATTCACCTCACTTAACAAATTGCAACAATTCACTTAATGACTTCCTCAGCAGCAGAAAATTTGGGCTAAAAATTTCTTGTAACACAGAAAGGGAGAGGAGAGGAGAATAGGATAGAATAAGATAAAATAGAATTTAGAATAAAATAGAGAATAGAAAATAGAATGCAAAATAATAGAATAGAATAATGAAGAATAGAATAGAATTAAGAATAGAATAATGAAGAATTTAGAATAGAGTTAAGAATAGAATAGAATGAAGAATAGAATCGAAAATAAGAATAGAACAGAATAGAGTAGCGAATAGAAAATAAAAATAGAATAGAATGAAGAATAGAATAGAAATTAAGAATAGAATAGAATTAGAATAGGGAGTAGAATAGGAACAGAATAGAATATTGGAATAGAGAAGAGAAGAGGAGCTGGAAGGGACCTTGGGGGTCTTCTAGTCCAACCCCTGCTCAGGCAGGACACCCTATACATTTCAGGAAAATAGTTGTCCAATCTCTTCTTTAAAACAGTGTTGGAGCACCCTTGATTTCTAGAGGCAAACTTCTGTCCCACTGGTTAATTGTCCTCATTGTTAGGAAGTGTCTCCTGAATTCCAGATTGCTTCTTTCCTTGATCAGTTTTCTATCCCTCGTTTTTGTCCTGCCCTCAGGTGCTTTGGAGAATAGTTTGACCCTTTCTTCTTTGGGGCAGCCCCTCAAATACTGGCATTCTGCTGTCACGTCCCCCTTAATTCTCCTTTTGTCTAGACTAGGCAAACCCAAATCCCGCAGCTTTTCTTCATCTTTGCTGAGGCCATCCTTATTTTGGACCAAAGTGTACCTCCTCGTGTTTGGAACACCATGCCTTAGCCAGGACGGCATCTCAAGCCACATTTCTAGCTGGGAATAGTTAGGAGCAAAATGCTTCCCTGAAGTCTGGTGTAACTCGAAATCTTTTGCCTTTGTTTCCCTAAAGTTTGTAAAGTTTTATTCATTTTGAAACCTTTGGGCCATTAAACTAGATCTGAACACTGCGCTGGGTTAAATCAGGATGGCAATCGTTTGGGGAAATATATTTCCCAGAGCTTCTAAGGAAATGTTTTTTTAAAAAAACACAACAACACTTATTCCAAGTGGTGTTACAGCAAAGGCTTGCTGTCTTGAGTAAACTGGAAAGAAGGAGGGGGAAAGAGAAGAAAAAAAAAATGAGTGGAGACATTCTTGAAGCCAGCCAGAAACAAATGAAAAATTGTGGTTTAAAGGTCAGACTGAGCTGCCCCAAAGAAGAGGGGGGAGGGTGTCAACCTATTTTCCAAAGCATCAGAGGACAAGAAGTAATGGATGGAAACTTACATAGAAGAGATCCAACCTAGACATAAGGAGGAATTTCATGACACCGAGAACAATTAATAAACAGAATAACTTCCCTCCAACACTAGAGGTTTTTTAAGAAGAGACTGGACAACAATTTGTCTGAAACAATATATGGTCTCCTGCTTAAGCAGGGGGTTGGACTAGAAGGCCTCCAAGGTCCCTTCCAACTCTGTTATATGTCCCATTGATCAGAATAGAGCTTGGAAAGGGGCCTTGGAGATCTTCTAGTCCAGCCTCCCTGCTCTCAAGCCTGCAAACTTGGTGAAGTAGATCAGTGAAGTGCCACATTAATGAAATAAACAGATCTCAGTTGGAGAAAGCTGATTTGCAGTGATTTTTTTAAAGTTCTTTACCCTGCTTGAAGAGATGATCCTGAATGAAAATCAACACCTTTGCTGCAATGGAGGATTAATGGCAGAGGTATAGGATTGTGGCTGCTACAGGTACAGGTTGCTACAGATTGCAGATTGCCTCCAGAAGTTGGGAATGCTCCAACCAACTGGGAGTTTTTAAAAAAAGATATTGGGTAAACCATTTTGTCTGAAGGGGTGCAGGGTTTCCTGCCTAGGCAGGGGGTTGGACTAGAAGACCTCCAAGGCCCCTTCTTCCCACTCTGTTTATCCTACTCTATTCCAAGAAGGTAGCCCTCGACTTACAAGCATCCGTTTAGTGACGGTTTGTGAGCGTGTCTCCCACTTAACCACCGTTGCAGCATCCTCACAGTCACACAATCAACATTCAGTGGCTGGGCAACCAGGCTCATATTTATGATGGTTGTGGGATTCCCAGGTCACGCGGTTTCCCCTTTTTTGTGACCGTCAACAGGGCAGCCCGATCCGCTTAGCAACCGTGTCGCTAAATGTTAACAACCGAAAGATTTCCTTGACTTCTGCGGCAAAGAGGAGCATCAAAATGGGACAAGACTGACTTAGCAACTGCCTGGCTTAGCAACAGAAATTTTGGGACTCACTTGCGGTCGTAAGTCAAGGATTAGCTGCATTCTGCAGGGAGGAAGCCACGAAGATCATGAAAGCGTCCATGATTACGGGACTGAATCCACTCTCTTGAGGGGGGTTTTGGGGGAGAACCAAGGCAGTCTTATCCTCCTTCTGTGCTGTTAAGAACGTGCCAAAAAATAAAAGTTGGCTGTTGAAAAATGGATGGATCTGGCAAAGAGCCGATAGCAGAATCTTTCTCAGCTAGAGCTTAGGAGCACAGCTGGTTTTTGAAAGATGGCAACCTGCCACAGAGCGAAGCAGAAGGTTTTTTTTGGGGGGGGGGGCAACCATGTTCAAATCTCCACATCAGCAAATGTTTCACAGACCATCCCGATAACAAATAATCGATAATCAGAGTTGGAAGGGACCTTATAGGTCATCTAGTCCAAGCCCCCCACCCAAACGGGAGACCCTACACCATTTCTGACAAATGACAGTCCAATCTCTTCTTGAAGGTCTCAAGTGATGGCGCTCCCACAATCCAGGACTCCCAGCATCTGCTCCTATGCTTCAGTTAATGTATTTATACTCCCTCCCTTCTGCATTGACCTAATATCTATATTAAGCCACAATTTTTGATTTGGGTGGTTGTTATCCTTCTGCTGTCTTTTCTTGTCCCTGGACTGTGAATGTTCAAACCCAGATTCCCCGAGCTGAAAAATTACGCTGAGCAGATTTATTTTTGAAATGGGTTCCATGCCGGATGTTTTAAAACTCCAAAATATTTCTCTATATGTGGATTGCCGAAGTCATTAGAGATGCCCACGAAGAACAACAGCATTTAACAACAAGGAGTAAAATCTATTTCTCCTTTAACTCTTTGCAGAACCTCGATACGTAGAAACACCTGCTGATATTTGCCTTCCCATCCTAGTTAACATGGAAGAGTCGTAGGGCTTGGAAACCAGGTTTACCAAATCTTTCATCGTGACCTCAATTTAACCCAGAAAGCAGCAGAAGAAAAAAAAATAGTTTCCACCTCCCCCCCCACAACAAAGAATTAATCAGAAGACTTTGGACATTGGGAAGTCATTTTAGTGAAAAACATACATTGGCAAAAAAAAACACACACCCCACAACCCCACATATCCATGTGGGGGTTTTCTGTATAGACCCACGCTCATTTCTCCAGGGCAAAACAAACTTTCCCAAAAGGCCACGTTAGATCCAACGCTCACCTCCCTCCCTCCCTCACCTGCCAACCCAAAAAGCACCCCCCCCCCAATAAATAGGTTTCTGGGTTTTTGTTTATAGAGTTGCCGAATTCCCTCTTTGGTCAAGAGAGGCGCCAGGGACACACACTCCCCAAGGAAAACAACCCACGTTCCCCCTTTTTGTCTCTACCCTGTTGGATCCCATCCGGTTCTCACCAAGCCGTTTGAGTCCATTGCCTGCAGAGAATTTTCCGGAAGGCTTTGCGGAAGTCCTGATTGAAGATGGTGTAGATGACGGGGTTCAAGGAACTATTGCAGTAGCCGATCCAGAAGAAAAACTTGAAGGTGCTGTCCGGGATAGAGCAATAGCCCGAGGGGCAGATGGCCCGGAGGCTGTAGAGGAAAAAAAAGGGGAACCAACAGATGACAAACACCCCAATCACCACTGTGAGAACAAAAGTGAACCTCTTCTCTCGGTTGAGGTGGGCCTTCCTTTTCCAAGGGTTGGCACTGAGGGTCTTGACTTTCCTCACCAGCTGGACCTCTCCTTGGGCCGTGGCCAAGGTGTCCATGGCTCGTGGCGACTCGGTAGAAGCTCCGTTGCTTCTCGGGACACTGTTCCGAGGAAGGCAATCCACGGTGCTGGATTCTGAAGATGGTTTCTTCTCCAGCAAGGACGGGGAAGGGCTATTGGTTGAGTCTGGCTCTTGCTCTCTGCCCTCCTGGCTATGAAGAGCAAAGTTTTTGGTAGAGAGCGAAGGGGAATCTGCTTGGTCACTTTCCTTGGGAGTGACCTGAAGTCCATTCGACTCCACTTTCTCTCCTGGCTTTGGCTGGTCCTGCTTGGGAAGAGCAGCATCAGGTGGGCTCACCTTGTTCTCATCCTGGACCTTCTCCTTGGGCTGCTTAGCATGAGAGCCATGTCGGTTCCGGCGCCTGGCTATGAAATAGATCCTGAGATACACCAAAATCATGATGATGCAGGGAGCGAAGAAGGAACAGGTGCTGGAGGAGAGGACGTACCATGGCTCATCATTGAGCTCACACTTTGGGATGTCCTCCTTGGCCAGGTTCCGGTTCTCCTTGAGGACCAGAGGGGGTAAGGAGATCAACGCCGAAACCAACCACACCATCAGGATGATGCATTTGATCCGACGGGGTGTCCTCTTGAAATTGTACTCGATGGCCTGGCTGATGGACCAGTAACGGTCCAGGCTGATGGCGCAGAGGTGCACGATGGACGCTGTGCAGAAGAGGACGTCCAGCGCCAGGTAGGACTTGCACCAGGTCTTGCTGAAGTACCAGTAGCCCATCAGCTCATTGACCAGGGAGAAAGGGATGATGAGGGTGGCCACCAGAATATCTGCTGCCGCCAGAGACACCAGGAAGAGATTCTGAGGAGCCTTCAGAGACCGGCTGGTCAACACAGCGATGATCACCAGAACATTGCCAAAGATGGTGAAGAGGATCAGGAAAGTGGTGACTGCGGCGATGGTGGCCGTGGCCTGGACGCTGTAGTTCTCCTCACCCCCCGAGGTGCCCATGGTCCTTTCTGGAGCAGCCCACAGGAGGGAAGAGGAGGCCGACTTCTCAGCTTCGTGGGCGCCTGGAGGGCCACCCTTCAGAAGTCTCCATTTGTACCCAATCCAGAGGAAGAGGAGGAGCAGGAGGAGGACAGGGGGAGAGAAACTGAGGCACTGGCTCCTCTTTTCATCCTGGGGTTTCAGCCTGGAGAAGCCTCAGCTCTGCCAGCTGCCAACTCCGTGCGTTCTTCCTGTTAGCCTACTAGGACACGAGCCCGTTTCTGCCTAGCCATTCCGGCAGTTCCCCTTCCTCCGTCTCTCTCTGAGCTTGTTTTGGCCCCTCTCGCTGATGGCCAGATCACAGCATCGCAGCGGCCTCGGAGAAGTTCCTCCCCTGCTACCTCCTGCTCTTCTTCCTCCTCTCTTGTGCAAAAGTTGGGAGAGGCTCAGCTGCCCGATGCGCTTCCACCCTGCTCTGCGAAGGCAGACTGAGGCTGCCTGTGCCTTTTGAAAGGAGCTGCGGGGGGAGCTGGGGTTCTCTTTCCTCTCTCTCTCTCTTTCTCTCTCCTTCCTTCTCCACGCTGTTTGTGTGACGTGTGATGTCAGGCAGTTGTGGAGCTCTTGTGAGAAGAAACAAAAGCAGAATGGGGGGAGGAGGGGAGGGGGAAGAGAACCCCCTACCACACACACACACACCCTTCTTGAAACAGCAAGAGAGAGAGAAAGAGAGAGAGAGAAAGGGGAAAAGATAGGAGAGAGAGAGATGAGAATGAGACAGAGAGAAAAAGATTGAGAGAATGAAAAAGAGAGGAAAGAGATTGAGAGAGAGAGAAAGAGGGAGACAGACAGACAGAATGAGAGAGAGACTGAAAGAAAGAGAGAGAGAAATTGAGAAAGGGAGGGAGAGAGACAGAAACAGAGATGAAGAAAGAGACAGAGAGAAAGAAAGAGAGGAGAAAGAGTTGAAAGAGAGAGAGAGAAATAGTAAGGGGAGAGAAAGAGAGAGACAGAGAAAGGAAAGACAGAGAGGGAGAGAGAAAGGAAGAGAGAGAGAAAGAAATTGAGAAAGAAAGAGAGAGAGAAAAAAAGAAAAAGAGAGAGATATAGCAAGGAGAGAAAAAGAGACAGGGAGAGAAGAGAAAGAGAGGGAGTGAGAGAGAGGAAGAGAGAGAGAGAGAGAGAAATTGAGAAAGAGAGGGAGAGAGGGAGAGAAAGGAGAAAGATTGAGAGAGATATTGAGAGGGAGGGAGAGAGGGAAAGAGTTTGGTCTTCTGCTGAATCTTTCCTCTTTTGCCGGACCTCACAGCATCAGGCAGCCCGGGAGAGGTGTGTGTGTGCCTGGCTGACCGCACAGGTAACTCTATAAATGAATGACTACCTGGTGCTTGCCAGGTGTGGGATGACTCGATCAGAGAAGCCGCCTTGGGCCTCGAGGCCGGCTGTGATTCTTCTCCCTGTTGGGGGCGGGGGGGGAGGCGGGGGGGGGGACAGACTCTGATGCAGGATCTGCTTTCTGAATTAAATGTTGGCCCAGGCTGCTCCCACTGCTCCAAGCCAAGGAGGGTGGACAGGAAAGCCCAGCTGGTCATCCTTGCACCTGAAACCCTGACACACACACACAAAATCAGTTTCCATCCTGGGGAGCTTGGGCGTTGCACGGTGGGGCTGCCATCTTGCCTTTTTTGACCCCCTTTCCCATGGACATGATCCCTGACAGAAGCGGGAAGGGTTTGGGGTGGAACTCGGAGCAGACTCGACAATCCCTGGTAAGAGGCACAAATCTAGCCAAGTGGATTTGTTAAAGGCTTATGCCATCCATCTTCTTTATTAGGTGGATTCTGGGCGAACAGAAGGACAGATGGAAAATGTGGCTGTCCCGTCGTCCCTCCAGGAGGGAAGGCCCTGAGGGATCCCCGAGGATCTTCTTCTTCTCCCAGTGCAGTCTCTGTTTTCAGAGGAAGCAGCTCTTCTGCGAGGGAAAATTCAGAGCTGCAAGGAAAAATATTGGAGCAGCAGGAAGAAAGGAAAGATTCTTCCCCAGAAATGGAGGAGGCATTGGTGGCAGGAAATAACAGAAGGAGATAACAGGGAGGGAGGGAGGGGAACGGGGAGAAAGGAAAGGAAAGCAGGAAAAGAAAAAAGGATGAAAGGAAAGGATTAAAAGAAAAAAGGAGAAAGGGAAGGAAAGGAAAGGAAAGGAAAGGAAAGGAAAGGAAAGGAAAGGAAAGGAAAGGAAGAAAAGAAAAAAGGCGGAAGGGAAGGGAAGGAAGAAAAAAAGGATGAAGGAAAGGAAGAAAAGAAAAAGAAAGGGAAGGGAAGGAAAAGGAAAAGAAGGAAAGGGAAGGAAAGGAAAGGAAGAAGGGAATGGAAGGGGAAGGGGAGGGAAGGAGGAAAGAAGGAAAGGAAATTACAGGCCTTTCATCAATTTCCAATTAAAGTATTGAAAGTGCTGGGACATTTTGTCTTTACAAAAAAATCCCTTTACAAAAAAATGCAGATCAATTTTACAACTTTTGGGCAAGAAAAGGGAAGGGGAAAACCTGCAGTTTCTCCTAGGGAGGGAAGAGAAATTAATGGAGTTTCCACGTAAATGTGAAGATCTGTATTTTTACCTTTTCAAACCTATTTTCATACATAATTTTCATACAAAATTATGTTCTCTTTCAGCAGTCATAATTTTCTCAGTTTTCCAGTGTTATTTGACATGTTTTTAAAAAGTGGGGAGTGAAGAGGCCTATCAAGAGACATCCAGCCATGAACACAATGCACATCAATTGCAGTTCAAACTCTCATGCGGTGCCTTCCAAACAATTTTGAACAGCAGCTCCCAGAATCCCAAGATAATAAATCATAAATGATGCCCACATCTGAAAATGAAGACTCAAGAGAGAACTTTGCTTGTTCCTTCTCCTCCTAAGTAGCCAGGATCTAAGAAAAACCCTTCTTTAGGGCCAATAGTGTCTTAAGAGCCCAACAAGCCAGGAATCCCAGTTCAGATGGCCAATGAACGACAAACAGTAGCTGCCCAATTCCTTTATAGCAAGTTCTCTAGCAGGAAGATCCAATCAAGCTGTTTTGCTTCGACAGATTTAGTAATTGCCCAGTCAAATCAATTTTTGGAAAAAGAAAATCCTGCCATTCAAGGGAAGGATCTAAAAAATCTGGACATTTTTTTCCAAGGCAAAAAAAAACTTGGCCAAATCAATCTGCAAATCATTTGAAATGCAATTACGGCAAACCAATGTTGAATTTCCTGAGGGGGATTGTTTCATGATTTCAAAACATGTGCGTGGATTTATAAGATGGATTTATAAGGGTGGATTTATAAGAACCATAAAAAATGGCTGCAAAATTACAGGGAAGGAAACTTCTAACGCTCCCCTGGGAGTTTGATGACTTATCAACTGGACAATAGGGAGGGATGTTTATTTACAAAGGAAACGTCTATCACTTCAGGCCTGAGAAAAGAAACTGTTATGTATGTAAATAGTTAAAATAAAAGCGAGCTTGGGGTAAAGTGCAGGGTCTGGCCCTGCACTTCTGATTGGTTGTTAAGCGGCTCGATCGGATTGGTTGAGCTCAGAGAATCCGATTGGCCCTTCACGAAGGACTCTTATTGGTTCTGGAGCTAGCGTCTTACAGCTCCCTATTGGTTGTTTCGCATTAAGGTTGCCTATATAAGGCAGAGTTGTTGTTATTAAAGTTTTAAGTCACTATGTAATAAAGAGCTGAAAGTTCACCAACTAAGACTGTCTCCATTCATTTAACCCATGCCTGAAACTATATCAGAAACCATTTTTTTAAAATTCCCACCTGCACGATAGATTAGAAAGACTGCTAAAAATTATCCTGACCCAGAATTTTGGATGCGCCGAGTCCTTAACTTGCAACTATTCGTTCAGTGATGGTTCGAGGTCACCACTTACGGCCCTGAAAAAAGTGATTTTTTTCTAAATTTCAAAATCCTTTACTCCATCCAAAGAGATGACCCTTATCAAAAATCAACAAATCTGTTGCCATGTGCTGACCCAAAGGGGTGTGGGACAAAGGCAACACATTCTAAACAATTAGTAGGACAATTAGTAGGAGTCCCTTTATTAGCTCCAACTTTGCCCCCAATGTCCTAGTAACCTTCTGGGCTGGAGAAAAACTCTCCCAGGAGCAGCCTTTGACTACAGAGAATCAAGTCCAAAACATGAGCAACACAAACTGTAACTTTTAAGTCCAATCAAGGCAAATTGAAGTAATTAGTTTGGCAGGGCAGGAGCAAGAATTCCAGATGTGAAGGCACAGCAATAACTCAACATGGTTGGGAAGATGGCAGAAATACATATAAGCAATGGCAACACAAGATAAGCTCACGTTTGCTCCCAGCAACTGCCACACTCAGCTTGCATCTCTTTTAAACTCTCATTCTCAGGTGTGGCTCATGAAGGGAATCAGGGCCCTTTCCTCCCCCGTAAGCCATGCAACCCATATTGCTCCCTTCTCCGTTCCTTCCTGCATGACCTAGGATGAAGAAGTGGTGGGTCTGGGTCTTCCTCTGAACTCCCTCTCCCTTGTTCTACCTCTCTCCTGCTCTGCCCTGCTGGACTTTGCCCTTCCCCAGTTTCCTCCACAGCCAACAGAGCCACACTCCCGCTCCCTGTCAGCTGCTCGTTTTCTTCTTCTCCTTGGATTCAGACTCCGAAGGGGGCATGACACCATTTAGGAGTAATTGCAGAGAGATAGGATTGCAATTGCTACAGATAGCCTTTGATTTATAACTATTTAATGATTTAGACTAACTTTATTATCATTTTAAATATGCATTAATTGGGACACATTAAAAAGAAATTTCTTTTTAATGGTTGTGTCGTGTCCGGAAAGAAGCTCAGAGTCGGTGACTTTCAGTAAAAGCTCTTTATTTTTAATAGTTGAACCGAACCGGCGAAAGGCAAAAAGCCTGCGGCTTTTATACCTTTTTGCCGCGGCGGCCGCGGCCAATGGCAGCAATTCAAGTCTCCCGCTCTTGGTTTGCACCAATCGCGGGAGACTTCAATCGGGCCAATCGGCGCGGCTCGCCTGGCCAATTAGAAATCCCCGCGCCTTAGCCAATCAAGGCACGGGGATTTCGAGTAGTCCATTTTAATACATAACACCCCTCCCCTCTTGGTACGGTCCCTCACGTGGTGTAGTCACGCAGGTAGGCGGGGCTCCGTCGGGTCCTAGTTGACCTGCGCAACTCACTTTCTTGTTGTAACTCGGCCGGAGCGGTCATCTTTCTGGCTGCTCCTGCCTCTGTGAGAACCGGCTGGATGATCGGGCCGGTTCTTTCGCCGTGGCTCCCGCCTGGGCCTACCGGGTCGGTTGAGTCACGGATTTCGCCGCTCCCGCTTGGCTTCTCCGAGTCGGTAGAGTTGGCCAGACGGCTCTTCTCCGGATGGGACTCGCGAAGGCTGCGTTCCGGTGAGTTTTTCAGTTTTATTTTTTCTTGCGGTTGTTTTACCGGGTATTCCCTCCCCCCTTGGTTCGTGTCTTGGGGGTTGAGGTCAGTCATTGCTCGTGACCTTAGCTGGTCGATATGTCGTTTCCAGGCTCGCCCATCGATGGTTTGGAGCCAGTACGACCGAGGACCAGTGACCTGCGTTATGACGGCTGGGATCCATAGGGGGTCCCCCGTCATGTTTTTGGCGTAGACTAAGTCGCCTGGTTCGAAAGTCCGGTACCTGGAGCTGGAGTCTGGTGGCCGCTCCGGGTTATAGGTCGGGTGTAGACGGTCGAGTGGGGACCGCAGCTTCCTGCCCATCAGGAGCTCTGCAGGGCTTTTGTTAGTTGTGGTATTTGGCGTGATGTGCTGTATGAAGAGTAGTTTGTTGATTTTATCGTTGATCTCCCCGTGGTCCATTTTCCGGAGGGTCTTTTTTGTAAACTGGACCATCCGTTCCGCCCTACCGTTCGCCGCTGGATGCGCCGGTGCTGTCAATGCGTGGCGGATGCCCTTCTCTGCCAGGAACCGTTCGAAGTCGATGGAGGTGAATTGGGGCCCGTTGTCTGAGACGATGACGTCTGGGAGGCCGTGTGTGGAAAACAGTTTACACAGTTCTTTTATGACAGCCTCTGTGGTGGTGGATTTCATGTCAGCCACCTCTAGCCAATTTGAGTATGCGTCGACTGTGATTAGAAAAGTGTGTCCATTTGTGGGGCCAGCAAAGTCTAAATGGATTCTGGACCAGGGTCCCCGTGGTGTTTCCCAGTCCCGGATAGGTGCTGCGGGTGGGCTGGATCTGGTCTCCTGGCACCGGTGGCATTTGGCGACCCACGCTTCAATTTGTTTGTCCATCCCCGGCCACCAAGCGTAACTCCTGGCCAGGGCTTTAGTCCTGACGATGCCAGGATGACCCTCATGTAACATCTCTAGGACCCTGTTTTGCAATTTGTCTGGAATTACCACCCGATCACCCCACAGGATACATCCTCTTAACAGTGAAAGTTCAGTCTGGCGCTGCCGGAATGTTTTAAAAGTCTCGTCTTTGTCTTTTTCCGGCCAGCCTTTTTCTAACCAATGTAAGATTTGTGCCAAATGCCTGTCCTTAATGGTTTCTCTGGCAATGTCAGATGCGGTTATGGGCAAATTCTCAATACTCAGGGTGTTTGTTGTTGGTGCAGGGTCAGGGTCAGAGTCCGGCAAGGGCGAGCGGCTTAAGGCGTCCGCGTGCGAAATTTTCTTACCTGGCTTGTGCAGCAGTTCGTAGCTGTAGGCTGCCAGGAATTCAGACCATCTTGTCATGCGGGGCGACAAGATGTTTGGCGTGGCACGGTTTCCAGCGAGGATGCCCAGCAACGGTTTATGATCAGTCACTATTTTGAATGGGCGGCCGTATAGGTACTCATGGAAACGCTTAACGGCGGCAACTATAGCCAAAGCTTCTTTGTCCAGCTGGCTATAGTTCCGTTCCGGTTTAGTCAGAGTTCTGGAGAAAAATGCGATAGGTGCTTCTCTCTGGTCTGGGAGGGTATGGCTGAGGACAGCGCCGACGCCGAAAGGTGATGCGTCGCAAGTGACAGCTAAGGGCAAGGTTTCACTGAATTGCATCAGGACGGCGTCGGAGGTGAGGAGGTCCTTGGTTTTTTGAAAGGCGGCTTGCTCTCGTCTCCCCCAAGTCCAGGATGCCTTCTTGTCCAGGAGTCTATGTAAAGGTTCCGCCGCCGTTGCCTTTTGAGGCAGGAAGACATTATAAAAATTAAGTAAGCCTAGGAACGCTTGTAGATCTGTTTTGGACTTCGGGGTGGGGGCTTCCTTGATGGCTTTCACCTTTTTAGTTGTAGGATGAATGCCCTGCCGGTCTAGGAGGTAGCCCAAAAACTCTATTTGCTCTGTACAAAGTTGGCATTTTTCACGTTTGACTTTAAGTCCTGTTTCTTTAAATTTTGTTAAGACTTGTCTTAGTCGGTTTTCTAATTCTGCTTCGTTTGGCGCCGCCACTAATACGTCATCGAAATAGGGCACCACCCCCTTGATGCCTTGTAGTAAACGTTCCATCAGGCTCTGGAAGATGCCTGGTGCCACGCTGACTCCAAATTGGAGTCTGTTACACTTGAAGGACCCCCGGTGTGTCACAATTGTTTGGGCTTCCGCCGTTTTCTCGTCCACAGGTAGTTGTTGGTATGCTTGGGCGAGGTCGAGTTTGGCAAAAATTTTTCCCCCTCCCAGTGAGTGCAGTAAATGTTGCACTATTGGAACTGGGTAGGCACTTTGCTGTAGCGCGCTGTTTAGGGTGGCCTTATAGTCCCCGCAGATTCTCACGGACCCGTCTGGTTTTACTGGGGTCACTATAGGGGTCTCCCATCTGGCGTGGTCTATCGGTTGTAATACCCCTTGTTTGACGAGTTTGTCGATCTGCTCGTCAATTTTTGGCTTTAACGCGAAAGGTACCCTTCTAGGTTTAAGCCGCTTAGGGGGAACCCTTGGGTCTAAATCAAACGAGATAAGGGGCCCCTGATACTTGCCCAAGCCTCCATCGAAGACCTCCTGGAACTCCTGGACTAGCCGCTGTTCCCAAGCTTCAATGGAGACGTGGTTGACACCTGTCAGCGCGATGTTAAGCGGGGCGAACCATTGTAGACCCAGCAGGCTCGGGCGGTCGCGGTCGACTATTGTGAGTGGTAGTTGTTCGGTGTGGCCTTTGTAGGTTATGCTGAAGTTCTTGGTGCCCACTACCGGAACGCGATTACCTTGATAGTCTTTTATGATGATCTTTTGGGCATGCACGTTTCTTCTTTGTAGTGTAGGCACTAGTTTTTTTATTTCGCGCCATGCAATCATGGAAAGGTAGGATCCGGAATCCACTTCCATTTTGCATGGCCGGCCTTCGATGTGGACTTCTACGTGTACTTTTCTGGCGCCGTCGGAGATGGCGTGGCCGATGGTCACCGTCTGGTGGGTTTCTTCTTTTCGCCGACCCTCGCCGCTTCTTTGAGATCGTTGCTTCTGATCCCACCGACCTGCTGGTTGGCGTTCTCTGGCTCTGGGCGGGGAGCTTTCTCTTCTTTTGTCTTGCTGTTCCCATTTGGGCGGGCTGCGGGTCTTCCTCTGGCGGCAGACTCGAGCGATGTGGCCCCTTCGGTCACAATGCCTGCAGATAGCGTCAAAGAATCGGCATTCTGACCTGGGGTGGTCGCCGCCGCACCCGGCGCAGTTGGTCCTCGACCTATGACCTTTCCGGCTTCTTTGGTCTCCGCGTCCCATCTGCACGCGATGTATGTCCTCCTCGTCATCTGACGTGCTGGAGGTTGACTGGTAATCACCGTAGTGTGCGGTTGCTTCGTTTCTTGTGTCGGCTGACCTCGCGGGGTTGTTGTTTCCGCCCTTCGCGTCAGATCTTCGCATGGTGTCTGCTGACGTGCGGGTTGCTTCTGCGGCTGCTGCCGCGGTGAGGGCATCGGCCAGGCTGATGTCGCCTTTGGCCATAAGTCGGCTCTGGAGTATCGAATCCCATAAGCCTAGTACGAAGCGGTCTCTTATGAGACTGTTCAAACCTTCGAACTCGCAGAGTCCTCCTAGGCGCCGTAACTCTGCGACGAAATCGCTCAATTTTTCGTCTGGCTTCTGGTTTCGGCGGTAAAATTCGTTGCGCCGTATTAGAATGGGGACCTCGGGGGCGTAATGGCGCCGCAGTATTGGTTCAAGGACGTCCCAGTCCATGGCGGTTGCGTCTGCCGGCTTGGCTAATGCCTTAGCCATCTGGAAGACCTCTGGTCCGCAGTGTGTAAGGAAGACAGCGCGTTTTAGCGGGCCCGGGGCGTCCTTCATGCCGGCACATTCTAGGTACATCCGGAACCGATCCGAATACGATTCCCAGTCCTCGGCGGCGGGGTTGAAGGGAGCGGGCGGTGCTATCTTTGCCATCTTAGTGTTGTCGCTGGTTCTTAGGTGGACACGGGGTTCGGTTCAGGGGCGAGATCCCACCTTCGTCGCCAGTGTCGTGTCCGGAAAGAAGCTCAGAGTCGGTGACTTTCAGTAAAAGCTCTTTATTTTTAATAGTTGAACCGAACCGGCGAAAGGCAAAAAGCCTGCGGCTTTTATACCTTTTTGCCGCGGCGGCCGCGGCCAATGGCAGCGATTCAAGTCTCCCGCTCTTGGTTTGCACCAATCGCGGGAGACTTCAATCGGGCCAATCGGCGCGGCTCGCCTGGCCAATTAGAAATCCCCACGCCTTAGCCAATCAAGGCACGGGGATTTCGAGTAGTCCATTTTAATACATAACAGATTGTTAGTGACTTATGACCATTATTCACATGACCTTAGCAATATCCCTGTGGACACATGATCAAAATTCAGACACTTGGCTGCCGACTCATAGTTATGACGGTTGCAATGTCCCTGGGGGTCACGTCATCCCCTTTTGTGACCTTCCAACAAGGAAGAGTCACTCAACAACCATGATCTAACTTAACCACTGCAGTGCTTCACTTAGCAATCGGTGGCAAGAAAGATCATAATATGGGCAAAATTCAACTTCACTGTCTTAGTTGCCTTAACTGTCTTGCTTCTCAAAAAAAAGTTGGGCTCAGTTGCGGATGTAAGTCAAGGACTGCCTATATCTCAGTGTTTTTTGTTTTTTTTTTTCCTGCCAATTTTTGTTTTCTATCCGAACCATTTTTTTCCCTCCCTCCATCAACTGGAATGGAACCATTTGAGGAAGGGTGGGGATACAGTAAGAGGACTCATTAGAGGCCCCCAGAGATCCTGCAGCCCATCTCTGCTAAGTGCTCTAAAGAGCCGTGGAGGCTGAAGATGGGACCCTGCCTCAGACAGATCACAATTATCCATGGAGCCAGAAGAGGGTGGGAGGGTGGAGGAAGGTGGAAGAGGGGCTCAGGGCAGCCCCTGCAAAAGGCATGGTGTCTCATCTCCCAGAGCCACCTCTTGATCCATGAGTTGCCTTGAGTTGGGGGGGAGGAGTAAAGGGGACTGGAAGCAGGGGTGGGCTTCAAAAAATTTAGCAAAGGGTTCTCGGCCCGGTTGCTGGGTGGGTGTGGCAATGGTGGGCGTGGCCTAGTCAGCCTCTTGCACCACAGTGTGTAGGGGTTAGGATTAGGATTAGGGTTAGGGTCCATTTCCAGCCTTCTTGAACTAGGAATGTGATGGCAAACCTATGGCACGCGTGCCACAGGTGGCACGCAGAGCCATTTGTGTTGGCACGTGCGCCGAAGGCAAACTTACCTCACTGCGCATGTGTGCTCCTCACAGCGGATTTTCGGCTGGTTTGAGGCCTTTTTTGGCCTCCCAGAGGCTTGAAAAAAAAAAAAAGCCTCTGCAGGCTTTGCAGGATGAATAATAGGTCCGTTTCATCACTTCCTGTAATACTGGATGTGACAAAACGGGCCTATTATTCGGCCTGCAAAGCCTGCAGAGGCTTTTTTCTTTTTCAAGCCTCTGGGAGGCCGAAAATCAGCTGTGAGGTGCAGTGCAGGTAAAGGGGCGGTGGGGGGGGATTGCACGCATGTGTGCAGGGAGTGTATGTGGGGGTGCGCACACATTGCCTTCTGGGTGCTGGCATGTGAGCATGTATGCGCAAGCGTACACACAATTTTTGGCACAGGAGCCCCCAAAAGTTAAGCCACCAATGTTCTAGGAGGCCCGTTTTTCGCCCTCCCTGAGCCTCCACACCTGCCCTGCACTCACCTGCATCCAAAAGGGGCCACGTGGGGCCTCCGGGGAGGGGAGGGTTGGGCGGGGCCAGCCAGGAGTGGGATTTGGGGCTTCTCCAAACTGCATAGAATCTTAGCTAGGGGCCTCTCCTGAACCCCTGCGAGTCCCCA
The DNA here is from genome assembly GCA_033807585.1 of Hydrophis major. NCBI lineage: Eukaryota > Metazoa > Chordata > Lepidosauria > Squamata > Elapidae > Hydrophis > Hydrophis major. The sequence continues at coordinate 9,907,689 of CM066334.1, forward strand.
GCAGTCCAGCCCTGGCTGGAAGCCATAGCTGAAGAACGTCCTAAAGGTGCTTTTTTTAAAGAAGCAACTGGACTTTCTGGGTTTTTTTTCTTTGAAGACGTTTCGCTTCTCATCCAAGAAGCTTCTTCAGCTCTGACTGGATAGTGGAGAATAGAAGGATTGATACTCCTTGCAGGCAGCTGGTCCTTTGCATCCTTTTGGAGGGTCGTTGAGGCCACTTGGAGGTTTATCCGTGTCCTCATGGCTACCTAAGTGATGCAAATGGGTGTTGAGCCTTCTTGAAACGGCTGAAAGGACCGTGTTGTAGACTGGAGATAGGTGATGTCGTGTCCCTTACACACACACCCCACTTCCATTCCCTACCATCCAGTCAAGAGTTGAAGAAGCAAAACATCTTCAAAGAAAAACCAAGAAAGTCCAGTTGACTCTTGAAAAAAACACCTTTGGTGATCTGGATGACCAAGAATCCCCACAGACAAAGCTGCAGAGCCAAGGAGTTAAAGTAGAATGGCTCTCAAGGATTCCAGAATTTCAAACCTGGAATACTATATCCAGTTTTGCTGACACCACTATAAAAAAAGCACCGTGAAACGATATATAAGTCTAAGGACTATTCCCGAAGGCTTCTTTGCACATTTGGCTTCCCAAACACATGAAAAATGGGCAGAGAGTCAATCCCATCATTGGGTCCATCTTGCCTTTTTCTGACCTCACCTCCCTGTAAGAATGAATTGAATACCCAGTGAACGATTCAGCACCAAATGAGCGATTTCCCTTTTATTGTTTGATGTCCTTCTGGAGAATGCACTTGTGGTGTCCATGGAAATGGGTCAGTTGAGCCATGAGGCTATATGTGCAGATGGTGCCATATCACACAGCACGTCAAAGATGTTGAGACTCTGGGAAATGTACAGAGAATAGCAACTAAGAGGATTAAAGGGCTGGAGATAAACAAAATGTAGAAAGAACAATTGCAGGAATCGGATATATGTAAGTTTAAGGAAAAGAAGTTCTAAGGGGTGACAGGATAGCAGTCTTCCAATATCTCAGGGGCTGCCCCAAAGAAGAGGGAGTCAAGCTATCCTCCAAAGCACCAGAAGGCAAGACCAAAAAGAATGGATGGAAACCAATCAAGGAGAGAAGCAATGTGGAATTAAAGAGAAAGTCCCTAACGGTGAGAAGAACCAACCAGTGGGACAGAAGTTGCCTCCGGAAGTTGTGGGATGGAGAAGAGAATGGACAGCCATGTGTTCAGAATGCTCAGACAGGGGGGTTGGAGACCTCTAAACTCTTCTCCTCTCCTCTCCTCTCTTCTCTCCTGTCCTCCCCTACTTCAGCTTCAACCACAACACAAGAGCACACAACAGGTACAAACTCAACGTAAACCGCTTCAAAGGCGATTGCAGAAAGTACAACTTCAGCAACAGAGGGGTCAATGCCTGGAATGCACTACCTGACTCTGTTGTTACATCCTCTAACCCCCCTCCCCCCATTCTTTTAACCTCAAACTATCCATGATTGACCTCACCCCATTCCTAAGAGGTCTGCAAGGGGGCATGCATAAGTGCAACATTGTGCCTACCGTCCCTATCCTATTGTCCCCATTTAATCCCACCTATTTCCTATATTCTTACTCATGTTTATATGATACCTTTTATCTTGTAAGCGATTGACAAATCAACTCAATCACTCACTCAATCAATCAATCTGCTAGTCAGAATAGGGGCTACCAAACTTTCTTTGGCTCTTTCTCTCTCTTTAGCACAATTGGAAAGGGAAGCCAAGCGATGGACAAGAATAGAACAAATCTGCCCTCTGTTGGATAAGGAATTTAAAAAGCTGGTTACCTTTCTGCTATTTTATGTTATCTGGCTTCCAAGCATAAGGCTATCTGGCCTTATTATTCTGACTTCCATCATTCCCAGCCAGAAGATTGGAAAGTAAAGAGTTGGAAGCACAATTGGTCATGGGAGGCGTTAGCTCTCTTAGTTGGGAACTCTGAAACTCAATAGTAACCCATCCTGACCTAGGTTTTCTATCAGTACTAGAAAAAGATACAGGGTTTACAGAATAATAGGGCAGGAAGGGGCCTTGGAGGTCATCTAGACCAACCCCTTGGCTCAAGTAGGAGACCTTATACCATCCCAGACAAATGGCTCTCCAGTCTCTTCTTAAAAGCCTCTATCTTGACTTTTTAATGCTACCTTTCCCGACAGCGATAATTTCTGCATTTATTTTTTTAACGCATTTCCCCGATCAACTTCTCTGGCATGGTCTCTTTGAAGGCCATAAAGGCAAACTTATTAAACTAACCACATTCAAGGGGAGAAAAAAGTATTCCATCAAAGCCCAAACTCACAGCAACAGACTTAACATCTCCCAATGCTCCCTCATGTAATTTTAATGAATGTAGAAGGGCTATACAATTAATATCTTCTAGTGCGGCTAAAATGTGACTGATCTAAAGGGGGAAAAAAGGCTGTGTGGGGAGGGGTTGAACTGTGAAGATGTCCCATTTTGCAAACTGATCATTCCAAAGCATGACCCCGAGGTCAATTCCTCCTCCCTTCAGCCCTAACTCATTCATCCCTTCCACTGCTGCCTGCTGGGATATAGAAATGTATCTTACTGGCAATGTATAAAAAGCCTAGGAAATCTGTAGAATGTGTGATGTTTTTAGGCAGAGAATGAAGTCGGTCTTTAATATGCCATATACTTTCCCCAAGGCATTGTACGAGGGCTATCCACAAAATAGATTACGTTTTCGTCTGTAGCAAGAAGGGGCAGAGCTAGTGCGGCCATCTTTGGTCTGTGTGTCCGCCGCTCAGTCTGCATCTAGTCATGCTAGTGGGAGGTTCGTAGCGTTGCCCGTTATTTCACAGCAAATGTTTGAAATGTGTGCTGCAATTGAAAATCCCGTGAGATACAGCCCCGATCTTGCTGTAGGGCGGATGAGGAAAAAATCTCCCACTTGAAAGCATTCAGGACTTCTCGAGTGCGATTTGCTGTGTGTGGTCGGGCATTGTCATGCAAAAACAAAATTTTTGAGCTTAACTTTCCTCTACACTTGTTCTGAATTGCTTTTCTTAGTTTTTGCAATGTTTCACAATAATTTCAATCAGTTTATGGTTTTTTGCCAACAAAAACCTTATCACTGATCACACCTCACATCTCACATTTCAAACGTTTGCTGTGAAATAACGGGCAACGCTATGAACCTCCCACTAGCACGACTAGATGCAGACTGAGCAGTGGACGCACAGACCAAAGATGGCCACGCTGGCTCCATCCCTTCTTGCTACAGATGAAAACGTAATCTATTTTGTGGATAGCCCTCATATATAATCCCTAGGCATTATGTTTAGTTTAGTTTACTTTATTGTCATTGCACTTCATACCAAACACCACCTTCAGTGCACATCATGACCATGAAAATAGACACAAACACACATTCTTCACACTCCACACATTGAACCGAAAACCCCCGACACCACACCAACACTGCACTATACAGCAGAATTCAACAGAGCTACTGCCCTGGGATAGAATACCAGGATGCCCTGGTATTCTGTACCATCTGCCAGCTGGTAATAGTTCAAAAAAAGGGTGCCCAGGATGAGATGGATCTTTGAGAATGTTTTGAACTTTCTTAAGGCAGCGGGAGCTATAAAGCTCTTCCAAAGAGGGAAGAGGGCAACCCATGATCCTCTGGGCAATGACATTAACAACCCTCTTGAGCGCTGTCCTATCTGCCCCTGTGCAATTGGCAAACCATACACAGGTGCAGTAAGTTAAGATACTCTCTGTGGTGCAGCGGTAGAAGGTTACCAACAGTTTTCCATTCAGCTTTTGATTTCTGAGACGTCTCAGGTAGTCTAATCTCTGCTGGGCCCTTTTGACCAGGGCTGCAATGTGATCCCCCAGGTCAGGTCCTCTTTTATGGTAACACCCAGAAACTTCAAACTGGCCACTTGCTCCACTCAGTCTCCCTTGATAAGCAAGGGCTGGATTTCTGACCTGTTCCTTCTTATATAGTCCACTATCATCTCCTTGGTCTTCTTGGTGTTGAGGACCAAGTTATTGTCTCCACACCACGAAAGCAACCATTGGTCCACCTCATCTCAGTAGGCAGACTGATCCCCCCTCGGAGATGAGTCCCACCACCGTTGTAACATCTGCAAATTTAGCAATAGTATTACTATTAATACAAAATAATACTATTAATAGTATTGTGCAAAACAATACAGATTATTTAGGCAAAGTGGAAGGCAAAGGGAATAAATTCACTCAAGAATATATGTAGTTTTGGAGGGGATAAGGGCACAATTGGAATATACTGTATATCTTTTAGCTGTTATAGAAGAAGAAGAAGAAGAAGAAGAAGAAGAAGAAGAAGAAGAAGAAGAAGAAGAAGAAGAAGAAGAAGAAGAAGAAGAAGAAGAAGAAGAAGAAGAAGAAGAAGAAGAAGAAGAAGAAGAAAAAATATAAGAGAAAAAATGGTTTTGGGGAGTGGGGGTGCACTGTAATATTTGTATTTTTTTCCTTCTTTTTTGTATTTAGATGTTTATGTACTAGGTTTGTATTATTTGTATTTAAAATAAAAAATATTTTTTTAAAAACCATCCCAATCAGCAACTAAAAAGCTTTGGGTTTTTTTCTTGATTCTTCATTCTTCTCATGCAAGGAATTGAAGAAGCTTCTTGGATAAAAAGGCAAAACAAAGAAAGCTGAGTTGCCTCTTGAAAAAAAAGCAACTTTGGGACTTCCACCTCAGATATGGTTATTTGAAAGACTGGGCAATCATAGAGATGAGGAAATATTATAGTTTCTATCAAAGAAAGAGTGCAGAGAAGAGCAATGAAGGCAATCAGGGGTCAGGAAAGTTAAGGGAACTATGTTTGGAGTGGAGTGGAGTGGAGTGGAATAGAATAGAATAGAATAGAATAGAATAGAATAGAATAGAATAGAATAGAATAGAATAGAATAGAATAGAATAGAATAGAATAGGAGATAGAATAGGAGATAGACTAGAATAGAATAGAATAGGAGATAGAATAGGAGATAGACTAGACTAGAATAGAATAGAATAGAATAGAATTCTTTATTGGCCAAGTGTGATTGGACACACAAGTGTACATAAAAGAAAAGATACATTGGCCAAGAGTCAAGAATCATCAGGTGCAACACTAGCCCAACCAAGAGAAGGATTAGGAGAAGATCCAATCACAGTCTTCCAATACGTGAAAGGATTATCACAGGAAAGAGGGCACCAATGTATTTTCCAAAGTAACTGAGGGCAGGACAAGAAGCAAAGGGTGGAAACTCACCAAAGAGAGACCCAATCTGGAACTAAGGAGGAATTCCTGGCAGTGGGGACAATTAGGCTTGAAATTTTGGGCCTGGACAATCTGGAACTGCGCCACCTGCAATCCGATCTAAGCATAGTTCACAAAATTGTCTACTGCAATGTTTTGCCCATCAACGACTTCTTCAGCCTCAACCACAACAACACACAGGCAAACAATAGATGCAAACTCAAGGGAAACCACTCCAAACTTGATGGCAGAAAATACAAACACCAAATACAAGTGAGGAGGAAATGACCTCGTAGATGACCCTCACTCTGTCAAGGAACTCGGAGTACTCATCTCAAATGATCTAAGCCCCAGAACTCACTGTAACAGCATCGCCAAAAAGGCTTTTCAGAGTTGTTAACCTTATTTTGCAAAGCTTCTTCTCTGGGAACATTGAATTGTTAACTAGGGCATACCAAGTCAGACCAATTCTCAAATATAGCCTGGAACCGCACTGTATATCGGACATTAACACAACGTAGCGGGTTCAAGGGTATTTCTCGAGAAAAGTACTCCACCCCTCCACTCACAGTAGAATCCCTAATGTCTCCAGGCTCAAAATTTTGGGCCTGGACAATCTGGAACTGCGACGCCTGCAGTCTGATCTACGCATAGTACACATGATTGTCTGTTACAACATCTTACCTGTCAACGGCTTCTTCGGCTTCAACCACAATAATACACAGGCAAACAATCGATACAAATTCAAGGTAAACTGCTCCAAACTTGATGGCAGAAAATATGACTTCAGCCACAGAGTGGTCAATGCCTGGAACACCCTACCCAACTCCATTGTTACAGCCTCAACTCCTCACAGCTTCCACCACAGACTGTCTACCATGGACCTCACCCCATTCCTCAGAGGTCCTTAAAGGGGGGCATGTGTAAGTGCACCAGCGTGCCTACTATCCCTGTCCTACTGTCCCCATTTATCTCTATTTACTCCCTTTGTTCTTGTTTATGTTCATGCTATACTTGTTACCTTGTACATGTTTGACAAACAAATAAAATGAAAAAAAATAAATAAGTAAAAATAACCAGTGGGTCACCAGGTCTGCCAGAGTTCCAGGTGCTTCACCACTGGAGGTTCTCAGAAAAAAAAAAATATTGGACAACCATTTGTCCAGGATGGTCCAAGGATTCCTACCTTGGACAGGGGATTCAGCTAGAAGACCTCCAAGGTCCCTTTCATAGGATTCTATGAAATGCGGAAGACGGACCATCATTGAAACTGTTAATCCAAGGTTGCTGTATGCTTTAGATTTATTTGATTAATTTGTGACACAGAAGGTGGATCATTCTATTGTAAACATTGCTCACTGGGCTTCTGATGGAGAACCAGATCATCAATCTGAGCTTTGCATCTTACGTCGTTGCCGACAATGCCTTCGAGCGCTACCTGTGGAGAGAACACATGGAAAAAGAGCACATGCTAAGCACTTGGGCCTTTCAAAAAAAAATTGAATTAAACTTTGGTGAGGAAAAGGAAACCCTTTGCAAGGGTATGCTATCTTTATCAGGTGGGAAAGACATTTTAAGCTAGAGAGAGGACCATGCTGCCACCAACACTACCTCCACCTTCTTTGATTTAATGCATGATAACGTCTCCATGGTCATGTGGCCAGCATGTGGTTAAACACCGAAAGCACACAAAACGCTGTTCCCTTCCCACCAAAGGGGGCCCTATTTTTCTACTTGCATTTTTTACATGCTTTCGAACTGCTTGGTTGGCAGAAGCTGGGACAAGTAACAGGAGCTCACTCCATGACACAGTGCTGGGGATTCAAACCGCCAAACTGCTGATCTTTCTGATCGACAAGCTCAGCGTCTTAGCTACTGAGCCACTGTGTCCCTGTCTGCACATCTACAGGGACGCAAAAGAATGGAGTTCTCCCTTACCATCTAAACTCCTGGAAGGCTTTCCAGAGATGCTTCTGTCTTCCGTGGACGCCATAGTCTTCTCTTCCTTCTTTTCAAGCCTCCAGTCCAGGTTGTCATTTTGATTTTGCTTCCAACCACACAAGTTCTCCTTGAAGGAGCAAGATACCCAAATGTCATCTGTTGTTCTCTGGTTGGGCCCTGGTTTATTTCCCTTCTTTTTCTCAGAAAGAGACAACTTTCGAAGAAGAGTCCATAACCTGGATTTCGAAGCAGACCTCCATACAAGTTTCTCAGGCTCTCCTGATTTCATCATGTTGTCCACGGAAAGGGCCACATCCTGACCGATGGCAGGAGGACTCAGGTATCCTTGTAAATATCCAGTAAGCAGCTGTCGTTGTATGGTCCCACCTGAAGAAGCCATAATGATTTTGCACTTATGCTTCTTTGGGAACAATTTCTTTATGCTCAGTCTTCTGAGATTTATTTGTCCAATATCTGAGGGTACCACCTTAGGATCAGGAGCTGGTGAAGACAATATGAAAGGAGGTGGAGTTGCTGTTATTCCCAGCAGAGATCTCTTGTTGATATGGTGAAGAGGGATAGGGTTCCTTGCAAGAAAAGACTTGTTTTCTTCTAGGTTCCTACTAGCCATCTCTTCTAGGGTTGTTGCAACTTGGGTCCCAGAGATTTGTCTGGATGTTTCCATTGCCAGAGGAAAGAGTTCACCATGTTTCACTCTTGTGGGAGTCTTAGTGGGCTCTTCCAGACCTTTGGTTCCATACGTTATAGAAGATCTCCTTCCTGTTTCAGCTGAGCCAAGAGTTTGGAGCTGGGGCAGAGATATTCCAGCAGGCACCAAAGCCCCGTTAGAAAACCTTGTGACCATATGGTACACATGATCTGCAGTTTCCACCTTCTCTGTATCAGGAGGGTTATAGACATCCAAAACAGCAGGTACCACTTTTGGTGTTGCAACATCTGAATGGGGAGGCATTAAAGAAACAGAATATGATTGGCTAGAAAGACCACTAGTGTGATGTACATTCCATTTCTTCTCATTTAAGATTGTGGATTCTTCTGTTTCCTTGGCGGAATTCTTGGGAATTAACCGAGATGAGGATTTCACACTTAGACTGGTGGCTCCTGTTGTGCCAATATGACTTTCTCCCAATGTTTCTGATCCAATCCTTGTGAGTTTAGCAGCAGCTGGCTCCTCTGATCTGTATGCACCATTTTCTTTAGTAAAGATCTTCCATGTCTCTTCCAGAAAACGGGTTGACGTTTTTCCATCCAATATTGGCCCAGTGACTTCCTGTAACGGTTTCACTCTAGTTTGTGGTTCAGACTCAAACTGTAGGAGTTTTGTGTGTTTCTCATGCGACCCCCTGGTAGGAACTCCAGCATGAGATGTCCCATGGGTTTCAGTGGAAGCCAAGGTGCTTCCATTGGTTACCATTGGCATCTCTCCACTTGCTTTGGAAGGGGTCCTTGTGATCTGTGTTGAATCATATTGCATAATAGTCTGGTTTTCCCTAGAGTCCAGAATGATGGTACTGGACAAATCAATAGATAATGCAACTGTAGTACCCACTGGGGGTGTGTTCCTTGGAAGTGATGTAGTTATTTTTGTAAGATGGCCATCAACAGATCCTTCTTTAGGGTTAACAGACTCAGGAGACAGCAAGGAACCTGTGACCAGTGGTGGAGCTGTTCCTTCTAGAGATGTTGGTTGTATTTCTAACGAAGGAAGCCCTGGGCTATGTCTCCCAGCTGTGCCTTCCTGAACATGAGCTGTGGCCAAGGTCATCCCACCCATAGTCAATGCTGCTGTTGAACTGGCTGGCATGATAGATCTTCCTTCTGCAGAAGGGATAGTTTTATCAAGCTGGAAGGAAAGTTTTGTTTCTGTGGCAAGTTCTAGAGATTGTGTAGGCAAGCTTTCGGGACGCGTTACAGAATCTGTGTCCTCCAAATAAAAATGGCTTTGAGGTCTGTTCAGAGTTAGCTTGCCATGAGCCAAGATGGTGAAAACATTGGAATAACCAACCGTGAGTGGTGCAGCAGGCCTGGTGCCACTTCCCACAGTAATCTCTGGAGCCGTTTTCGCTGGACTTTTTTGTGTGAACTCATTCATTTTCACTGATAAAGTCTCTTCTTTAAAATGTTCTGTGGAATTACTGGTTCCATTTCTACCTCCTGGCTTTGTGAAACCACCCAAACTTCTGGGAGAAGTATTTCTTTCTCTCCCTAGTTGAAATATCCTACTAGAAGTAGGACCAGATTCATGAATTTCTGGCCTTGGACTTCTTGTGCCAGTCATTCCCAATTTTAATGGCCTACTGAAAGAGCTGAATTTCTCAGTGGTGTACCCCATGGGTGAAGTTAATGTTCTAGATACAGACACTGCTAATTTCTTGCCACATTGTTTTGGGGACACCATTGCCCTCAGCCTATTAGTAGATCTGTTGGCTTGAATCTCGTGACGTTTGGCTCCCGTTATTAATGACCAAGTAGAAGAAGGTCGACTTGGAGTTTCTTCATCCCCTTGTTCACGTTGGGTGGACACTTGGCTCCCAGATGGTTCAGTGGGAAATTGTCTCACCAAAGTGGTTCTTCTAGGCCTTTCCCTCTGGCCCAGGTCAAGCTTTTGAGTCATCATCAACCTCTTGAAGGTCTTCATTGATGCTGTTTCTATAGCCTTCCCCAGTGTTTGTCTTTTGACATCTGCAGATGGAGACCATTCCTCAGTGATGAACCTACTGGGATGGTGAAGCTTGTTACTGCTTGCTTGGGACCATGACTTATTGTCCCCTAGTCCTGCTACTGTCTTAGAGCTTTGCTCTGTAGGTTGGAGAGCCGTGTGGGTTTCTAATGAAGCTGCTTTCCCCCAAGTGGGAATTTGGCTTGGTGACTCTGCATGATCCACAGTATGATTTTCAACCTCCACTTGCCCTTCTGTAACATGCAAGGAAACAGTTCCAGGTGGCTTACTTGTAATGGATTTCCACCATTCATGACCATTTCTTGCCAGGTGAGCTGGTAGCAGTGAAAATGATTCTGTTATCCTAGAAGTAGTGCCATCCAAGGAACTGCTCTCCTTTAACGCTGAAGCCACAGGATGGACAGTGGCCGCTCCCTGAAGAAACGATGGTGCTCCAGAAGTGAACCAACCCATGTATTTTGTTTGAGCTTCCAGAATTTCAGGAACTGGCGTCTCCTTTCTAGGAAGTAGAACGTCTCCATGTCTGTGTATATTTTTTATGCTGGGAGACTGACTATAAGGAAGCACAGTTGATTTCTCATGGTATGAACTTTCTGTATCTACTTCCCTCCCCCTTGAACCAGAAATTGTGACAATGTTTTCCAGAACTTCCACTTCAATGCCTTGAGGTTTTTCTCCCAGTTCCACATGACTGGAGATGGTGGTTGAGTTCCCGAGGATACTAGAGCTAGTTAAATTAGTCAAGACATTCTCCCCTGAATGTATGTAAGCGGGACTGCCTGTTTCATTCATTGAAGCAGTTACAGCTTGATGGAATGCCTTCTTTGATGGTCCCTTGGAGTGTTTCTCCACCACAAATAGAAGAGAACTTGAAGAACCCATTCCAATGTCTGTCTCATTACTTCCCATGTCCAACAAGCTTGCCAACTCCACAGCTGTAGACAGTTCTCCTGTAGGCTCCAGAACGGTGGCTTTTGTCCCAGAAACTTCCACACTAGCTTCTTTCTGATCAGGTGTCATTGTAGCTCCATGGATTTTTTCCACTGAAGAAAGGACAGAACCTTTGGCCTGAGAAGAAGATGTCTGCTCCATCTCTGAAGCAGCCCTTACTCTTGTTTCCATGGGACTTTGCTCAGTTGGTGTATATGCTTTCAGATATTGGTTTCTCGACTGCCATCCAGTGATTGGATTCTGGAAAGTCCATGGTGTAGGAGCCTTCTCAACAACATTGTCTGTTGCCTTTGTCTTCATCTGTGTAGTTTGTGTTGTTTCCAGCACGTGTTTTGTAGGCATCTGAAGTTCTGTGCTTGCTTTTCTTGCGTGAGAGGTCATGGCAGATACCACCACACTCTCTTCTGCCACCTCTGTTCTCCTCAACTGACCTGCTATTGTGCTTAGATCTTCACCAACAGTCTTTTGGGATGACAAAATGGGCTCTGTAGTCTTTTTAACAGCACTGGCTAAATTGTTTTCAGCAGAACAGGGCTCAGGCTGAATGGGAATGAAATCCATAACCTTCTCTTTGATGGCTTCCTCAGGCACCGCTTCTGGAAATACAATACCAAAAAAAATTAGATAACCATCTGCTCCTGGGTGACATTTTCCACCCCTTAAGTAGCTACACATGTGCCAATCCAATTTCCCTTTATTATGACAACTTGAATAAGCCATATGTCTGGGTTCCGACCAATGCCATAATTGCTTGAGTTCATAAACTGAGCAAAGCATAAAACCTGGTTTATCAACCAGAGCTGAACTGACATTACCCCTTAAACCAAAGCCCAAGAAAACACAGCTTAGTGCAATAGGTGAATCCCCATAATGTTAAAACAATCAATGCACAAGGCAAAACATATGAAGTTGAACCTATCCCTGGCCAGTTCATCTTCCTTTATCCTCTACATATACATAGCCAGGCACCAAGATTCTCTAAATCCAACCTTTTTTTTTTCCTTGCAGTACACATGACCATGAGATTTTGTACGAAGCTAGCTGTCAACTGTCCAATTAGCGAACCCCAAACAAGGAAACACTCTTGGGAGAATTGAATTCCCAAAAGTAAAACTTTATTGGATACACCATGTTGGTACTGAAGAAACAAAACCAGATCTGGTTTTCCTGAACAAATGCTTGCCCTGTGAAACAATGGCTTCCCATTCTCTCCACCCTTGGGTGATCACAACTGTCCAATTATGAAATAGTCTTTTGTTATGGGAATGGCCCATCTCTTTCTCAAGCACCTGCAACAATGACCTTGATTGGTTTCCGTGCTCTCATGATCTCTGCATACATTCTCCAGCATTAAGGTTTGAAAGAAGGAAAGTGGTTCAATCTTGACACTAGCTCTCTTGGTTACTGTCAAGAGCAGGGGGTCTTCAAAGTTGACAGCTTTAAGACTTGTGGACTTCAACTCCCAGAATTCCCCCTCCAGTCAGGTTAGCTCAGGAATTCTGGGACTTGAAGCTCACAAGTCTTAAATTTGCCAAGCTTGAAGACCCTTGGTCAAGACCTTGATTGGTTTTGAGCATTACCTGGCTGGGCTGCCACCTGAGAACATTTGTAGAGTTTGTTGATTTTTGCAATGTCAGAAACACTCAAGTTCCATCTTTGGCCAAGGAATATAGAAGGACTGGAAAGTGGGATGATGGTAGGTAAGCCAGTCATACTGAAGGCATTCCTAAAAATGGTGAGAAGATGATGCAGTTCAAACATCCCTTTTGCAACAGTTCAAATGAAACCAGGGGAAGAAGTAACAGGGGGAAGATCATTAAAGAGAAATCCAACCAAGAGCTAAGGAGAAATTTCCTGATAGCGAGAACAATTAATCAGTGGAACAGGTTGCGTTCAGAAGTTGTGGGTGCTCCATCACTGGAGGCTTTTAGGAAGAGATTAGACAGCCATTTGTCTAGAATTGTTCTGATCCACACCCTTCTCCAACAAACCAAACACAATCCAAAGGGAAAGAAAACTTTTAATGCTTCTGCAAACTAATTAGCAGTGATAAGCACAAGCCTTGCCAAACTGTGTGAGACTTGCCAAAAGATAACAGACAAGAAATAATTTGCAACACAAGAATTTTCAAATACAAACTCAGGATACTGGAATGTCCACAAGGCTGAGTTTCAAAATGTCTTTGCTTCCTGCAAAGCATGTTCGTTTCACAGGTGGCGTTTATCTTCTTGAAGGAGGAGCCATTACTTTGCAGCCTTACTCCCGAGTCACCCGTGCTGTTGTAGCTGCTCTTTCCTACGAGCAATCCTCTGCATACATGCACTTGGCACAGGGTCCTCGGGAACCTCCTCATCGCTGCTGCCAGCCCCCACAATCTCTGAAGGCAACCATCCACTCCCTAATGGTCCTGGCCCCTCATCTGAGTCCTTGCCCTCCTCAGCCATCTGCACCTGCTTCCAGCTAACCACAAGAATGGTGTCCTACTGGCTTGGGAATTCTGGGAGTTGGAAGTCCATACAATTTAAAATTGCCAACTTTGGGAAACATTAAACTCTCCTATTCGGCTTAACATGGAATGTTGCCTTCTAGAACATTAGGTGATCTTAATGTAACATAGAATATGTTGGAAGGGACTTTGGAGTCATCTAATCCATCTTCATCTGTGCCAAGTCCATTCTCAGCAATCCTGGTTCATTCACTTCTTAGGCAGAGAAAGTTTTTTTTCCCATCCCATCCCCTTCTCTCTCTCCCTCTCCTCCTTTCCTCCCCTCCCTCTCTCTCTCTCAGACACAAACGACCAAAGTTATCTTCTCCATGTACAGGATGTACCCATCAAGGAGAATATTCTTCCCAGCATGACCTATATTAAGCTAAAAAGGTGCAAATCATTAAAAACCCTGCTCATAATAATATGGCAATTTTCTCTACTTTTTTTTAAAAAAGGAAAAAGTTATAGTCATTTGCACTCATAATGCTTTCCATGAATCGCTCCTAATTTCTCTAATAATGAAGATGAATTAGCCCCAAAGTTATTTTTTTAAGTGCATGCTGCTTTGTTTAAATGTCACATTATCTGAAACCCCAGTGTAGCCTTTTCAAATGCAATTTCCTCTTTTTAAAGTGGTATGGTAGCTTTTTTTTTTTTTTCCAAACATCCTAAGAGGGAAGAAGTTGGTGAGACTTTTAGATAAGGAAATAATTACATAAGCAGTCTTTGGGACTAGCATTTGCCAAACTCAGAAAACTGCGGAGAACAGAACCTCTAAATCTGCCTTTGAGCAAAATTGGTGACAAATTCTTTTACATTCCTCTTCTGGATATCTCTTGATCAAAATATATCTCCTTTCCAGAGAGTTAAAATGGATAAATCCCTTCCTTAATTAGGTCCTTGAATACCCAACAAGATAGCAATAGCACTTATATACTGCTTCACAGTGCTTTACGGCTGTTTCTAAACAATTTACAGAGTCAGCATGTTGCCCTCAACAATCTGGGTCTTCATTTTACCAACTGTGGAAGGACGGAAGGCTGAGTTAACCTTGAGCTGGTCAGGATCGAACTCCTGGCAGTAGGTAGAGTTATAGCCTGCAATACTGCCTTCTAACCACTGTGGCACCAGGAAGGGGAAGGAGAAAGGGAATAAGACAGGAAGGAAGGAATAGCAAGAGCACTTAGACTTATATATCATTTCACAGCATTTTACAGGCCTCTCTAAGAGGTTTATAGAGTCCGCCTTTTGCCCCCAACAATCTGGGTCCTCATTTTATCAACCTCAGAAGGATGGGAGGCTGAGTCAACCTGAAGCTGGTCAGGATCAAACTCCTGACTGTGGGCAGTAAATTAGCCTGGAATACTACATTCTAACCACTGTGCCACCCGGGCTCCTATAAAACATTTGTAAGGATTGAGAGCAACCGTATCAATACAACATCTCAGAAAACATTCTTGTAAAAAATAAGGGATGCTATTCTTACAAAAAGACCAGCCATTTTTCCTGGCAAGTCACCTTGAATACAGAATGAATGAATAAGTAACTATTACAGGGCACAGCCCACCAAGCATATCAAAACACAGACAAACCCATATAAATAATACAGTACACTCCAGTAATCTACATACAATAGCCAACCAATAAATCAGTCCCAAATTTGATTGCCATTAGCCAAGTACAGTGTAAGTTAGGTAGGCTATTAATGCAAGATTAATGTGTTATTTTAGGACCTTGTTTGTCAAGGTTTAATACATATAAAAGGCATGTGGTCATCTTAGGAATTGCCAAAGAGGGATGTTAGAAGTATGCTATATCTCTAGACAAGCTACAATGGAGTAAGTAGTAAGCCAGTTTGGTCTGGTGGTTAAGGTACCAGGCTAGAAAGTGGAAGGCCATGATTTCAAATTCCACCTTAGCTATGAAAGATGGCTAGGCAACTTGGGATTAATCATTCTCTCCCAATCCACCTCACAGGGTTGTTGTTGTGGGGAAAATAGGAGGAAGAATGAATATTGTAAGTGTTTGTCGTTTTAAGTTATTTGTCAAAAATAAGAAAGGTTGGATATAAATAAATAAGAGGGATTTGTTCCAGAATAACAGAGGCAAATCTTTTCTGTGTATGGGCTTTTCTGAAACTTGCCAATAATGGAGAGCCAAATCATAGAATTATAAGGTTCAAAGGGACCCTGAAGGTCATCTAGTCCAAACCCTCACCCAAGGCAGGAGACTTTCTATTATCCCAGACAAAGGGCTGTATAATCTCTTCTTTAAAAACTCCAGTGATGGAGCAACTTCTGAAGGCAAGCCATTCCACTGGTTAATTGCTCTCACCGTTACAAAATTTTTCCCGGTTTATCATTCTGACTATCAGGAAATTTCTCTTAGTTCCAGAACTTCATTAGACTGGACATGGTAGACAGGTCCACAGTATGATTTTACTTCCCTTAGATGTTCATCGTTATGGTTTTACTAGCTTTATCATCTTTGTTGCTGTTCTCTGCTTTAAGGAATTCATTAGAAAGTGCAGTGTATTTTGGATAGTGATAAACTATTTGCAGAAATTGAATTGGATAGCTCGCTCCTCTTGGGGCTGGAGACCAGCTACATCCACCAGTTATGGATGGTGGGTTGGCCATTGCATAAGATCACCAGCTGCAATTCAAGCTCAGTCAAACAAGCGGTTGGGCACTGCAGGCTCTTATCACAAATTGAATACAACTCTCTGAATGTCCCTAAATCCCCAGTGGACCTTAGAAGGTGAGAAGAATCTTCAAGCCAACCCTGAAGATGGAAGTCTGGAGATAGCAAGATAAAGAAAAACAAATACATATCGATGGTCATCAACCTCTCTTGGGGAAGACACTAAAAGAAGATCATTGCTTGTATCTTAGAGAATTATTTATTTAGCAGTTGTCATATCATACATGGACTAGCAATATATATTAACATTTTCAACTAGATTAGTAGAACCCAATAAAAGATACATGTTAAAAAGATCTAAGTTCAAATACCAATGTCTAAGCCATCCAACCATTGAATCAAAGCATTCTTTATATTTTTTTTTAAAAAAGCAGATATTGGACCAGTATATGCCCTTATCTCACAGCAGGTTACAATGTGATCTATAGTTTGATGTGGAACCCATATAAAAAAATATATATTTGTAAGCCTTCCAGAGTCACTGAGAGTGAGTGGGCGGCCGTATAAATCTAAATAAATAAGTAAATAAATTTTCCATACCTCCCATAATGCATAATGGAGGAATAGTCATAATCATCAAGCATGTTGGTGTTCCAGTTCTTGATGAAGTTAATTTCAAAGCCTGGGGAAAAAAAAATCAAAGGCATTTTTAATCATCTAGGAGTCATCTTAGCAGGCAACTAACAATCGGGATTCAAAGATAGTAAAAAAATGTGAAAATTAAGCAAAATTTAAACACAGTCTGGTGGGTTACAATGGATATGTTTTCCTCTGCATCTAGAACTACCTTCTCATAACTGATGGTTCCATCAAAGTATAATTGCATTGGACTACAACTAGTAGTTTCCGAACTACAGCTTCAGTTCTAACCTAACTCCTGTGGGCCTCATCTCATATTTAAGAGGTCCCAAAGGGGATGTGTCCCAAAAGGTGCTTTTTTCAAGAGGCAACTGGACTTTCTGGTTTTTCTTTGAAGACATTTCGCTTCTCATCCAAGAAGCTTCTTACGGAGACAACCAGACTAGAACTAAACAGAGCTTCCTTAATGGTGAGAACAATCAACCAGTGAAACGACTTGCCTTCAGATTGGACAGCTGTATGTCTGAAATGGTATAAGGTTTCCTGTTTCAGCAGGGGGTTGGACTAGAAGACTTCCAAGGTTCCTTGCAGCTCTGTTATTCTGTTAAATCTATCCCAACAGAATAGAAATAGAAATAATAGAAATAGAAATAGAAATAGAAATAGAAATAGAAATAGAAATAGAAATAGAAATAGAAATAGAAATAGAAATAGAAATAGAAATAGAAATAGAAATAGAAATAGAATAGGAACAGAAAATAGGAGCTGGGATGGGAATTGGGATGGGATAGGATGGGATAGGGATGGAGATGGGGTAGGAATAGAAAATAGGATGGGGATGGGGAATAGAATAGAATATAGAATGTAGAGAATAGGGTAGAATTCAGAACACAACAGAATAGAGAAAGAAAGAGAAGAGAAGAGAAACAGTAGAATAGAATAGAAATATGGGAGAGAAGAGAAGAGAGAGTAGAGTAATGGTAGGATAGGATAGGATAGAATGTGGAAAATAGAATAGAATTACAGAACAGAACAGAACAGAATAGAGAAGGAAAGAAAAGAGAATGTACAAAGCAACTTTTACAACTGTATAATTAGATTGGAGTGGAGTGGAATGGAATAGAATAGAATATAGAAGCTGGAAGGGACCCCTGAGGTCTTCTAGTCCAGCCCCTGCTCAAGCAGGAGAACCCATACCATTTCAGACAAGTGACTGTCCACCCTCTTCTGATATTTGATTGGGAGATGGTTTGCAAGCCAGGCCAAGGCCGTTTCCTCTTGTCTGAAGCGGTTCTTGGAACGGCCACATCTCTTACCAGTCAAGATTTCATTCCAGGAAATGCTGATGTACTTGTCTCGGTCGGCCCTGGAGTGTTCGTGCCAGAAGCCCAGGACATGCATCAGCTCATGTAAAACCACCCCTCGGCCTCTCTTCAGGCAGTCTGGAGCCAGCGACACCACTTGCATGCCTCCGATGCGTCCAGCGCTGGAGAAGCAGCTGGAAAGAGGAGAATTAAGAGGTTGTATTGGAGCGGATTAGCTGGGCCAATTTGGCCCAGGCTCCCCTTTAAATAAACACGACTCGGCCATTTGCCATACTATACTTAGAGTAGATTTATGGTAAACAGGCCATTAAACTGTCTCACAGCTAAAGCAAGATGCAACCTTTAAAACACACGGACATATACACACACACCTCCAAATCAGAAGAAGTCAACGACTGGTTTTTTAAAAAAACATGTAACCATTTTTCACACTTACGACCATTGCAGCATCCCCTGACTCAGATTTAGGATGGTTGCAGTGTCCAGTGATCCCCTTATGTGACCTTCTAACAAGCAAAATCCATGGGGAAGCCAGGTTCACTTAACAATCATGTCCTTAACTTAACAAGTGATACGATTCACTGTGGCAAGAAAGGACTAGAAATGGGGTAAAACTCACTTAACAAATGTTAAGAGAGACAGAGAGAGAGAGAGACAAAGAGAGAGACAAACACACACACAGAGAAAGAAAGAGATACAGAGATACACACACAGAGAGAGAAAGAGAGACACAGACACACACACAGAAACAGACACAGACAGACACACACACAGAAAGAGAGAGAGAGAGATACAGAGACACAGAGAGAGAGAGAGAGTCAGAGAGAGAGAGAGAGAGACAGAGAGAAAGAGAGACACAGAGACACACAGAGATAGACAGACACAGACAGACACACACACAGAAAGAGAGAGAGATACAGAGACACACAGAGAGAAAGAGAGAGTCAGAGAGAGAGACAGAGAGACAGAGAGAGACAGTCAGAGAGAGAGAGAGACAGAGACAGAGAGAAAGAGAGACACAGAGACACACACAGAAAGAGAGAGATACAGAGACACACACACAGAGAGAAAGAGAGAGTCAGAGAGAGAGAGAGTCAGAGAGAGAGAGACAGAGACAGAGAGAAAGAGAGACACAGAGACACACACACAGAGAGAGACAGATACACACACACACAGAAAGAGAGATACAGAGACACACACACACACAGAAAGAGAGAGTCAGAGAGAGAGGGAGAGAGAGAGAAAGAGAGAGACACAGAGACACACACAGAGAGACAGACTGACAGACACACACACACAGAGACAGACAGACAGACAGACAGAGAGACAGAGAGAGAGACAGAGAGAGAGAGACAGAGACAGAGAGAGAGAATGAGTCAGAGAGAGAGAGAGACAGAGACACACACATAGAGAGAGAGAGATACAGAGACACAGAGAGAGAAAGAGACAGTCAGAGAGAGACAGTCAGAGAGAGAGAGACAGAGAGAAAGAGAGACACAGAGACACACACAGACACAGACAGGCACACACACAGAAAGAGAGAGATATACAGGAACTTCCGGTTTGCGTGGCTTCGGGGCAGCAGGAATTCGCGACAGCTCGCGATTCCTGCTGGCTAGCTGCCGAGGTACCCCCGATCCAGATGGGTCAGGGGGTTATGGCTGCCCTGTAGGGACAGCTGAAGATAGAGGGGAGCCGGTTAGGGAGGTGGGGGCATCGCAGACCCCCCCCTTCTCCGGGAAAACCCCTTTTTCCCAAGGCGGTGGAGCGGCGGTCAGCAATGGCCGCCACGAAGAAGCCAGCAACCGGGTAAGAACTGTGCTGGAGGAAGTGTGAAAAGTGAAAGTTCTGTCTGAGCCGGGTCAAGTAACAACTTTTAAATCTCCTGGAATTGAGCTGCTTGTTGCTGGAGGATACATTGTATCCCTAAGAAGATCGAAAGCGGCGGAGAAGCTGTCAAAGGGAACTTTTCTTTTACTCTCCCATCCCACGGAAAAAGCAAAAATATTTGGATGTATTAGACACTGAAAGTGGATTGCTTTGAAAGCTAAGCTAAGAGATAAAGGGATTTTTGGACATTGAAAAATTTAAGAAATTGGAAAATCTCTGCTGGAGGTATGGAGTTTTGATTATTTAAAATTGTTATTGCAAGTGGGAAGGGAGAAAGAAAAATTGGAGCAGAAACTGAAAAAGGAGGAGACTGTCTAGAACGTCTTGGTGGATCCCAAAAGAAGATATATGGTAATTGGACCTCTTTGATCAAAAATTAATTTTGAAAGAGAAAGAGAAGAAGGAAGAAAAGTATTAACTTTTGGAACTTTTTTCTTTTTTTCTTTTTTTTAATTGCTTTTGATTGTCTTGGATTAAAAATACTTGTGGTTGTTTTGGAAAAAGTTTCCCTTTTCATAATGGCATTGTCTGTGGATGAACTAGAGATTGAATATCAAAAATATAAAAAAGAAGATACTTTGGGCGCTTTGTTCCAATTCTTAGAAATGGCGTTATGTTCCTTTGAAAAGTTGATTACGCAGCAGAAGGACTGGGACAAGGAAGAAGAGGAAGAAGAAGCCATCTTTGATGAACAATGGGTTCCTTCCGGAGAGGAGGAGAAAAAGGATAAGAAAAAGGGGTTTTTAAGAATTATAAAAACAACCAAAAGAGAGAAAAATGAGCGAAGAGATGGAGGTAAGGTTAGAAAGCAAAGGAAAAGGAGTATGAAAAGCGAAGAGAAAAAGCAAAGAGGTAGAAAGGGCAAGGAGAAGAATAAGCAAGAGAGAAAAGGGGGGAGGAGAAGCCTTAATGGGGGGAAGCAAGATTTAAAGAAAAAAAGTTTATTTAGAGACAATGGGTGAATTTAATTTAGATTAAAAGAGGGATTCTGGAGGGTATTCAAGAGTGTGTTTTTATATGTATGTATATTTAGAATAAAAAATTTATTATGTAATTTTAGAATTTTTTAAATAGAATCCCAAGAAAGATTTATATGTAGTATTTTTAAGTTTGGTAATGAGTTATAGATGTAACTCCAATTGGTGTACAGGAGAAGTATAGTAAAAGAAAAAAGATGAATGGATGTTTGGAAATAGAACAGACAAAGAATGTTGTTGAAAATGGTAATAATGGAAGGATATATATGCTTTTTTTTTTTTTTTTGATTTTGTATATTGATAAAAGGCAATAAAATTTTAATTGATAAATAATTTGGATGGAAAAGAGAAGTAGGGACAAGATATGAAGTTAATATTATATGAAATATTGATATTATAATCTGGAAATGTTATGTTTTATTGGTCTATCATTATTATTTTTTTTAGAAAAGAATTTATAAGCTGTTATGCCTTGATTTTGTGTGTATTGTTTTTAGATAACTGATAAAAATAGTTTTTATATACATATATAAAAAAGAAAATGATAATAAGATATGGAAGATTTAGGTTGAATATGATGTTTGAATTTGTGTCTGTGTAAAGAGTTTTAACCCGGGAACAGACAACCTTCAGAAAAGATCTTGTAGTTTTGTCTATGTTTTGTGTTTGTATGTTTGTGTATTATGCTTATGATAAAACTAACAAAATTTGTTTTTTATTAAAAAAAAAGGAAAAAAGAATCAATAAAACCTTGGAGGAATGTTAGATGAGAATAATTTAAACAAGCCAGAAAGAAAAGAATATGATGACTATAAAATGGATAAATATGGAAGAGAAATGAAATTGAATAGGAGTAAAGAGAAATAATGAGAAATTTGATGAAAGATATTTGCGTGTCCATATGGGGATGGGATAAATCGGAATTATGTTGTATAAAAATATTGTTTTGTTTGACTTGTAAGGATTTACAATATTAAGAGGTTTTATGTGTTTATGTATTTAATGGTTAATGATGTGTTGTTTTATCTTTAAAATTAATAAAAACTTGTTTCAAAAAAAAAGAAAGAGAGATATACAGAGACACACAGAGAGAAAGAGAGAGTCAGAGAGAGAGACAGAGAGACAGAGAGAGACAGTCAGAGAGAGAGAGAGACAGAGGCAGAGAGAAAGAGAGACACAGAGACACACACAGAAAGAGAGAGATACAGAGACACACACACAGAGAGAAAGAGAGAGTCAGAGAGAGAGAGAATCAGAGAGAGAGAGAGACAGAGACAGAGAGAAAGAGAGACACAGAGACACACACACAGAGAGAGACAGATACACACACACACAGAAAGAGAGATACAGAGACACACACACAGAGAGAAAGAGAGAGTCAGAGAGAGAGGGAGAGAGAGAGAAAGAGAGAGACACAGAGACACACACAGAGAGACAGACTGACAGACACACACACACAGAGACAGACAGAGAGACAGAGAGAGAGACAGAGACAGAGAGAGAGAGACAGAGAGAGAGAATGAGAGAGTCAGAGAGAGAGAGAGACAGAGACACACACATAGAGAGAGAGAAACACAGAGACACAGAAACACACAGCGAGAGAGAGACAGACAGACAGACAGAGAGACAGACCCACAGAGAGACACAGAGAGACACACAGAGAGAAATTATCTGCAGCAACTTTCTGCAACTTGGGGGACTCAAGTGATGTTGGACTCCAACTGCCATCAGCCCCAGCCAGCAGAGAATTGGATTTCAACTCAAGCAGACCATCTGAAAAGGCCTCCTTTGGCGTGATCAGTTCATGCAGCAGAAGTCCACAACTGTGCAGGAAGGAGCAAGAGTTGCGAAGGGGGTTGATCCCATGAGCTCCCCTGAGACGCGTCCTGGGTTATTATTACTCACCCAGACAGTGGGACGATGGAGATGAAGTCTCTCTGGTAGGAATAAGGGACAAATTGGATGCAAGTGGATTTTGTAAAGTCTTCAAATGCTTCCTTGATGACCTTCACACTCTGTCTGTCTGGAATGGACAATTCAGGGACAAATTAGTGGGGGGGTTTCTTTTTTTGTTTTGTTTTTTTAGGAGGAAATAGGGCAGGAAGACCATGTTTTAAAAATGGAGAGCACTCTTCCCAATTCATAGGAGGTATGAAGAAGAAATTAAGGTGGGGGGAGGGGAGAAAAAAAGAAGGAAGGGAGGGAGGAAGAAAAAAGGAAGTCAGGGAAGAATGAAGGAAGAAAGGGACAGAGGAAGGGAGGGAGGGAGGAAGAAAAAGTAAGGCAGGGAAGAAGGAAGGAAGTAGGGAGGTGTTATGGACTAAGCCAACGCATCAGTAACAACCCTAATAGCTTTACTTTAACAGCAGGCTTATAATCCTGCACTTCTCATTGGCCCGCGAACAGTGAATCGTGCTTGGTCGTTTCTGGCCAATCTGATTGGCTGTTAGCGGGTCTCTCTGATTGGACACTTGTTAGAACAGTAAACTCAAATCATTGGTTGTTTTGACAGCAGCCAGCTCTATAAGAGAGCTGCTGCTGCCCAAGTATTTTGCTCTGTCCTGAAGTCACGAACAAAGAGTTAAAGTCACAGTTCGATGTCTCGTCTCCGTTCCTTGCGCCCATGCTCAGGACTTAACACTGGAGATGAGGGTGGGATGCGGAGACGATAGAGCTGACTAAGTACTCATTGAACAAGACAGAGGACGTGGCTGAAGAGCGCACGCAATAAATGGCAGAATGACCAGCGGCGCCATACCACCCGCTCCATTTGACCCGGCAAACGAAGACTGGGACTCGTATATAGACCATTTCCAGATGTTCCTGGAGACCAACAATCTGAAAGATGCTACGCCTGGCAAGAAACGAGCGGTGTTCCTGACCCACTGCGGCCCCGCCGTTTTTAAAATGGCTAAAGCACTTGCCAAACCGGAAGTGAAGACCATGGATTGGGATAACCTCGTGCCGATCCTCCTGGCCCATTACACACCCGCAGTACCTACACTGATACGAAGACACGAGTTTTACCAGAGGGACCAATGGAAGAACGAGAGCATTGGGGACTTTGTAGCCGACCTCCAGAACCTGGGAGGACTCTGTGGTTTTGCAAACCTCGAGGAAGCCCTGAGAGACCGCATAGTTCTGGGATTAGATGACCACACATCGCAGACTAAAATCATGGTGAAAGGAGACATCAGCCTCGCAGATGTCATTGCCGATGCAACTGCCGCAGAAGCAACCAGGAAGTCAGCCGCTCAAATGCGCCGAGCGAACGCACTGCACCACCAACTCGCTAGTGATAGTACGCCTTCCTCTGAGAGGCACACTATTACCACCCATCATGAAGACCTCGAATCATCCTAAGACAGTGAGGAAGAGGAGGTCAACTGGTTCCGCTCAGAATGAGAGCAAAGGAACCAGAGACTCTCGCGCCAATGTGCTGGTTGCGGGGCAAACCACCCGCGATCGGACTGCAAATTCCTCGACGCACTCTGCCGTTCCTGTGGGAAAAGAGGCCACATCGCAAAGGTCTGCAGAAGCAAGCAAGAGTCCAGTCCAATCCAGAGGGAGAATAACCTCTGCCGGGAGACAGGCAAACCACCTGGAAATCGGGACTGCCTGAACCACCAATGGAACAACTACTACTACAGAAATCGAGCACTTGCCGTTTCAACGAGACGAGAAGAGGCACACCAAACTATTACTATTGGCCATGCTTCATCGCTAGATGCAAGAAAGATCCACGTAAAGGTCAATATTAAGAATCGGCCATGCGTGATGGAAGTCGATTCGGGGTCATCCCTATTGATGGTCTCCTGGAAAACCCTCAAATAGCTGATCCCTGCCATCTGTCGCCAGGACCTCAGCACTCAAAGAATCATCCTAAAAGACTACCAGGGAAACAGAATTCCGGTTGTCAGTTCCAGCCACTTCCAAGTATCCTTCAAGGACCGCACCACGATGCTTCCCCTGACTGTTGTCGATCGTGACTGGCCCAGTTTGTTAGGGTTACAGTGGTTCACCCCACTCAGAATTGAACTAGCTGGCATACACCAAACCGGAAGCGATGACTGGGAAGAGGCCCTCATCCAGGAATTCCAGGAAATGTTCACAGGAACATTAGGCAAGTACAAGGGGACCCCTATATCGTTTAATCTCAGTCCCGATGTAGCTCCCATTCGCCTAAAGCCTCGTCGGGTGCCTTTTGCCCTCAAGCCAAAGATCAATGAGCAACTAGACAAATTGATAGCCCAGGGTGTGTTGGAACCGATCGACCATGCCCGATGGAAAACTCCAATAGTAACACCCATAAAGCCAGATGGCTCATTAAGAATTTGTGGGGATTACCGGGCCACCCTAAATCATGCGCTTCAGCAGAGCGCTAACCCAGTACTGGTGGTCCAACACCTTCTTCACTCCCTGGGTGGCAGAAAAATATTTGTGAAATTGGACTTAGCTCAGGTGTACCAACAGCTACCCGTAGATGCGATGACTGCAGAAGCCCAGACAATAGTTACACATAGAGGTGCCTTCAAGTGCAATAGACTCCAATTTGGAGTAAGCGTGGTGCCGGGCATTTTCCAAAGTTTAATGGAGAGACTATTACAAGGCATAAAAGGCATTGTGCCTTATTTTGACGTCTTAATAGCTGCCCCTACTAAAGAGTTATCAGGACAACGACTCAGAAGGGTTCTTCAAAAATTTAAAGACGCTGACCTGAAGGTAAAAAGGGACAAGTGTCAACTTTGTACGGAGAGAGCGGAATTCCTGGGATACCTTCTCAACAGACAGGGAATCCACCCCACCGAAAAAAAACTAACTGCAATCAAAAAAGCCCCAAGACCTAGAAATAAGACAGACCTCCAAGCCTTCCTGGGACTCTAACTTTTATAACATCTTCTTGCCGCAGAAGGTGACCGTAGCCAAGCCCCTACATAGACTTCTCGACAAAAAGGCTTCCTGGGTCTGGGGATGGCGTGAAGAACGAGCATTTCAACATGTAAAAGACCTCTTAACTTCTGATGTTGTATTGATATAATACAACAAGACTCTATCCTTAACGGTTACTTGTGACGCCTCACCATTTGGAGTGGGAGCCATTTTAAGCCATGTCCTGCCAAACGGTAATGAGGCACCTATTGCGTTCTTTTCGAGAACTTTGTCTAAAACTGAAAGGAACAATAGCCAACTTGATAAAGAGGCTCTCGCAATTGTATCCGCAATTAAACGTATGAATATGTTTATGGGAGACCTTTGTCATAATTACAGACCACAAG
Source organism: Hydrophis major (assembly GCA_033807585.1). NCBI lineage: Eukaryota > Metazoa > Chordata > Lepidosauria > Squamata > Elapidae > Hydrophis > Hydrophis major. Next base: position 9,933,835 of record CM066334.1, read on the forward strand.
CCACTACTTGGCATTTTAGCAGGAAACAAACCAACTCCCCACATCTTATCACCAAGAATGACACGGTCGGAATTTTTAGCCACATACGATTACCAACTGCAACACCACCCAGGAAAAGCCATTCCCCACGCTGACGCTTTGAGCCGCTCTCCACTACCAGACATCATAGATGACCCAGCTCCAACCCTAGCCATATTGCAAATCGAAACTCTTAAATCACCGCCACTGACCGCTCGAGACATCACCTCAGAAACGAAAAAGGACCCTTCTTTGGCACAAGTCCTCAGCTGGGTGGAACGGGGTTAGCCGGACAGCGCACCCAACGACACTTTCAAGCCGTTCAGGAATCGACAGACAGAACTATTCTCCCAAAAGGGCTGCATCTTGTGGGAAGACAGAGTTGTAATCCTGGAGAAATTGCAACATAAAGTTTTAAAAATGTTGCACGATGGACATCCAGGCATCGTGTGGATGAAGGCATTGGCTTGGAGTTACGCATGGTGGCCAGGTTTAGACAAGCAGATAGAGACCTGGGTGGCGACATGCAGCAAATGCCAGAAGACTCGCTCTGCTCCTCCAAAAACACCCCCAACTCAGTGGGAAACGCCTCAAGGTCCCTGGTCCCGTATCCACATCGATTTTGCGGGACCCACAAGAGGACACACTTTCCTTCTAACCGTGGATGCCTATTTTAACTGGCTCAAGGTCCACAAAATGAAAAGCACCACCATGGAGGCGGTCATTAAAAAACTGAATAAGCTATTCGCTACTCACGGATTGCCAGATGTCCTGGTCTCCGATAATGGCCCCCAATTCACTGCCCTGCCATTCGAACAGTATCTAGCAGACCGGGGCATCCACCATGCCTTAACATCGCCAGCTCACCCTGAGGTAGGGCTGAGCAAATGGTTCAATTTGTAAAGAAGACTTTACACAAAATGGACCACGGTGACATTGACGACAAGATAACCCGGATGCTTCTCCTCCAACATATTACCCCAAGCAGCACCACAAACAGAACCCCAGCTGAACTCCTGATGGGCCGGAAACTTCGCTCACATCTCAATCGCCTCCACCCTGCTTACGTGCCTGAACAACCCCTGGGATCCAGCAGCAAGTGTCGATCATTCCAGGAAGGTGACCCTGTTTTTGCGAAAAACTTCTCGGGCGACCCATTGTGGGTCCCCGCTACCATAACACAACTTACGGGACCCCGATCCTATTGTCTACAAACTGCAGATGGTAAAATGTGGAAGCGCCACATAGACCAGCTTCGATCCAGACTATCACCTACTCCCATCTCATCCCCTGAATCTCCAACTGGGGGGGGGAAGGGACATCGAGGGGGCCGAAAAAGAAATAACAGATGATTTAACAATCGAAACCCAGCAGTCTACACAACCAACCATGGGATACTCACCGCCAGAAGAAGAACCGAACTGGGAAGTTGCCTCGTCACGTGACAGTGACCGCGATGGAAACAGATCCAGGGAACCCAGATGACAGCATTGGCGAGAGCAGAGAGGATAGCCCAGAGCCATTCAACAAAATAGCGGGACCATTTTCGCCACCCAGCTCAGCAAGCAGCCCACCGGAACCAGAGCCAGGACAGAAACCGGTGGAACAGCGCAGATCAAGCAGACAGGTGAAACGACCTGCCTACTTACGAGAATACGTCACCTCACCCCTCAGACGGAACCTAGGGGGGAGGGGTGTTATGGACTAAGGCAACGCATCAGTAACAACCCTAATAGCTTTACTTTAACAGCAGGCTCGTAATCCTGCACTTCTCATTGGCCCGCGAACAGCGAGTCGTGATTGGTCGTTTCTGGCCAATCTGATTGGCTGTTAGCGGGTCCCTCTGATTGGACGCTTGTTAGAGCAGTAAACTCAAATCATTGGTTGTTTTGACAGAAGCCAGCTCTATAAGAGAGCTGCTGCTGCCCAAGTATTTTGCTCTGTTCTGAAGTCACAAATAAAGAGTTGAAGTCACAGTTCGATGTCTCGTCTCCGTTCCTTGTGCCCTTGCTCAGAACTTAACAAGAGGGAGGGAAGGAAGGAAGGAAGGAAGGAACAGAGGAAGAGAGGGAGGGAGGAAGGAAGGAAAAAAGGGAGGGAGGGAAGTTTTTCCGGAGTTTGGTCCTTACTGTATTTATAGGAGATGATGTAGGGAATTCGGACAATTCCTTTCCTCTTTGGCCACCTCGGATTGGCAGAGGAGAAACGCCTGAAGGGGCTCTAGAAAGAAAATGGCAGTTCTTCTTTCACGGACACACTTCTCTTGGCATTTGGGGGAACTGCAGTTATTTCTCCATGCATTTAATAAACAATCCATTTTGCCACTTTGTAAGTTCAAAGGCATCATCTATTTTTAAAGCCTTCATCGGGGACCTTTCAGGATCCTCTTAATAGCAACGTTAACAAGGTAACAGAGTTAGAAGGAGACCTTAAAGGCCTTCTAATCCAGCCCCATACTCAAGCAAGAGACCCTACTACATCATTCTGGACAAATGATTGTCCAGACTCTGTTTATAACTTGCTCAGCTGCTAGAGATCCCCTTCTCTTTAGCATCTTTTTTTTCTTTTAAGTCAAGTTTTTTATTTATATATATAAGTATTTTGAAGACAGTATCTTGTCCAGGCATTTCATTTTACAAAAGAAGGGAAAAAACAACAACAGATATACTGATAGTAATAATGATAACACACATAATAATTGTAACCATATTTATAATTATATTAGCTTATTTATGATCCTATTCATTATGCTGGCATACTTATAGTTCTGTACAACATTCATATTTTACTTGCAGATAACAATGATCTTTCTTCATCTAATTTCTAACTCTTATCCCTAAACATTGATAAAACCTCTTCCTTGTTGAATAGTACTCTGTATCTCTTTTACTTGTATTGTCAGTCTATCCATCTCTGCACAATCCAGCATTTTCCAAATTGTATTTTCATCTGGTAGGATGTTCTCCTTTTTCCAATATTGTGCAAATACAATTCTCGCTGCTCGGAATGCATCAAATATATACTCCCTTTATCAGAGCTTTCTGGTATTATGCCTTAGAGAAATATTTCTGGCTTTAAATCTCTGGGCTGCTTTATCATCTTTTCCAGCCACATGTGTATTTTAGTCCTATATTTTCGTGCTTTTATACATGCCCACCACAACTAGCATCTTGACTTACCACCTTGATGATATCACCTTCAAGCAGGAAACTGTGCTCAGGTGCCTCTAATGGAATCAGTCCTAGGAACAGAACATGGGAATGGCATTAAAGGCAAACAGGACCAAGCCTGAAACTCAAGAAACACAATTACTCATAGCTTGGCTCCTAAAGGGTCTTAAAAATGTATAAATATTGTAATTAACCCATGCACAAAAGGGTTAGGGTTAGGATTAGGGTTAGGCAAGTTTGAATCTCCTTTTTCTTTTCTTTTTTAAAAATCTATTAGTGCTCTGATCCTCATCACAGATGCTTTGTTTATCTTTTCTTTTTCAAGGAATAGGATAGGATAGGATAGGATAGGATAGGATAGGATAGGATAGGATAGGATAGGATAGGATAGGATAGGATAGAATGAGGAAAAAGGAAAAAGGAAAAAGGAAAAAGGAAAAAGGAAAAAGGAAAAAGGAATAGAATAAGAAATAAAGAATAGAAAAAGGAAAAAAGGAATAGAATTAGAGTAGAATAGAGTAGAGCAGAGTAAAGTAGAATAGAAGGAAGAAGGAATATAATAAGGAAAAACGATTAAAGGAATAGAATAGAATGGAATGGGGAATAAAGAATATAAAAAGGAATAAAGGAATAGAAAAGAGTAGACTAGAATGAATAGAAGAGAGTAGAATAAGGAATAAAGAAATAGAATGGAATGGGAAGGATGGCATAGGATAGGATAGAATTAGGAACAAAGAATAGAAAAAGGAATAAAGGAATAAAATTAGAGTAGAGTAGAGTAGAGTAGAATAAGGAATAAAGTAACAGAACAGAACAGAATAGAATAGAATGAGGAATATAATAAGGAAAAAGGAATAAAGGAATAGAATAAGGAATAAAGAATAGAAAAAGGAATAGAATAGAGTAGAATAGAATAGAGTAGAGCAGAGTAAAGTAAAATAGAGGAAGGAAGAAGGAATATAATAAGGAAAGGGGATTAAAGGAATAGAGTAGAATAGAATAGAATAGAATAGAATAGAATAGAATAGAATAGAATAGAATAGAATAGGGAATAAAGAATATAAAAAGGAATAAAGGAATAGAAAAGAGTAAAGTAGACTGAATAGAATAGAGTAGAATAAGGAATAAAGGAATAGAATGGGATGGGATGGGATAGGATAGGATGGGATAGGATGGGATAGGATAGGATAAGGAACAAAGAATAGAAAAAGGAATAAAGGAATAGAGTAGAGTAGAGTAGAATGAATAGAATAGAATAAGGAATAAAGAATAGAAAAAGGAATAAAGAATAGAAAAAGGAATAGAATAGAGTGGAGTAGTGTAGAGTAGACTAGAGTAGAATAAGGAATAAAAGAATAGAATAGAATAGAATATATGGAATGGAATTAGAATAGAATAGAATAGAACAGAATAGAATAGAACAGAATAGAAGCTGGAAGGGTCCTTGGAGGTCTTCTAGTCCAGTCCTCAGTTCAAGTAGGAGAAGCTATACCATTCCAGACAAGTGGCTGTCCAGTCTCTTCTTGAAATCCTCCAGTGATGGAGGATCCACAATTTTTGGTGGCAAGCAGTTCCACTGGTTAATTGTCCTCTCTGTTAGGAAGTTTCTCCTTAATATAAAGTGGTAATCTTAATATTAGCAGTGGATCTGGGAAGCATTTATTGTATAGCAAACAATTTCCTACAACTTCCCACATTTTTTTAAATTGCTCCGCTCAACTCCAGATGAAGATGCCAAATACTATGATGGTTACTCATATCAGATCACCAAAGGTATTCACCAATTGCACAAAAATATTAATTGGAGATGCTTTTTATTGTCTTCATTTTTCTTTCTTTCCTAATAACATTCTCACTGTGCTGCTTAATCTGGGATGTATATTAACCAACCCAGGGTGGCTGTAATATTATATTTATCCATTTTATCATCTTCTTTACTTCCCTCTTTTATTGGTATTATTACTATTATTCTCTCTATTGCTTTGCAAGTACTGTAATGAAGATATTTGAGTGATTTGATGCTTATTAAGGTTCATATTTTAAAGTGTAATTAGGATTGACAATACTTACTTCTTTTATTGAATATTCAATGGCTTCAACTAAACTTTCAAGTGCTAATCATTTTGAATCAATATTGTAGAAATATCACTGTACTGAACTAATACAATGTACAAAGAAAGTTTTACAACAGTATAATTAGAATGGAATAGGGAATGGAATGGAATAGAGAAAAATAGAAAATAGAACAGAATATAGAATAGAATAGAAAATATAGAATGGAATAGAATAGAAAATAATAGAGAAAAATTAAAAATAGAATATAGAATTATATAGAATAGAAAATATAGAATAGAAAAGAAAATACAGAGTAGAATAGAAAATAATAGAATAGAGAATAGAACAGAACAGAACAGAATAGAATGTAGAACAGAACAGAACATTGGCCATTGTAATTGGACACAAAGAATTTGTTTTTGAATGCAGAAGCTCTCTGTGTACATACAAACAACAAAATGATATAAGATATCAATAGGAGAAGGTAGTAAAAAAAGATGAGAAGAAGAATAGTACTACAGCCCTACTACAATATCCTTAGACACAAGGCAGCTAATTAGGTGTTCAGTTGACTGATGAATGCATATTTTTGAAAAGACCATAAGTTCTACCTTGGTTGATGTCAAGTATGTCATCATGAGGTGCCTCCTCCTCCAGTCCATAATCCGGAGTGGGAGCTATTTGGAAGTTGTCTCCACGGCCGTGCCCGGGCTGGGCTGAACCAAGAGAAGGGAAAAATGTCAGCCATCCTGTCTACCTGCCTGCCAAGCACAGGAATCCAACAAAGCTTTTTTTCCTGCTTCTGTCCAGGGAAAGAAAAACCCATCACCAGCTCGGACCAACAGACCAACCTGCTAGAACAGTGTTTCTGGACCTCGGCTGCTGGAAGATGTGTGTGCTTCAACTCCCAGAATCCCCTCAGCCAGCTTTGCTCCACACATCTTTAAGTGGTCAAGGAGTAGAGTAGAGTAGAATAGAGTAGAGTAGAGTAGAGTAGAGTAGAGTAGAGTAGAGTAGAGTAGAGTAGAGTAGAATAGAATAGAATAGAATAGAATAGAATAGAATAGAATAGAATAGAATAGAATAGAATAGAATAGAATAGGAATAATTATAGACCAGAGTGGGGTAGGGTAAGGTAGGGTAGGTTTAGGGTAGGGTAGATTTAGGGTAGGGTAGAGTAGAGTAAGAATGAGAATGAGAATAATTGTAGAATGGAGTGGAATGGAATAGAAAATAGAATAGGATAGGATAAGATAAGATAAGGATAAGGATAATTGTAGAGTGGAGTGGAAATGGAAATAATTATAGAACAGAGTAGCGCAGAGTAACATAGCATAGCATAGCGTAGAATAGAATAGAATAGGAATTAATAGAATAGGAATTAATAGAACAGAATGGAATGAAATGAAATGGAATGGAATAAGGAATAGAATAGAATACGGAATAGAATATAGACTTGAATAGAATAATAGAATAGAATAGAATAGAATAGAATAGAATAGAATAGAATAGAATAGAAGCTGGAGGGGACCTTGGAGGTCTTCTAGTCCAGCCCCCTGCTCAAGCAGGAGAACCCATACCACATCAGACAAATGGCTGTCCAGTCTCTTAAAAACCTCCAGTGACGGAGCGGCCATGATTTCTGGTGGCCAGCTGTTCCACTGGTTACTTGTCTTCACTGTTAGGAAGTTTCTCCTCAATTCCAGGTTGCTTCTCTCCTTGTTTAGTGTCCATCCATTGTTTCTTGTCTTGCCTTCTGGTGCCTTGGAGAATAATTTGACACGCCCCACCCCCGCCTCTTATTTGTGGCAGCCCCTCAAATATTGGAATCCTGCTATCATGTCACTCCTGGTCCTCCTTTTCTACAGACTGCTCAATCCCAAATCCTGCAGCCATTCTTCCTAGGGTTTAGTCTCCAGGCCTTTGATCCTCTCAGTTGCTCTTCTCTGCACTTTTTCCAAAGTCTCAACTTCTAGAAAGTGTTTTTCCTTCATTCTGATGTAACTTAGATCCCTGTCAATGAAACGCACAGACAGTCCTCAACTCACAACTGACCCCCAACAGATCTGTGGCCAAAGGAGAACAGCTGTTCAAGTAAGTTTTTATGACTTTCCTTGCCACAAACTGTGCTGCAAAAACAAGGCAGTTGTTAAGTTTTGTCCCGTTTTATGATCTCCCTTGCTTGCCGTTGTTAAAGATACCTTTCCGTAGTTAAGTTAGCCACATGGTCATTAAGTGAATCTGGCTTCCCTGTTGACTTTGCTTGTCAGTAGGTCACAAAAGGAGGATTACAGCACTCCGGGACGTGGCAATGGCCATAAGTATGAGTCAATTGCCAAGCGTCCGAATTTTGATCTGGTGACCATAGGGATTCTGCCAACAGTCGTGTGACAAGTGGCCATAAGTCTATTTTTTTCAGTGCCACTGAATGATTCCTAGTCCAGGGGTCGCCCACCTTTTGGATCTCAGGGACCACCAAACTCATTTTAAATCCCATGGACCAGAGACCCTGGGAAAATCCCCCCAAAAAAGTCTCGATCATTCTTTATTGGGGATCACAGAATACCATCTCCAGCTCCGTTCTCAGGGGGAGAAAGAGAGAGACTTTTGGCTTCATGCAAGGAAAGCAGCAGAAGCAGCAGAAGTCTTTCTTTTTCTCCCCCAAACTCTGCTAGATATGAGTCTTTGTGAGACTTGTCACATGCCTCTTGGAGCAGGAGACCTTGTAGGGTCCCAAAGACTCATTTCTGGTGGAGTTTGGGGGAGAGAAAGAAAGACTTTGGCTGCTTTCCTTGCATGCAGCCAAAAGCAGAAGAAGAAAGAAGCGGAGAGAAGCAGCCCGGTGGCCAGGCCAGGTGTGTGGGGTGAGTAGGGCAAGTTCCCCCCCTCCTCCCTTTCCCCCCCTCCCCTCACTACCTTGTGTTGTTCGCAATGCAGGCCTTGTGTTCCCGCCGGCCATGTGGGCAGCGCAGCCTTGTTTTCCCACACAGCCTTGGTTAATTGCTTTGGGGTGACATTGGATCACCCAATTTTTCTTGCGGACCACCAGTGATCCCCGGCCCACTGGTGGGTGACCACTGCCCCCAAGTAAGGTTGTAAATTAAGAACAACCTGCCTTGCTTTTGTCAAGGTAACACCAGCTTCGGCCACAAGAGAGCAGCTTTTCACCAGGGATTTCAAAAGGAGGTTGGCTCAATTCTCTTTTTTTCTATGGTAATAACCTTAGATACTTGTGCCATCTTGAGGAGGTTACCATGCCTACCTTCTGGAGTTTGGCACACTCTACTTGAAATGCTACTTCAGAAAGCCTTCCTTCCTCTGCTAAATGCTAAACTGGATCATTTTTATCAGGGCTATCGTGAAGAGTAAGTGTCTGGAGATAAAGAGATAAGAGATTTTGTAATTCTAGACCTTCCTAAATCAGATTGCATCTCCAGGCACGGTAACATCCATGACTCAGATTTCTTCTTATTTCATATTTATTTATATTTATGGGCTGCCTGCCTCTGGACTTCGGGATGTTCACAAGTCAAAAATATTAAAAATAAGGAAATGTACAGTAAAAGACAAGAAAGAAAGAAAGAAAGAAAGAAAGAAAGAAAGAAAGAAAGAAAGAAAGAAAGAAAGAAAGAAAGAAAGAAAGAAAGAAAGAGAAAAGAAAAAAGAAAGAAAAAGAAAAGACACCATAGATGACCAAAAAAACCCCACACCTATGAAAAACCACACACACACCCTCCCCAATCCAAGAGGGGAAATGGAATCAAATGAGCACAACAATCCTGGTTTGTTGTCTGCACCACAACACAAAACAGAGTCAGCCATGTTTGCTCAGCTGGAGATGCTGTAACTTTCTGAGCAGAAACAATGATTAGGTATCATGCTCCACTAAACAGTGGTTTGCCTTAACTAAGCCCTATTGAACAGGCCACCATGGCCTGGTTCAGATATCACACCAAACCATAAAGCAAAAAAAACAAAACAACACAACATTTCCTGAAAAACATAGAACTTGGAATGTCCCACTTTGGCCCCTTTTAAGACTTGTGGACCAATACTGAGGGTTGAAGTCCACAGCTCTTAAAGTGGCCAGGGTTGGACACCCCAGACACAGAACATAGAAGCCTGGGGCTGGAGGGGACCTAAGAGGTCTTCTAGTCTAACTCCCTCTTCAAGTTAGGGGACTCGTAACCTCCTTGTGAAAAGCCCAATGAACATTTGGTCTTTGCATGGCATAGTAGCAACTCAAAGGTCAGAGTGAAGGAGGAGGGAGACCAGAATGGAAAATATTGTAAAGGGGGAGGGGTGTTGGGAACTCCCAGATGGCTTTCAGAGCCTCCAGGGTGAGGCCCCTGCCCCCCAAATGGTGGCTTCTGAACTGCGAGGCCTAGAATTAGAGCTGGTGCTAAGTCAAAACTAGAGAGAAACGTGTGTGAACACAACCTCTGACAACTTCTGGAGGGAACTAAGGATTCCTGACCGGGCCTTACCTGAAAGAAGCCAAAGGCAGCCTACAACCAGGGCCCCAAAGGCATTGCAGAGACCCATGGCTGAAGAACCAACCTTCCTAATGCTGGTTCTTGCCTTAACAACTAATTAGCTCCAGGAGGAGAGAACAAACAAGCATGCTCCAGAAGGCCTCCTTGGGCTTCTTATATAGAGCTCAGGTGAAGCCAACGGAAGCAGGTTAACCCCTTGTGTGATGGAGCCCATCAGCCTAAGGGCTGGGACTCATAGAATCACAGCATTGCAAGGTACCATCATCTGGTCATCTTGCTCAATCCAGGAGACTTCAGAGCTTTTCCCAAAGTAGCCAATGGGGCTCTTCATCATCTTTCATACTAGGGTTATAATTAAAGTAGCATTTATGGCATTATTTTCATATAATCAGTATGGGAGGAAGGGGTCTATGAACCACCTGAAACTTCTTGAGGGGTTCTTGAAAAGTTTGGGGACTCTTCCTTTAAGAGCATTGACCTTAAAGACTTCTGGGCAAAGGAAAATCCAACTGATTGCTCCACTGCCTGAGAGCACCTACAAATCAGGAAGTTCTCCCAGATGGTTAACCGTAGATCAGAGGTCTCCAAACTTGGCAACTTTTAAGACTTGTGGATTTCAACTCCCAGAATTCCTTCTCTGGTAATGTTAGCTCAGGGATTCTGGGAGTTGAAGTCCACAAACCTTAAAAGTTGCCAAGTTTAAGGACCTTGGTCTATTCTATCTATCTGTCTATTCTATCTTTCTCTTTCTGTCTATCCTACCTCTCTTTATCTATTCTAGAATAGATTATCTATCTATCTATCTATTCTATCTCTCCCTCCCTCCCTATTCTCCCTCTTTCTATCTATCTGTCTATTCTACCTCTCTTTATCTATCTATTCCAGGGGTCTTCAAACTTGACAGCTTTAAGACTTGTGGACTTCCAACTCCCAGAATTCCTCCTCCAGTCATGTTAGCTCAGGGATTCTGGAAGTTGAAGCCCACAAGTCTTAAACTTGCCAAGTTTGGGGACTCCGGCTGTACATCTTCTCCTTGTAGACTTAAAAAAAAAAGAGAGAGAGAGGTTGAGACTTTGGAAGGAATACAGAGAAGAGCAACCAAGATGATTCGAGAGCTGGGGCCTAAAATGTATGATGAACGATGGCAGGAATTGGGTGTGTCTAGTCTGAGGAAGGGAAGGATGAGGGGTGACATGACAGCAGTCTTCCAATCTTTGAGGGGCTGCCACAAAGAAGAGGAAGGAGTCAATCTATTCTCCAAGGCAGAACAAGAAGCCATGGATGGAAACTTATGAAAGAGAGAAGCAACCTAGAACTAGGGAGAAATGTCTTAACCATGAGAATAATTAATCAATGGAACAGCTTGCCAGTAGACGTGGGTGTTCCAACAATGGTCTTCAGAAGTTGGATGTCTGCCATCACTGGTGGTTCCCAAGAAGAGACCGGACAGTCATTTGCCTGGAACAGTGTAAGATCTCCTGCTATGGGCAGGGGGTTAGACTAGAAGATCTCCAAGGTCCCTTCCAACTCTGTTAATCTATGTTCTGTGTTCTTGCTGACACCTTTGCACATAGGACAAACACTCCCCTTCAACTTTCTTACCACACTTAGTAACCTTGCCTGTGTTCCCTTCTGACATTTTCCTTACACCTTGCTGGTGAGCTGTGCAAAGTATATGAAACTCTAGTGGAGCTTTGATTGCATTGCAATGTCCGCCATCTTGACTTTTCTGACCACGCTGGAGGGGACTTCTGCTCACAAGAGTTTGGGGGCCCAGCTCAGTCCCCGAGGAAAATCTTCTCCCATTGCACTGTGTGTGTGTGTGTGTGTGTGTGTGTGTGTGTGTTGTGTTCCTGGCTTGGGGTGCCTCTCAGGGAGGCGAGGAAGCTGTTCCATCCCGCCTGTAAGCCTCTCCCTTCCCACTGACTGACGCCAAGGCTTCCTGTGGAAGAGAAGCTTCAGGGGAGAGGGTGGAGGGAGAGCAAGGCAGACAGTCCCAGAGGGCTGCAGGTTTGGCCCTGGGTGCAAAGACTGGTCTAATTATCCTCCCCCACCCCCGGGCAAGAGTGATGCTTCTCATTTCCCTTCTGCCCTGACATTTGAGAAGATAATTTCGGTCTGGCAGGATCAGTCAGTTTCAGAGCCAGGGGAAGTCTGCATGGTGTGTGTGTGTGTATGTGTAAGATGGTGGGTACAATTTTGTGATTCAAATCCTGCCCCTTTTGAAGAATGACTTAGAACAGGGTGTCCAACTTTGGGCAATTTTAAGACTTGTGGACTTCAACTCCCAGAATTCCCTATCTGGTTAACCCCTTTAGTTGGGATTAAAGCAGGGTGTGTTCAACCTTGGCCACTTTAAGGCTTGTGGACTTCAAATCCCAGAATTCCACAGCCAGTATAATCCACAAGTTTTAAAGTGGCCAAGGTTGGGCAGCCCTGACGTAGAACACAGAACATCAAAAAATAGAGTTGAAACCGTTCTTGGAGTTCTTCTTTTTCAACCATTATTGGAAATGGATTTACTATACATCCTTCTGAGCTCCAGCTTAGAAGCCTCCTAAAATGGAATTACCAACCAAAGAGAATATTGGTAGATCAGGTTTGAATTCTGGAGTTCTTGGTGCTCTCTGGGAACTGTAGTTTTCTTGAAAACATCTCATTGCCAAAGTTGGTAGCATCATCAAGGCTAGGAGGGAGTGGAGTGTGTAGAGCAAACCCCGCTCCCCTTTAGCACTGAGGATGTTACCTAGTTTGGTAATGAAATGTCTGAAAGAAAACTAGCAAGCTAAATCAGAGGATCTCCAACCTTGGCCACTTTAAGACTTGTGGACCTCAACTTTGAAGTCCAAAGACTTGAACTTTGCTGGCTGAGGAATTCTGGGAGTTGAAGTCCACAGGTCTTGAAGTGGCCAAGGTTGGAGATCCTTGGTCTAAATGACCATTGTCACCTAGCCGAGGGATGCCATTTTATTCCCTTCTCTGCTAAACATCTCAGGGTCTTGGTTAGCTGTAGCCATGGGGCCTAGCTTTGAATTTCTTGATAATTTTTGGCATGAAAGGAAGTTGAGGAATCCCACTGGAGCCCCAAAGATTGAAGTGTCCTGAACAACAGGCGAGTTTTTTAAGCTAGCTAGGCATTTCCCTCCGACCATCTACAGTTGGCTGTAGGATGCTAAACCTTAAACCCTGGCTTGCAAGTCACCCTAGTTGAGTTCACACAACATGCTTGGGCACACCAAGATCCCATTAGTGCAGGGGTCTCCAAACATGGCCTCTTTAAGTCTTGTGGACTTCAATGCCCAGAATTCCCCAACCAGCCATGGGGAAGTGGCCACATTTGGAGTTGAAGTCCACGAGTGGCCACGGTTGGAGACCCCAGCATTATTAGTGCCTTGAGTGAAATACACCTGTGTTTCCCAGACAGGTAGCCTAGTCTTGGCACCTTTGGGTCAAATGAACCAACAATCAGCAAGCCCCACTGTGATGGATATGTGTTGTGTGGACAGGATAGTGCATCTGGGAGGAAGATTGACTTCATCACCTGCAAAGGAAAATGGGACAACTCCAAGTCCTCCTTCCCTTTAAGCACAATCATCTGTGGGTGAGAGGAAGGGCTGGAGCAGTGGTGGATAGGGCCCCCCAACTGCTCCCTTCCTCTTCCTCTCTCCCCCCAAAGCAATACTCACTTGTTCCTCTGTACATTTGCTGTTAGAAGAACCTCTGTCTTTTGTCAAATGCTTACAAGATAATAGGTATAAGTAAAAACATAGTTATAAGGCAAATTAAAAAATATATAAAAGAAACAACAGGACAGGGACGGTAGACACATTTTTGCACTTATGCACACCCCCTACAGACCTCTTAGGAAGGGGGTGAAGTCAATAGTAGATAGTCTAAGGTTAAAGTTTTTGGGGTTTGGGGAAGAAACCATGGAGTTAGGGAGAGTATTCCAGACATTGACCACTCTGTTGCTGAAGTCGTATTTCCTGCCATCAAGTTTGGTGCGGTTTATCTTGAGTTTGTATCTGTTGTGCACTCTTGTGTTGTTATGGTTGAAGCTGAAGTCTTGAAGGACATTGATTTCAAAATGTCTTCTGCACTTTATATTTATTATCACCTCTTGCAATAAACAACCACTTTTTATATGGCAGGACAATGTGTCTCAAAATGTTTGCTTGGTTGGGAAGAGGGTCTTTCTCTCTCCCCCAAAAGCAATACTCACTCGTTCCTCCGTGTGTATAATCTGCCAAATTTGGAGCTTTTGATTTCCTTTCCTTTCCTTCCTTAAGTTTAGAAGAAAAGACCTTCCCAGCCTTCATGTTCGGATTGCTATCCATGAAATTTCCATGCCTTCCCCTCTTTTCTTCTCCTTGTTTCTCCCTCCTGCTGGCTTCCCACCCTCCTTTTCTTTTTTTTTTTCAATAAATATATGTTATATTCTTCAATTAATGCAGTTCTTTCCACCCCAGCCCCTTCGTCCTGGTGACTTGGAAGATGCAATGTGTCTTTGTGTCTTGTGCTGACAATCGTTTCGCTTCCCTCCCCGCTGGGTCTTGAGAGAAAAAACAAACCCTGCTTGTCACTTCCCACCCAGCCAGCCAGCCAGAAATATTCCACTGGGCCCCGATTGAATCAGCTTTGCTGCTTCATCACAGCCCACTCACTCGCCACAGCGCCCGAGCGCATCGTGTCGCTCCAGATGTTTCCGTGAGTCTCTCACTAACTCTGTCAAGGACCTTGGAGTACTCATCTCTAGTGACCTAAGTGCTAGAGCCCACTGTAACTACATAGCCAAAAAGGCATTAAGAATTGTTAACCTAATCCTACCTAGCTTTTTCTCTGGTAATATCACACTACTAACTAGAGCATACAAAACATTTGCTAGACAAATACTCGAATACAGCTCATCAGTCTGGAACCCACATTACGTATCTGATATTAGCACAGTTGAGAAAGTCCAGAAATATTTCACAAGAAGAGTTCTCCACTCCTCTACTTGTTGTAGAATAAATACCTTATGCCACCAGACTCAAAATTCTAGACCTAGAACTACGCCACCTTCGGTCCAATCTAAGTATAATATATAAAATCATACATTGCAATGTCCTACCTGTCAATGAATACTTCAGCTTCAACCATAACAACACAAGAGCACACAATACATACAATCTCAACCAAACTTGATTGCAGGAAATACGACTTCAGCCACAGAGTAGTCAGCGTCTGAAATACTCTACCTGACTCTTTTGTTTCTTCCCCAAACCCCAAAAACTTAGCCTTAGACTGTCTACTATTGACCTCACCCCTTTCCTAAGAGGTGTAGGGGGGCATGCATAAGCGCACCATCCCTGTCCTATTGTTTCTTTTTATTTTTCTGATATGTTCCCATCTCATGTATTCATAACTATGTTTATACTTATACCTATTATCTTGTAAGCGATTGACAAATCAAATAAATAAATAAAAATAAAATAAATAAATAAGGCTCCTTGTGGGCTCCTTCTCTGACACAGCTCCTAAACTTAGTTGCGGTACATTTGTACCGTTGACTGCATCTCAAAAGATCCCTCTGTTAAAGTACTGAAGTTTGTAGGCGATACAACAAACTTTGCCAATTTGATGCTTTCCTAAATAAAAAAAATGGTTTTGGAAGATGGATTTTGCTCTTTTCTTTTTAAATGGGTTTCATCACTTGGAAACCTGACAGTGACTCAGATTTGAACCTGCTGCAACACTGAAAGGTAGGCAAGAGAAGCAAGCCCACAGGCTGTTGAGCCCCAGATGTTTGAGCGTTTGCTGCAGATGCTGCTTTGTGGGCCATGAAAGATGCTGAGAGTTCTCTTTGGGCTCATCCATAAGGATTTCACAACCGTGACCCCCAACACAATTTAACCCAATGGGTTGTGTGAACTGAAATAATGTGGTTTATTCAGTCAACTTGAGGTTAAGCAAACCATGGCTTAGGGCAGGCATCAGCAACCTGTGGCTCTAGAGCTGCACGTGGCTCTTTCACCCCTCTGCTGCAGCTCCCTCTCACTCAAAATATGTGTCACAACCACCAATGTGGGACACCCATCGGCATTCAATTTATTGAGCTTTTCGATCTCCGTTAGGCCAACCATGGGTAAATCCAGGAAAAGAAAAGTTTCAGAAAAAAACAGAACATTTAATTCACCTACATATGCTAATTTTGTGGCCGCTCAGGCACGGGGAAGGTTGCCATGTCCCTGTCAAAGTCTGAATCTGAGGAGGAAGATGAACAGCTGACAGGGAGCAGGAGTGTGGCTCCATTGGCTGTGAAGGAAACTGGGGAAGGGCAAAGCAAGGCAGAGCAGGAGAGAGGTAGAGCAAGGGAGAAGGAGTTCAGAGGAAGACCCAGGTCCACCTCTCTTCATCCTAGGGCATGCAGGGAGGAATGGAGAAGGGAGCAACGTGGATTGCGTGGCTTACGTGGGAGGAAAGGGCCCTGATTCCCTTCATTAGCCACAGCTGGGAAGAAAGTTTAAGAGATGCATGCTGAGTGCGGCGGCTGCGAGCAGCAAATGTGAGTTTATCTTATGTTGACTTTGGTTATCTGCATTCTTGGCATCCTTCCAACCGTGCTGAGTTATTGCCATGCCTTCACATCCGGAATTCTTGCTCCTGCCCTGCCAAATTAATTACTTCAGTTTGCCTTGATTGGACTTAAAGTTACAGTTTTTGTTGACCATGTTTTGGACGTAATTCTCTGCAGTCAAAGGCTGTTCCTGGGAGTTTTTTCTCCAGACAGAAGGTAACCTGGACATTGGGGGCAAATTTGGAGCTAACGAGGGGGACTCTTGTTGATTATCTGACTGTGTTGCTTTGGTGCCACGCCCTGGTCATTACAAAGGGTTTTATGGCTCCTGGTATTTTCTTTTCTGTGGGAAATGGGTTCAAATGGCTCTTTTAAATGTTTAAGGTTGCCGACCCTTGGCTTAGGTTGTTAAGTTGGAAACTCCTGAACAGGTGGAGCTGTGAATACAACCTCATTGCTGCCATCTTGACTTTCTTGACCATGTCGCTGTGTATTCTTCTTAAGCATGACGAGGGCAAATGAACCATTTCATCTTTTAGGCAAAAAAAGAAAAGACCCTCTTCCCAACCAAGCAAACATTTTGAGACACAGTGTCCTGCCATATAAAAAGTGGTTGTTTATTGCAACAGGTGATAATAAATATAAAGTGCAGAAGACATTTTGAAATCAATGTCCTTCAAGACGGAGGTTCTTCTAACAGCAAATGTACAGAGGAACAAGTGAGTATTGCTTTGGGGGGGAGAGAGGAAGAGGAAGGGAGCAGTTGGGGGCCCTATCCACCACTGCTCCAGCCCCTCCTCTCACCCATGGATGATTGTGCTCAAAGGGAAGGAGGACTCGGAGTTGTCCTATTTTCCTTTGCAGGTGATGAAGTCAATCTTCATCCCTGATGCACTATCCTGTCCACACAACACATATCCATCGCAGTGGGGCTTGCTGATTGTTGGTTCATTTGACCTAAAGGTGCCAAGACTAGGCTACCTGTCTGGGAAACACAGGTGTATTTCACTCAAGGCACTAATAATGCTGGGGTCTCCAACCGTGGCCACTCGTGGACTTCAACTCCAAACACGCCACTTCCCCATGGCTGGTTGAGGAATTCTGGGCATTGAAGTCCACAAGACTTAAAGGGGCCATGTTTGGAGACTCCTGCACTAACGGGATATTGGTGTGCAGGGGGCTTCTAAGCTGGACCTTCAAGGTCCATGTCAACTTTTTCCAGCTTTACCACAAATGAATTTTCAGGCATTGAAGTTATTGAAGAAAAGAACAGATCCACGTCGCTTTGAAAAGGGACATTTTCATGTTCATATTACATGAACATGTTCAACGTAATGGCCCACCCATGGCAGCTGAATGACCAACAGCATGACCAGGTCACTGGATTTGGGCAAGGAACAAGCTCAGCTGTCCATCAACCTGAACCTGCTCCTGCTATCAAATGCAGCAGATTATTAGCAATCTGAACCTCTGTTTTTAAACTGTTATTTTAATACATATTATGACTTTTTAATTAAAAAAAAGAAAATATGCGGTGATTTCAGTCTATAACTTGAAGACACCCAAGGATTAGTAACCTGGGCTGGAAGAAAATGGCACTGTGTCCAATTTTGGAGGACACAAAGGGAGAGTCAGGTAATCCTTGACTTACAACAGTTCATTTAGTGACGGTTTGAGGTTACAAGCACGGGAAAAAGTTACGTACGGCTGTTTTCCGCCCTTACAACCGTTGGGGCATCCCCATGGCCGCACGATTGACTTTCGAATGCTCCACAATTGACTCACATTTATGACAGTGGCCGTGTCCCTGGGAGTGGGGGCAGGGGGGAAGGGGAACACGGAAATCTTCTTTGGGGAGCTTCTAACCACAGCAATGGGGAAATCTGGATCCACTTAATGACTAGCTAGTTGTTGCTAGCTGAACTACGGCCGAGATCCCCTTAAAAAAATGCGGTGAGAAAAGTCATACAACAGGGAAAAAAATGTGCTCAACGTTTAGCGCCCTCAATGGCGGGCCTCAACGGCAGGCCATATGTCGAGGATCTCCCCCCCCCCATTACTTGGGCTGAGTTGATTTATGCAATGTGGTCCAAACTAAGCCGTCCAAAGTGGGAGCCACACGGACAACAACGGACAATAATAAATAACATTTGGCTCTCTTCAATGAGGGGAGGCAACAAAGGGGGGCCCGAGTGGTTCCTGCCAAGAGTTGTTGAACCGTCTCGTCTCACATTTATTTCTCTTTGTCTCCAGCTTATTCACTTTTTCTTTCTTTCTTTTCTTTCATACACATGCAATAAAGTCATCATGGCAATTTCACACGGGGGGGTGGGGGGAGAAGTCCACCTGGGTTGAGTGGGGTGGGGAGGGCAGTTTGGCGCCCCTCCCACTTTGGGAAGTCATTGCTACCAAGGAGTGCAGTAGAAGGAAAAGGAGGAGGCCAGTGGCCAGCGCGTGGCTTCCCCTTCCCTCCTCCCCTATCTGGGATGTAAACAGGGCCCCCCTCCCCAAATTTGTGGTCCGTAAGAAGCCCCCTCTCTTGGCTTCCTCCTCTGCAGAGTGGCAAGGAGCTGCCGGCTAATGGCAGAGCACCTCGGTCTCGAACTGCAGGAGCTGTCCCATGAAGCTGAAGTTGGGAGAGATGACGCCACGGCGCTGCTTGACGAAATCAAAGGCTTCCTCCAGCCGCACCCGGCGGCTCTGGATGAGGTAGGCGAGACAGATGGTGGCAGAACGAGAGATGCCTGCTTGGCAGTGTACCAGCACGTGCCCACCACTGGCCTTCACGGAATCTGCAAGAGAGAAGAGGAGAGGAGAAGGTCAGTGGTGGAGGAGAAGAAGACCTCCCTCGCTGTAGGGAAACCATCGCTCCTAAAAAAAGACCCTTTGAGCTGTTTTGGGGTGGCACAAAATTGGGGTGTGTGTGTGTGTGTGATGAGGTCTCACAGTCCCACCTGGCAGGTGTAATGCTTGGAAGGATGGCCAAAGCAAGCTTCCTGCTAACGATCTAGAACAGAGGTCTCCCACCTTGGCCAGCCACTTTCAAGATGACATCATCAACATTGGGTGGAAAAAAATGGCCAAATTCCAGCAGTTTCCATCAGTTTTTTATGATTTAGAGTGGTTTAATGACACAAATAGTAATGGTTTGCCTCTGGGAAGCTTTTTATACTGAAGGATAGGATAGGGCATAGGATAGAATAGGGAATAGGGAATGGAATAAGGAAAAAAGGGAAAAAGGAAAAAAAAAAGGAACAGAACAGAATAAGGAACAAGGAATAAGGGAAAAAGGAGTAGAGTAGAATAGAACAGAACAGAACAGAACAGAACAGAACAGAATAGAATAGAATAAAGGAAAAAGGAATAAGGGAAAGGGAAAGGGAAAAAGGAATAGAGTAGAGTAGAGTAGAGTAGAGTAGAGTAGAGTAGAGTAGAGTAGAGTAGAGTAGAGTAGAGTAGAGTAGAGTAGAGTAGAGTAGAGTAGAATTGGAAGGGACCTTGGAGGTCTTCTAGTCCAACCCCATGCTTAGGCAGAAAACCCTACACCACTTCAGGCAAACGGTTATCCAATCTCCTCTTAAAAACCTCCAGTGTGGGAGCAGCCACAACTTCTGGAAGCGGGTTGTTCCACTGGTTAATTGTTCTCCCTGTCAGGAAATGTCTCCCTAGTTCTTAGTTGCTTCTCTCCTGGATTCGTTTCCAAAGCATAACTACCAGCATCCTCCTTATCCCTTCCACCCAACAGATCAAACCAGGCCAACTAATTCAACCTTGTTCCTTCCAATGACTTCATTGTGTCCACCCAAGGGGACCCTCCCCCCATTCCTCAGAAGGCCAAGGGGCCAAATTACAGTTTCCCTGGAAACAATGGGTTTTCTCCAAATTACGGCACTCACCGATGAAATCTATGGCTTCCTGGAACCATATGCTGATATCAGCCATGTGATTGTCTTCTACTGGGATGCTCTTGTACAGGAAGTGTCCTTCAAAGTAGTTGGGGCAACTGGAAGAGACGTTAAGGACCGCAGTGATTCCCAGTGACTCCAGCACCTCTTTGTTGGAAGAGTGGTAACAGCTACCCAAGTAAAGGAAGGGTAGGATCTCCACTGGCCCATCCTGAAAGAGAGAAAAACCAAGAAGACAATGTGTCAGTTACCCCCATTTAAATCATGAATCTTGAGCCAAACTTCGAAAACTTAAAGATTTATTAGGAGTAAACATGGTGGTGCCACCTGGGTATAGTCGACTCATTCATTGTCATCCTTGACCCTGGTTTTCCCTTCATCCCCTGGGTGTATCCTAATTCATATTCTCCAATGGGACACGTCCATAGCCCAGAATCATCAATCCTGCTCTCCAGTTAGAATTTTGCACAGCAGGAACTTCAGTCACCTAGTTACTATTTCTGAAAACATTTATGGAATGCACTTTCAGTTTTCAAACTGCCACACTACTCTTTCAAGCCCCTTTCCCCCTCTCCCTTTCTGTTGGCAACTCTGACCATAGAAATATTTTATGAGTTGACACAATGTTCAGCTTCGGGGTCCATTAATTAGCTGAAGACAGAAAAGCCCTTCAGCATAGCTTTATAGATGCCCAGTAAGACATGTGTCCAGTTTACAGCATAATAAGAGTTGGAAGGGACCTTGGAGGTCTTCTAGTCCAACCCCTTGCTCAGGCAGGAGACCTTATACTATTCTGGACAAATGGCTGCCCAGTCTTTTCTTGAAAATCTCCAGTGTTGGAGCATCCGCATCTTCTAAAGGCAAGCCCTTCCACTAGCTGATTGTTCCCACAGTTTGGAAATTTCTCCTTAATTCTAGGAAGTTCTTATTTCTCTTTTTATTCCCTCCTCTGGCTAATGTTGAAGTAAAACTTCAAGTGAGGTTGTTCTCTAGATATTTGGGTCCTACTTCCAAATAGAAAGACAGAGGATTATTACAAATTAAACCCACTTTTATATGTAAGAATACCACAAACCCTGAAAAACTCTTTGAGTAGATAAATTGTGACAAGTCACAGTCGATTTTCCATAATTCCTCACTCAGCAGAATGAGAAGAAACCTCAAAATGTTCAGAGGAGAAAGAAGTGTGACTATTTCAGACTTCTGGGTGAAATTGCATAATTCATTAACAGGAGATGGAATTAGGGAATATAACTATTTTGGCTCTGGTATAACCTGCAATTAAGCGACCATAAAAGAGACAGCTCTTCTCCAAGACATTCCTGCACAGAGACAGTGTCAACAGGCCATTAAAACATAATTAACTGATTTTTTTAAAAAAATGATTGTGAGATGTGACAACTCAAATCCAAGCTCAGCTCCGAGCCTTCAATACCCAAACAAAGCTGAAGACCATACATATATACATATACATATGGCTTGGGGAATTACAGGTGTGTCCATAGCTTCTCCTTATCCGTTTGTGCTACACCTTCCCTGAGTCCAGGAAGCTTACCTGGTCATACAAGGGAGTCACCACTTCTGCGCCATTGTCTTCAGGGCTTCTCAAGGCTGAGGAAGGCGCCAAGGTAGGTGGTGCCACTGCACACATTTCTGGGAAGTTGGCTTGGAAGTGTTTAAAGCCTCCTAGATGAGAGAGATTGGAAGGAAGTGGGCTGTTGAGTTGGGAAACAGCAGATAATAGCTATCCTTCCAGGCTATTTCTGTCTGGACAGGAAACCTGTAATCAGGGCATCCTGGGTTCATTGCCTAAAAGCCGTCTTTCTCAACCCTGGCCGTTTTCTGAGAGGTGGATGTCAACTCCAGAATTCCCAAGCCAGCTGGGGAATTCTCCAGCTGGCTGGGGAAATCTGGGAATTAGAAGAAGCCTTTATCTGGACATAGACATAGACATAACAGAATTGGAAGGGACCATTGGAGGTCATCTAGTCCAACCTCCTGCTAGAGCAGGAGAATCTATTCCAAATATTATCCTCTACCTAGGACTGAACTCACAGCCTCCTGATTGTGAGGTGAGAACTCCACCTCTATGATTCTTGACTCTTGGTGAATTTATCTATTCTTTTATGTACACCGACAGCATTTGCACCAAAGACAAATCCCAGGTGGGTCCAATCACACTTGGCCAATAAAAAATTCTATTCTATTCTATTCCATTCTTTCTTATTCTATTCCTATTCCTACTCCTATTCCATCCTATTCTCTATCCTATCCTATTTTCTATTCTATTCTATTCTCTATTCCATTCTATTCTATTCCTTATTCCATTCTATTTCATTCCTATTCTACTCTATTCTATTCTCTAGACCACTGTACTGGTTTTAATTTTAATTTATTATTTGTCTTCTGCCTTTATTTTTACAAATAACTCAAGCCAGGGAATATATCCAGCACACCTTCTACCTGCACAACACCTGTGTTGTGGATTGGGCTGAGAGAGAGGGCGGGGAAGCCAGCTGGCTCTCATGGCTAAACTAGGACTTGAACTCAGAGTTCTCCTGCTTTTCTAGCCCAGGGCCTTAACCACGAGCCCAGCCTGTCTCTAATGACCCAAATGTGCCAGTGGAAAGGACTCAAAGCAGGCAAGGAACATTTTTAGTTCCAAGTATAATTTTATGTGTGTTGGTGGTTGACAAGGAGTGGCCACAGATAATATTTGCACATTGCAAAAAATGGAGGAGATGCTAAACCATGTTTCGATAGCCCAAGATTGCCAACATGTGCTGTTTTTTCTTTTTTTCTTTTCTTTTTTTTTATTTGTGCACTGGGCCTAAAGATCTGATGTGTGGACATCATCCTCGAGGGAGGACCAAGCGATGAAGCAAGATCCAAAACCTTGCAGGCAGGTCCACCACTAGGAGATACAATGGGTGTCATTGACACCTATGCTCGATTATGGAAAGAAAGAATGGCAGATGTGCCCAACTATAGATTTGGGCAATTAAATTGGGCACCCATCCAGTTTAATTCCTACCAGAAGATCCAGCTGGAATCTCCCCGGAAGTCAGAATGAAAATCTGGCCCCAGGCTCTTCCACTTTGGCTGAGATTGGGTATTATAATACCCTTTTGACCACACAATCCAAAAATACATTTATGATTGGCAGTTAACAAACAATCGCACATCACCCCCAAATGAAGAGGTTGCCATAGGCTGTGTGTGTGTGTGTGTGTATATATGTGTGCTTGTGTACTTGTGTGTGTGTAGGAAATCCAGGCCAGCTTCTTAACTTGCCAGCCAGGCATGGAAACACCCTTCTGGGAGCTTCGCCCTGCCTTTTCCCCCAGCCCTAGGTGATGTGTGTGTGTGGGGGGGGGGGGGCTGGCTTCTTAACTCATCAGTCCAGATGTGAATCCCACATAGCTCCTTACTTCTTCCCCCAGCCCTGGGTGTTTTGTGTGTGTGTGTGTGTGTGTAGGAAATCCAGGCCGTCTTCCTAATTTGCCAGGCAGGTGTGCAAACACCCCCATCCCTCTGGTCTTTTCGCCCTGCCTCTTCCCCCAGCCCTAGGTGTTTTGTGTGTGTGTGTGTGTGAGAGAGAGAGAGAGAGAGAGAGAGAGGCTGTGTGAACTCCAGGCCGGCTTCATAACTTATCAATCTGAATGCGAATCCCACACAGCTCCTGACTTCTTCCCCCAGCCCTAGGCGTTGTGTGTGTGTGTAGGAACCCCAGCCCGGCTTCTTCACTTGCCTGCCAGTGCAAACTCCGTCCCCTCCCCCTGCCTCTGCCCCGCAGCCCCAGGTGTTGTGTGTGTCCGTCTGTCTCCCCCCCCCCCGTGTGTGTGTGTGAGGCCGGCTTCTCACCTTGCAGCAGGTAAATGTGCGAGGCGGCGGCCCGCTCCTCCCGCAGCAGCGCGTTGAGTAGCAGCCGGGCCAGGCTGTCGGGCCGCAGAGCCGAGACGCACCCGCCGGCTTCGTCCAGCACCACCAGGTGCGCCACTTCGCCCTTGCGGAGCCGAGCCAGGAGCGCCCGGTCCGGCACCAGCCACTCCAAGCTAACGCCGCTCCGGCCCCGCGACCGCCGCCGAAGCAGCCCGTTCCAATGTACCGGCCGGGCGTCCAGCAGGTGCGCCTGGCAGTATGCCAGGAATGGCCGGCAGTCCAGCACCAACGTCCGGCAACTTTCCTGAGGGTCCCGCAGCAACCGGGCCAAGCCGGAGCTGTCCAGCGGCACCACCACCTCGATCACCATGCCGGCCGGCGGCGGCTACTGCCCCCCCCCCAAAAAAAAACAAAAAAAACCCCTTGTTGGCTTGCAGGGGCCCGGAATGCCCGATTCCCACGATTCCCCTCCAACACGCGAATCCAGGGATCGCTCTTTGTCAATTTCTGCCTCGCTGCCGGCCGAGAGGGAGCTTAAATCTGCTCGCAAGCCCCGCCCGGGCTGGCCATATATGGAAATGCGTGTCACCAGAAACTCCCTACCTGGGCCACGCCCCTCCCTCCCTCCCTCCTCCTGTGCTGCTGGGAGGGCGGGAGAGGGAGGGCTGGATTCCCCGCCTGGGCGGACACACACAAGTCGCACGTGCATCCTTTCCTCCCAACAAGACAAGAATACGGGTGAAGGGGGCCTTGGGGGGTCATTTAGCCCAACCCACCCCTACCCAAGCAGGAGAGCCAGGGCTTGGGGTGATGGAGTGGCTGGTGGAAACAACCTGAGAGTGGGGTCTCTCTCTCTCTCCCCCTCCCCCCAAAAACAATTCCACAGAGATGGAGATCCGGCAGAATATAGGAAGCCCAACTCCCCCACCCCGTTCCAGAAGAAGAAATATTGGGGGGGGGGGATATTAAAAAGAGGCAGAAGGTTATATTTCCCCAAAGAAGAAATGGAGAGGAAAAAAGAACCTTAACCAAGGCAGAAAGCAGCCCCCCTCCCTCCCGACAACCTCCAGCAGATGCCTGAAGTCTTCAGAGAGGGATATTTTAGTGCCCATTAAGAAATCCAGGCTGGGGGATTCTGGGAGCATCTTGGAGTTGCCAAGTTAGAAAAGAAAAGGAGAGAAGAGAAGAGAGGAAAGGAAATGGGGAGGGGAGGGGAGGAAAAGGAAAGGAAGGGGAAAAGGAAAGGAAAAAGGAAAAGAAATCCAGGCCAGCCTATTCACAAACAAAATTAAGAATGTACATCCCATCAACCATGAGAGGATAATGGTGATAAATGGGATGCTCCTGTGATGTTTATAATGTTTGATATTATTAACCAATTATAGATAAAGCTGAATAGGGTGTTTCATTAAATAATGGGAAATGTTTAATAAGGAGAAGTGAAGATCATGGTGAATAGATTTTGAGAATAATAGTTATAGTTACTGTATGTATAAGATGTATTACTTGTATTTAAAAGAGATTGTACCCGGACAGTACACTGCCATTGTAGATAGGGAAATTGTATATATAGCAAAGAAAATTGCAACAACAACAATAATAACAGAATGTACATCCCCTGCCCTCCCAAATTCTAAGAAGAGGACATGAGCTTTAAGATATAGTAGGGCTATCCCACTGCTATTAAAATAGCAAAAGACACACAGCTCACTGCATAATCCCCTGGGAGCATTTCAAACACAAAACCCCAAAGAATGTATAAAAGTCCACAACTTGACTCTTGACAAATGTCTCTTTTCTTTTTTGTACACTGATAGCATTTACACCAAGACAAATTCCTTGTGTATCCAATCACACTTGGCCAATAAGGAATTCTATCTATCTATCTATCTATCTATCTATCTATCTATCTATCTATCTATCTATCTATCTACCTACCTACCTACCTACCTACCTATCATCTATCTATCTATCATCTGTCTGTCTATCTACCTATCTATCTATCTATTTATCTACCTACTTATCTATCTACCTACTTATCTACCTACCTACCTATATCTATCTATCTATCTATCTATCTATCTATCTATCTATCTATCTATCTATCTATCTATCTATCTACAATATCTCTTTCTCTACCATCTATCTATCTATCTATCTATCTATCTATCTATCTATCTATCTATCTATCTATCTATCATCTATCAATCTACAATATCTCTTTCTCTACCATCTATCTATCTATCTATCTATCTATCTATCTATTATCTATCTATCTATCTATCTATCTATCATCTATCTATTATCTATCTATTATCTATCTATTATCTATCCATCCATCCATCTATTATCTATCTATCTATCTATCTATCTATCTATCTATCTATCCATCCATCCATCCATCTATTATCTATCTATCTATCTATCCATCCATCCATCTATCATCTATCTATCTATCTATCTATCTATCTATCTATCTATCTATCTATCTATCTATCTATCTATCTATCTACCTATCTATCTATCTATCTATTTATCTACCTACTTATCTATCTACCTACTTATCTACCTACCTACCTATATCTATCTATCTATCTATCTATCTATCTATCTATCTATCTATCTATCTATCTATCTATCTATCTATCTATCTATCTATCTATCCCAACCCCACTTGGTCAGCTGTCCCAGAACCTCATGCTGTGATGAGTTCTGCCCATTGACAAAAAGAGATTTCCAAACCAGCCCCTGTTTTATTTCCAGCATTTTTGTCCCCCGGGCTTGGAACCAAACCAGATTGTTTTCTCCCAACAGCCAGTGCTGCTAACATGTAAATCCATCCATCCGGACTTGGAGATGTAGATACACCTGGAAAGAGAACAAGGAGGCAGGGGGGTTTCGTGTTCCCTGGGAGGGGGCATCTTCCCCAGAAGAACTACAAACACGTCTGAATTGGGTTTGTTAATAAAACAGAACTTACGTGAAACTAATGTTGTCGTAAGAGTCTCTGTCCAGGGAATTGGCCTATGGCATATCCAGCATTTTCCAACAACCAGTTTTCCCTCGATTGAAGGGAGCGCAGGAGGGGTTGCTTTCAGAATAGCAGAGTTGGAAGGGACCTTGGAGGTCTTCTAGTCCAACCCCCTGCTTAAGCAGGAAACCCTATGCCACTTCAGACATACCTTGGTCCAATCTCTTCTTTCAATACATGGTGGGCATTTGGGTTAGGAATTGGCTGGATCCAATTCCCAGAGGACGAGCGAGATGCTCTTTCACCATGATTTTCCCAAATCATTCTCCCATCATTTTCAGTTCTGGAAACTCCCCCATCCCCCACACTTCTTATACAGTCCTTATCCGAGCTCTCCTTTAAAATGGGGGAGGGGGAACCAGATTATTCTGAAACAGACCCAGTTTATGAACCATCCGAGGGCTAAATTCCCTTATAACAAAGATTTATGATTTCAAGTTGGCGTTGAATTCTGTTTCTTCGTCTTCACCCCACCCTCTGATTTCTTGCCCCTAGAAGACCCCTCCCCATCCCATTCAGGACAGACCAAGTGATGAGCATTAAGTGGAGAAAGCAGGAAGGTGGGCTACTATTAACCTTGGTTAGATTTGTGGGGAGTGGTGCGAATCCTGCCTGAGAAGTTCTGCTTCCCTGGACTTTGTAAAGCCAGGTTAATTCAGTTCCCAGGTGAAACAGGTGAACAGAGGTTTGGTGGTGGTGTTTTTTTGCCCTTGCTGCATTAAAGGGGGGGGGTGTCAACTTTATTCGTGTGTGTATTAAAACATGGGCTAATTTGCAGGATAATTTGCACCAGAAATATCAGGATTTTATGCTCAGAATGTGGGAGCATGGTTTTTTGTCCATGCACTCCTGAGCTCTTTTATTTTTGTTGCTCTTATTTCATGCACGTTCTTGAAGGTCCAAGCTTGTGTGATGGATATGTGTGTGAGAGAGAGAAAATCAGTTTTCTCATTTTTCACATTATCAACCATTAAGAAAGAAATCAGGGAGGGAGGGAAGGAAGGAAGGAAGGAAGGAAGGAAGGAAGGAAGGAAGGAAGGAAGGAAGGAAGGAAGGAAGGAAGGAAGGAAGGAAGGAAGGAAGGAAGGAAGGAAGGAAATTTAAATCTTCTCCTCCCTTTGGCCACATTGTCCAGGCTGATAATTATGCTGAATTTTGTACTGTACTGAGCCTACTTGACTGATTTATTTTTCTGTAGGCGCCAGTAAAAAAATATTTGAAATAAATAAAATGAATATCAAGCTGATTTGGAGAAAGGAATGAGGGGACCATTAAGGGAGGAAAGGTTGGTTTTTTACATTTATTAAATGTGTACACCTCCTGCCTCACTATCTTAAAAAGATGTTAAGGAGGGAATTGAAAAAACAAAACAAAATCTCAGTCCCGAAGAAAGAGGGACATGTGTGAAAGAAACTCAAAAAGTCCCTGCCTTGATTTTCTTCAGTATAAGATGCGAAAGAAAGAAATTGGGACAATTCTGTTATTCTTCCTTGCTTCAAAGAAGACCATGGCTGGAAGAGCATTTCCTAACTTGGATGACCTCACAGGGCTAACCTGTGTCAGGATTTTCCTAAATTTAAGGTATTGTATTTTTTTCCTCACATGGCCCATCGGCCTGCTGTTTGGGACATGTCCAGAAGTTGTGAGCGCTCCACGGTTGGCATTTTCAAGAAGAGGCTGGACAGCCACTTGTCTGGAATGGGATAGGGTCTCCTACCTGATTAGAAGTTGGACTAGAAGACCTCCAAGGTCCCTTCCAGCCTATTCCATATTCTACGCTCTAAGAACAGACTGGGCCTTTAGGAAGAAGCTGGCACAACAAGGGCTCGGCCTGGCTTGGCACCAGCAGGTGGCACTGCAGGCACTGAGCTATCCCAAAGGGCTGGCAGGGGATCACCTGAGATGCAAAAGTGCAGGATGACATGCCATTGAGAGCATCCAAGATTATTTTCCAGGTGCAAAGATTTACGTAGAGGAAACTTCCTCAACAGATTCTGGATAGTTTATAGGTATTTAAAAAATATGATAAGAAAATAGTGGTGTGTTGCATTCACTGTTGTATGCCATGGATCTTCCATATCAACGTTCCCACAAACTACGGTATTTCCTGATTTGGCACTGTTTTTTGTGCTGCCAGCATGACAAAAATGGGGAGGGGGATGACAATTTTGGGGGTCACACTCTTCCATGATGCTACTGAAAGTTGACCTTCTAGGTCAGAAGTCTCCAAACTTAGCAAGTTTAACTCCCAGAATTCCTGAGCTAACATGACTGGAGGAGGAATTCTGGGAGTTGAAGTCCACAAGTCTTAAATCTGTCAAGTTTGAAGACCCCTGGATTAGATAGATAAAGAGAGGTAGGATGGATAGATAGATAGATAGATAGATAGATAGATAGATAGATAGGTAGGTAGGTAGGTAGGTAGAGGGAGAGAGAGAGAAAGATAGAAGAGATGGATAGAATAGATATATAGATAGGGTAAAGAGAGGTAGGATAGAGAGAAAGAGAGATAGAATAGATAGATAGATCGAATAGATCAAGAGTCTCCAAACTTGGCAAGTTTAAGATTTGTGGGCTTCAATTCCCAGAATTCCTGAGCTACCATGACTGCAGGAGGAATTCTGGGAGTTGAAGTCCACAAGTCTTAAAGCTGTCAAGTTTGAAAACCCCTGGATTAGATAGATAAAGAGAGGTAGGATGGATAGATAGATAGATAGATAGATAGATAGATAGATAGATAGAAAGATAGTTTGAATAGATAGGTAGAGGGAGGGACAGAGAAAGAGAGAGATAGAATAGATAGATAGATCAAATAGATCAAGAGTCTCCAAACTTGGCAAGTTTAAGATCTGTGGCCTTCAATTCCCAGAATTCCTGAGGTAACATGACTGGAGGAGGAATTCTGGGAGTTGGAAGTCCACAAGTCTTAAAGCTGTCAAGTTTGAAGACCCCTGTCCTGGAGGGTGGACCTTGGAAGGTTCTGGTGGGATCAGACAATCTTCTTGAAAGTAAGTTGTGAAGACTCAACCGATGTAGGATTTTATAGGGGAGCATCAGCCCCTTAAATTGGGACCCCCAAATTCAGTTTCCAAAAGTTAGGGGAGATTCTACCAGCTTCTGACTCCAAGGTTCATCTTACATAGAACAAATGGCAGTTGTCTACTTGGAAGATGACAAGAATGTGAGTCACGTTATGAGTTTCTACGATGTGTTGAAATAAAGAGCCTATTTGGATGGCTGAGGAAAACTTAGCATCACTCCACATAACACGTAGTCCAGGTTCATTGCTCCCAGTGTGGCTGGGTTCACACAATCTACTCCATGTTAAGCACGAAGGATTAGGACCATACATTCAGTTGCTATTCAAAATACACAAGAAGATGCTCAACGAAAGCTCAGTACTAAATTGGCACCAAATAAGGATCAGAAATATTCAAAGAGGGGTGGGACTCGAACTCTTTGTGACAACGTAACAGCTCTCAGCTAATGGTTCACTTAACTCCAGCCCCAGCTCTTGCCTCTAAGCCAGAATGAACAAAAGACAATTGCTGTCTTTGCATAGCATGGGTTGTGCAAATAAGCCATACTATAGCTTCCCTGGAAGGCCGGGTTCACTCAAATTACAGATTAATAGAGTTGGAAGGGATCTTGTAGGTCATGTAGTCCAACCCTCTGCCCAAACAGGAGACCCTACACCATTTCTGACAGAGGGCAGTCCAGTCTCTTCTTGAAAGCTTCCAGGGATGAAGCTCCCACAACTTCTGAAGGCAACTTCTGTTCCATGGGTGGATTGTTCTCACTGCCAGAAAATTCCTCCTTATTTCCAGGTTAAATCTCTCCTTGATCAGTTTCCACCCATTGTTCCTTATCTGGCCTTCAGGTGTTTTAGAAAATAGCTTGAACCCCTTCCTCCTCTCTGGGGCAGCCCCTTAAATATTGGAAGACTGCTATCCTGTTTCCCCTGGTCCTTTTCTTCACCGTCTTTTAGTATAGAATAGAATAGAATAGAATAGAATAGAATAGAATAGAATAGAATAGAATAGAATAGAATAGAATAGAAATAGAGTAGAGCAGAATAGAGTTGAGTTGAGATTAGAATAGAGTAGAGTAGAGTAGAGTAGAGTAGAGTAGAATAGAATAGAATAGAATAGAATAGAATAGAATAGAATAGAATAGAATAGAATAGAATAGAAATAGAGTAGAGCAGAATAGAGTAGAGTTGAGTTGAGATTAGAATAGAGTAGAGTAGAGTAGAGTAGAGTAGAATAGAATAGAATAGAATAGAATAGAATAGAATAGAATAGAATAGAATAGAATAGAATAGAAATAGAGTAGAGCAGAATAGAGTTGAGTTGAGATTAGAATAGAGTAGAGTAGAGTAGAGTAGAGTAGAGTAGAGTAGAGTAGAATAGAATAGAATAGAATAGAAATAGAGTAGAGCAGAATAGAGTAGAGTTGAGTTGAGATTAGAATAGAGTAGAGTAGAGTAGAGTAGAGTAGAATAGAATAGAATAGAATAGAATAGAATAGAATAGAATAGAATAGAATAGAATAGAATAGAACAGAACAGAATAGAATGTAGAACATAGAATGGAATAGGAATAGGAATAGGAATAGGAATAGGAATAGGAATAGGAATAGGAATAGGAATAGGAATAGGAATAGGAAGAGAAGAGAAGAGAAGAGAAGAGAAGAGAAGAGAAGAGAAGAGAAGAGAAGAGAAGAGAAGAGAATAACAGTTGAAAGGGAGAACATTTCTGAGATGCTTTCTCAAATATACATTTCTGCCCCAGGCTCAAATTTCTTTTATCTGTCTGCTGTCTTGGTTGTGGGTCTTGTTCTTCAAGGTCATTCCTTCTTCCTTTTACACCATCTAGGTCTTCCAGGACAACATCTCTTGAGTGACATGTTGCAGTTGTTGAGTGAGAACGATCCACCCATGGAACAGAATCGCCTTCGGAAGTTGTGGGAGCTTCATCTCTGGAGGCTTTCAAGAAGAGACTGGACTTCCATCTGTTCAGGGTCTCCTGCTTGGTCGGAGGGTTGGGCTAGATGACCTACAAGGTCTTTCCAACTCTGCTAATTTATTAATCATAGATTTCCCAATAAAATACCAGCTGGAAATTGTATTACCCCCATATCTGCATGGAAACCAAGAAATCTTTCTCTTTAGTTTCTTCTTGCGTTGACCATATTGGAAGACGCTACATGTAGGCTGGTTTAACACAGTCCAGGAGCCACTCAGATATTTTTAACATATCAGTTGATTTCTGCATGGTTTCCTCACCCCTCTCCAACTTCTATATCTAGCATAAAACCCTGGGGTTTCCTGGGTTCTAGCAGGGCCTATTTGGGACTCTTCTCAATTAATCAAGCAATCTCATTGTGATTTATTTTATTTTTTTTTTGTTCTGGCTGCCAATAGGCATTCCTAAAAGCCTGGCACCACCTCAATGGTCTCCAATACATGGCCATGACTAAGAATTCCTGGTCCAGCATGATACATGCACATTCTTTCCATTCAGGTGTGTGAAAACTTTGAGCTACCAACAAAAAACTATCAGAGGTTTTGCAAGCCAAAGCAAACCAAGTCTAAAGACCTTAAACTAATTCAGAACAAATGGTTCTCCAGTTCCTTCTTAAAAACCTCCAGAGTTAATGGCTAGAAAACAGAGTAAGAACTTAAAGGATATTGTATTAATAATGATATATTAAAATTGATTATTTTTGAATAAGCTTTAATATGAATATAATTCAGTAAGATTTGGGATTAGCCTTTAAGGATAGTTTGAAATCAAAATAAAAATGTAATGACAATGTAATCGTGATATAAGAGGAGATATAATGTTGACTATAATATAATATGAATGTAAACTCAATAAGAAATGTATACCAATGTTATTGTATGCACAAGATATATGTACCCAACCAACACACTGTATAATTGAAAGGTGGTTTTATTTGTTATTTTTGTTATAAAAATAAAAATCAAAAAAATCGAAAAACAAAACCAAACCTCCAGCGTTGGAGCACTGACAAATTCTGGAGGTAAGTCATAGGTGCTCAAAATACCTCTTGTATTGGCCTTGCACCAAATATATACTATATTAGCAGGGTACCCATGCTTCACTACGAAACTATGTGGTTGGGCTTAGTTTTGGGGGAGGAAAATAAGGGGGGAAAATTCTACCCCTGCCTATCATCATCCATTGGTTTTCACCTGGCTAGTGTCCTATCAGCATGTGAGAGACAGTTGAGGGCTGTTTGGAAACTGAAACAGTATTTGCTGTGTGAGTAAGAATGAGACAGCAAGGAGCCTGGGCGTGGCTTAGCTCAACTGCTCTGTACTAAAGCTGCTTGGTGCTGTGAAACTGAAACTCCTCTCCTCTGCATTTGAAAGAGATTTCTTTCCAGATGGGGAGGGGGAGTAGAACTCCTTAGCATCAGTGCATGTTAATAATAATAATAATATAGGAAATATTCTAAATGTTCTGAGGAACATTTTGAAAAATCCTTTCTTAGTGAGCCCCTAGAAGCCAAGAGGAACATACGTGCCAAATTTCAAGTTTGTAGGCTTTACGGTTCTGAAGATTTGTGATGATGCGTGAGGGGTATTTAGCTTAGATAGATAGATAGATAGATAGATAGATAGATAGATAGATAGATAGATAGAGGGATCTATAGCTATCTTTGCTGATGTTAGATAGATAGATAGATAGATAGATAGATAGATAGATAGATAGATAGATAGATATAGACATATAGACATAGACATAGACAGATAGACAGACAGACAGACAGATAGATAGAGAGATAGAGAGATAGAGAGATAGAGAGATAAAGATAGGGAGAGGTAGATGATAGATAGATAGATAGATAGATAGATAGATAGATAGATAGACAGATAGATAGATAGATATAGATTAGATATAGATATAGATATAGATATAGATATAGATATAGATATAGATATAGATATAGATATAGATATAGATATAGATATAGATATAGATATAGATATAGATATAGATATATTTTGCAAATGTTTCTTCCCCCTTTCCAAATGAATGAGGCCATTGAAAGCATTTGCACCTGATACTAGTTACTAGATGGAGAACCACAAAGAGCAGCAGGGGAAAGGAAGCCGTCACCCACGTTGAAAACCAAACCAAACCAACCCCCCCCCGACCTTTTGTTTCTAAATGATGTAATATCCTCCCACGGCTCAATCAGTCCTGCTTGTTTCCTTGTCTTGGGTTTAGAGGCAGAAAAACGAGACGCCTACGCTTTCAATTTACAGCTTTCGCAGGAAACTGGCCCACCCCTGGTTCAAGGCACCGACCACTTCCTTTATCAATGAAGCATCTTGTTCCGTTGTTATTTTTTGTTTTTGTTTTAGTTCTCCCCCACTCTCACCTGCAGTGATGGTTTCCTTTTCAAGAACACAGAATCATGGTCCCCAAAGGCATAAGAGTTGCTATTTCCCCTCCTTCCAGGTGCAAGAAATACGACGTTCCAATAAACTAAGTTCATCCTACCTTTTAGAACAGAGTTCTCCAACCTTGGCCACTTTAAGCCTGGCGGACTTCAACTCCCAGGCTTAAAGTGGCCAAGGTTGGAGAATTCTGGGAGTTGTATAGTGGTTGCCAACCAGTGGGTTGGGGACCGCTGGTGGTCTGCAAGAAAATTTGGGTGGTCCACAGAGAAATGTCACCCCCAAAGTAATTAATCCAGGCTGCGCAGGAATACAAGGCTGCGCCATCCACACAGCCCACGGGAACACAAGGCTTGTCTTGCTTGCATTGCAAACAACACAAGGTAGTGAGGGGAGGGGGGGATGGAGGAGGGGGAAATTTGCCCCACTCTCCCCACGCCCCTTCCCTGGCCACCAAGCTGCTTCTACCTTCTTCTGCTTTTGGTGGCACCCAAGGAAAGCAGCCAAAGTCTTTCTTTCTCTCCCCCAACCTCTGCCAGAAACGAGTCTTTGGGACCCTGCAAGGCCTCCTGCCCCAAGAGGCTGTGACAAGTCTCACAAAGACTCATATCTAGCAGAGTTTGGGGGAGAAAAAGAAAGACTTCTGCTGCTTCTGCTGCTTTCCTTGCACAAAGCTAAAAGTCTCTCTCTCTCCCCCTGAGAACAGAGCTGGAGACGGTATCCTGCGATCCAAAATAAGGAATTATCGATCAGTAGGAAAACGGGGTGAGGAATTTCCCTGCAGATTTTGGGGGGGATTTTCCCAGGGTATCTGGTCCGTGGGATTTAAAATGATGAGCTTGGTGGTCTCTTAGGCCCAAAAGGTGGGTGTCCCCTGCTTTAGAAGGTCTAGGATCCAGGTGTAATCTCAATCAATCAGAATAGAGTTGGAAGGGAGCTTGGTGGCCTTCTAGCCTAGATGACCTTACAAGGTCCCTTCCAGCTCTGTTCACCTGTTAATTGAGATGTGTCCCTGGCTTGGGTTGGTTGTTTTCTTGGCTGCTTTGCATTCGAACCTTTGTAAGGTGTGGCGTTGTTTTCATTTTATTTGAATTCTGTTCGCCACCCAGAGACACTCACTGAGATGAGTGGCCAAATACATCGGATAAAGAAATAAATAAACAAACTCCCGGAATTCCCCAGCCAGTCGGCTTGAAGACACGTGGACTTTAACTCCCAGATTAGGAGCATTGACCTCCACACGTGTTAAGGTTGCCAAAGTTGAAAAACACACTGTTTCAACTTCACTGGAGCAGGAGGAAGAAGAGCTGCAGGAGGAGGAAGAGGAGGAGCAGGAGGAGGAGGAGCAAAAGCAGCAGGAGCAGCAGGAGTAGGCGCAGGAGCAGGAATAGGGCAGGAGCAGGAACAGGAGGAGGAGCAGAAGAAGGAAGAGGAGGAGCAGGAATTGGAGCAGGGGTAGAAGGAGCAGGAACAGGAGCAGGGGCAGGAAGAGCAGGAGCAGCAGGAGGAGCAGGAGCAGCAGCAGGAGGAGGAGGAGCAAAAGCAGCAGGAGCAGCAGGAAAAGTAGGAGCAGCAGCAGGAGGAGGAGGAGCAGAAGCAGCAGGAGCAGCAGGAGTAGGCGCAGGAGCAGGAATAGGGCAGGAGCAGGAACAGGAGGAGGAGCAGAAGAAGGAAGAGGAGGAGCAGGAATTGGAGCAGGGGCAGGAAGAGCAGGAGCAGCAGGAAAAGCAGGAGCAGCAGCAGGAGGAGGAGGAGCAAAAGCAGCAGGAGCAGCAGGAGCAGCAGGAGTAGGCACAGGAGCAGGAATAGGGCAGGAGCAGGAGCAGGAGGAGGAGCAGAAGAAGGAAGAGGAGGAGCAGAAATTGGTGCAGGGGTAGAAGGAGCAGGAACAGGAACAGGAGCAGGAGCAGGAAGAGCAGGAGCAGCAGGAAAAGCAGGAGCAGCAGCAGGAGGAGGAGGAACAAAAGCAGCAGGAGCAGCAGGAGTAGGCGCAGGAGCAGGAATAGGGCAGGAGCAGGAACAGGAGGAGGAGCAGAAGAAGGAAGAGGAGGAGCAGGAATTGGAACAGGAGCAGGAGCAGGAAGAGCAGGAGCAGCAGGAAAAGCAGGAGCAGCAGCAGGAGGAGGAGGAACAAAAGCAGCAGGAGCAGCAGGAGTAGGCGCAGGAGCAGGAATAGGGCAGGAGCAGGAGCAGGAGGAGGAGCAGAAGAAGGAAGAGGAGGAGCAGGAATTGGAGCAGGGGTAGAAGGAGCAGGAACAGGAGCAGGGGCAGAAGAGCAGGAGCAGCAGGAAAGCAGGAGCAGCAGCAGGAGGAGGAGGAGCAAAAGCAGCAGGAGCAGCAGGAGCAGCAGGAGTAGGCACAGGAGCAGGAATAGGGCAGGAGCAGGAACAGGAGGAGGAGCAGAAGAAGGAAGAGGAGGAGCAGGAATTGGAGCAGGGGTAGAAGGAGCAGGAACAGGAGCAGGGGCAGGAAGAGCAGGAGCAGCAGGAAAGCAGGAGCAGCAGCAGGAGGAGGAGGAGCAAAAGCAGCAGGAGCAGCAGGAGTAGGCACAGGAGCAGGAATAGGGCAGGAGCAGGAGCAGGAGGAGGAGCAGAAGAAGGAAGAGGAGGAGCAGAAATTGGTGCAGGGGTAGAAGGAGCAGGAACAGGAACAGGAGCAGGAGCAGGAAGAGCAGGAGCAGCAGGAAAAGCAGGAGCAGCAGCAGGAGGAGGAGGAACAAAAGCAGCAGGAGCAGCAGGAGTAGGCGCAGGAGCAGGAATAGGGCAGGAGCAGGAACAGGAGGAGGAGCAGAAGAAGGAAGAGGAGGAGCAGGAATTGGAACAGGAGCAGGAGCAGGAAGAGCAGGAGCAGCAGGAAAAGCAGGAGCAGCAGCAGGAGGAGGAGGAACAAAAGCAGCAGGAGCAGCAGGAGTAGGCGCAGGAGCAGGAATAGGGCAGGAGCAGGAGCAGGA
The DNA here is from genome assembly GCA_033807585.1 of Hydrophis major. NCBI lineage: Eukaryota > Metazoa > Chordata > Lepidosauria > Squamata > Elapidae > Hydrophis > Hydrophis major. Next base: position 9,971,333 of record CM066334.1, read on the forward strand.
GGAGGAGCAGAAGAAGGAAGAGGAGGAGCAGGAATTGGAGCAGGGGTAGAAGGAGCAGGAACAGGAGCAGGGGCAGAAGAGCAGGAGCAGCAGGAAAGCAGGAGCAGCAGCAGGAGGAGGAGGAGCAAAAGCAGCAGGAGCAGCAGGAGCAGCAGGAGTAGGCACAGGAGCAGGAATAGGGCAGGAGCAGGAACAGGAGGAGGAGCAGAAGAAGGAAGAGGAGGAGCAGGAATTGGAGCAGGGGTAGAAGGAGCAGGAACAGGAGCAGGGGCAGGAAGAGCAGGAGCAGCAGGAAAGCAGGAGCAGCAGCAGGAGGAGGAGGAGCAAAAGCAGCAGGAGCAGCAGGAGTAGGCACAGGAGCAGGAATAGGGCAGGAGCAGGAGCAGGAGGAGGAGCAGAAGAAGGAAGAGGAGGAGCAGAAATTGGTGCAGGGGTAGAAGGAGCAGGAACAGGAACAGGAGCAGGAGCAGGAAGAGCAGGAGCAGCAGGAAAAGCAGGAGCAGCAGCAGGAGGAGGAGGAACAAAAGCAGCAGGAGCAGCAGGAGTAGGCGCAGGAGCAGGAATAGGGCAGGAGCAGGAACAGGAGGAGGAGCAGAAGAAGGAAGAGGAGGAGCAGGAATTGGAACAGGGGTAGAAGGAGCAGGAACAGGAACAGGAGCAGGAGCAGGAAGAGCAGGAGCAGCAGGAAAAGCAGGAGCAGCAGCAGGAGGAGGAGGAACAAAAGCAGCAGGAGCAGCAGGAGTAGGCGCAGGAGCAGGAATAGGGCAGGAGCAGGAACAGGAGGAGGAGCAGAAGAAGGAAGAGGAGGAGCAGGAATTGGAACAGGAGCAGGAGCAGGAAGAGCAGGAGCAGCAGGAAAAGCAGGAGCAGCAGCAGGAGGAGGAGGAACAAAAGCAGCAGGAGCAGCAGGAGTAGGCGCAGGAGCAGGAATAGGGCAGGAGCAGGAGCAGGAGGAGGAGCAGAAGAAGGAAGAGGAGGAGCAGGAATTGGAGCAGGGGTAGAAGGAGCAGGAACAGGAGCAGGGGCAGAAGAGCAGGAGCAGCAGGAAAAGCAGGAGCAGCAGCAGGAGGAGGAGGAGCAAAAGCAGCAGGAGCAGCAGGAGCAGCAGGAGTAGGCACAGGAGCAGGAATAGGGCAGGAGCAGGAACAGGAGGAGGAGCAGAAGAAGGAAGAGGAGGAGCAGGAATTGGAGCAGGGGTAGAAGGAGCAGGAACAGGAGCAGGGGCAGAAGAGCAGGAGCAGCAGGAAAAGCAGGAGCAGCAGCAGGAGGAGGAGGAGCAAAAGCAGCAGGAGCAGCAGGAGCAGCAGGAGTAGGCACAGGAGCAGGAATAGGGCAGGAGCAGGAACAGGAGGAGGAGCAGAAGAAGGAAGAGGAGGAGCAGGAATTGGTGCAGGGGTAGAAGGAGCAGGAACAGGAACAGGAGCAGGGGCAGGAAGAGCAGGAGCAGCAGGAAAAGCAGGAGCAGCAGGAGGAGGAGGAGGAGCAGGAATTGGAGCAGGGGTAGAAGGAGCAGGAACAGGAGCAGGGGCAGAAGAGCAGGAGCAGCAGGAAAAGCAGGAGCAGCAGCAGGAGGAGGAGGAGCAAAAGCAGCAGGAGCAGCAGGAGTAGGCGCAGGAGCAGGAATAGGGCAGGAGCAGGAGCAGGAGGAGGAGCAGAAGAAGGAAGAGGAGGAGCAGGAATTGGAGCAGGGGTAGAAGGAGCAGGAACAGGAGCAGGGGCAGAAGAGCAGGAGCAGTAGGAAAAGCAGGAGCAGCAGCAGGAGGAGGAGGAGCAAAAGCAGCAGGAGCAGCAGGAGTAGGCGCAGGAGCAGGAATAGGGCAGGAGGAGGAAGAGTAAAAACAGCTAGAGGAGAAGCAGGAGGAACAGGAGGAGGAGCAAGAGAAGCAGAACTGTGGGGTCCTTGGTAGCCTCAGTGCTTGGTTGTTTTCTACCGTCCTTCACTGTTGCACAGCCCTAGAACTGATGATGTTATCTAGTTCGGCCCATGAAACGTCAGCAAGAAAGCAAGCCAGCTCAGCGAGCACCCAGGGCCTTTCCAGGGAAGACCTCCCCGCCTTCTTTCAGGGTGGCCCTGAAACGGGCCCTCATCCCTATGGAGAAGCACCTCCCAGAGCCGAAATGGGTCCCTGCCCTCCTCCCGAAGGACCATCTTCCAAAGCCAACTTGTGCCGAGGGCCACATGACAGCTGGGCTGCTCCAGGGAGGCAGGCTTAAGCCCACAAGCTGATAGGCACCAGGAGCAAGAACGGGGCCCGGCAAGCCTCTTTGCCGTCCCTTTTGCTTCTTGCTTCCCCATCGAGCAGTTAGCAAGAGAGCTGCGCATTCCCAGTCCATGACGCTGGCGGCCCCACCCTGGGTGGGGTGCTGCCTTCTTGGCCGGAGAGTTTCTTGCCTCACCAACACCACTCATCAGAGTGAAAGGACGGGAAAGTGTGTAGCCACCAGGGCCGAATGGGCTGTTTATCATTTATTTTATTTTTATTTATTTCGTTTGTCGAGCAACGTGTGAGAAAACAAGTATAAGGATGAGCATAACATGTAAACATCTAAGTATAAATGGGTATAAGGACAGACATCATCAATGAGCAGGAATAAATGGGGACAATAGGAGAGCAGAGGTGATATTCAGCCGGTTCTCAAGAATCGGGAGCAAAAATTTTGAGTTGTTTGGCGAACTAGCAAATCCCACCTCTGACTGGCCTTGCCCTCATCCATTCTCCACTTCCCATGGAGTCCCAGCTGATCGGCTGAATCTCCTTTGGTTGCCCTGCACAGGAGAACGGAGCTGGAAAGCAGGTTACTGGGGTGGGGAGGGAACGGGGATTTTGCAGTATCCTTCCCTGGCCATGCCCACCAAGCCACGCCCCACCAAGCCACGCCCATAGCTGATCGATTGGGTCTCCTTTGGTTGCCCTCCACAGGAGAACAGAGCTGGAAAGCAGGTTACTGGGGTGGGGAGGGAAGGGGGATTTTACAGTATCCTTCCCCTGCCACGCCCACCAAGCCACACCCACAGAACTGATAGTAAAAAAATTGAATCCCACCACTGTAGGACAGGGATGGTAGGCACACTGGTGTGCTGATGCACGCCCCCTTAAAGACCTCTTCAGAAGGGAGGGAGGTCCACGGTAGACAGTCTAAGATTTGCTATTCTGCAAAGCACCAGAAGGCAGGGGAAGAAGCAAAGGGTGTAAATTAATCAAGGAGAGAAGCAACCTAGAACCTGAAATTTCCTGACAAGGAGAACAAATAATCAGTGGAACAACTTGCCTCCAGAAGTTGTGAATGCTCCAAGACTGGAGGTTTTTAAGAAGAGATTGGATAACCATTTGTCTGAAGTGGCGTAGGGTTTCCTGCCTAGGCAGGGGGCTGGACTAGAAGACCTCCAAGGTCCCTTCCAACTCTGTTATTCTGTTATTACATTTACAATGGGAATGGGTAGACATTTGGGCATAATCTTCTAAGAATTAAAGGAGTTAGTTGAGCGATCTTCACCATTTCATAACTTGCATTTATAATGCAAACACTTCCTATGTGGAAAAGGGAAGTGTATTTTTAAATGTTTGTGATTAGAATGCCAGTTCCAGTGGAATCTAATAGTGTCCCTTTTGCACATCAACGAATTCATAGTTTTAATCCCTCTTCATTCAGGCTGTCACGTTGTTTAGTTATGGCAGCTGGCTTAGTTTAACACTAAAGATTACACAACCTTCACATGTGCATTAGTGCAGATCAGAATAATGGTCAGGGAGGAAACAATTATTTCCACACACCCTTGCCTCCCAGCCCTGTGCCCAAGGCAGAAATCCAATAAAAGTGGCAGGATACTTATAGAGTTATGCTACTCCTATCTTAGTGCAGAGGTTGCTGAACTGGGGCGCACACACAATGGGACATGGAATCTTGCATAAGCCAAGATCAAAGGAACACGAGGGAAAAAAAGGTGGGAGAAACAGCCTAGGGTGTGCCATATGAGTGAGCCAGGCCTGGGATGAGCTACTGGTGTTGATTAAGTCTCCGGTGTGAGTTTGTATTTCTTCTGTCTTTTGGTAAGGCATACACATCCGAGAAACGCAATCTGGAACAATTCGTGGACTAGCTGGAGGCTTTCAAAAACGGACTGACAACCATTAGTCTGGCAGTAATATAATGCCTTGAGTAGGGGACTGGATTAGAAAACATATCAGCTCTATGATAGGTCTACGATAGCAATGGGAGGCAAAACATGGGATGATCCACACCATGGACTTATTGGCTTGGATCCTGCTAGCGTCCTGCCATCAAAAAGGACTAGGGGGAAGGGCTAGAGAGGAGGGAGATAAACGGGCAATAAAACTTTATGCAGTTGTGTGGGAGTTAGGGAGGGGTACAACAGCTGAAGAAGAGCAGAACTACATGGGAGCAGTTCGTACCAGGCATCTCCAAGGTCATTTACCCTGAGTCTGGGAAGTTAGCAGCCCAAGCACCTCAGCTTTCCCAAAACATCGCAGCGATGACATCACATGGGCTGGATTCGAACTGGTCACTGGGGATGAGGGATGGGGATGGAAGGCAGTCGTTTTGTATTGTTGCACGGGAAACCTCAGATCCCGTCTGACTTTACTGCAACCAGCTTCTCTTCGCAAAAGTTGCTTTCACTTCAATCACATGGAGTCGAGGGTTTTCCTTTCTCAAGGGATCAGACTAGGGCAGGACTGACAGTGGCAGTTATTCCAGATAGTTCTTGACTTCTGACCTTAATGAAGCCTGCCCCTCATGGTGGTAAGTCATGATGGTTATTAAATGGTCACCCAGGTAACCAACCCGATTTTAATAACTTGTTTTGCCGCAGCTGTAAAACTAATGTCTCGGTCGTTAAGTGAACCAATGGTTCAGTTGTGCCAAAATTGGAGACCTGAAGTCGTGTGACTGCAGGTGCGTGGGTCAGCTATCAGAATAACAGAATAATAGAGTTGGAAGGGACCTTGGAGGTCTTCTAGTTCCACTCTCTTCTCAAGCAGGAAACTCTATCATTCTGGTAGGGGTGGTATTCAAAGTTTTAACAACCAGTTCTGTGGGTGTGGCTTAGTTGGTGGGCATGGCTTGGTGATCATGTGACTGGGTGGACATGGATTGGTAGTCACGTTATTGGCTGGGCGTGGCCAACTCAATATCACTCACATCGAGGCATGCATCTCCTTGCTCGGCCTTTGAAGACTGTGGGGGTGCTGCAACAGTCGTAAGTGGGAAAAATGGTCATAAGTCACTTTTTTCAGTGCCATTGTAACTTTGAATGGTCCACTCCACACAAGCAAAGTACCAGCAAAGGGGGAGGAAAAAAACTCCAGAGAAGTTCCTGAGACAGGAAGTCTAATCCTGCCAAGAATGTAATAAGGGTTAACAGAGAGGCAGTTTCTGTAAGCAACACCAGAATGTTTCTTTCCTGCCTTCCTTACAGGATTAGGCCAGTAATTTCTTCTAACAACTGGTTCTCTGAACTGCTTAGAATGTTAACAACCCGTTCTAGCGAATAGGTGCCAACCTATAGAATCCCACCCCTGTATTCTGGGTAAATGGCTGTCCAATTTCTTCTTGAAACCTTCCAGTGTTGGAGCACCTCAATATCTGAAGGCAAGCCGTTCCACAGATTAATTGTTCTCACTGTCATGAAATTTCTCCTTCGTTCAGAATTGGATTGTAAGTACCCTCAGGAACTTGTAATTTCAAATGTGTCAGGTGCAAGCAAAACCACTGTAACTTTACTCCATGCTACCTGTACCCAAAAATATGTTCTACTAACAGCCAGGGAGAATTGGCAATAGATAAGAGTCAACGGATTTCAAGGAGGACTACACTTGGGGATTTGGGGGGGGGTGTTGGGGCCCCCAACTGATGATGCATTTGAACCCGCCCTCAGGCTCTGCCTGGGTCATCTCTTACAGAATGGTTACTAAGCAGATAGTCGTAAGTCGAGGACTACCTGCAAATCTGTTCCCCAAGAACTGTGTCGTGCCACCGTCAGAGTTTGAATCTGAGGAGGAAGATGAACAGCTGACAGGGAGTAGAAATGTGGCTCCGTTGGATGTGGAGGAGGCTGGGGAAGGGCAAAGTCTGGCTGGGCAGAGCAGGATAGAGGTAGAACAAGGGAGAGGGAGTTCAGAGGAAGACCCAGGCCCATCCCCTCTTCATCCTAGGGCACGCAGGGAGAAGGGAGCAATGTGGGTGGCATGGCTTACGGGGGAGGAAAGGGCCCTGATTCCCTTCATTAGCCACAGCTGGGAAGAGAGTTTAAAAGAGATGCATGCTGACTGCGGCAGCTGCTGGGAGCAAACATGACTTTATCCTGTGTTGTCATTGCTTATCTGTGTTCCTGGCATCTTCCCAACTGTGTGAGTTTTGCCGTGCTTTCACATCTGGAATTCCTTCTCTTGCCTTGCCAAACTAATTACCTTGGCTTGATTGGACTTGATTGGCTTGATTGGACTTATAGTTAGTTTTTGTTGACCATGTTTTGGACTCAATTTGCTGCAGCCAATGGCTGTTCCTGGGAGAGTTTTTCTCCTTCCAGAAGGTAACCAGGGCATTGGGGGCAAAGTTGGAGCTAACAAAGGGACTCCTACTGATTATTTGGCTGTGTTGCCTTTGTGCCATGCCCCTTTGGCTCATCACAAACTGTAAGCAGCCAAAGGCAAGACCTTTCACAAAGATACTCAGTGGTCAAAGCTCCAAGCACCTTGGGAAGACCATTAGAAGCCTCCAAACAGCTTTCCCCAGTCATTGCATCACTGATGTCTATGTGATTCCTTAAACAGAGAAGAGGGAGGAGGACATGTGCTTTTCCATGTGCTGTCTTAGGCAATTTCATTCCACCCCCCTCAGCAACTGCTCGCCTGGCCCACATGGCCATGCTGGTGCAGTTGGGTGTCTCCAGTGACTTTTGACAGTCTATATTTTGTGTTTCTTTATTTTTAGGACTCCACCTCTGCTGTTATGGTTGTTGGGAAGAGAAGGAGGAGACATCTCACCAGCCAACTTTCCATCGCTTCCTTAGAGAATAAAAAACTGCAGTAAGACAAAAAGCTTAATATCTGAATCTCAGTGAGATGAAGGGTCCTGTGATGACCCAGGGTGGGATACAAAACAAACACAGTCACAGAAAACAGACAAAGCCCCTTTTATTCCTTCGCTTTGCTTCCAAGCTCCAAATATTCTTGACAGAAGACAAAAAATTCCCACACAAACAGTTACAAGAAGAAGGAAAAAAGCAACACAAACCAGGCAAGATAAGGGCTGGAGGACGTCCACAGATAACACACCCTGGGAAGGACACCAAACTCAAGAACCATAAACTAGAGGTATTTCCATGCTTTGCTTCCAGCATTCGCCCCTACGCATGTCCATGCTCTTATCCAGTTGTCACATCTGCAGCCCATGAAGAGGATCAAGGCCCTCTCCTCCCAAGTAGCCCATGTCTCTCCCTTATCCTCTCCTCCCTGCGTGCCCTAGGATGGAGAGGGTATGGGCCTGGGTCCTCCTCTGACTGCCCAGCCAGCCTCTCCCCAACCTCTGGAGCCACACTTCCACTCCCTATTGGCTGTTCCTCCTCTGCCTCAGAGTCAGTCTCCAGCAGGAGAATGACAAGTCCTTTCCAAAGCAAGAGGACAACCCAGAACAGGAACATAGAATCATAGGGTCTTCTAGTCCAAACCTTTGCTCAAGGCAGGGGTCTTATACCATCCCAGTCAAAGGGTTGTCCATTTGTCTATATATTTTTTCTTGAAATCCTCCAGCAATGGAGCCCTCGCGATTCCTGGAGGCAAACTGTTCCATTAATTAATTATTCTCACTGTCAGAAAACTTCTCCTTACTTCTAAGTTGGTTCTCTCTCGGAAAGCTTCTACCCTTTGCTTCTTCTCTTGCCCTCCTGTTCTTTGGAAAACAAGTCAAACTCCCTTTTCTCCTTGGTAGCCTCTCAAGCATTGGAAGATAGTTATCATGTCACTCCTTCTCTTCAAGGCTCACTCACTCAACTGTTCATCGCATGGTTTAGCCTCCAGCCCCCTAAGTCATCTTGGTTGCTCTTCTGGGATCCCAGCATCTTTTTTTATATTGTGGTGGTATTGTGGTGACCAGAACTGGACGCAGAATTCCAAGTGTGGCCTCACTAGTGTGTGGTATACCAAACCATGCTAGATGAGTACAAATCACCTGGACCAAATGGTTGGCATGCCAGAATACTGAAGGAGCTTCTTCTTCTTCTTCTTCTTCTTCTTCTTCTTCTTCTCCTTCTTCTTCTTCTTCTTCTTCTTCTTCTTCTTCTTCTTCTTCTTCTTCTTCTTCTTCTTCTTCTTCTTCTTCTTCTTCTTCTTCTTCTTCTTCTTCTTCTTCTTCTTCTTCTTCTTCTTCTTCTTCTTCTATTTCTTCCTCTTCCTCTTCCTCTTCTTCCTCTTCTTCTTCTTCTTCTTCTTCATAGCTGAATGCATCGTGTAAATGAGGTCGTAAGTCCTGCCAACCCTTCTCCATCGTGCCAACCATAACTCCCATCATCCCCCGGTTCAAGAAATGTGGAGATGATGGTTTGCTGAAGAAAATTGGTCTCTTTCACAATGCAGAACAAAAGCTGACTTCTCGAGATTCCCTCTTCCAATAACGTGATGCCACTGCAGGGCAGAACTAACTAGGACCGGGTGCCCCAGTGGTGGGATTCAGAAACATTTACTACCGGTTCTGTGGGTGTGGCTTGGTGGGCGTGGCTTGGTGGGCGTGGCAGGGGAAGGATATACTGCAAAATCCCCATTCCCTTCCCAGCCCACTAACCTGCTTTCCAGCTCCGTTCTCTTGTGCAGGGCAACCAAAGGAGACCCAGCCAATCAGCTGGGACTCAATGGGAGGCAGAGAAGAGATGGATTTGGTGGGGCCAGTCAGAGGTGGAATTGACCGGTTCTCAGAACTACTCAAAAATTCTGCTACTGGTTCTCCAGAACCGGCTGTATACCATCTCTGGGTGTGTGTGTGTGTGTGTGTGTGTGTGTGTGTAGCTGTCAGCATGCTCCCCTTCCCTTTCCGACTTCAACCATGCCCCCCTCCCCCCCGAACCCCAATTTAGCCAGGGCTGTTTATTACCTTCTCGTTTATTGAATGCCCGTATGAAGTACACACTTGGCCTCTTCCCAGGGACACAGCTAAACACACAATCATAAACTCAGATAAATACCCAGAATCCTTGAAGTACTCAACATTTCTGCTACCAGTTCTCCAGAACCGTTCAGAACCAGCTGAATACCACCTCTGGGGTACCCTGAAACTAACTTAGATTCAACTAAGCCCTACTAGATTTTTGTCCTTGTGTCCAGCTACTTCTTCCTCATCTCCCTGCCTGATTCCCTTTTCTTGAGACAGAGCGTTCTTTCGTGATGGGGTAGTTTCCCAGGCTACACAAACCAATTTACCAAGCACTTTTTTTTTTCCCCTGCAGAAACCAGCAACTGGAACAACTTCTTCCTTCTTGTACACCCGTTTCTTTTTCAGAGGTGTGTCTCTCTTTGCGGTGCTCCAACGATGTTGGGAATTGTTCCAGGCAGGTATCGCTGGTAGAAAGCGAGCTCCTGATTCTTACGAGAACCACCCTCACCTCACATGGAAAGACTCCAGAACCACCCCAGATGCAGCATGCAATCCGGACTCTGGATTGTACCACGTTGGCTTGGAAAGGATAATTACAGGGCCAGTGAAAAGGCTGCTGTTATATAATTGCTCATCACGTTCATACAGGCAAACAATTCTACAGCTAATTGCAGAAACTGGAGACAGCTTTAATGAGTGGAGTTTGCTTAGGAAGGAGCCCAGCCCAGCCTCAAGAGTAATCAGAATTGGAATGCAGCCTGTCCATGTTGGAGAAATTGGAGAGAAAGCAGGAGCTCGGGATGCCGCGGTGCGTCACCTGGGCAGTCAGGTAACCTGAAGAGAGTGGAGGAATGATTTGGCAGCCAGAAATGCAGATTCCAGGTGCAGAAAACCCAAAGACCTACAAGAGCTGCAAACAAGGGCTCTGCAGCCAGCGAGCAATGCACTGAGGCTTCGTGCTTCCCAAGGATATCTCCAATTTGGTTGAAATTTGCGGTGGAGAAATGGAGCGTCCAGGTTTAATTTGAACTACGGGAAATCTACGAGATGCACCAAGAGATTGATATATCTACCTGCTGCAGCATGCATGCAAAAGGGGCCTTTCTCCCCCAAAAGAACAGTTTTGCTGTGGGAGCTTAAAAGTACAGCAGCTGAGGAGGAAAGAAATACCTGTGCAATGTGCAGAAATGGGACAATTTTCCCCAGGCTGCTTTGATGTTACTCTTTGATATCTGCAAAATTTACTCAGATATATCAGTGTGTGTGCGCATGTGTGTGTGTGTGTTTGAGAGTGTCTGTTTGTATGTACCAATTTCCTACACGTTTGTGCATGATTGCCTACTTTGGGATGTGTGCAGGGTTGTGTGTTTCTGCACATATAACATGCATACTTGTATGTACGCTTCTGGAATGCTCCCTTGTGAATTTCTACATGACTGTGTGTTGTCTTAATGCTTGTTTGCATTTGGGTAGGGGACTTCCACAAAGATGTGGTGGTGCATTGCACAATGTGTTCTGTGCATGCCCAAACAAAGATATGCTTGCAGCATTCACAATGCCTGCACCTTTTACGCCTTGCTTCCATATTGTTGCCATGTAATATGCCTGACACACATTCATATTTGTGTGTGAGAGCTTTTCACATATGTGTGTATGCATGCATGTTTGTGCAGCCATAGGAATCTGGGTACCTTCTGCATGTCTATTTGTATCCCACTCTGCACAAATGGGTGGTTATGCTTTATGTCCATCTGTTGTTGCAACGTTTCGTTCTATCTATGCACTTACAGGCACAACGAAGAGCTACCGAGTTGCATGCAGAAATAATTGTGCATGAATTGGCTGTTGCTCATAGGACAAAATAATATTTTCCTATTTGAATATATGTTTGTTTTTCTACCAGAAAATCAGATCAGCCACATCCCATTCATAGGGAGTTGATTGCTTCTCGTTCAGGGATACCTTTTGCCCACAAAAGGGCAGGTATTATTGGTCTCCTCCTTCCTTCTATCCTAATTGCCCACTTAAATTCTGCTTTAGTCATGGATGGAATCTCTAGCATCTCTCCTGGAAACCAAACGAAGTCATGTCAGGATCCTTGGCCTGGCTGCTGTTCCCCATCTGGCTGATGCAGATGTTCAGAAATGACTCCAGCTATGGAATTTATGGGCTCGCCACCTTTGGGCGGTTTTGGAGAGATGGCAAACCAAACCACCTCTCATTAACAGACTGCCTGGTTTCCTTGCACACTGCAGAATGGATTCAATTGATTCCTGTGGCCTGTTCTTTCCAGCTTTACCATTCTAGAATGCTGTGTTTCCAGCAGCCCATCCCAAATACCTTCCTTGGATTTATGAGCCTTCAGCCTTTTTGTGTTAAACATTCTACCTTAGAATCTGAGCCCAATTTGTTGGGTCAATTTTTTTTTTTACAGAGTTTTTATCTGTTGGGTCAAATTTGTAGATTTTGGCCTTGATAAAGACCAGCGAGATGGTTGGTGACAAGGTAGCCCTTCTTAAGTTTGCAGGGGGTGAGGTTTCTGGAAGCCACCTAAGAAAAGGTCCATACTCTTGTATTTCGGGGTAACTGCACTCAAGGGCAATTTTGTCAGGTCCTGGAACTCCTCCTATCCTGAACTTTTAGCTGTGTAGGGCGACGTTTCTCTGCAAGGAGTCTGGGAGACCAGTGGAGGAATAATATTCATATTTACTCTGCAAGAAAATGAAAGCTAACGCAACAAATCTGAGTGAATTCAAGTACAAAATGACCACACCATGGATGTAAGACAGCTGTTACATAATATTCCGCAAGAGGACTTGTAGTTATGAGTCTTTCCATGACACCCAATGATGTGGCAATCCTGTGGAATGTTCTCTCCCTTCCTTGATACTTGCTGAGCAGAACCATGCAGGATGAAGAGTCACTTGTCCACGAAACTCCCTCTTCTCCTCCTCCTCCTCACCATTTTCCTCCTGCTCCTCCCTGAGATTAGCAGGTCCCAGCCATAGACATGCTTTGGATGGGCAGGGTTGGAAAACCACAAGGAAGGCATGGACACCATTGAGTGGAGCTGCTCTCTGCAGCCCCGATGGAGAGGTCGACCAGATTAAGATGGCAGCTACTCCCAAAAAAAAATAAAAGTGGGCAGGGCTTCAATTGTGTGGGCAGGGCTCCACCTTGGCTTATTTGACACCTTTCCCTGCCTCTAACCCCTTGCATTGAATTCCAGATGTTTTCCCTCAAGATCCTATTCTGGGTTGAGAGCAGGTGGCCTCCTTATCTTATGTGGTTGCTATTCATAATGGTTGTAGTTGTGCAATCGAGCCAACAGACGCAGAAATTGACACCCTCACCCCCCCCAAAGTTGGATTTTAGCAGTTGCAGTCATTTTTATTATTAAATAAATGACATCGTAACATGTCTCACCAGGGCTCAGCTCAACCCTAATCAAAATTAGCAATGAAAATGACACAAAGGCAATACAATTGATAAAGGCAATGTATCCTTTGATCCCCCTTTCCAACTCTATTCTGTAAGTATAACATGATTGAAGGATGATGAATGATTCTATGAGCCCCGTTTTTATTTTTAATATGATACACAAGCAGCAGTGGGCATAACTGAGCATCTGCAGCTCTGGATGAAACCTTATTCCACTGATGTTGTCTCCAATAAGGATGAAGCAGAGATACCCCCCAAAAACCCCCAAACCTTTGCAATGGTGACCTAGGCATGTTTTCTCAAGCTGCCAGTTCTAAAAAGCTGTTGTGGTTTGCCAGCAGGAGGTGCAGAGGTCTCTGATAGCGAGGACTCGGATGAGCGGCCTGTGTGTGATGTAGGGATGGGGCCAGGTCTATGGGAGAGTGGGGTGCTGCCTTTGGAGCTTGTGGAGTCTGGCAGCAGTGATGCAGAGGACTCGGGGGTACCTGTGCTCGGTGTGCATGCACTCAGGGCTGCTTGGAGGAAAGAGCAGCTGAAGCAGCACAGGCAACTCGGGAGTAAGGCTGGAAAGTTATGCCCCTCCCATAAGGGATAAAAGCCAGCCCTTGGAAATGTGGTTCTTTGCAGGAAGCAAGGAAGTTCTTCAGACTCAGAGTCCTCACTGAAGCCCTGCTTACTCCAGTTTGTTTTTGAAACTTCTACCAGTGGATATTTAATCAGGAATTAATCTTCTCTTCTTGGCAGCCTTTTGCAACCTCGAAAGGGCTTGCTTTTGATATCGGACAACTAAGTTTAAATGACTTTTGGCTGGGAATGCAAAGAATTCCCAGCGCTGCATTAAAGAAGGTTTGATTTTATACACAGTTTGCACTTGTTTAATTTGAGCAAGGCTTCTTGGGTCAGAACAAAAGCATAGATAAAGGGGAGAATCATATCAAACTCATGAGCCAGGGATTTCAAAGCTAAGTGCAAATGTTGCAATTGGAAAGTGGTGACCTCATGCTGCACTCATCTCATTGCAACTTTCCAAAGGCTGAAAAAGCACATCTAATGATACAACTTGTCACCGGCTCAAGGCATTCTTCTCCATTGACCAATTTGTCATTTTTTCCCCACAGAGCAGAACAGAGAAAGTCCACCAAATAGACAAGGAGTCCCTGGCCATTTTTCAGTGTTGCAAATTTCTATGGAGCTTCTCCATCTTCCAGGTCCTGGTTGTCCCAAAGGTGCTTTTTCTTTTTTTTTCTTTTCAAGAGGCAATTTGGATTTTCTTGATTTTTCCTTGAAGACGTTTCGCTTCTCATCCAAGAAGTTTCTCCCCTTCTGAACTGAAGAAGCTTCTTGGATAAGAAGGGAAACCTCTTCATGGAAAAAACCAAGAAAGTCTAGTTGCCTTTTGAAGAAGCAACTTTGGGGAGACTGGATTTGGCATTTTTATCCACCTATCTAGCCCTTTTCTCCATATTAAATTTCATTTTCTTGGATAGGGCCCACGGTTGAAGTCTGTCAAGATCTTTTTGGACACTGAGCTTGTCTTCTGGGGTGTTGGCTATTCCTGCCAGCTTAGTGTCATCTGCAAATTTGATGAGTTCCCCTTCTATTCTGTAGAGATTCTCAGTCATCCAGATCATAGTTGTCCCAGAGGTGCTTTTTCAGGAGGCAGCTGGACTTTCTGTTTTTATTTTCTTTGAAGACATTTCATTTCTCATCCAAGAACCTTCTTCAGCTCTGATTGGATGATGGGGAAAGGAAGGATTTATACTCCTTGCATGACCAGCTATATGCAAATATTCCTTGAGGGTCTACAAAGGGCAACTATGGGGTCAGCCTCACTAGTAGGACCAAACTAGGAACCTGATGCTATAAGCAAGCTAAAACTAATTTTATGGAGACATGGTTATTATATCAGAATAGTAAAAGTCTGGTTGCAACTGGGTTACTAAATTAAGAAGCCCCCTGAGTCACTTTGAAATGCTATCTAGCCATTCTACACTTTAAAAAATGCTTTTAGGACCTTTTTGCTTAGACAAAATTCCTATACATGCCCATCAGTTGGTGGGATTCAATTTTGTTTACTACCAGTTCTGTGGGCGTGGCTTGGTGGGTGTGGCAGGGGAAGGATACTGTAAAATCTCCAATCAGAGTGATATTTGCTGGTTCTCCAAACTCCTCAAAATTTCCACTACCGGTTCTCCAGAACTGGTCAGAACCTGCTGAATCCCACCTTTGATGTCCATCAAAATCATTGTCCGTAGTCTCTATGGGCTATTCCCTATATAGTGACATAACCACATGTCTATGGAGATTCTCAGTCATCCAGATCATGGTTGTTCCAAAAGTGCTTTTTAAAGACACAACTGGACTTTCTTATTTTTCTTTGAAGACATTTTACATCACACCCAAGGAGATTCTTCAGTTCAGCTCAGTTCAGAAGACCCCGGGAGGGTCAGAAATGGCCAGATTGCGTGACCCAGGGTTGCTTGTAACCATTGTATAGACATGTCGGTTTGCCAAACACCCAAATTTTGACCATGGAGATATGGAGATGTTGCAAAAGTCATAAGTGCAAAGACCGGTCATAAGTCACTTTCCCCAGGGCCATTGTAAGAGCCAAAGGAGGCTAAACAAATCATCACTGTGGTTGTTACACTGAAATGAGCTACGTGATATGAGAGATACATCAACACGAACAACTGATCATCCAGAAGTTGGGCAGGAGAAGTCCAGAAATGCCTTCTCCAATTTTCCGATCCTCCTATGCAGTTAGAGCTAGTCCAGACCTGCCTTGCAAAATTCCTTAGTAATACAACTGAAAGGCAATCTTGAGGACTGTAAACATCTTATTAAAGTCAGGAAGGGTGCTTGACATGTTGAGGGCAGCCAGACATTTTTATGGAACTGAGTGGTGCTTCAGACAGACTTCATAAATCCCAAGACTTCTTTGTTTAACTGGTTTCACTCAGGGGGAAAAAAGTCACCCAAGAAATCCCAACGATGCTTTTTTTTTTTCAAGGGGCAACTGGACTTTCTTGGTTGTTGTTTTTTTTCCCTTTTGCAGACTTTTTGCTTCTCATCCAATATTAGAGGACTGGAGGCTCAAACATACGATGGACGGTTGCAGGAACTGGGCCTGGCTGGTCTAGTGAAGAGAAGGATCAGGGGAGACAGGAGAGCAGTCTTCCAGTATTTGAGGGAGGGGCTGCCCCAGAGAGGAGGAAGGGGGTCAAGATATATTCCAAGGCACCCGAAGGCCAGACAAGGAACAATGGATGGAAACTGATCAAGGAGAGAGATTCAATCTGGAAATAAGGAGGAATTTTCTGACAGGGAGAACAATCAACCCATGGAACAGAAGTTTCCTTTGGAAGTTGTGGGAGCTTCATCCCTGGAGGCTTCCAAGAAGAGACTAGACTCCCATCTGTCAGAAATGGTGTAGGGTCTCCTGCTTGGGGTTGGACTAGATGACCTACAAGATTCCTTCCAACTCTGTTAATCTTTTTAAAAAAGAAGCTTCTTCAGCTCTGACAGGATGGTAGGGAAGGGAAGGATTTATATTCCTTGCAGAGTTTATATTCCTTGCCATGAAATCCTTCCCTTCCCCACCATCCAGTCAGAGCTCAAGACTCTTCTTGGATGAGAAGCAAAGCATCTTCAGAAGAAAAAAACCAGAAAGTCCAGTTTTCTCTTTTGGGACAACCACGACCTGGATAATGGAGAATGTCTACAGACTGACAGCCCAGGAAAGCTTCCTCCAACCTAATATTCTCCAAATACGTTGGGAATAATCTACAGGTAGACCTCGGTTTACGACCACCATTGAGCCCAGAAATCCTGTGCCTAAGTGAGGCATTTGTTAAGTGACTTTTGGCCCATTTTTATGACCTCCCTTGCCTCAGTTGCTAAGCAAATCTCTGAGGTTGGTCGTTAAGGCTTCGCCGTTGATTCTGCTTACCAGAAGGTTGCAGAAGATGGTCACATGACCTCCCAGTACACTACAACTGTCATCAATACGACTCAGTTGTCAAATGTCTGAAGTTTAATCACGTGACCATGGGGATGCTGGAGGGTTATCAGTGTGAAAAATGATCCTATCAATCGTTTTTTCAGTGCCCTTGTAGCCTCCAATGGTCAATAAATGAATGTGTCAGGATTCCGGCAGTTGCCCCTGAATTAAATCATGAGCCTCGAGTCAAGTTTCAAAAACTTCCAAGGAGTTATTAGGAGCGAACCTGTCGGCATGACCTACAGTATATGAACCTGATTCCGAGATGCTATGCCTGTTTTAGAGTTGCCAGGACTGTTGTAAATTGAGGTCTACCTGTACTACGACTGGATCCACAGAATAGAGCAATCCAAAACCAGACCACAGAATGGAGGATCTCTGAGAAGGCCTCCGGACACGCTGCCCAGTGGATCCTCGACACGTGACTTTAAAAACTTTGGATTGAACTTGAGATGTTCCAGAATGGGGCCCCGTTGAGAGACAACCATGTGAAAAGCCTTCGCTTCCCAAGGGTGAGGCCCTGCTTTCAACCATGGACGAGAGCTCTTCAGGTCCAGGCAAGATTAGATCGCAAATTAACCGCCTGCTTAAAACTTGTTAGGTGTGTTTGGTTGCCAGTTTTCACCCTTCCCTCTCTAAATAGTCCCTCAAGATACTTAGCTGGCTCTGCCCAGCTTTCTGCTCATTAGTGGGTGTGTGAAGGTTGTCAGATCCACCAGGTAAATCAAATGATGCTTCTCATTCTCCCACGACTAAATGGACCACAGTCAAAAATATCGGGCGAGGAATGCTAGGAACCATTAGCTCATCATCTGCCCCTGATCTGGTCCTTCAGGGGGAAATATGGATGACCCCAACAGCTCTTCCTGGCGTAAGGTTTCCCCCATTAGGATGACAAGCCCTGCAATTCCCAGCAAAAACGACCTTGGCACATGCTAGTTGGAAGTTGGCTGTTGCAATCCAAGGAGAGCCCCTAGCTAAGTTTCTGTGCAGTTTGGAGAACCCCCAAATCCCACTCCTGGCTGGCCCTGCCCACCCCGCCCCTCCCAGGTGTCCCCACTCAGCCCGTTTTGAATGCAGGTAAGGGCAGGGTGCACACAGAGGCTCGGGTGTGTGTGTGAAAAAGGGGCCTCCCAGGAGTTCAGAAAGGCCAGAAATGGACCCATTTCCAGCTTCCAGAGAGCCTCCGGAGTCTGGGAGGCCATTTTCACCCTCCCAGAGGCTCAAAAAAAGCCTCCGGAATCTGGAGAGGGCAAAAACATCCTCCCCCTGTGCTGCAATTTTTGAATCCCACTCCTGCCTTTGGTCACCTTCTCATTAATGGGAAGTTCTCACTCCGAAGAACTTCTCCAGAAGTTTCTTCACCTTTGAGGGAGAAAACCCTGAAAGCCATTTTCATTTTTAGCAAATTGAGTGAGAAACAAGTTGGGGAAAAAAAAATCCACAGTATTTCTTTGCCTGCACTAATGTATAGCTACAATACAATGGATGACAACATAACTAATTATTATTACAACATGGCATTGGGGAAGGTCCTATCTCTTAGCCTAAACCTGCCCCTGAAGTTCCCAGGAATGCGAGTGTGGTGGGAATGTTACAAATGTTGACAATACATTCCAGAGTACGTACTTCACATACATCATTTTAATAACCTTGTCAAGTTCAAACTGCATATTGCTGCTGCAACCCTGATCGCTTCTCAGTTTGCCAACGAACCAAAGGTAGAGGGAAGGGCGAGATGGGATGGGTGCTCCAGACATTGGTAAGCCGAGCCGTGAGAGCCAAGGACACTTCCGCAGGGGTTTGCCAGAGCCAAAGACTTTTTCTCATAACAATACAGAGAGACTCAATTGGACCACGCGACCTGCTCTTATGGGGGGTGGGAGAATCCTATGTTTTAATTAGGTGGGTTTGTGCAGGAAGTAGTTAGATCTGGTTTTGGCCCTCACTGGTGCCAAAATGATGTACACAATAAAGTTTTGCATGAAGAGATGGGATTGTCTCGACTGTGCTTGCTTTGGTTGGGTTCATTAGTCAAAACATTGACAAACCATTCATCAACCGTGTAAAGCCATACGATAATATTATTGTCCTCACACGGCAGAGAACTGAGACCTGTGAAGGAGGGAAATCTGAATATGGGTGTTTCTGCCCACCTATTGTTCAGCTGAAAAAATTAAACTAATACCCCAAACTGATACCCTTGAAATGTGTTGATCTTCAATTTCTATAATTTCAGTCCAGTATTTCAATTAATTAGATGTTCTAGGCCAAATATTTGCCTGGTACCTATTACTGTTGAAACTGCCTTTGCTTTTTTTTGTCACCGTCATTCTACTTCTACTTGCAGGTCTTTGTAGTTTGTTATCTTCTCCAGTTCCTTCTCTTCTAATCTGCATCCAAAAGAGAAGGACCTGGAGAAGATTGTTATTGTTATTGTTGCTGTTATTTAGATTGATTAAGGCAGCCTGACTCCACAATGACTTGGGTGGCTTGCAAAATATCTAATATGTAATTGAAGCACAGTGAAAAACATAACATTTGCTCCAATTACTTTGACTTGAAGCCATTGGGTGAGATCATCTGACACCATGGGATGAGGTACGATCAGTATGCTGACGATACTCAACTTTATATCTTTTCTTCAAATGGTGTTTCAATTTCATGGTGCCTAGAGATTTTGAATAGTTCAGAGAACCAGCCAATCCCACCTCCGACTGGCCCCGCCAGCCCCATCTCTTCTCTGCCTCCCATTGAGTCCCAGCTGATCGGCTGGGTCTCCTTGGGTTGCCCTGCAAGGGAGAACGGAGCTGGAAAGCAGGTTAGTGGGGTGGGAAGGGGGATTATGCAGTAACCTTCCCCTGCCACGTCCACCAAGCCATGCCCACCAATCCACACCCACAGAACCAGTATTAAAAAAATTTAATCCCACATGGGAGGGAGGGAAGGAAGGAAGGAAGGAAGGAAGGAAGGAAGGTGACAATGCAGTGGTTAGAATGCAGTATTGCAAGCTAGCTCACTGCTCACTCCAGGAGTTTGATCCTGACCGGTTCAAGGTTTACTCAGCCTTCCCTCCTTCCCAGGTCAGTTTTGCACTTTCCTTGTTGTCACAGAAGAATAGAATAGAATAGAATAGAATAGCATAGAATAGAATAGAATAGAATAGAATAGAATAGAATAGAATAGAATAGAATAGAATAGAATAGAATAGAGTAGAGTAGAGTAGAAATAGAAATAGAAATAGAAATAGAAATAGAAATAGAAATAGAAATAGAAATAGAAATAGAAATAGAAATAGAAATAGAATAGTAGAGTAGAATAGAATAGAATAGAATAGAGTAGAGTAGAGTAGAGTAGAGTAGAGTAGAGAAGAGTAGAGTAGAGTAGAGTAGAGTAGAGTAGAGTAGAGTAGAGTAGAATAGAAATAGAAATAGAAATAGAAATAGAAATAGAAATAGAAATAGAAATAGAAATAGATAGAATAGAATAGAATAGAATAGAATAGAATAGAATAGAATAGAATAGAATAGAATAGTAGAGTAGAATAGAATAGAGAAGAGTAGAGTAGAGTAGAGTAGAGTAGAGTAGAGTAGAGTAGAGTAGAGTAGAATAGAAATAGAAATAGAAATAGAAATAGAAATAGAAATAGAAATAGAAATAGATAGAATAGAATAGAATAGAATAGAATAGAATAGAATAGAATAGAATAGAATAGAATAGAATAGAATAGAATAGTAGAGTAGAATAGAATAGAGAAGAGTAGAGTAGAGTAGAGTAGAGTAGAATAGAAATAGAAATAGAAATAGAAATAGATAGAATAGAATAGAATAGAATAGAATAGAATAGAATAGAATAGAATAGAATAGAATAGAATAGTAGAGTAGAATAGAATAGAATAGAGTAGAGTAGAGTAGAGTAGAGTAGAGTAGAGTAGAGCAGAGTAGAACAGAACAGAACAGAACAGAACAGAATAGAATGGAATAGAAATTTATAAATCTATCTGTGGTCACTGAGAGTTAACATCCAATTGACGGCCTGTCATCCATCCATCCATTCGGGTTCGTGGGCAGGCGGACAGGCAGACAGACAGGCAGACATTCTGAGATTTCTTTTTGAAAAGCAATTTTTATTCATTTCTACTAAAGTCTTATTTGAGATGATGTTCGACACATCATCAGGTTCTTGAAAGAATGTAAGTACTTCCAACGTTGCCACCAAATTGCAATTTCTACTGGGTCTGAAATTACAATAATTATAGGTTAAATAAATTTAATTTATATTTAATCTATATTTAATCTATAGGGAAGTAGAGACTTGAAAAAAAAATCCATTTTGCCAAGCTGACCAAAACTGCCAGTTACTTCATGGTTGTTAGGTCCAGGTAATTATCTTGAATGAAACAGAAGTGGTTTGTCAGTTCCAGTTTAGCGTTCAGTCTGGGCTAGTTTTAGGCAGGTTTAAACTAGTTTGGGTTTTACATATCAGCCCCAATCCACTAAATACTGCCACCCAAATGGGCCTGGTCACTTAACCGCCTTCTAATTTGATTTTTAATTAATTAAATTTATCGGCTGCCCGACTCCCAGCAACTCTAGGAGTTTAATGGAAATTGAATTTTAATTCAAATTAAATGTAACTTTAAAAAAACCAAAACCAAAATGAGTTTTTAAAATTGATTTTTATCCTAAAAGGGGTGGGGGTTTTTTCCTCCAAAAGGCAACTGGATTTTCTTGGGTTTTTTTTTCTTTCTTTGAAAACATTTCGCTTCTCATCCAAGAAGCTTCTTTAGTTCTAACTTTCAAAGAAAGTTTTCAAAGAAAAAAACAATCAAGATAGTCCAGTTGCCTTTTGGGGACAAAAAAACCCCCACTGGATGGTTGAAGATCTCCATAAATATTTTGATCCTTCCTTTCTTTTTTGGTCAACTCAAGGCAGTGGCCCTGCTTAATGGTCATATTTTGCCCATCATAACTACCCAGTATTGGTGTGGGGTTCAAATCACTTAACTGGCTTTTATGCCAAGAAGAGGAACAAGAACTCACAGCTTCCCAGTTTCTAGCCCACTGTTTCTCAAATATAACAATTTTAAAATATGCGAACTTTGAACTCCCAGAATTCCCTAGCTTCCTTGGAATCCTGGGAGTTGAAGTCCAGACATTTTAAAATGGCCAAGATTGTAGCCCTGCACCTTTAAATTGGTTGTCTTTTCTTGCCCATCCTTGCTATTTGTTCAAAGGGAGACCCTCAGCCCTCTGTAAAATTGGTGGGCTTCTGCATTCATCCCCCCTCCCAATTTGCATCTATTCCACTTTTTTAATACTAACACAGGGGGTCTTCAACCTTGACAACTTTAAGACTTGTGGACTTCAACGCCCAGAATTCCTCTTCCAGTCATGTTAGCTCAGGAATTCTGGGAGATGGTCCACAAATCTTAAAAGTTGCCAAGTTTAAGGACCCTTGGTCTATTCTATCTATCTGTCTATTCTATCTTTCTCTTTCTCTCTATCCTACTTCTCTTTATCTATTCTAGAATAGATTATCTATCTATCTATCTATCTATCTATCTATCTATCTATCCTTCCTATTTATCTATCTATTCTATCTCTCCCTCCCTCCCTATTCTACCTCTTCCTATCTATCTGTCTATTCTACCTCTCTTTATCCATCTATTCCTGGGGTCTTCAAACTTGACAGCTTTAAGACTTGTGGACTTCCAACTCCCAAAATTTCTCCTCCAGTCATGTTAGCTCAGGAATTCTGGGAGTTGAAGTCCACAAGTCTTACACTTGCCAAGTTTGAAGACCCTTGGACTAATATTTGGTAGGTGGTAAAGGGTGGGGCATGAAGACATGAGAGTTCTAGGAAAGTTAGAAGGGAGGATGGATTTTCTCATGATATTCAAGAAATGCTGAATAATATTATTGGAAGGGCTGTCCTTGGAAACACTATTGGTGAAATGATAGAAACAACTCGAATTTAACCAATATTTTCTACGTTTTCTTTTTATTGCTTTATGGCAGGGGCCACTTTAAAACTTGTGGACTTCAACTCCCAGAATTCCTCCTTCAGTCATGTTAGTTCAGGAATTCTGGGTGTTGAAGCCCACAAGTCTTAAACTTGCCGAGTTTGAAGACCCTTGCTTTATGGTATTTATAGATCACTTAATTTGAACACCTTCCAAGTGTTGTTCTAGCAAGCAACAATACTGTAATATTCTTCCAGTGCAATAGTGAACACCTACGTATTAAGGGATTACAGTAGTTCTTGACTTATGACCATAATTGAGCAAGGAATTACAACTGTAAGTCATTGCTGTCATTAAGCAGATAATCAGGTGACCAGACCTGATTTTTCAACCTTTTGGGGGGGGGGCAGTCAGTGAATACAGCAGTCATTAAATGAATGCAGTGATTGTTAAATGAAACTATTGCATCCCATGGACATTTTTGATGAAAATTAGAAGCAAACATTGGAAATGAGCAAAAAAAAACCATAATAAACCATGGTCAAGTGACCTCAGGATACTGCCCATGTCAGGGTTCCGATGATTGCCCTAATGAAATCATGAATCTCAAGCCAAGCTTCAAAAGAATCCAAAAGATTTATTAGGAGTAACATGTCCTGCACTAATCCATATTTAGCCAACTCTGAGACACATAATTTACTTTCCCCTATGAACCTGTTTCTCCCCACCCCGCCGGGTGTGTCATAAATCAGTTTATCCAACAAACACGTTCATAGACTGGGTGTCATCAATCATACTCTCCAATGAAGGATTTTCAGGGGCAGAAGATCCAGTAGCCTAGGCTACAACCTCCACAAGATAAGTGTGGAATGTGCTTCTGGCCTTCATCTGCTGTATTGCCAACCCAGGCCTTTCCCCCCACTCCATCTTATGGCAACTCAGAAATAGGCATAGGAGTGATTCACGAGTTGACATCCCAAGGATGTCAATGCGAGTAGTTGCCAAAATGCAATCCCATGACTAGAGGGATGGAGGGGAGAGTTGGGACCATCAGCATTTTAAAATTGGGTTCTAAGTATTGTTGGGGAGGTAACTTTGAATGACCGATCGTTCAGCAAGGATTACCTGCATATACTGTACATATAATATGTACATATTCTGTACATATTAAAGCATTTACCAATTATTCAAATTCACTGGCCACATAATTGGCCTCCTGGAACAACTAGGGTTTTGTAAGGCTGTGCAGGAAGGAGTTAGTTTTGCTGCAGGAAGTGTGCTATGGAAAGGATTAACTCCATGAACCTACATCCCATCTCTTGATTAGGTGGGAAGCATCAGCAGATAGCCTCTGTTTGCAGGGAATGGACCGGTTATTCAAAGCAGGAAAGGAAGGCAGTCAGAAGATGATGAAGGAGGAGGAGGAGGAGGAGGAGGAGGAGGAGGAGGAGGAGGAGGAGGAGGAGGAGGAGGAGGAGGAGGAGGGCATGAAGAAGGAATTTTATTTTTTATTTATTGATTTGATTTGTCAATCACTTACAAGATAACAGGTATAAGTATATACATAGTTATGAATACATGAAATGGGTACATATAAGAAAAATAAAAAGAAACAATAGGACAGGGACGGTAGGCACTTTGGTGCACTTATGCACGCCCCCTACAGACCTCTTAGGAAAGGGGTGAGGTCAATAGTGGACAGTCTAATGTTGAAGATTTGGGGGTTTGGGGAAGAAACCACAGTCAGGTAGAGGATTCCAGACATTGACCACTCTGTTGCTGAAGTCGTATTTCCTGCAATCAAGTTTGGTGTGGTTAACCTTGAGTTTGTATCTATTGTGCGCTCTTGTATTATTATGGTTGAAGCTGAAGTATTCATTGACAGGTAAGTCATTGGAATATATGATTTTATATACCATACTTAGATCAGACCAATTCAAGGTTTTCTAGGTCTAGAATTTCAAGTCTGGTGGCATAAGATATTCTACAATGAGTAGAATAAAATGACCTTAAGGAACAAGGAATGACCTTGAGGAACAAAAGGAAGAGCCACAACCAAGACAGCAGACAGATAAAAGAAATTTGAACCCGGGACAGAAAAGTAATTTGAGGATGCATCACCAACATGCCCTCCCTCATAAAATGAAGGGGAAGGAAGAAGATTTAAACAAGCAAGACATCTATTCTGTTCTGTTCTGTTCTGTTCTGTTCTGTTCTGTTCTGTTCTATTCGACTCGACTCAATTCGATTCTTATTGTACTCTATGACTATTATTAAGTGTTGTACCTGATGATTCTTTTTTTTTTAATAAAGTTTTATTAATTTTTTACAACAAACACAAACACATAAAACATAGGACATAACATAAAAACATCATCATTCTTCATAAATTTACAAGCAGTGTATCGGTTGGTTTACCACTCCTTTTTGTGCATCCATTTCATAGTCATCATAATAATTATGTTGCATAATAACTCATATCATCAATCAACAACCATATATCCCAATATCACTATTGAACAATCATTTGACTGTAATTTAACTAATTCATACTTAAGCGAGATAACTATAGTTTAATTAATTTATTTTATAACAGATCATAAAATCATACCAAATCTATCTTAATAAAATATTCTTAAAATATTATCAAAACCAAAAAGAGAAAAAAATGCATATTCGTTATATCCTAGGTTTCTAAATATTCTATTGTTATATTGTATAATCTAACCATTGATAAAAAAGATCCCAAACTTCATAAAATTGTTTATCTTCTTGTTCTCTAATTTCAAATATCAATCTGCTCATTTCAGCACATTCCAATATTTTCTTAATGATTTCTTCCTCTAATGGTATTCTCTCACTTTTCCAATTTTTAGCAAGCACAATCCTAGCCGCTGTTAATACATTTACAATCAAATATTTTACATTTTTATTATATATATCAGGTAAGATTCCCAATAAAAAAAATCTCCGGTTTCAAGTCTATATGTTTCTTTGTCATTTTTTCCAACCATATGCGAATTCTAGTCCAGTATTTCCTGGCCTCCTCACAAGTCCACCACATATGGCAATATGAACCAGGAATCTGATGACATTTCCAGCATTTTTCAGATTTGTTCTTAAACATTCTTGCAATTCTTGTCGGGGAAAAGTGCCACCTATAAAACATCTTATATAAATTTTCTTTATATGCTGTTGACATTGTCATTTTATAATTTTGAGACCACAATTTTTGCCATTTCTCTAAATCAATCCCATATCCAAAATTCTTCCCCCAAGCAATCATTGTTTCTTTAACTTGTTCTTCCTCCAATTTAATTTCCAACAAATAATTATATAAATTTTTGATCACTTTTTCATCAGTACCTGTCAATATCCTATCTAAGTCAGTCAATTTATCATAGAATCCTTCCATTTTAGAATCTTTAAGATACCTTGAATGTATTTGCGCATATGAAAACCAATTCATCTTTATACCTTGTTCTTCTAAATTTTGCATCGTTTTAAGTTCACCCTTTTCATCTAGTAATTCCCCATATCTAACTGTTTGTTCCTTCTTATAGGTTATAGGATAAGAAAAAGCTTCAATAGTTGATAACCAAACTGGGATTTTCAAATAACATTGTTTCTTAATTTTCTCCCAATTCAACCATAACAATTCCCGTATATAATGCCTTCTAAAATAACCCTGCGATTTAGTTCCCTTATACCATAAAAAAGCATGCCAACCCAATAATAAATCATGACCTTCTAATGCCAACAATCTAGTCTTTCTTAACGTTATCCATTCTTTAGCCCACATTAAGTTTGCAGCTTGATAATACAACTCCCAATTAGGAAGGCCAAATCCTCCTCTAATTCTAGCATCCTGTAAGAGTTTTAATTTTATTCTCGCTTTCTTACTTTGCCATATATACTTCAACACAACTTTATTTAATTCTTCAAAATAGTCCTTACCTAACCTAATTGGTATTGTTTGAAACAAATATAAAATTCTAGGTAAAATATTCATCTTAATTGTTGAAATTCTACCTATCAATGGCAATTGTAAATTGACAGGTAAGTCATTGGAATGTATGATTTTATATACCATACTTAGATCAGACCAATTTAAGGTTTTCTAGGTCTAGAATTTCAAGACTGGTGGCATAAGATATTCTACAATGAGTAGAATAAAATGACCTTGAGGAATAAGGAATGACCTTGAGGAACAAAAGGAAGAGCCACAATCAAGACAGCAGACAGATAAAAGAAATTTGAACCCGGGACAGAAAAGTAATTTGAGGAAGCATCGCCAACATGCCCTCCCTCATAAAATGAAGGGGAAGGAAGAAGATTTAAACAAGCAAGACATCTATTCTATTCTATTCTATTCTATTCTATTCTATTCTATTCTATTCTATTCTGTTCTGTTCTGTTCTGTTCTGTTCTGTTCTGTTCTATTCTATTCTATTCGACTACACTCAATTCGATTCTTATTGTACTCTATGACTATTATTAAGTGTTATACCTGATGATTCTTGACTCTTGACGAATGTATCTTTTCTTTTATGTACACTGAGAGCATTTGCACCAAGACAAATTCCTTGTGTGTCCAATCACAGTTGGCCAATAAAGAATTCTATTGCTGTGCGAATGCCACCCAGTGCAGTCCAATGTTTTATTTCTGGGCTGCATTCACTGCTTTGAGAACTTAGCTTGATTGAGATCAACTACATGAATAGAATTATCCGACATTGCTTCCCCCCCCTCCCTCCGATTTTCCCCCCTCCCCCACCCCTGGCTGCGTTCACTGTTTTGAGCGATCTGCAATGCTAGGAAAGCGAATATATTCTGTTACTATAACTTTTTAATAAAGCAGTAATCACCTGTGTGACTTTGGCTGGTCAACACTGAAGGGCTGACACAAGGAAAGAAGTTGGGGAAAGTGACTCTCGTAATATTTTGATGGGACCGTGTGACTGGTTGCTTGGGGAAGGGGGAAAACATTTACTTTTATTGAGGTGAAAACTGCAGGAATATTCAGAGTCGGTTTTCACCAGCTGGCGCCAATATGATATATCCAAATAAAATTATTCTTTGAGGAATCTACTTGCCTCAGAGTTATGTTTGCTATGGGTGTATTACTTGGAACCCTGATAAGGGATTCACCTAAGAGAGGATTGCAGGCAACTTGTATCCAGGGCTGGGCTGCTGGGGGTTCACGGGGGTTCAGGAAAGCTCCTAGTTAAGATTCTGTGCAGTTCAGAGAACCCCCAAATCCCACTCCTGGCTGGCTTGCCTACCCTGCCCCTCCCCTCTCAGGAGTCCCCACGGGGCCTGTTTTGAATGCAGGTAAGTGCAGGGTGCGTGTGGAGACTCAGGGAGGGTGAAAAACGGGACTCCTGGAAATTTGGGAAGGCCAGAAATGGGCCTGTTTCTGTCTTCCAGAGAGCCTCAGGAGCCCAGGGAAAGCAAAAATGCTGTCCCCCACCCACCATGATGCAGAAGGCCACTAAGCCACACCCACCCAGCAACTGGGCAGAGAACCCTTTGCTCGTATCTATCCTGAAGGAATTGTTTGGTGGAGAACCTAATGTCTATCTTCTGCTTCTTCTCTCTGTCCATTGTTTCAATATCTCTTTCTGTGATTGTCCATTTCTACCTCTCTATTTGCACCATCTATTTCTCCATGCCTGAACACTTCCCTCATTTCTGTTCCTTTTTAGCTTTGTGAGGTTCCCCTTGGTCCTCGTTTTGTTTGGATGGAATGGATGGAAACTGAACCAGGAGAGATTCAACCTGGAAATAAGGAGAAACCTTCTGACAGTGAGAACAATCAACCCATGGAACAGAAGTTGCCTTCAGCAGTTGTGGGAGCGCCATTGCTTGAGACCTTCAAGAAGAGATTGGACTGCCATTTGTCTGAAATGGTGTAGGGTCTCCCGCTTAGGTGGGGGGTTGAACTAGATGACCTACAAGGTCCCTTCCAACTCTGTTTATCTGCTATCTGTTATCTGTTTGCATCCGACCGTTAACCTTGGGGCCACCTTAACGGTTTGGTCTCACCTCCTCTTTGATGAGAGTAAATCATATGTCATAACTCAAATAAACCATCCCCTGCTGGAGTCCCATGAGACGGAAGAAGCAGCAAGGTATTAATGAAAAGGTAAGCAGCAGCCCAGAGCAGATTTTGGCCAAGTGAATCTGGAAGTCCAAGCTTCACAGATGCCCCACCCAGGTTCTCCTCCCCATAGCAACTACTTCTTCTTTCAGCACTTCATGCAATCAAAATTAGTTTCATCGGCCTGAAGTAATTACAAAGGGACCTGAGTCACTGTTATAATGATGCTTCATACTTGTAAAATCAATGGGTGGGAAAGTCTCCTTGATCAATGATGGAGTTGCTAATTCAGCCACGTGACAGTGTGACCGAGGAGAAAGAAGGATGAGCAAAGTAAAGAAAGAGTAAAGTCTCTATTGGGAAGCATCAACATTATAAGAAGGGAAGCTGCAGACAAGAAATTGTTTCCTTTATATTAAAAAAACATTCTAAGAGATGGGCTAGAAGGCGTGAGGATTATCAGACCAAACGAATCAAATTTAATTATTGACTTTGTGGGAAAAGGCAGGAGTCCTGGACAAGCTCCCCACGGAGTCCCTGGAGAGGGCAGAATGGGACAACTCAACATGGCCATCGCCCTGTGGCCAATTCACTAAGGCCAGGGGAGGGGAGGGAAGGGAAAAGGGGGAAAGGAAAGGAAAGGAAAGGAAATTTGTCCCATAAATCTACCTCAACCCTCATGGACACAGACCATTTAAAGATGTAAAACTAACAGCAACAATAAACAGTACAATTAAAAATTCGATAACACAAGAAAGTGACAAAATATATATGTGTATGTGTTTGTGTGTAATATGCATATATCTTTCTTTTATATAGCATATAATTTTTCCAGCACCTTCCCACAAAGAAAACTGATAGTATCAGCATTTAAACATTACGTGATCAGAATCATGCAGTACATATATTATCTGAGAGAACAACCCTTAAAACAATCCATCTGCTAAATAATAATTCTGGGCAGAGAGATCCTCCCATTTTCCCTTGCCTGTTTGCAATTCATTCAATGGAAGAAAATTGATGGAAAGAAGGAGGAGGAGGAGGAGGAGGAGGAGGAGGAGGAGGAAGAGGAGGAAAGTTGTGGATCTCCATTACTGAGAATTTCAAAAAGAGAGCGGGCAACTCTTTGTCCAGAATGGTATAAGGTCTACTTCTTCAGCAGGTCAGGACTGGGATTCAGCCGGTTCAGACTGGTTCGAGCGAACCGGATGTTAAATTTACATCTGGTTCACTGAACCTGTAGTTGAACTGACCGGCTGGCCCTGTCCACCCCACCCCTCCTGGGAGTTTCCATGTGGCCCATTTTGGATTCAGGTAAGTGCAGAGTCCACACAGAGGCTCTAAGATAGTGAAAAAATGGGCCTTCCAGAAGTCCAGAAACAGGCCTGTTTTCAGTTTCCAGAGACCCTCTGGAGCCCGGGGGAGGTTGTTTTCCCCCTCCTAGAATCCCAAGGGAAGCCTCCGGACTCTGGGGAAGGTGAAAATCGGCCCTCCAGAGGTTCTGGTAGGCCACGCCCACCACGGCCATGCCCACCCAGCAACCTGGCAGAGAACCGGTTGCTAGGAGTTTTCAATCCCATCCCTGGAGGGAACCCAGCAATATTTCTCTAAAAACTTTTGCCGTGGATCTGGAGTTGTGTGGGTGAGTGACATTAAGATCTAGGACAAGTCAACTTGTTTCAGTTCCTGTTCTGTATTTTTAGGGTGCACATATGGAGCAGAATGAGGAGGCTGGCTTTGAATGTCACCAACTATTATTATAAATGCTGAGCAGGAAAGGGAGGTGGACTTGTTTTGAACCAGCTAAAAATCCCCACTAGAGCAAAATTCAATACTGGGGCTTCCCCCATAATATTTTTACCCATTTATGACCTTACCAGCTCTCATATAAAACTTCTATTTTAATACGTCTATGTTTTATTTTTCTAAAGCTTTGGAAAACCTACTTTCTGTGCAAGGGCTGGTAGCTGATAGTCCATCAGTGGTTTGGGCTGAAAATCTCCACTCTCCTAGGGAATAAGTGGTCATTATAGAAAGAAAGAGGTATTTACGCCTCCCCTTTGATCATAGAGAAACCAAAGTCATTATGAGGTTTTGCAAAGGGTTGTAATTCAACCACAACCCGTTTCGAGGACAGGAAAAGGAGAGCCAATCTCAACAATCCTTCCTCCCGTTGGAAGAAACATCCCTCTGGGTTCAGTTCCAAGCAGGGAGAAAGACATTGGTAACATGGAGGCTGATTGGAGAGGTAGTTTATTGGTGAACAGGACTGCATGGGTTTGAGGTCCTGGGTCAGCTGACCAGTTGGTTTGAAGAGTACATGGAGAACTGTCTGGTTTGGTTCTGCAACCCAACAGGACAGAACCAGACTCCAGAGAGGAATTAGGACTGCAGAAAAAACGACGGCTACCAACCTACCTTCCATGGAGGACCTGTATATCCTGCACGAGTCAAAAAGAGGGCTGGGAAAATATCTTCAGACCCCTCACATCCTGGACATAAACTGTTTCAACTCCATCCCTCAAAACGATGCTATAGAGCATTACACACCAGAACAACTAGACACAAGGACCGTTTTTTCCCCAAATGCCATCCCTCTGCTAAACAAATAATTCCCTCAACACTGTCCAACTATTTACTAAGCCTGCATTACTAGTACTATTAACCTTCTCATCACTCCTTATCACCCATCTCCTCCCACTTGTGACTGCTTGACTATAACTTTGTTGCTTGTATCCTTACGATTTATATTGACTGTTTCCTAGTATGATTTGATTGCTTATTGTATCCTATGACTATTATTAAGTGTTGTACCTTATGATTCTTGACTCTTGATGAATGTATCTTTTCTTTTATGTTCACTGAGAGCATTTGCACCAAAACAAATTCCTTGTGTGTCTAATCCTACTTGGCCAATAAAGAATTCAGTCAGTCAGTCATTCACTCATTTTTATACAGTTTGTTCTACTACAGCATTTTGTAATTTAGAGTCTTGTTTTGTGTATTATGTTATTTGACTTCAGTGAGTTTGTCTCACAAAGGCCCCAGCAATGAGTTAAATCTTGTTTAACAAGTGACATTAATCCTAAATGTTGAGCTTCCTTAAGGGTTTTAATCCTGTCTTGAATTGGTGACCAAATCTGCATTTCTAAAAGTTGGTCCCTTAGTTTCTACTTGGGGCAGAGAACTTTCTGTCTTCAGAAACATGTTTATTCTTTAGGGAAAATATAATATTCTGCCTTTTTAATATTTCCTAAAATATTTCATTCTTCTAAGAGGAGTGGGGGCTAACTTTCTTCAGTCAGATGGCAGCTGCCAAAACTTCTACCTATGCTTCCTTGCAAAGCATGAGAAAAAAGGATGGGGGCCTTTTCTGAAGGGATATACAGTACATAAGGTCCCAAAATGCCATTATTTCACACCAACAACTGAAGGCAATTCCACAGGAAAAACAAATATATTGATCTTCTTGCCTAAAAAGCAGGACTGTCCAAACTTGGCAACTTTAACACTTGTGGGACTTCAATTCCTAGTGTGGCCAGTTGGGGAATTCTAGGAGTTGAAGTCCACAAGTCTTATAGTTGCCACGTTTGGAGATCCTGGTCTAAAGTTTATGAGGTTACCTTGTCTCCTTTTCTACCTGTGAAAATGGCACATACCCCTCAATTATTCTCTTAAATGGGAACTTTGAAGATGTGTCGTGGTTAGCTTTGGTTTTCTGGAACTTTGATCCTCAGATAGACAAATTGTTACTCTACTACCCCTCACTTTGAGTCAGAGGTAGGATGGAGGGATGATTTGAGGCAGCACAAAAACACTCCCAGAGATTAAATCAATATTCAGGGAGTGGAAACCTCCTGATTAGATTAATCATTTGAGTGGGTATAGATGTATTTTCTCCACAGGAATATCCGTTGATAGTAAGATATCATTACTTTCCCTACAGGGCCTATGTATGTCCATTTCTGCTCCACACACATTTCTTTCCAGCGTCCTACACCAATGTTATTTTTACCTCAGCTTTTCTTCCTCTTTGTCCACCAGAACAGGGGGAAAGCGGCAACTCTGAATGATGGAAATGATACTTGGGGTTATATTAGAATTGTTTAATTGTAGTGCCTCGGGAGGAAAGGATTGATGTAACTGGAATATTGAATGATCTTGAGAATGGAATTACCACAATCTCCATTCCTCCCTGTTTGGAAAAGGGATGGAAGGAGGGAAGGGAAGAGAAGGGGAAAAAGAGAGAGAGAGAAAGAAAGGAAAGGAGAGAAAGGAAGATCAAAAAGAAAGGGGAAGAGAAGAAAGGGGTGGAAAGGGAAGGGGAAAAGAAATGGAGAGGACAGAGCAGGGGAAGGGAGGAAAGGGGAGGATGAGAATGGGATGGGATAGGAATGGGAAAGGAAGAAGGGAAAGAAAGGAAAGAAGGAAAGGAAGAAAGGAAAGGAAGAAGGGAAGGAGGGAGGATGAGAATGGGATGGGATAGGAATGGGAAAGGAAGAAGGGAAGAAAGGAAAGAAGGAAAGGAAGAAAGGGAAGGGAAGGAAGGAGGGAAGGAGGGGGGATGAGACTGGGATGGGATAGGAATGGGAAAGGAAGAAGGGAAAGAAAGGAAAGAAGGAAAGGAAAAAAGGGAAGGGAAGGAAGGAGGGAAGGAGGGGGGATGAGACTGGGATGGGATAGGAATGGGAAAGGAAGAAGGGAAAGAAAGGAAAGAAGGAAAGGAAAAAAGGGAAGGAAAGGAAGAAGGGAAGGAGGGGGGATGAGACTGGGATGGGATAGGAATGGGAAAGGAAGACGGGAAAGAAAGGAAAGAAGGAAAGGAAAAAAGGAAAGGAAAGGAAGGGAAGGGAAGGAAAAGGAAAGGAAAGGAAAGGAAAGGAAAGGAAAGGAAAGGAAAGGAAAGGAAAGGAAAGGAAAGGAAAGGAAAGGAAAGGAAAGGAAAGGAAAGGAAAGGAAAACTAATTACAGATCTCTCATCAACTTCCAGCTAAAATATTGACAATACTGGGGCATTTTGTCTCCCTTTACAAAAATGCCAATCAATTTTACAACTTTTGGGCACAGAATGTGGAATGTGTGTATGAAAACCCACCATTATAAGGCCATTTCTGCTGACACTGGGAGTAGGCAATCATTAGCCAAGTCCTGTGAAAATTCCATCGCAGAGACTTAACATATTTTACAAGAGGATGTGTACGGTGTCACCTTCTGTGGAAACTGAGGGCAGAGAGGCAGCTCCTGCATCTGATCAGGCAAGAATCTGGTCAGGATTTTGAGGTTGACACCCCAAAAATCCTGTTTAAAAATGCCATGTGTTCCTTAATGACTACAGCCAAAGTTTCAGCAAGATTTATCTGTCAAGCATCACACACCCACTCAGTAGAGAAGAACTGCAGGAAGAGAGCTTAGGTTACTCCAGGAAGGCCCAAAAATCAGGACTCTGGGATCTCATTTCCGAGGCCAACTATTTTTTTTTTATTAAAATTAGTTCATAAAAGTTTAGACCTGTCAATAAGAATGGTTATTGAGATGAGGTGCTACCAGGCTCAATTCGCCCCAGCCAACTTGCTGCGGCCAACTCACCCTGGACAACTCGCTATGGCAGAATAATATCGAAGAAATAGAGGAATAGAATCATGAAAGAAAGGATGCCAAAGGAGGGACAAAATACAAATGTGTTAAAAAATATTTTAAATAATTAAATTGAATTGTTAAATTGTCCTGCACTGAGTTGGTTGCGGTAAGTTGGCCGCAGCAAATTGGCCACAAAGAATTGGCTGCAACGAACTGGCCACAACGAATTGGTGTGGCAAGTTGGCAAATTGTCCCATGCTGTTTCCTGATTTGGGATCAACTTTCTTCCCAATTGCTGGGCAAAACAATTCCAGATCCAAAATGTCCCATGTTGGGCTGGATGCTTCTGTATGGATCCTTCTTCTCTAACACAGATAGATTGGTTTTCTTACAAACGCCTCAAATTGGTTAATCTCAATTTCCATTATTATTTTTTTGCAGATACATCATGTTCAGTTTTTCAAATGCAACCTTTTTACATTTAAAAAAAAAGGTTTGGACTGAAACATGCACAAATTTTATAGCATATCACTCCAAAGATGCATATTTTCCTTCCTGACCACAGTTATTTCTGAAGTCTTGTCACACGTCCTTATATATATATGTGATTTTCATTATATACATTCCTATATATTATTTTCTCAAATAAATGCCTTTTCGGTTGGCAAACCATGTTATGAAATGTGAGTTTTGATTAAGACTGAAGTTTTGTACATTGATTTGAAAATGGAAAATTACTTCCTATTTCAACGTAAACCAAATCAATTTCTCATTCATCCCTCAAATTGAAAGAAACTTTAAAAAAATATGGATTGGGGAACATGTGTAAGAGGGTGTGAGCATTCAAGTTAAAGTCTAAGAAAGATTAGAAGATCCAGTTTTGAACATTCAATCTTGAAAATATTCGAAATTGTGTAACAAAACACAAAGCAACATCTGCATTTTGTATTTTTCTGATTTTACAAAGGGTATAACTACAATTATCACCCAATAGTCATAATCACTTTCTCTTAAATGATAATTATAAATGAAGCTATGCACCTAAGTTTGCAAGCATTCCCACTAGTAATTCCCCAAAATTACCACAGCATTAATGAGAGCCTGAACAAATTTATCTGCTGTATATAAACCAAATAAGCATACCACCTTATTCATCACTCTGATATTACTCTGAACTCTAACTGAACTCTTACGAAAGGACTTACCAAATTATAGCAGAATTTCTGCTTCCCTTATTATTAATACTAGTACTAGCTGGGTATTCAGTTCACAAGGAAATGCAATCTATAAATATATATTTGCTTGTTTGCTTGACAATGTATAAAACCTGCCCCAGTTGTAACAAGACTGCAATCAAGTGAACATAGAGAGAAAATTAAATTGGCACTAAAGGGAATTAAAAGCAACCATGTCCAATTGAAATCGCAATGAATAACAAAGCAGAACGGACACACAACACAATATGGAAATGTTCAGATTTCTGGCAACCATGAAGACAAAGAAATCCCTGCAGATTTTATTCCACTAGTCACTGCTGAGTTTAGGAAGTGTTGTTCATATCCATTCCAAGGCCATTCTAGAATTCTGATCCCGTAAAAAAAAAAATTACACTTATGTGTTCTCCTAGGTTTTCCCCACAGGTGTACAAAGTACAGTGCATTTGACTGCCTCACCTGATGGCCTGCCAACATAGGCTTCCCTGGGCCACTAAGACAGGTAGGCCTGCTAGGTGGGAAACCTATACCTGTTTAGGAGGCCACACCCAGGAAAAGTAGAGAGTACTAGGCTGTCTTGGAGATCCTAATACCATTTGTCCTACTTCTTGATTAAAGCTTATCTTGCCAACTGCTCATTAGATCTCTGGTAGTTAGGCAGGTAGATAGGCCGATAAAGAGGTGGTGGGCAGGTAGATGTTTAAGCCAAGCAAAACCAAGATATTAGGCCTAAAATTAGACTCAACAATGAGTGGCCAACCTCTTCAAGTGGAAACCATAACAATAGTAGCAGGACATACCCCGAAATAATTTTGAAGGAAGCAGCAAATGCTATACAAAATCCTATGCCAGGATTAGCCCGTCCCAGCCAACATTTGAACCTTCTCCTTTCCAACAATGTCCCAAGGTACTATTTACTCCTACTCGTAGCTCATTAATTCAGGTGTTTCCATCTAGATCAGCCTCAGCAATAGCAGAATCCTGCTTGTCCACTTCACTTGGCTATTTCTGTTGAAGTTTGTCATTGTAATCAGCTGCCTCCATATAGGATGGAGAGAACTAACTTTCTCAACTTCCGGAACCAATGAATGATGGCATTAGTGAGGTTGTCGAAACTCAGTAACCAAGATTTAAGGCAGGAATGAAGACAACCGTACATGTCCCAGGATAATGTTGCAATCTGGGTTGTTGACCAGGATCAGAGGTTTAATCTTCTGAGCTTTTGGATCTATTCTGGAGCCCATCTTCAGGGAAGTCCCAAAGGTGGCTTTTTTTTTTTTTTTTTTTTCAGGAAGCTACTGGACTTTCTGGTTTTTTTTTTCTTTAAAAGATATTTTGCTTCTCATCCAAAGAAGTTTCTTCAGCTCTGACAGGATGGTGAGGAATGGAAGGATTGATATTCCTTGCCATGAATTCCTTCCCTTCCCCGCCATCCAGTCAGAGCTGAAGAAGCTTCTTGGACGAGAAGCAAAAACATCTTCAAAAGAAAGAAAGAAAAAACCAGAAAGTCCAGTAGCTTCCTGAAAAAGCACAACCATATTGTGGACCTGGAGGATGGAGAATCTCTACAGACTTTTAGCTACACAATTTGGGATGAACACTCTTGCAATGGTGTGGGAGTAGGAATCGATTTCCAGAGGAAGAAAAAAAATTGCAGACTACAGGAACCAGGAGCGCCACTCAGTTGTCCCTGAGGACGCAGACAAACCTCCAAGTGACCTCAACGATCCCCTAAAAGAATGCAAACGACCAGCTGTCTGCAAGGAATATAAATCCTCCCATTCCCCACTATCCAACCACAGTTGAAGAAACTTCTCACTTGAGAAACGAAACGTCTTCAAAAGAAAAAAACAAAAGAGGCCAGTTGCCCTCTTGAAAAAGCACCTTTGGGACAATCATGACCTGGAGAATCTTTATAGACAAAGAACTTCTCTCTAAGACTAAACCTCTGGTCCTGATGACTGACCCAGATTGGATCCTACAAGATTTAACTCAGTTTCGAAAGACTCCTAAATAGTTTGTTTGGTCTGTAATTCTTACAATCCCAACCAAGAATCACCTGATAAAGAAACTTTGCCCAACGCCATGTCAGGGCTATTAGAATAATAACAGAATTGGAAAGGGACCTTGGAGGTCTTCTAGGCCAACCCCTTGCTTAGGCAGGAAACCTTACACCACTTCAGACAAAATGGTTATCTAATCTCTTCTTAAAAACTTCCAGCGTTGGAGCATTTCATGGAGCCTTGGTGGTGCAGTGGTTAGAGTGCAGTACTGCAAGACTATTCCCACTGCAATTTGGCAGTTCGAATCTCACCAGGCTCAAGGTTGACTCAGTCTTCCGTCCTTCCGAGGTGGGTAAAATGAGGACCCAGATTGTTGTGGGCAGCATGCTGACTCTGTAAACCACTTTGAGAGGGCTGGAAAGCACTATAAAGCAGAACTAAGTGTTATTGCTATTTACAACTTCTGGAGGCAAGTTGTTCCACTGATTAATTGTCCTAACGGTCAGGAAACGTTTCCTTGGTTGCTTCTCTTCTTGATCAGTTTCCATCCCTGGTTTCTTGTCCTGCCTTCAGGTGCTTTGGAGAATAATTTGACCCCTTCTTCTTTGGGGCAGCCCCTCAAATACTGGAAGACTGCCATCACATCACCCCAAGTCCTTTTTTTTTTTCACCAGACTAGACGTACCCAGTTCCAGCAACCGTTCTTAATATGTTTTAGCCTCCAATCCCCTAATCATCTTGGTTGCTGTTCTCTGCACTCTTTGTAGCACCTCAATCAGAG
The DNA here is from genome assembly GCA_033807585.1 of Hydrophis major. Classification (NCBI taxonomy): domain Eukaryota; kingdom Metazoa; phylum Chordata; class Lepidosauria; order Squamata; family Elapidae; genus Hydrophis; species Hydrophis major. The sequence goes on from CM066334.1 coordinate 10,009,522, forward strand.
GTGGTCTTGAGCCGGTTTTGACCAGTTCTGGAGAACCGGTAGCGGAAATTTTGAATAGTTCGGAGAACCAGCAAATACCACCTCTGACTGACCCACTCCCATCTATTCTCCACCTCCCATGTCCCAGCTGATTGGCTGGGTCTTCTTTTGTTGCCCTGCCCAGGAGAATGGAGCTGGAAAGCAGGTTAGTTGTCAGCTTCCAAAATCCTTCGTCTGCTTGTCTTTCCAGCTGCCATAGAAATGGGGGGAGGGAAGATTAATTGGGCTTTATAGGCAGTGGGGAAGAGTGCTGGAGGCTTGAGAGGGTGAACTGTAAAACTTGGGAAAACTTTCTTGACTATGCTTACCGCTATAGCCTCTTATCTATTCAGGCCAGGGTCAACTGTCCTGGTGAGCCAGAAGTCTCAAACACCAACTGAAGATGGACCCACATGACTTTATACACCTCTCAGATTGGATGGGCAGTTTGAACTATTGGGGGTGGGAACATCGGCATAACTTTCTGTATGTGATTTTCACGCCTATTGCCTCAGATCTTGCATTCTTCTGATGCTGCCACTTCAAGGAAAAGTTCTTTTTCTCTAAAACTATGGAGTCTAAGGTTTTCTTTCTTGGATTTTGAATGGAGCCTCACCTGGCATTATACAAGGAGTGAGGTGGGGGAGGAAATGGGGATTTTACAATATCCCTCCCCTGCCGTGCCCACCACAGAACTGGTACCGTGTTTCTCCAACAATACGGCCTCCACCAATAGGAAGCCCCACCATGTTTCTTTGGCATAAAATCAAATTAAGCCCCTCCCCCCAAATTTAGGCCTTTTTTAAAACATGCAAAATAAGGGGGAAGGGCGGGGGACTTGCCGTTAGGAGCGCCCCATGGGCAGCAATTCCTCGCCACCAGCTGCTCCTAACGGGTGATCATGGTGAAGCACGGAGCTCCCTACTCCTACCTTTGCTGCAGACGCCTTTGGCACCCGCTGCTGTTGCTTTCCCTTCTGCCCATTCCACCAAGTTTGGAGCTGCCACTTCCGTGTTTGGAGTGCCGCCGCCATTTGGGGCTCCAAACAGCGGCAGTGCTCCAAAGGCGAAGCCGGTTGCTAAAGAGCCAGAAAGGAGCAAGGGCGCCAGGTGAAAAGGACAGGGTCGCAATCACACAGAGACGCCCAAAGCGCAGAGCGCACATAACTCAAGGCAGCGCACGCAGTTGGCTTGGGGACTACAAGGCAGCATCTGCACCTCTTCCCGGGCGCATCTCTAGGCTGCTTCCAGAGCTACGGGACGCTTTCTGTTGCCTACCGGCCCTTCTTCCTTGGGCTCCCTGCCGTGGGATACACCCACTTCCTCCTGCAAATTACGCCTCACAACTCTTCTCTCCCTTTCCTCTCGCTCCAAAAAGATTGCCATCGTTTCCTGCCGATTCGGGCTTCCAGCCACTTTGTGATCCACTAGTGAGGTTGCCATCTTGGATGGAGGCATCGCAGTCTCCCTCTCTTGCTCGCTCTGAACTTCATGCGGACCAAAATAAAAAGATCGCCCGCCATCATATTTGGAGCTGCCGCTTCCACGTTTGGAGCACTGCCACTGTTTGGAGCCCCAAATGGCGGCGGCACTCCAAACACGGAAGCGGCAGCTCCAAACTTGGCGGAATGGGCAGAAGGGAAAGCAACAGCGGTGGGTGCCAAATGTGTCTGCAGCAAAGGTGGGAGTAGGGAGCTCCGCGCTTCGCCATGATCACCCATTAGGAGCGGCTGGTGGCGAGGATGCAAGGGTGGGAATTAAGTCACCCCCGAAAAGACGTCCTAGCTGTTTTTTCAGGGGTCAAAAAAAAATAAGACCCAGCCTTATTATATGAGAAACACGGTAGTAAAAATAATCTGAATCCCACCACTGATTTCAACATCTTTAACATCGTGGCGACATGTCAATTGGTACCGTTAATTCTTTAAAAAAAGAAAAATGCAGAATGACCTCTCTGGATTTCCAACTCCCTCTCATTCTAGGATCCCAAGAGAAGTTGTGGGCTGAATCGTGTTATTTTCTGAACAGTTGAGTTTCCATCCCTCTTTCCGGATGTTATTATCTCGGTAGTCAAACTGTGAGATTCGGTGAGGACATTGCGAGACTGGTTGTCCAGCGTCCACCCACTCACAGCATCATTAAAGCCACCTATAATTCTTCGGTTTCACAAGCACCTACGTTTCGGGTTATAATGACTAAATAAAAAGAACCACAAGATATTTTCTTAAAATATATCAGTTGGGGGAAGGGGGGTGGTGGTTACTGGATTCTCATTGAGATGACAATCCTTCCCACACCCACCTAATGTGGTCCTAATCTCGGATATATCTAAGAACAGGCTTTTAAAACTTGCCTGGGAATCCATCCTGAAGTCTTCCTCCCCTGATGACATTCTTGCACATAAATGCCAGGGAGGTTTGCCATTCGTTGTTTTGGGTTTTTCGCTCCCTTGGATGGCACATTTTGTTCGAAGCAAGTTTATTTTAAGTTTTTTTTTGGGGGGGGGAGATAAAATACAAATTAACAAAAAGAAAACAAAATATTAAGGGGGAGGAGATCGAAGCGTGAAAAATGTTAAAGAGGAAAAAGAGAAAGAAAAAGAAATACAAGAAGAATGACTTCTGACTGTCTTCAGTAGGAATAGAAATATATAATAAAACAACCTCTTAATCTAAACTAAAAAAAAACCCATATATAGAATGTAAGAGGAAAAAGAGGGGGGAAAGCAAGATTATATAATAAGGGACAGATACATTTGAATTTCAATAAATAAAACAGTAAAAACAAAAAGAATAAAATGACATCGTTTATATCCTCACCCAGGGATTCCTGTGCATCAAACAGTAGTACCGTGTATACTCACAATTAATTCCATCCATGGATAAGCCAATCCTCAAATTTTTAATCAAAACGCCATGGAAAATGTAGCCCCCGTGTATAAGTAGGTGCTTTCAATTTTTGTATGTTTTAATTCTCACAATTGGTTTATCGTGGCGTTTTGGTTAAAAGGTCAAAGGTCAATTTACCCATGGATAGGATTATATGCAAATCTATGTGAGAGTTAAGGGTACGTTAAGAATTACTATGTATGCTTGCAGGTAAGTCCATCTGGGGACAAGTTCTTCCTTCCTTCCTTTCCTCCCTTCCTCTCTCCCTCCTTCATCCATCCAACCTTCCTCCCTTCCTCCCTTCCCTCCTTCCTTCCTGTTAGAACGCAGCATTGCAGACAAACTCTACCCACTGCCAGCAGTTCGATCCTGACCGGATCAAGGTTAACTAATCCTTCCAGTCTCAGGACCCAGATTGTTGAGGGCAAGAGGCTGACTCTGTAAATTGTTTAGAGAGGGATGTAAATACACTGCGAAGCAATATATAAGTCTAAGTGCTACTGCTGTTCCTTCCTTCCTTCCTTTTTTCCTTCCCTCCCTCCCTCCCCCCTTCCCCCTCCCTTCTTCCTCTATCCATCCACCCTTGCTTCCTTCCTTCCTGTTAGAATACAGCACTGTGAAGTCTAAGTGCTATTGCTGTTGCTTTTTTTGGTAGAGTCCTTCACTTAAAGCTCAAGTCTGATGAAATCCCATTAGAGTATGAATAGCAGGGAGGGTCAAAACAGGCAAGATGATTGACACATTGCTCTAATCTGAAGGGTTCTAACGCTCGGATTTTATCTCTTCTGATCCTCCCACAGTCAAAGATCCCAGCTGCCTTTGGAACAATGTGTAACCATCCCACGCCCAACCAGGACATCGAAAACCTGAAGCGGGGTAGGTGAATAATTGAGCAGAACCTGGGAAAGAGTTGAAATGGATCCAGATGTGGGTTCTGTGTGCAGAAGTGGGCTGTTCTCTCTCCCGTTATTATTCTGCATCCTTCTTTATTGACCGACATTTCCATAAATGCCCTGGGCTCACACATGGGCCAGTGGGAGCCCCATTTTAAAACAGCCTACCTCACAGGTGGCCAGAATCTGAAAACGACATTTAATACAGCACAATTTCTGACTAAAATGGTCTGACTGAGATTCAGATATGTGGGCTTGGTTGGGGTAGACTGGAGGGGGGGACACAGAAATATACTTTTATGTCATTTTATTTTATTTTATTTTATTTTATTTTATTTTATTTTATGTAACTTTGTGTGTTAAGTTATTGTATTTTATCCTATAACAATTATATTTTACCCTACTCTCATGTCATATTGTTTGTTTATAATTTTATTGGTAATATGTGTTTGAATCTGTACATTGATATGGCCTATAGGCTGATAGATAGATAGATAGATAGATAGATAGATAGATAGATAGATAGATAGATAGATAGATAGATGGATGGATGGATGGATGGATGGATGGATGGATGGATGGATGGATGGATGGATGGATGGATGGATGGATAGGTAGATAGGTAGATAGAGAGATAGAGTGATGGATGGATGGATGGATGGATAGGTGGATAGAGAGATAGAGACATAGAGATAGATATAGGTGGATAGGTAGATGGATGGATGGGTGGATAGCGGGATAGATCGATAGATTGATAGATGGATGGATGGTTAGTTGGATGGATGGATGGATGGAATAGATGGATGGCTGGATGGATAGGTGGATAGGTGGATAGGTGGATAGATGGATGGATATACATATATATGGCATTCAGCTTTGTTCGGGTATTTTCCCACGTCATAGTAGTTGTGCTTTTAAAGTTGTAGCAACGTTTCAGCAGAATCTCATCTGCCATTATCAGGCTTCTGTATATTGTTCATCTGTGAGTCAGACTTTTACAGTGGTTTCAGATTTAAATTTGGGGCAGCCTATTGCTGTGCCAGAATGGTTTTTTCTTCATCCTGATTGGTTGGGAATCTTGGTCTGTGTTTATTGGTCTTGAAGTTTGCTGTGTTCTGCTTGATTGGTGTTTCTAATATCTTCTGTCTGTTTTTTGGCTCTTTTTGTATCTTGATTGGCTGGCAACATTGTGTTACTTTATTGGAGGCCTTTAGTGCAGTTTGGCTCCGGGTAAATGGATGGCTATCATTAGTTAGGAAGCTAGGTTTCATCTGGGTGCCTGGTTGGGGTGTGTTTGAGCTGGAGGTATCAGGGGGGATCTGTTTGTGCCCAGGTGTTTGCCTGGCTTGTGGTGTGGAGATTTGTTTGTTTGTGAGTGCAGGCTTCCAAATGATTGACAGCCTGGTGGAATCATCTCTTCTGTTCATGCTTTCTGCTCTTTTTTCAATCTCTATGGCTTCTCTGATGATTCTGTGGCTGGGGTTTTCTACAGTGGCTAGTGTTTTGGTGCCATTGAAGTCGATGCTATGACCTGTGGCTTCCATGTGTTGGACTAGTGAGGAAGTGTGTTCCAGCTTTTTGACTGCATTTTTGTGTTCATCCAGGCGGGTACTTATTCTTCTATTGGTCTGTCCAATGTATGTGGCCGGGCATGATGCACAGGGGACTTCGCATATGCCTTGGTTTTCCAGGTCAATTTTGTCTTTGGGGTTCCTGAGGATGGCTGCTATTTTTCTGTCTGTTTTGAAGGCAGTCTTGATGTGGTGTCTGTATAGAATCTTACTAATTTTGTCTGTAGTGCCTCTTATGTAGGGCAGGACAGCTGTTCCACGGGTCTGTTCATCTTCTGGGTCTCTATTATGTCTCAGTGTGTTTTGGTGGATCAAGCCGGTGATTTTGCTTTTGTGGAAGCCGTTGGCTGTCAGTACTTTAGTCAGGGTGCATACTTCAGTCTTGATGTGTGTCTTGTCTGCCAGGAGTTTGGTTCTAGTAATTAGTGTTTTAGCCACGGAGTTTATCTGTGCTGGGTGGTGGTGGGATTGGGCGTTGAGGTAGCGGTTGGTGTGTGTTTTCTTCTGGTATACGGTGTGTCCTAGTGTGCCATCTGTTTTTTTGTAGATTAGTACATCTAGGAATGGTAGTTGTTTGTGTGTTTCTGTTTCCATGGTGAACTTGATTTTGGGGTGTGCGCTGTTTAGGTGTGTTAGGAAATTGTTTAGGTTTTCTTGTCCATGGGGCCAAATCACTAATGTGTCATCAATGTATCTTAACCATAGTTTGGGTTTGTGGATGGCGTTGACCAGGGCTCTGGATTCGAATGAACAGACCTATGGAACAGCTGTCCTGCCCTACATAAGAGGTACTAAAGACAAAATTAGTAAGATACTACACAGAGATAGGATCGTGGATAATTACGGAGGGCCAAGAAAGGCAAGGAAGAGGTCATAGCGATGGGTGTTTGATTGCATTGTCGCAGTTTCCACCTTGCCTTTCCTGATCTCCCTTGTCACCAGTACCTCCCAACTGGTTGGAAAGATGTTTTTATTTTCTCCCAATTTAATTCCAAATCCAAATTGGATCCATCCCATTCTGTTAGGCAAGAAAAACTACCCAAATGGAAAGGGATTAGTTTTCCCAAGGGATTGCCATATGCCGTCACCTTCCCTGCTCTGGCAGGGAGGAAGAAACTTAACCGTGATGTCCAATTTCACTAACTTAATTCAATATTTTAATACTGAGGTCAATCACAATGAACATGAAGCAGAATCTGTTGAATAAAACATTATTTTTATACCTGAAAAACTGGTTAGGCTGGCACCCAGGGTTTACTGAAGTCAATTGCTGTACGGTACGTGCTTTTGTTATTCTGAAGCATTGTGATTTAATCTTGACGGTGTTTGCACAATACCCTGAAGCATAAACTAACCATGTTCTACTCAAGTGCATTGGGCAATTCCACTGCATTGGGTGCTGTGTACTATCCGAACTCAGGAAACTGAAGGAATTGCATTTGCCAGTGTTCAATTAACCATGGTAAACAGCTGTGAGCATAACTACTGGCTAGGTTTGGTGACTAGGGGTGCTGAATATCCAAAGAGAGAGATTAATCTGAGAAACCATGGATTGTGTGAGCAACTATGACTCCTTTACGACCTGTGGACTTCAACTCCCAGAATTTCTGAGTCAGCATGCGGTCTTTTATTACTTACTAATAAATATTACTTACTTATTTATTACTTTTATATATTGTTTTTCAATTCAAAAGCATCGGTAAGAACATGACTCCCAAATGCATCCTCCTACCGCAATCTGCACATAATTGCACTTGAAACTTGGCTCCTTCTGGACAGGCGTAAGACAAGGAGAAAAAGGGTGGAGCTTGTGGTGTGATGATACTAAGCCAATTTTTTGATTGGCTTTCTCTCCCAGACTCTTATGGACCTCATTCATTCATTCATTGATCCATTCATTGACACATTCATTCATTCATTCATTCAATCATTCAACTGCTATTTATGGTATGTGAAGATGAATTATTAAATGAAAAACAGTATTTATGGAAATATTGGTCAATAAAGAATGCAAAATAAGAAAGGGAGAGACTATGTGTGTGTGTGTGTGTGTGTGTGTGTGTGTGTGTGTGGATCTTTGGTTATTCGGGTTTTCTCCCGCGTAAGATTGGAAGTATCTAGGCAACGTTTCGATGAAGTCTCATTCATCATCTTCAGGCTTGTGTCTTCAGCTCTGTGCTTCTCAGAGTGATGTGAGCTTGCAGCTGCTTCTTCCTTTTAACTGCTAGGGGGTGTGTGACTTGATTGGGTGGGGGCTTGGCTGTGTTCCGATTGGATGGGGGGGTGTTCTCATTGGTTGGGGGTTTGGCTGTGTTCTGATTGGTTGGGGGGTTGGCTGTGTTCTGATTGGCTGGAGGCGTGTTCTGTTCAGGTGGGGGCTTGATTGTGCTCCGGTTAGTCTTAGTTGCTGGAGGGTTTGAGCTGGTGAGCTGTGATCTTGCTGTTTGGCTTCGAGTTTGTGGTCGTGCTGCATCTTCATAGTGGGGGTCAGTTCACTTCATGTAGATGCAGCACGACCATAAACTCGAAGCCAAACAGCAAGATCACATCTCACCAGCTCAAACCCTCCAGCAACTAAGACTAACCGGAGCACAATCAAGCCCCCACCTGAACAGAACACGCCTCCAGCCAATCAGAACACAGCCAACCCCCCAACCAATCAGAACACAGCCAAACCCCCACCCAATCAAGTCACACCCCCACTAGCAGTTAAAAGGAAGAAGCAGCTGCAAGCTCACATCACTCTGAGAAGCACAGAGCTGAAGACCAAGCCTGAAGATGATGAATGAGATTTCATCGAAACGTTGCCTAGATACTTCCAATCTTACGTGGGAGAAAACCCCAATAACCAAAGATCCACATACAAATACCCGCGAGAAAACAAATATAGGGTATTTTCCCACATCATAATAGTGGTGCTTAAAATACCCAAACAAAGCTGAATGTCATACATGTAAGTACCCGCGAAAACTTAAGAAAACAGATATATATATATATCTGGCATTCAGCTTTGTTCGGATATTTTCCCACGTCATAATAGTGGTGCTTTTAAAGTTGTAGCAACGTTTCAGCAGAATCTCATCTGCCATCATCAGGCTTCTGTATATTGTTCATCTGTGAGTCAAATTTTTACAGTGGTTTCAGATTTAAATTTGGGGCAGCCTATTGCTGTGCCAGAATGATTTTTTCTTCATCCTGATTGGTTGGGAGTCTTGGTCTGTGTTTATTGGTCTTGGAGTTTGCTGTGTTCTGCTTGATTGGTGTTTCTAATATCTTCTGTCTGTTTTTTGGCTCTTTTTGTATCTTGATTGGCTGGCAACATTGTGTTACTTTATTGGAGGCCTTTAGTGCAGTTTGGCTCCGGGTAAATGGATGGCTATCATTAGTTAGGAAGCTAGGTTTCATCTGGGTGCCTGGTTGGGGTGTGTTTGAGCTGGAGGTATCAGGGGGGATCTGTTTGTGCCCAGGTGTTTGCCTGGCTTGTGGTGTGGAGATTTGTTTGTTTGTGAGTGCAGGCTTCCAAATGATTGACAGCCTGGTGGAATCATCTCTTCTGTTCATGCTTTCTGCTCTTTTTTCAATCTCTATGGCTTCTCTGATGATTCTGTGGCTGGGGTTTTCTATGATGGCTAGGGTTTTGGTGCCATTGAAGTTGATGTTATGACCTGTGGCTTCCATGTGTTGGACTAGTGAGGAAGTGTGTTTCAGCTTTTTGACTGCATTTTTGTGTTCATCCAGATGGGTACTTATTCTTCTATTGGTCTGTCCAATGTATGTGGCCGGGCATGATGCACAGGGGACTTCGCATATGCCTTGGTTTTCCAGGTCAATTTTATCTTTGGGGTTTCTAAGGATGGCTGCTATTTTTCTGTTTGCATTGCTGCCCTAATCCAGGGGCGGGGCAACTATGGACCCTTTATGACTTGTAGACTTCAACTCCCAGAATTCCTGAGTCAGCATGACCTACCCCATCTCTTCCCTGCCTCCTGAGTCCTAGCTGATTGGGTGGGTCTCCTTCGGTTGCCCTGCACAGGAGAATGGAGCTGGAAAGAAGGTTAGTGGGGTGGGGAGGGAATGAGATTTTGCAGTATCCTTCCCTTGCCATGCCCATCAAACCACACCCATCACGCCCACAGAACCAGTAGTAAAAAAATTTTGAATCCCACTGCTGGTCCATAGTTTCCCCCACCATTAATTAATAAATTAATTAATTAATTAATTCATTCATTCATTCATACTCATTCTCTCCCTCCTTTTATATCCTGTTTTTCAATTCAAAAGACCCTAAAATATATCATCCTGCCCGGCAACCTTCACATCACTGCACTGGAAGCTCCATCGCTTCTGGACAGGTGTAAGTCAAGGAGAAAAGGGGTGGAGCTTGTGGCGTGATAGTGCTTCCACTCCCAGAATTCCCGATCCAGCATGGAGCCAGCCAGTGTGGCCATTGATGCTGGCTAGGAATTCTGGATATGGGCATCTCACCTATCTAAGGGCACCAGATTCATTTGGCCCACATCCGTCGTTTCTCATCCTTGCCACAACTTTAAGATGTTGTAGATATCAACTCTCAAAATACCCCCAGCCAGCATCTACCCATCATAAGGCATGTTGGGGATATCTGGGAACTGACATCCATGCATCTGAAAAAGAAACTCTTGCAAATAAAATTCTTCAGTTTGATGGGAATTATGAACAGCAAAGGGAAGGGAATTTCTGCAGGGCTGATTGCTGACCCTCTCTAAGATAGGTGGTTTCCTTACAGATATTTCATTACCTGAGCAGGTAACAGGAACATTGTGCAACTACTATATGAACCCCAGCCTCTCTTGCCTTGGAAATGTCCCAACAGAAGAGACGCTGTTTATCTCAGAGTTGAACTGTGGGGCTCTTGGGGCTCTCTGAATTTGGTGTTTGCTTGCAGATGTTTCATTACCCAACTAAGGTACATCATCAGTGTCATGGAAGGAAGGCTTACTACATGCTTATATACAGTAGCCTGTCCTGCCAGTGTTGGTGAGGGTTTGGTTTTTCTCCATGGGAGTTCCTTGATTAAAGTATTGTCTTTTCCATGATTGTTTGTCTGGGGTTAATCTTGCTTATCTGTGTGTTGCTTGCTCATTGTTGTTCTGTGTGTTTTTAATTTTTCCACTTTGTTGTTTAATCAGTTAGGGATTACACCAGACAAACAATCAAGCAAAAAACAAGCCCCAAATCAAGGAACCACACTATATACATACAACGAAATCCACATAACACCCAAAGACCAGACTCAACACGCACACACACATGACAATCCCCAAACACCTCCCCACCCACCAAAATTCCCCGCCCCCTAAAAATACACAAACATCTACACAACAGACCGAGTAATAATGCAGCACACAAAGACTGCAACCTGGGAAAACCAGACATGTTTATCTGGCTCTGAAGCAATCCTGCCAAGTATAATCAACATCTGGTGAAGTGCTTGCTGTTCGCTTTAGTCGTAATGGGTGACCAAAAAAATAAAAACTCATTAAAACAAATTGTGTACAACACGTCTTTCGTTTTTTAAGTGTCCCATTAAGCTCCAGACATTGTGGTGATGTACTAGGAATGGATTCCAGCTTTTCTTTTTAGTCAGACTTGCCTTATTGGTGAGATGGGAAGCATATAAATGTAACAAATGATACGTAAGTATTGTTGATAAGACAGACAAAGAAAAAATCTGGATGTGACAACAGGTGGAGAGAGCACGAAAGAAGAGGAACAACCAGGTGTCAACTAAAAAGATAGTCCTTTGGTCTTTTTAGTTGCCAGCAGAAAGGGAGTGGGGGAAAGTAATGCATTCCTCAAATGCCTCAGATAATCACCTTGGCAGCTCAAAGCTGTCAGCGCGCGAGAATATTACTGGAGAGCTTGATTGATTGTCCCATTGGAGAATATACATCCAGGGGGTGGGAGGAAGATCAGGCTCAAGGGGGAAATGAATGATGTATTTTAGTGTCAGCTGCACCCAGCTAACGCCAACATGGTCACTCCTAATAAAACAAAAACATTTTACTTTAAGAGATGCGGTTAGAGATTTAGGATTTGAATGGGGGTGGATTTGTTGGAGCCCTGAGAAGAAGGAAGATATCAAAAAACAAAGAAATAGAATGTCTGTGGTAAAATAAAAAGGAAGATATGTAGTATCAACGGGCGTAGGTGCCTTGGGTGCAATGCCAAAACATCTGGAGCACCACTTGAATACCATTGGCATTGACAAATTCACCATCAGTCAATTGCAAAAAGCAGCTTTCATCGGGACAGCTTACATCCTGTGACAATACCTTCAACATCATCCAACAACTCCATCCACCTAACTCAGGTTCTTGGGAAGGACTCGATAAGTGAATAAAAATGCCAAGTCCAGTCTGAACATCTGTCTGATTGTGACAAACCATAATCATAATAATAGCCTGCTCATGTTTGGCATGGCTATTCCATACAGATGTCAAGGAGTTCTATGGTACTACGACAAATTGTGGTTTTCCTTGCTCTCTGGAGAAGTTGTAGCATCAAAGGACCAAGTCAGATGTATGTGCATTGGTTAGCCAAGCCATGTTGTTCTTTGATTGGGGAGGGCTGCTTTTCGTTGTTTCCTCCATCTAGGAAGTACATGGAATCCTTCTGGCCGTATTGTTGCCTGGGATCACACTTTGAGCCAAACCCACATGGGATTTACTTGGTCTTCACTGAGCATGTTCAGAGGATCCAGCCATTACAATCTACAAACCAGGATTACAGCAGGGGGTCTTCAAACTTGGCCACTTTAAGACTTGTGGACTTCAACTCCCAGAATATCTCCTCCAGTCATGTTAGCTCAGGGATTCTGGGAGTTGAAGTCCACAGATCACTTGCCAAGTTTGAAGACCCTTGATTTACAGTGTAACCCAATGTATAAATACCCAGCACCTCATTGATGCGTCAAGATGGTGAGTTGAAAGATAAGGAAGCCAAGCCATGGATGGTGGGAATGTCCTTGTGGAATAAGCTTGCTGATTTGTCCCTCTAGGACAGAAGGGCAGAAAATTCACCTTTGGTCCAGGAGTCCTTTGAAGGACAGAATAATGTTCCTGGAATAGATGTCCAAACTTTTGGATTTAGGACCTGAAGGGTGTCACAGAACATTTTGAGGGCTGCCAATGGGTTTGAGGACCAGAGCTGGCTCAGAAATGACCTTTCTCAATAGCATTTTCTCTCAGGTTCTGCATGAGTTAAGGCCAAAATAGCATCAGTTGCTCAAAGTCTTCCAACTGGAAATGCCAGTGGTTGAACATGAAGCTTGGTGCCTTCAAAACTTGGCCTTGATCAGTATCCTTGGAAGGAACAGCCCAAGCTTCTGAACACGAGAGAGCTGTTATCTTCTCACAGCCCAAACAACCTTGGCAAGAAATCACTTCCCTGGCAAGGCAGAGACATGATGGGTGAGAGTTGAGGAGTCAACCTCTTCCTTGGCACTGAGGACCTTCACCTCAGGCTTCCAGGATTTTTTTTTGCCTCGAGAAAGACTCTGTTCAGGCAAACCATTTCAGAGGGAAAACCCATCCAATCAGCCCAGTAGCACCCCTGGGAACAGCTGGAGCAGAGCCAAGTTGCAAATATTAATTAGCTCCGCAGCTCAGTACGTATGACACAAGACTATCTGGGCAGATACCTGGGAACCACCTAGGCTGGCCTTTCTGGTGTCTTCCATACCAGGTTGAAGGCAACAAGCCCATGCAGATTGAACAGGAGTTAGACCAGGCTCATGAAGATTGTCAAGAGATCATCACTAGATTTTTTTTTTAATTGCCTCTGAAGAATTGCCGAAAGAAAGTGAGAAATGGGGGTTGGGTGGAAGGCCCTGGTTGGTGGGCTACATTCCATCTGGGGAGAGGGATGTCCCAGAATCCCTCTCTTGAGGAGATGGGTGGTTCCAAAATATGAAATATAAATAATAAACACATAGTTGGCCAGGTTGATCTGGCATGCCCTTAATCTTGCATGTGGGCAAAGAGGCTATTTATCATCACACCAAGCAAACTGACTCCATGTTGCAAAACTGAGATGCCCCATCTTTGGAACCTAGAGTTCCTCCTCCTAATCTTAAAAATATGTATGTAATAGTTACAACTGCTTTCCTCAGTCCAGTACTTTCCAAATGTGTGAAATTCCATATCCGTTTGCAGGAAATCTATGATAGTTGTAGTCCAATGAATTTGGAGAGCAACAACTTGTAAAAGGTGAATCTTGGGTCACACATAGGACATTTTCCAGTTTTGGAGTCTCTTTCAGTGTAAGTCTTCTTCTGAGTTTCCTTTCTCTTTTCTCCTCCTTCTCCTCCTCCTGGGCCCTTTGTTGAGCCTTAATTCTGCAAGTCCAAATCACCTTACTACCTGGGAAGAATAAGGGCCAGTTCAAGATAGCTGGGATTTTCTATGCAGGCTTGTCACTAACCTCTTCCTTGAAGAAACTAAGTCACGCTGAATATCAGGACCCTACTGAGATGTCCATCTTGGCAAGATTGAACTCCTGACAGTGGGCAGATTTCACTTGTAATACTGCCTTCTAACCAGTGGTGGGATTCAGCCATTTCGTACCACTTCAGGAGAACCGGTTGTTAACTTTCTGAGCAGTTTGGTGAACTGGGTGTTGGAAGAAATCATTAGGGCAGAGAACCGATTGTTAAATTATTTGAATCCCATCACTACTTCTAACTACTACACCACCAGGAAGGAGAAGGAGAAAGAAAATAAGAGAGGAAGGATGGAGGGAGGGAGGGAGGGAGGGAGGGAGGGAAGGAGGAACGAAGGAACGAAGGAAGGAATAGCAATAGCACTTAGACTTATATACTGCTTCATAGAGATTTTACAGCCCTCTCTAAGTAGTTTATAGAGTCAGCCTCTTGCCCCCAACAATCTGGGTCCTCATTTTACCAACCTTGGAAGGACAGAAGCCTAAGTCAACTTAGCCACATAAATTCTGGGTTCAATTGTAGTTGTAAGTTGAGGACCACCTGACATTTGAATGTCCCACAGGGGCCAGATTTTGGACTGTGAGGTACCAAATGCTGTAAGATGGAGATCTGCATCTTTGTATGACTGGGGCGAGGACCAGGCTATGAGTATTGTGAATTTCAGAGACAGGTTGTTGCTATGTTGTACAATCGATAATACAACCGAGCGAGTCCAGAAATATTTTACAAGAAGAGAATTACACTACTCTGCTAACCACAGAATACCCTACACCACCAGGCTTGAGATTTTGGGCTTGGACAATCTTGAACTACGCTGCCTACGGTTAGACTTAAGTGTAGTACACAAAATTATCTGCTACATTGTCCTACCTGTCAATGACTACTTCAGCTTCAACCACAACAATACAAGAGTACACAACAGATACAAACTCAATGTAAACCGCTTCGAGCTTGATTGTAGAAAGTACGACTTCAGCCACAGAGTGGTCAATGCCTGGAATGACCTACCTGACTCTGTTATTACATCCTCAAAACCCCCACTCCTTTAACCTCAAACTAACCACTATTGACTTCACCCCATTCCTAAGAGGTCTGCAAGGGGTGTGCATAAGCGCACAATTGTGCTTCCCTGTCCTATTGTCCCCCCTGTATTCTTACTCATGTTTATACTTACACCTATTATCTTGTAACCGATTGACAAATCAAATAAACAAACAAACAAACAAACATATATGTTGATAAGCAGGGCAACCCCAGCGGCTGAGATTGGCAGCTTCCCCTTCCAGACTAATCCACTTCATCATCCCAACCACCCCAGTCTTTGCCTGAGGAACATACACAAAACCACTTAAAATCTCACCCACCCAGGAGGCACAGACAGGAAGGAGCCCAAATGGCATTTTTGCAGCTTCTGTCGTCAGAGCGGAGTGTGCTGTCTCTCACACATGCGCACAGCCTGTGCATGCACAACCCAACCCACTCTGCTTGCCTACAGCAGGGCCCCAGACAAACCACAATAGTTGTGCGTTCACTGACACACCGAAGGCAGTGTCACTGGGATAATTATCCCCCCCAAAACCATCATGCTGAGATCACGAACTGACATGGCTTGTGCGTCAATCTCAGGAGAGAGTCTCCAATGGCTTCAAGGCCTCCAGCAGAGATCTTAGCAAGGCCACACCTAGAGTACTTCATCCAGTTTTGGTCTCTACACTATAAAAAAGATGTTGAGGCTATAGAAAAAGTGCAGAGTAGAGCAACCAGGATGACCAACATACGATGAACAGTTGCAGGAACTGGGCATGGCTACTCTAGGGAAGAGAAGGACCAGGGGAGACAGGAGAGCAGCCTTCCAATATTTGAGAGGAGGGGGTCAAGCTATTTTCTAAGGTACCTGAAGGCCAGACAAAGAATAATGGGTAGAAACTGAACATCCCAGTTTGAGGAAAAGGAGGAAGAAGAGGAGGAGGAGGAAGAGGAAGAGGAGGAGGAGGAAGAAGAAGAAGAGAAAGAAGAGGAAGAGGAAGAGGAGGAAGAAGAGGAGGAAGAGGAAGAGAAGGAAGAGGAGGAAGAAGAGGAAGAAAAGGAAGAGGAAGAAGAAAAAGAATAAAAGGAAGAGGAAGAAGAAGAGGAAGAGAAAGAGAATGAAAGGGAAGAGAAGAAGGCTCAACCCTGTTCAACACAGTTCAACCCTGAGCTACAAATATTCTGTTTTAAAATGTCCAGTGTCCACAAAGCTCTCACCATGTCAGTGGGACAACGTGAGTGAGATATCAGGGGCACAAAACCACAACTCTTGATGACTCACCCCAACAATTTAGTTCAATTCTTAAATGCCGAGTTGGAAAACAGGTTGCACCAGTGAGATTATCTTTTCAGCCCCTTCTTTGGTGTACGAGATGTTTCCCCTCTGGTTTGTTATTGTTAGATTGTTGTGGTGGTGCACAATGTCCACGTGGCATTGAGAGGCCGCTTAAAAGATTCATAAAGAATGAAACTAAAACTCCTTCCCACCATTGAATGGCTGACAATATCCACATTGCCTACATGTTTCGTTTGGATGGAAAGAAGACATATTGTCATGTTTTGCTCGTGAAAATCCCCCGGCCTTCACAAGGCAGATTTTTGTCACTCAATACACGTTGTGAGTGACCTGATTGTAAATCCTTCTGGATTAAATAAGATTTGCTTTGCACGAAGAACAAAAACTCAGCCATGGTTCCTCTGCGAGAACTACGGTAACCCAGGAAATGATGATCCAAAAATTCATGGCTTTCAACAAGCTCGGATCACAGAGGCCTTCAAAATGTCAAGGTGGCTTTAGCTATCAAGGAAAGGAGCAACCTAGAACTTTAATCAAGGAGAGGAGCAACCTAGAACTTTAATCAAGGAGAGGAGCAACCTAGAACTTTAATCAAGGAGAGATTCCTAATGTGAGCGAGAACAATTAACAGGCGAGGGACAACAACGGAATGAGTTGGCCTACCCTCACTCCCTGGTTGTTGATGTCAACTCTGTTGTTCTTGGCCATCAATAGGTGAGACATCCCCTTGGCTGCAGAATGTTCTCCAACCTTGGGAGATGACCTCTTGGCTAAGCTTGGAGTTTGAAGCCTTCAGGCAGCCAAGGGTGAGGGTGGCATTAGATGCCAAGGGCCTGTTCATCTGTGCAGGGAAAATGATAGGGTTTGGCTAATTGCATCCTGACAAGCTGTCCTTTTCATTTCAAAGCCTGGTGGGAAAAGCAGAGGAGGCACGTTTTAACTGGATAAACTGAAATAAAACAGTGAAAAAAGAAAACAAATAGTTGACTCTTCTTGGCTACTAAACCTTCAGAGCTTTCTCCTGCAGCCAGAAACTTTCAATCCAGATACAGAATAACAGAATTGGAAGGGACCTTGTAGGTCATCTAATCCAACCCCCCCCCCAAGCGGGAGACCCTACACCATTTCTGACAGATGGTCAGTCCAGTCTCTTCTTGAAAGTCTCAAGCGATGAAGCTCCCACAACTTCTGAAGGCAACTTCTGTTCCATGGGTTGATTGTTCTCACTGTCAGAAAATTCCTCCTTATTTCCAGGTCCTCCTTATTTATCCTTGTTCAGTTTCCATCCATTATTCCTTGTCTGGTCTTCAGATGCTTTGGATAACAGTTTGACCCCCTCTTCTTCTCTGGGGCAGCCCCTCAAATATTGGAAGACTGCTATCCTGTCCCCCCAGTCCTTCTCTTCCCTAGACTAGCCAGGCCCAGTTCCTGCAACCGTCCATCGTATGTTTTAGCCTCCAGTCCCCTCATCATCCTGGTTGCTCTTCTCTGCACTTTTTCTAGAGTCTCAACATCTTTTTTTTTTTTAAACAAATTTTATTAATTTTACAGAAAACACAATACACAAACATACAAAACACAAAACATAAACAAAACTAAAAGATCTTTTCTGAAGTTTGTCTAATCCCGGGTTAAAACTCTTCACACAGACACAAATTCAAACATCATATTCACTTTGTATATTCTTCCATATCTTATTATCATTTTCTTTTTTTATATATATATATAAACCATTTTTATCAATTTTATAAAAACAATGCACAAAAAATCAAGGCATAACAGCTTATAAATTCTTTTCTAGGAAAAAATAATAATAAAAAACCAATAGAACATAATTCCAAATTATAGTATCAATACTTTATCTATTTAACTTCATATCTTATCCCTACTTCTCCTTTTCATCCAAATTATTTCTTGTTAATTAAAATTTTATTGCCTTTTATCAATATACAAAATCCAAAAAAAAAAAACCATAACAAAACCTTTATATATCTTTTCATATCTTATTACCATTTTCAATAACATTCTTTGTCTGTTCTATTTCCAACTATCCATTCATCTTTTTTCTTTTACTATACTTCTCCTATACACCAATTGGAGTAACGTCTATAACTCATTACCCTAACTTAAAAGTACTTCGTATAACAATTTTTCTTGGGATTCTGTTTAAAAGATTCTAAAATTACATAATAAATTTTATACTCTAAATACACATATAAAAACACAATCTTATGTACCCTCCAGAATCCCTCTTTTATCCTAAATTAAATTCACCCATTGTCTCTAAATAAACTTTTTTTCTTTAGATCTTGCTTCCCCCCATTGAGGCTTCTCCTCCCCCCTCTTTCTCTCTTGCTTATTCTTCTCCTTGCCCTTTTTACCCCTTTGTTTTTCCTCCTCCCTTTTCTTACTCCTTTTCCTTTGCTTTCTAACCTTGCCTCCACCTTTTCGCTCATTTTTCTCTTCTTTGGTTGTTTTATAATTCTTAAAATCCCCTTTTTCTTATCCTTTTTCTCCTCCTCTTCGGAAAGGACCCATTGTTCATCAAAGATGGCTTCTTCTTCCTCTTCTTCCTTGTCCCAGTCCTTCTGCTGCGTAATCAACTTTTCATAAGTACATAACGCCATTTCTAAAAATTGAAACAAAGCGCCCAAAGTATCTTCCTTTTTATATTTTTGATATTCAGTTTTTAATTCATCCACAAGCGATGCCATTATGAAAAGAGAAACTTTTCCCAAAACAACCACAAGTATTTTTAATCAAAAACAATTCAAAAAAAAGTTCCAAAAGTTAATACTTTTCTTCCTTCTTCTCTTTCTCTTTCTGGGGTTAATGTTTAATCAAAGAGGTCCAATTACCATATATCTTTCTTTGGGATTCTAGGCAATCTCCTCCTTTTTCAGCTTCTGCTCCAATTTTTTCTCCTCTCCCTTCCCACTTGCAATATCAATTTTAAATAATCAGAAATCCATACCTCCAATAAGGGTTTTCCAATTTCTTAAATTTTTCAATGTCCAAAAATCCTTTTGTCCCTTAGCTTCAACTCTCAAAACAATTCACTTTCAATGTCCAATATATCCAAACATTTCTGCTGTTTCCATGGGGTGGGAGAGTGAAGAAAAAAAAAAAAAGTTCCCTTTAACAGCTTCTCCGCCGCTTTCGCTCTTCTTAGGGATACAATGTATCCTCCAGCAATTCAAACAGCTCAGTTCCAGGCAATTTAAAGGATGTTACTTGACCCGGCTCAGACATCACTTTCACTCTTCTCCTCCAGCGCAATCTTACCCGGTTGCTGGCTTCTTCGTGGCGGCAATTGCTGACCGCCGCTCCACCGCCTTGGGAAAAAGGGGTTTTTCTGGCGAAGGGGGGGGTCTGTGACACCCCCACCCCCCTATCCGACTCCCCTCTCTTCAGCTGTCCCTACAGGGCAGTCATATCCCCCTGACCCATCTGGATCGGGGGTACCTCGATGGCTAGCACAGCAGGAATCGCGAGCTGTCGCGAATTCCTGCTGCCCCGAAGCCACGCGAAACCGGAAGCCTAGAGTCTCAACATCTTTTTTATGGTGTGGTGACCAAAACTGGATGCAGTGTTCTAGGAATGGTCTTACTAAGGCTTTATAGAGGGGCATTAGTACCTCACTTGAAGTTGTTGGGGCTTAATGTATCTCCCTCAGCCTCATCCCAGGACATTGTCATTTTGCTTTGCCCCGCTATAATCAAGGGTCCATTGAAAATGGGAAGGCAGGTTTTACTCCAATAATTCAGAGTTTCCCCCTTTTTTGTGTGCAAAAAAAAAAAGTGTGCAAACCAGTGTGGGAATGACCCACTTTCTCGGTGGCACGTGAGAAAGCGAGAGAGTGAGAGTGCTTGAGAGAAAATGCAAGGGATGAAGAGATTCTCTCAGAGCAAAAAGTGAGTCATGTCAGTGCTGGAGTAGAAGAGGCGTGCAAATGTCACTCCACCCCATTTTGCTAAACAAATAAGGCAGCATTATTTCATCGATGCAAACCCTCTTTGGCTAATGGTGCCCTACGGACATGCCTGCCATCCTCATTCAGTCCCATGACGTTTCTCTTCTAAGAACACAGGAGAAAGCCAACTGTCCTGACCCAGCTCCCCAAACACGACAAACCCTCTGCATCAATAATTCCTTTATTAGGATTGCTGGCAAAAAGTTTATTTCTCACCGCAGGCTAACAAGTCTGTCCAGCAGGGAGATGCCACATTTATTAATCTCTGCCCCTTGCCTTTTGTCTCCAGAGCTAGGGTCGGCCTTCAGTAGCAGCGGTTACTCTTCCATCCCAAGGACTGGCCCATAGATTTCCATTGCTCTCCTCTCCTCTGCCTTCTGCACATCTGCTTGTCAGGCACCGGACCCAGCAGTTCCTCCTCTTCCTCATCGGCCACCTCCAGACCTGGGGGGGCTGTTGACTCTTTATCTGAGGGCTGATGGACAGCCCAGGCTCCGCCTCCATCTCTCTTTCTCCCTGCCAGCTCCATTCCCTCTTCCCCCTTGGAGCTCCCCGGTTGCCCTGATGTGGACCCTGACTCCCACTCCTCCTCCTCATCTGATTTGGCTGCTGGGGGCAAGAGGAAGCTGACAGGCCACAATACCAACCAAGTCTACCTCCAGAGCACAGGCATTCCTCACCGTACAATCATGCTTGGACCCAAACTTTCCATCACACAGCGAGAGGGCTGTGAAGTAAATTTTGGCCCAGTTTAAGAATTTTCCTGCCACCCTTGTTCAGCTTAACATTTTTGTTATTGAGTTATAAAGTATTATAAAATACAAAACACAAAAGTCAAGAGAAAAGCAGTGAAGGGGTGAGGGGGAAAGAGAAGTGAGGAAAGATAAAAAGAAAAAAAGAAAAAAAAGGGAATTGACTTCCGACTCTCTCTGTTGCAGTAAAATGAGGCATTCGCATCAAATCACACACTTTTTGCTGTTTCATAATCATAGGAACAAGCCATTTCCATCAAGTTCTGCCAGTCTACTTCGTAAAACTCCAAATTAGAGTTTCATTCCTTTCCACATCAAGCATGAAGTTCAGAAGCTCTTTCTATGGGGAAACAAAAGTATTTTGGTTCTTTTCTTTAATCAAAATATTCAATTTTGCCCTTTCAGCCAACTGCGTCAACTTCTGCAACCGTTCGTCCAGGGTAGGGATTGAAGTGCTGTCCATTTTTGTGCATACAATAGTCTTGCTGTGGTCAACATATACAATAACAAAGTTCCCAATTTTTTTTCTTCAACTCTTTTTCCAATAGGCCCAAAAGGAAAAGTTCTGGTTTCATTTTTATCTCCATTTTCAAAATTTTCTCTATTAAAATATGAACCATGCTCCAATTTTTCTTTAATCACATGTCTACCATAGTGGGTTAAAAGTCCCTTCTTTTATCTTTAAGAGATGACAAAGAAGATACAGAATAATTTTTTTAACATGGGATTTGCTTTACAAATGGTTAGACAGTAGAAGTAGAGCAGAACAGAACAAATTAGCAGAGTTGGAAGGAAATTAGAAGTTGGAAGAATACTACTATAGATAGGTAAAAAAATTATTATTGATATTATGTATGGATAAATTGACCCAGACAATACACTATTGATTAAGCACTTGTGTATGTTAAAGAAAAATGTACAAATATTTTTTTTTAAAAAAAGACCCTTCTTTACTTTTATACTTTCCTGCCACCATTGTTACGGGAATCGCTGAGCTTGTTAAGTTAGTTACAAAGTTGTTGAGTGAATTGGGCTTCCTTATTGTCAGAAGGGGATCGCACGACCCCAGAACTAAGGAAGCAGATGAGAAGCGAAACCTTTTCAATCAAAAAACAAAAACAAAACCACGGAAGTCCGCTTGGGAAAAGACCTTTGGGATAATGGTGATCCAGATGGTTGAGAATCTCCAGAGACACTCTGCAAATTTATGCGCCCCTAGTGAGATTGCCATGAGGATTTCGCACCCATCCCTTCCATCCCCTGGAAGCAAAAACCTTTTGGGCAGAAAGTTTGCAGACAGGAAGTTTGAACACTCGCATTGGGCAAA
Source organism: Hydrophis major (assembly GCA_033807585.1). Lineage (NCBI taxonomy): Eukaryota > Metazoa > Chordata > Lepidosauria > Squamata > Elapidae > Hydrophis > Hydrophis major. Next base: position 10,031,748 of record CM066334.1, read on the forward strand.
AAAAAAAAAAAAGGAAGAAGGTTTGCCACATTAATTCAGTGCCAAAGGAGGTTGGTGCAAGCCCCACGTGGAAGGAAATGCACACATCCTTGTGCACCCCATGCCCACACACTCTAGGTGGCTCTTATTTTCCCCTCTCCTCACTGTCTGCCTCCACCCCTGGCACCGCAGACATGAGCATGGAGGAATCATTGCAAGCGTGGGCACGGAGGAACTCCAGGCCTTGGGCCACCGCAGATAAGGAGGAGGTGCCTCGAGAAGATGCAAAATATAGAAAGAGGACATCAGGGCAGAAGGATGAGTCATTGGTCCCAGGGTCTGCCATGCCATTTTTTCCCCCTAATAGGTTTGAATTTTGATGTGCACCAAACGTCAGTAGTTCCTCCTGCCATCACTCTGCTAATTCCGGCTAATTCTTGTCTAATGCCAAATACTCATGGTTGACAAAGTAAAGGGACTACCAAGTTCTGTCTAATGTGTACCAGAGGTGGCATTCAGCCGGTTCTGACGGTTCTCCAGAACCGGTAGTGGAAATTTTGAGTAGTTTGGAGAACCGGCAAATGGCACCTCTGACTGGTTCTGCCCCCATCTCTTCTCTGCCTCCCATTGAGTCCCAGCTGATTCGCTGGGTCTCCTTTTCTTGCCCTGCACAGGAGAACAGAGCCGGAAAGCAGGTTAGTGGGGTGGGAAACAGTGGTGGGATTCAATTTTTTTTACTACTGGTTCTGTGGGTGTGGCTTGGTGGGCATGGCTTGGTGGGCGTGGCAGGGGGAGGATATACTGCAAAATCCCCCTCCCCTTCCCACCCCACTAACCAGCTTTCCAGCTCCGTTCTCCTGGGCAGGGCAACCAAAGGAGACTCAGCCGATCAGCTAGGACTCAATGGGAGGCAGAGAAGAGATGGGGTTGGCGGGGCCAGTCAGAGGTGGGATTGGCCGGTTCTCCAAACTACTTAAAATTTCCGCTACCAGTTCTTCAGAACTGGTCCGAACTGGCTGAATCCCACCTCTGGGGAAGAGGGAAGGAGGCAGGAAATGATTGTAGGAGGAGAGAAGAGAGAAGTGGGAAGGAAGGAAGGAAGGAAGGAAGGAAGGAAGGAAGGAAGGAAGGAAGGAAGGAAGGAAGGAAGGAAGGAAGGAAGGAAGGAAGGAAGGAAGGCTTGGTGGGCGTGGCAGGGGGAGGATATATTGCAAAATCTCCATTCCCTTCCCATCCCACTAACCTGCTTTCCAGCTCCGTTCTCCTGTGCAGGGCAACCAAAAGAGACCCAGCCTATCAGCTGAGACTCAATGGGAGGCAGAGAAAAAATGGGGTTGGCCGATTCTCCAAACTGCTCAAAATTTCCACTACTGGTTCTCCAGAACCGGTCTGAACCTGTTGAATCCCACCTCTGGTGGGGGAGGGAATGGAGATTTTACAGTCTCCTTCCCCTGCCGTGCCCACCAAGCCATGCCCACAGAACCAGTAGTAAAAATGTTTGAATCCCACCATTGATGTGTATGTATATTAATCCATCACGCATGGCTGTAGCATTATTTATCCTTTTATATCTCTTATTTCCCCCTTCTACTGGTTGTCCACTTTTAGTATTACCATTTTCTCTGTTGTTGTTTTTTGCAAGTACGCTGAGTGTTTCTGTACCAGGGATAAATTTTTTGTCTGCCTAACCAGGCTCCAATCCTGGCCAGCTCTGGGAAAGTTTGCAGAACACGTGCGGCCAGCAAGTGCCCCATTTCCCATCAACAAGGAGTGGAAGCAGAGCTGAGTAAGAGCTGGCAGGTTAGGCTGCTGCTCCTCTGCCAAGGCAACTTGCCGAGCTGGGCGAGGTCCCAACATCTCCACCCACTGCAGCCTGGGAGAAGGGAAGGAGCTCGTGTCCATGGCAGGTGACTCCATGGCCCATTTTGGAGTGGGAGATGGCTGAGAGCAAGGTGAGGCCAGCCTGGAACCAGCTCTGGCCAGAAAGAGACAGAAAGAGAAACAGCAGGAGAACATCTGGTTTAGCTTTGGGGACATCTAGTGTGCAACAACCAACAGCCAAGAGGTTGTTAAGCCAAGCTTTAAAACTTCTATGTCCTACATTTCCTGCAAACACCTCATGCAGTCTTTTGGACTTCCCATCCTTTTTATTTACTTTATTTATTTGTTTGTTTGTTTTCAAGTATGAATGAGAAAACTAGTATAGGTATGAACATAACATATAAACATATAAGTATAAACGGGTCTAAGTATACACATACCGTATATACTCGAGTATAAGTCGACCCGAACATAAGCCGAGGCACCTAATTTAACCACAAAAACTGGGAAAATTTATTGACTCGAGTATAAGCCGAGGGTGGGAAATGCAGCAGCTACTGGTAAATTTCAAAAATAAAAATAGATACCAATAAAAACTTTCACTAGGACAGTTGAGAATAAGTTTGATGTTCACAATTTCCTCTTTGAAAGAGACCAGTAAATAGGGAACAAGAAGATGAAGAAAAAGAAGTGTGTTTTTTCACACTTTTCACACTGAAGTGAACAAAAATGGCATCATAGGAACAAGCTTATTCTCAGCCCAAAGGTTTGTTTCTGATTTCTTCCCTGATTTAAGGGAAATTTGGGAAACGATCTCACTATCATGAAAGGTTTAATTGATTCACTAACCCAAAAGATGATGATGATGACAGTGGGAGGCAGGAGTCACTCTCTTCCTTGCAAAAAAAAACCAAGAGCCGTTCTTATGATCTCTCTCTCTCTCCCCCCCCATAAAGTCAAGCCCTTTCCAGCACGCGCGCGCGATCCGCCCCCACCGCTTTGCACCTTGCAAATGCAAAACCCCAGGGTTTTTGCATTTGCAAGGTGCAAAGTGGTGGGGGCGGATCGCGCGCGCGTGCTGGAAAGGGCTTGACTTTATTGGGGGGGGAGAGAGAGAAAGAGATATCAAAAGAACGGCTCTTGGTTTTTTCTTGCAAGGGAGAGAGTGACTCCTGCCTCCCACTGTCATCAACATCTTCTTCTTTTGGGTTAGTGAATCAATTAATTTGGGAAATGATGTCACTATCAGAAAACAACGCGAGCTGCCACCACCACCTCCTCCTTCCCCTCCTCCCGAGTGGACTGAAAGCAGCTGGAGCTGAGGAAATGAAGCTGAGTGGAGCCGAAGCAACCTCGGCTCGCATTGTTTTCTCAGCCTAGAGAAAGGGGAAGGGGGCTCATCTGGACCAAGGGTGAGTCTCCCCCTCAGTTTCCCCTGAAGGATCTTCTGTCGCTTTTGCCTTCTCCCTACATCTTCCCTCTGTTAAAATCCCCCACACACACACACACACACTTATTTCGGTCGGATAGATTTCGTGTCTGAGCATTCTCACATGGCGGTGGGTCTTCCCCCCAAAAAAAACAGTTAAAAAAAGAAAAAACAATATATCCTCAAGCAAGAACTTTTCTGCTTCCGATTACCCCCATGCTTAAAAGTTGCAAAGGAAACACGGAAGCAGGGAAGCGGCTGCCCAGCTTTGGAGCTCCACACCATTTTTTTTTCAGAGGGGAATCTGACTCGAGTATAAGCCGAGGGGTTTTTTTTCAGCACAAAATATGTGCTGAAAAACTCGGCTTATACTCGAGTATATACAGTAATCATTGAGTAGGATTAAATGGGAAGAGTAGTACAGGGATGGTAGGCACGCTGGTGCACTTATGCATGCTCCCTTATAGACCTCTTAGGAATGGTAGATGGTTTGAGGTTAAAAGTTTTGGGGGGATTGAGGATGTAACGACAGAGCCAGGGAGTGAGTTCCAGGCACTGACCACTCTGTTGCTGAAGTTGTATTTTCTGCAATCAAGATTGGAGCGGTTTACTTTGAGTTTGCATTTATTGTTTGCCCGTGTCTTCTTGCGGTTGAAGCCGAAGTTGTCATTGACAGGTAGGACATTGTAGTAGACAATTTTGTGTACTAAGGTTAGGTCAGACGGTAGACGGCATAGTTCTAGGTTCTCTAGGTCCAAAATTCCTCCAAAGGTGTTGGACCCACAACTGTCTGTTTTGAAATTCTGGAAGCCAGGAAGCTGCAGGTTATCCAACCTGCTCCATGGATGCATTAAGCTGACCAACCAACAGAAAGATTGCAAAATCACTTAACTGTCATCCCTGAAGCTGGCCTGACCGAAGTCATTTTTGACCATGTCAGTGTTGCCACACTGGAGCTGAGGGATAGGGAGGGCGGGATCTGAGGCAGAGGGGATCTTTGTAATCAAAACAAAATACTTTCTCTGGGCATCTGTTTTTGCATTTGGCATAAATGTAGTACAGGCTCACACCTGGTCAGAGGAAGGCGGAGTGATGCCATTCAGTTGCCAGACTGCATCGTGATTGGACCAAGGGACTGATTCTTTTAAGAAAGTAGAAAATCTTTTACTTTTAATTTGGTGAGAACCACGGGAGCCTTCAGAGTCGGTTTACATCAAATCTGTGCCAATATGATATTTCTATTGTGGTTCACGGCAGAGGTATCGGACAGTGAGGGCGAAAGGGAACCAGGGAGTCAGGGAGTTTGGCGAGGACTTGGATGAGGGTCCTGCATCCAATACAGAGATGGGGCCAGGACTATCTGGGAGCGGGGTGCTGCCTTCGGAGCCTCCGAGTCTGGCAGCAGCAAGGCAGAGGAACCAGGGGAGCCTGTTCCCAGTGCGTGTATGCGCAGAGCTGCTAGAGGCGAGGACAGCTGAAGCCGAAGGAGCAACTCGGGAATAAGGCTCTTGATTATTTTATATAATTGTGGTTCAATATACTGCGGAAAGTCATAAAAAGGGTTATTTCATAAACACGCCTAGCTTGCGCGGCCAGGAAACCACCACCAAAGCCAACAATCTATTAACCTAATCTTATGCAAATTTAGCGGTAGGCTTCGGTCTCCTGATGGAATCATCAAAGTTGGAAAGAAAATCAGCCATTTCTCCATGAACAAGCCAGAGAAAGGAAACAGCTTTCTTTGTGACTGGCCGAAGAACGGAGTCTAGAGTGCTTTGGGTTGTCCAGGATCATTCCAACGGAGAGATTCCAAGATTGCCGCCATACTTCCGTGAGAAGCCATGAAGGAGCTTTTACTGCCGCTATCAGGCCCATCAATCTGCAAGGGAGGACCAGGGAGCTGGCCATGGAAGTTCCTCCAGACTGGGCACATCCGCTGTGGAGCCTTGGATGGATCCCAATATCCCATACATTGCAGTGGGGTATTATAGGTTGATAAAGCCAAGTCTAAGTGAAGTCAAATCATGTTTCTTGCTTTACAAGCATTAAGTTAGAAGACCGAGTCATCCGATTAACACATGCAGGTTCTGTGGTGGCCTTGGCTTTATCTTAGCACTGGATGGGACTGCCAAGTCCTATCCCTTGATCTTGATTGGATTCCTCTGTTTTACAGATAGTCAGCATTGGAAAGGACCTTGTAGGTCATCTAGTCCAACCCCACGCCTAAGCAGGAGACCCTACATCTTTCTGAGAAACCTAGCCAATGCCATGCTTTTATTTCTCCAGCTAATAAACCTGTTGGATATGTGCAGAATGCAGTGTCATGCACAAGAAAAGCATGAAAAGCCAATGTCTCTCTTAGAATGACTTATTAGATCTGGGCTGCAGAAACTCAACCAACCACTAGACAGCAGCAAAGAGTTGGAATTTTCTGTGTCTCTGTTGCCATCTAGTAGCTCTTCATGTTTCTGTAGCCCAGATATCAAATCCTAAACATATACTCTCTATTTCTCTGTCTCTGTCTTTCTCTTTGTGTATGTGTGTGTCTCTCTCTCCCTCTCTCCCCCTCCCTTTGTGTGTGTGTCTCTCTCTCTGCCTCTCTCTCTGCCTCTCTCTCTGCCTACACACACACACACACACACAGCTGCACAAGTCAAAAAGAGGGCTGTGAAAACATTTACAGACCCCTCACATCGCGGACATAAACTGTTTCAACTCCTTCCCTCAAACCGACGCTATAGAGCATTACACACCACAACAACTAGACACAAGGACAGTTTTTCCCCGAATGCCATCACTCTGCTAAACAAATAATTCCCTCAATACTGTTCAACTATTACAAAGTCTGCACTACTATTATTGTTAATTTTTTCATCACTCCTTATCACCCATCCCCTCCCACTTGTGACTGTATGACTGAAACTTTGTCTCTTGTATCCTTATGGTTTTTATTGACTTCCTAGTATGATTGATTGCTTATTGTACCCTATGACTATCATTAAGTGTCATACCTTATGATTCTCAACTCCTGACGAATGTATCTTTTATTTTATGTATACCGAGAACATATGCACCAAAGACAAATTCCTTGTGCATCCAATCACACTTGGCCAATAAAGTATTCTATTCCAATATTCTTTCGATTGTATTGTATTGTATTGTATTGTATTGTATTGTATTGTATTGTATTGTATTGTATTCTATTCTATTCTATTCTATTCTATTCTATTCTATTCTATTCTATTCTATTCTTTCTGTATTCTATTCTATTTCTATTCTATTCTATTCTTTCTGTATTCTATTCTATTCTATTCTTTCCGTATTCTATTCTATTCTATTCTTTCCGTATTCTATTCTATTCTATTCTATTCTATTTCTATTCTATTCTATTCTTTCTGTATTCTATTCTATTCTTTCCATATTCTATTCTATTCTACACACACACACACTGATCGATCGATAGATCCCTCTCCCGCCCTCATTCCCTCCCTGCAGGCATGCATCCATCCCTCCTTATTATTGTTCCCTGTCCAATGACAAAAGGTTCAATGAGCCAAGCCACACCTCCTCCTGCTACCAATTCAAAAATCACCTGGAATTGTGCCCAAGTCAAGCAGGTTCCAAAACTGCAGCGTGTTCCCTCTTCCCTGATACGCCTCCACCCTTGTTTTGAGATGAGGCTGCAATTCCAGCTTGAAACATGGATAGAGGTGGTTGGAAACAGCCCCTTATTTATTCTGACTTCCTGGGCAAGAGCCAGTCGCTTTTCCCAGGGCATGGGATGTAGTTCAGTAGGTCAAAGACGCCACTGAGACGGGAGGTGATGTTAGGGTGCCTGGGGAAAATAATCTGGCGTCTTGGAAATGAAAAGGAGATGAATCTCAAGAAGATGTTTTGTAATCCATGAATGGGGATTATTTGACTCCCTGGAAGTAGCTGACTGGGATTCCTGGCCTCCTTTACCATTAGCCAGGTTGGCTGGCTCTATTAGGAGTTGTAGTTCCACAGCTTTGGCATTCACAAATGCCTTGCTGGGTTGGATATTCTGGAACAGGGTTTCTCCACCTTGACAACTTGAAGAACAATTGCAGGGATGGGTATGTCTAGTCTCATGAAAAGTAGGACTAAGGATGATACGATAGTGGTCTTTCAGTATTTGAGTGGCTCGCACAAAGCCGAGGGGGGCGGCAGGGTCAAACTAATTTCCAAAGCACCAAAAAGTAAGACAAGAAATAATGGTTGGAAACTAATCAAGGAGAGAAGCAACCTGGAATTAAGGAGAAACTTCTAAGAGTGAGAACTATTAACCAGTGGAACAACTTGCCTCCAACACTGGAGGCTTTTAAGAAGAGATTCCCATTGAGCAAAGGGTTGGAGTAGAACAGTGGTCCCCAACCTTTTTTGTACCATGGACTGATCCACGGACCGGTACTGGCATCAGCATGCACAACCAAGGCAAGGTGAGCGGAGTGACCGGCCGGTCAGCCGTCCCCCGTTTCTCCCCGCCACCTTCAACTCCTCCTTTGTACCTTCTCGCGGTCTTTTCAGGCTCTTTCTTAATCTCCTCTGTTGTGAATGAATAAATATCAAATAAAGTTATCTTGAGCTTGAAGTCAAGTGCAGGGTTCTGGCCCTGTACTTCTGATTGGCTGTTACAAGGCAAGATCGGATTGGTCCATTCAGGAGAATCTGATTGGCCATTAACAGGCCGTTCTCATTGGTTAATGGAGCTAGCGCCGACCGTATTCAAGATGGCCAAGGCACTAGCAAAACCGGCTGAAGTGAAAGTCATGGACTGGGACATCCTCGAATCGCTACTAAGGGCCCACTATGAACCGACCGTTCCAACGCTCGTAAGACGGCACGAGTTCTACCAAAGAAACCAGCGGAAAGGAGAAAGCGTTGCCGATTTCGTTGCGGACCTCCGAAACTTGGGAGGCCTCTGCGATTTCGCCGACCTAGAAGAGGCTTTGAGAGACCGAGTAGTTCTAGGATTAGATGCACTAAACGTGCAGAGCAAAATAATGGCAAAGGGCGACATTAGCCTTGCCGATGCCATCGCTGAGGCTACGGCAGCGGAAGCAACCAAGAAGTCGGCTGCCCAACTGCACCGAAATCGCACTACAACACACCAACCAGCCTGCGAACTTTCACCTAAGTCAGAAGGACAGCTTCCGACGGCCCACCATGGGGACCTCTCTTCGTCGTCAGACAGCGACGAAGAAGAGGTCCATCGACTGCGGTCCGATCGGAACCGTTACCGGAAGTCCCAGCAACCGTGCGCTGGCTGCGGGGCCAACCATCACCGGTCCGATTGCAAATTCCGCGACGCGCTCTGCCACGAGTGCGGGAAACGAGGCCATATCGGATAGGTCTGCAGAAGTCTCCTAGGACCCAGCCAGACCTCGAAGGGGGCCAATTTTCACCAATCGACAGGAAACCGTCCTGTAAGGCGAGAACCAGCAAACCACTCCTACAGAAACCGACCCATGAATTGCCTAATGAGACGAGAAGAGGCTCACCAAACTATCACTATTGGTCACGCCTCTTCATTGGATGCCAAGAAAATTCTAGTTAAAGTGGCCATCGAAAATCAGCCTTGCCAAATGGAAGTCGACTCGGGATCGTCCCTTTCAATGGTTTCCTGGAAGACCCTCAAGCAACTCATCCCTACTATCCTGTGGCAAGACTTTCAATTCCAAAGACTCGTGTTAAAGGACTACCAGGGGAACCGGATTCCAGTCGTAGGATCCAGTCGAGTCCGGGTTTCGTTCAAAAACCGCACAGCGTACTTACTCCTGACGGTGATCGACAAGGACCGGCCTAGCCTGTTAGGCCTGCAATGGTTCGCACCACTCGGCATTGAAGTGGCAGGCATTAACCGAATCGGCGGCAGTAACTGGGAGGAGGACCTCGCCCATGAATTCAAGGACGTCTTCGTGGAAAAGCTAGGTGAGTACAAGGGGACCCTGATATCCTTTAGCCTTAATCCAAAAATAGCTCCTATCCGCCTTAAGCCTCGTCGAGTTCCATTCGCACTAAAGCCGAAAATCGACGAACAGCTTGATGAGTTGATAGCCCAGGGAGTGTTAAAGCCAACCGATCACTCTCCCTGGGAGACCCCAATCGTGACACCAATTAAGCCGGACGGCTCAATTAGAATTTGTGGGGACTACCGAGCCACCCTGAACCACGCCCTGCAGCAAAACCCATATCCAATGCCAGTGGTGCAGCACCTCCTCCACTCCCTGGGGGGCGGAAAAGTCTTCGCTAAACTAGACTTAGCTCAGGCTTATCAGCAACTGCCGGTTGATGAAAAAACAGCACAGGCACAGACAATTGTAACGCACCGAGGTGCCTTTAAATGTACGCGGCTCCAATTCAGTCAGTGTAGCCTCAGGGATCTTTCAGAGCCTAATGGAAAGACTCTTAGAGGGGATTAAAGGTGTTGTCTCCTACTTTAACAATGTGTTAATTGCTGCCCTCACTCCAAAAATTTTATTGGATCGTTTAAAACTGGTTCTCCAAAAATTCCAAGACGCAGGCCTTAAGGTGAAGAAAAATAAGGGCAAGCTGTGTATAGATCGTGTCGAATTTTTAAGGTACTTAATTGACAGTCAGGGTATTCACCCTACCGATAGCAAATTGAGAGCAATAAAAAATGCTCCCAGACCCCGGAATAAGGCCGACCTCCAGGCATTTCTAGGCCTCATCAATTTCTATAACATATTCTTGCCGCACAAGGCAGTGGTTGCTGAACCTTTACATCGCCTACTGGACAAAAAAGCAAATTGGGTATGGGGTCATAGAGAAGAGCAGGCGTTCCATAATGTAAAAAAGCTACTGACTTCTGACGCTGTACTAATGCAGTACAATGAAACCTTACCATTAAACATCATGTGTGATGCATCGCCTTTCGGAGTGGGCGCCATTTTGAGCCATGTATTGCCTAACGGTAGCGAAGCCCCTGTTGCCTATTTTTCAAAGACACTCTCGAAAACCGAGTGGAATTATAGCCACATTGATAAAGAAGCCCTTGCAATTGTATCAGTTGTCAAAAGATTTCATGAGTACGTGTCCGGCCGGGCTTTTACTATAGTGACTGACCACAAACCTTTGCTGGGGATAATCGCTGGGGTAAGCCGACCCCCTATATATTATCTCCCAGGATGACCCATTGGTCAGAATTCTTGGCTGCTTATAATTATAAGCTGCAATACCGCCCCGGTAAGGCAATTCCCCACGCCGACGCGTTGAGCCGTGCACTGTTTCCAGAGACTATCAACGTTGCAGATCGAGACATTTTGTACGCGGCCATTAACTGCCCGTGATATCGTGAGAGAAACAAAATGCAACCCCACTTTGGCACGAGTCCTCACGTGGGTGGAACGCGGATGGCCATTGGACCAAGTATCAGACAACTTCGCACCATTCAAAACTCGACAAACAGAGTTGTTTTCTCAAAAGGGCTGCATCATCTGGGGCGATAGAGTTGTTATCCCAGAACGACTCCAACAGGCACTACTAAGAACCTTGCACGATGGCCACCCTGGCATCGTGAGCATGAAGGCCCTCGCACGAAGCTACGCATGGTGGCCAGGCATCAACAGACAAATCGAATCGTGGGTCAAAACTTTTCATAGATACCAAGAAGTAAGCAATGCTCTACCAAAGGCAATCCCAACCGAATGGGAGACACCACGGGGACCCTGGTCCCATATCCATCTAGATTTTGCTGGGCTGACCAAAGGCCACACCTTCTTGTTAACCGTAGATGCCTACTCAAACTGGCTCGAAACCCACCGAATGAGGAACACAACCACCGAAGCGGTCATCAAAAGACTAGAAAGACTGTTTGCAACCCATGGATTACCAGACATTCTGGTATCCGACAATGGGCCCCAATTTAATGCGCTGTCCTTTGAGCAGTACCTGGCTGACCGCGGTATCCAACATGCGCTCACTTCACCTGCGCACCCTGCGGCCAATGGTAGGGCCGAGCGCATGGTACAATTCGTCAAGAAAACGCTACAGAAAGTGGACTATGACAACATCGAAGAGAAAATAAACCGAATCCTCTTTCTACAGCATATCACACCTCACAGCGTAACCAACAAAACTCCCGCCAAGCTGCTAATGGGACGAAAGCTCCGCTCCCACCTCAACCAGTTACACCCAGCCTACGAACCGGAAAAACCATTCAGATCCAGCGGCAGATGCCATACCTTCCAGGTAGGTGATTTAGTATTCGCTAAAAACTTATCGGGTGATCCACTGTGGGTAGAAGCGACTGTAGTCCGTGTAACCGGCCCAAGATCATACCTTGTACAGTGCTCTGACGATAGACTTTGGAAGCACCCTATCGATCAACTACGACCAAGGCTGCAGTCAGGCAATTCCGAGCCTCTTATAACCAAACCGAGGGGGGGGAGATACAGAGGAAGACGAATTCCAACTAGAGGAAAACCTTTTTGAAGGGAACGATAGCGGAACAGAAACGCGAAAACAGGAACCAGGGATGGGAGTGAGTTCACCTCAGGGTGTTGCCGAAGAGATTGGTGACAACGAAAACGCGAACTCTGAACCAGAGGCACCCCTTTTGCCAAACAATGCCCTACCTCAACAAGAGTGCAGCCAAATGCCGGGTGCACTGCGAAAATCAAAAAGACTAACAAAACAACCATCCTACCTCAAGGACTACGTGACCATGCCCCGTAAGCAGAAGCCGGGGGGAAGGGGTGTTGTGAATGAATAAATATCAAATAAAGTTATCTTGAGCTTGAAGTCAAGTGCAGGGTTCTGGCCCTGCACTTCTGATTGGCTGTTAAATGGCAAGATCGGATTGGTCTGTTCAGGAGAATCTGATTGGCCATTAACAGGCCATTCTCATTGGTTAATGGAGCTAGCGCTCCTAGGTTGCTATTGGTTGAATAGTTAATAAGTTGCCTATATAAGGAAGGCTATAGCAGCCATCTAGTTGGAGCTGTCACACCATGTAAATAAAGAGTTTGAAGTTCATTGTTTCCACTGGCTCATCTCCATTATTCGCACCCATGCTCCAGACTGAACATCCTCCTGAGTAACACGAGACTCCACTGCCATCGGGAGGCTCTTTGTTCAAAGCCGCCCCCCCCTCTTCGATGAAACTAAGGCACGAGGATTCCTTCAGCACCCAAACGCCGCTTTCCAACCGACGACCGACAAGCTCACCCGGAAGCACTTTCTCAAGCGCCGTCAAAACAAGATGGCGGCACCCAAGCAAAGTAGGCGGCCTGGTACAAAATCATCCATGGACCGGTCCCGGTCCGGGGCCCGGTGGTTGGGGACCCCTGGAGTAGAAGACTTCCAAGATCCCTTCCAACTCTATTAGTTTATGTTCTATGTTCTGTAAGATTGTATTGAGCAATCGTGAAGGTAGGACAAGAAGCAACGGATGGAAACGAATCAAGGAGAGAAGCAACCTAACCCTAAGAAGAAATTTCCTGACAGTGAGAACAATTAAATCAGTGGAAAAACTTCCTTCCAGAAGTTGTGGGTGCTTCTGAGCAGGGGGTTGGACTACAAGACCTTCAAGGTCCCTTCCAACACTGCTATTTCTGTTTTGTGTGGACTCCCAGAACAACGTAGGTTATGTCCATTGGAATTTGGCTGTAAGAAGTTGCAAAAGAATATTGTTGGATAGAGCCACAACTTCATCTAAGTCTTTCATTCCAAGACAGACTGCCCAATGGGAAGATCGGATGATTTCGGACTGTTCTTCCTGGCGATCTTCAGAAGATGACAACCTTTGAAGGAAAGAATTTCTTTTAGGGGTCCAGGCACCTTTTTCAAACCTCAGTCCAAGCACTATGACATCTGTCAGTCATAAAAATGCAAAGATTTCTCCACTGACCATGGAGGCAAAACAGTGAAGTTGTGCAAATGGAAGCAGAACTGCTTTAGTCGGGTCCAGCATGAGCATTTGGCTTGCTTTCTCAGCACAGGTAAGAACTAGAAGGCATGAAGAAGCAGGAGATCCTTCAACCATGGGAGATGCTGAACCTTGTCCAGATACAGCTCTCGGCCAGCATCTTTGTCCTGGCTAAAAAACATTGGTTAAATGTGGTTCAGGAAGCTTCAGGAAACTTGAACTCCTGACTCCAGAAGGAACAATCCCAAATTGCAGCTGCATGACAAGCCTTTGCAAAGGAAACATGCACATTTGCATCGGAGAAGGAAATGTGTGTGTGTGTGGGTGGGTGGGTGGGTGAGCTAATCGTGATGGTTGGTGGATTCTAGGGGTGTTTTCTAAGGAAAACTTCCTGCTTCCTTAAATAGAGTCCTGCTGGCAGAAATTTCCCTTTGTAGTATCCTTCTTCTTAGTTGCTTAGAAATGGGGAGAGAAGATAAGAGAAAAGAAGAAAAGAGAATAGGAATAAAACAATAATAGAATAGAATAGGACTAAAATGATAATAGAATAGGGATAAAACAATAACAGAATGGAATGGAATGGAATGGAATGGAATAAAATGAATAAAAGAGAATCATGAGAAGAGAAGAGGAATAAAACAATAATTATAAAACAAGAATAGAATAGAATAGAATAGAATAGAATAGAATAGAATAGAATAGAATAGAATAGAATAGAATAGAATAGAATAGAATAGGACTAAAATGATAAATGGAATAAAATGTGGATAAAACAGATAAAAAATGAAATAAAACAAATAAAAGAGAATAATGAGAAGAGAAGAGGAATAAAACAATTATAAAACTAGAATAGAATAGAATAGAATAGAATAGGAATAAAATGATAATAGAATACAATAGAATGGAATAGAAAACAATAGAATGGAATGGAATGGAATAAAACAAATAAAAGAGAATAATGAGAAGAGAAGAGGAATAAAACAATAATTATAAAACAATAATAGAATTGGAATAAAACAATAACAGAATAGGATGGAATGGAATAAAATGAATAAAAGAGAATAATAGAAGGGAATAGGAAAAAACAATAATATTCTAGACTAGACTAGACTAGACTAGGATAGGATAGGATAGAATTTGGAAGGGAGGATCTCCTGCTTGAACAGAGGGCTAAACTAGAAGACCTCCAAGGTCCCTTTCGGCTCTACTCTGATTCTGAAATATAAGAATAAGGGAAAACCCCACTCCCTTCTAGCACTGATGAGGTTACCTACAGTACTTTGGTAATGAGATCAAGGCTACAACATCTGGAGCAATGCTTGAAATCATCATCAGGGATGAACGCCAAGCAAACCACCAAGGACTACCTATATTATTTTTCTTCTCTGAATCCTCCACCAAACTACTACTCTCCACTTGCATGGGGGGGGGGTGGAGGGGGGGAGAGAATTCAGAATCACAATTCTCCACACACCCCCCCAAGCCCAAACTGTTGAGGGTGTTGCATCAGACACACCGGGGAGACCCCAAACTTTGTCCACAAGTCTTAAAGTCACCAAGATTGGAGAGTCCTGGTTTAGATGACCCCTCTGGTCTCTTCCAACTCTATCATTCATGGCTGGCTGAGGAATTCTGGGAGTTGAAGTCCACAAGTTTTAAAAGTGGCCAAGGTTGGAAACCCCTGCCTTGCCCCAGGACACAAGATAGCAGGAAGGCTGCCAGCTTTATGCCAACATCAGCCGGCCATGTGCAGCCCAAAAACGAGAGACATGCCAGAAGAGGCTGTTCCTCCCATTTCATGATCCGTGGGCCCGCCCTGCTGAACCTCTGGGGAAAGTGATTTGAATGAGGAGAGGGCGGGGAAAATGGAGGAAGGAACACTGAGTGGCCAATCTCTTTCGCTGCCCCAGGGCCGGGGTCTCCCAACTGGGGAACTTGGCCTAATCTTAAAGTTGCCAAGGTGGGATAGCCTTGCCTAGAGAAACAAAGGAGGGAGGTAACAGAAGCTAAACAGGGACTGAAATGTCCCAAAGATGGGGGTGTTTTTTTTTCAGAAGGCAAGTGGACTTTCTGGTTTTTTTCTTTTGAAGATGTTTCACTTCTCCTCCAAGAAGCTTCTTCAGCTCCGGCTGGATGGTGAGGAATGGAAAGATTTCTATTCCTTGCAGACAGCTGGTCATTTGCATCCTTTGAGAGGGTCCTTGAGGCCTCTTGGAGGTTTATCTGTGTCCTCAAGGTCACCTGAGTGATGCAAATCATTCCTGTAGTGATTCATGAGGAAATCCAGATGAAAAATTGCAGACTAATCTCACAGAAAATAGAATAAAGTTGGAAGGGACCTTGGAGGTCTTCTAGTCCAACCCCCAGCTAAGCAGAAGACCCTATACCATGCCAGACAAGTGGCTGTCCAATCTCTGCTTCAAAACCTTCTTCTTTATGGCAGCCCCCTCAAATACTGGAACATTGCTATCATGTCACCCCTAATTCTTCTTTTCTTTAGACCAGCTAAACCCAAGTCCTGCAGCCGTTCTTCATAGATTTTGGCCTGCAGGCCTTTAATCCTCTTAGTTGCTCTTCTTTGCACTTTTTCCAAAGTCCCAACATCCTTTTTTTGTAACATGGTGAGCAAAACTGGGATGTAGTATTCCAGGTATGACCTTATTCAACCTTTACAAAGTGATACTAAATGTTTCACGTGATTTTTGATATATAATTTCAACAGTTTGTCCTACTCAGACCTGATCTGTGGGGCCAGTTTGCTTTGGCAATGGCCATTCCTCTTTTCTCCAGGACAAGAAGAGGGCGTGGCATCAGCCTCTGCTGGCTTCGAGCCCACCAGGAAGGCAGCCTCCTTCCCATCTGTGCCTGATATGTGTCAGATGCGGTGTGTTTTCTGGTGTATGGGTTACTCACTTTATTGTAAGCAAACCCTCGCCTTCCATCCAATTGGCTATTGTGCACTGTGTTTGGTATATTCACTCCCTTCGAATCACGGTCCTTTTTTAAAAAAATAAATAAATAAAAGTTCACCAGTAGAGCAGCCAGCAAGCAAATAGTTCTTGAATAAATCTTGAAGGCCATTTCTAGAACCCCCCCCCCCCCAAAAAAATTTCTGCCAGGTGCAAGAGGTCAGGAGCCAGGATAGAATTTAAAAGTGCTACAAGTTTATTCCACGCTATCTCTACGCAGCAATCTGAACTACTAACGGTCATGGTGAATTAGCACCAGATAAGAGTCAAAGGAATTCAAAGGGGGGGGGGGAATAGCAGGACTTAGATCTCTTATGGAGGCGTAGAGATTCCAAACTGATGACACATTTGACCCCACCCTCCCTCAGGCTCAGCCTGCTCATCTTGTATAATTTCACTTATAAAACCATGAACACTCTATCTGGGACCGTGAAATCGAAACTGTCCTTTTTATACGATATGTATTTGTTGCAGACATGACACATATAAGAGCAGCCAATGCTTGCATTGCGTGGTTTTGGGCCTCATATTGACTGGTTGCAGCTTCCTCCTCCCAACCACCCCACCCACTTTGGGTGAGGTGTAGCGGTTAAAGTGTGTTCTTACACATGCACAATAATCCATTTAATGTCATAATAAGCCTGGATTTTTCTTAGCAATAATTCAGAGTGAATTGCTCAAAACTCAAAGAAGTTGTACAAGATTAGAAGAGCCATCCTATTACACATACAATATTGGAAGATAGAGAGATAGAGATATATAGATATAGATAGATAGATAGATAGATAGATAGATAGATAGATAGATAGATAGATAGATAGATAGATAGATAGATAGATAGATGGGTGGGTGGGTGGGTGGGTGGGTGGGTGGGTGGATGGATAGGTAGGTAGGTAGGTAGGTAGGTAGGTAGGTAGGCAGGCAGGCAGGCAGGCAGGCAGAAAAACAGACAGACAGACAGACAGATAGATAGATATAGATATAGATGATATATAGATATAGATAGATAGATAGATAGATAGATAGATAGATAGATAGATAGATAGATAGATAGATAGATAGATAGATAGGTGGGTGGGTGGGTGGGTGGGTGGGTGGATGGATGGATGGATAGGTAGGTAGGTAGGTAGGTAGGCAGGCAGGCAGGCAGGCAGGCAGGCAGAAAAACAGACAGACAGACAGACAGATAGATAGATATAGATATAGATGATATAGAGATATAGATAGACATAGACATAGACATATAGATATAAATATTTGTTTTCGTAGATTTTCATGGGTACAGGTATGCAGGTCTTGGGTGTTCGGATCTTTTCCTGTGTAAGATGGAGAGTATTTTGGCAACATTTTGAAAGGTCCCACTTGCCATCTTCAGGCTGGTGCTTTCGGCTTTGTGCTTGTGTGAGCAAAAAGCAAAAAGCACAAAGCCGAAAGCACCAGCCTGAAGATGGCAAGTGGGACCTTATCAAAACATTGCCAAGATACTCTCCATCTTACATGGGAAAAGACCCGAACACGCCAAGACCTGCAGATATAGATAGATAGATAGATATGAAAGAAGAAGAAGAAAAACATATGGGCCTTCTGTTCCAGAATTCTCATCTGTGGTTACTGCTGGCTGGAAATTCTGGGATTTAAGCTGCACACATCTAGTGGATATCCAGAATGGGGAAGGTTACATTAAACTATGGCTTGTTTAATCATGTTGTTGATCAAGCATTAGTTCACACAAATTCTATTTGTATATCACCCTGATTGAGGGAGTCACACAACAGACAGCACACTAAGCCAGCCTTCTCCTGCCTATCTTCCCTCCCAGTTGAGGTATATCCTTGCACCCTGCTTAAGCCCCAAACACCACTGCTGAATAAACAGAGCATGTTGTCACCCAATAAAATAATCCTATCTCATCTTAAAGGGTGGCCCTGGTCCAAAACAGATTAAGGCCGACTGGTGCCCTAAATCAGCCCACAATGGATTTGCCCCTGGATGGAAGTCAAACTCTCTCGTGCTTGAGAACGAAACAAGGAGACCACACTTCAAACAAACTTTTAAACCTTAGTCAGCCATCAAACCAAGGAGAATGTTAAAAAACAAGCAAACAATGCAGATTAAAGTCAATCACTGCTGATAAGGACAATTGAGCAGAGTGTGGCACAGAAAGAGGGTATGGTAGTCAGGGGCAAAATGCTGCAGTATCTGGGTCCTTGGAGCCCTAAACTTAGTTTGTTTAAGGATGGATTTTTTTGGGGGGGGGGGGAGTGTCAGGTCTGCCATCTTCAGCTGACTTTGCATTGAACGTCTGCACATTGACAAAAAAATTAATTGCAAAAGGCCACAACTGCCTGGTGGAGAAAGAAGGAGGAAAGAAGAGGAGGAGGCAGGAGGGAAGGAGGAAGGAGGGAAGAGGAGGGGAGAGGATGGTGGAGGAAGAACGAGGAAGGAGGAGAAGGAGAGGAAGAAAAGAAGAAGAGGAGGGAGAGGAGGAGAAAGAAGAGGAAGAAGATGACTGTGGTATCCTTAGTACTCTCTGAGCTTGATGGTTTCTTGGCAGATGTTTCACAACCAAACTAGGTAACATCAGTGCTAGGAGGTGGTGGACAGAGAGCAAATCCCACATCCTCCTAGCACTGATTGATGCTACCTAGTGGGTGGTGAGACATCTGCAAAAATCCCACCAACTCAGAGAGCACCCTGGTCCCCTCATTTCAACTCCAAGCTACAATCATCATCATTCTTTCTTCTTCTTTCTCTCTTCTATTCATCTTCATCTTCTTATTCTTCTCTTCATCTTCTTCTTCTTCTTCTTCTCCTCCTCCTCTCCTCCTCTCCTCCTCCTCCTCCTCCTCCTCCTCTTCTTCTTCTTCTTCTCTTCTTCTTCTTCTTCTCTGTCTTCCTCTTCTTCTCCTCCTCCTCCTCCCCTTCTTCTTCTTCTTCTTCTTCTTCTTCTTCTTCTTCTCTCTTCTTCTTCTCCTCCTCCTCCTCCTCCTCCTCCTCCTCCTCCTCCTCCTCTTCTTCTTCTTCTTCTCCTCCTCCTCCTCCTCCTCCTCCTCCTCCTCCTCCACCTCCTCCTCCTCCTCCTCCTCCTCCTCCTCCTATTTCTTCTTCTATTTCTCCTCCTCCTCCTCCCTCTCATTCCATGTCCAAAAATATTCTAATTTTGGCTTTTTTATGGTTTGACGATTTCCCTTCGCTTTCCCAGGTGGCTTATCACTCATATCTGATTTTGTCGACCCAGCTTATACGTAATGGCCGATTCACACATAACACTGTGTCAAAACATTACAACACCCGTCATCCAAATTCTTGGTGGGAACGAAGCTGAAGAATTGGCAGCTGCGGATTCATATTATTTTATATAGAATAACAACTGCATCATCCCATTGCAAAATGCAGCCTAGTCAGAACTCCTTCCAAACATTTACTAATTATTAAACAACAGGACTCGACAGGTGAACAAAAATGCGAAATCCCATCAAAACATTCGGCCAACTGAGACCAACCAAATCTTTTGTGTGTGTGTGTGTGAGCAAAGAAACCTGTTCTGCACCCACACAAACACACAAACACACAAACACACAAACACATACCTGTGAATTTAAACCAAAGCAGGAAACTAACTTCTTCAATGACAGCTCTCTGTTTTTTTCCCACACCACCCATTGAAGGAGGTTTTGGGTGGAACTAAAATTGTGCAACTCCATACACACAACACATTCCTTCCTTGAAGGCCTCCTGATGCAAAATGGCTTTGCTGGAAACAGCAGCACTGGTTCCCACCTAGCAGGGCTGAGGTTGGCAGGTGGGGCCCAGCTGGGCTTTCTGGCCATGTGGCTATCTGTTTTTATATTTAGTGGTCTTATTGACCAGCATGGCACAATAATTAGATCCTGGATTAGCATTAGGCAGAGCACTTTGAGCATCCCTCCAGTTGTGGAAGCTCCCTGAGGGACTTTTGACCTGGTCCCATCGGTCTCACAAGGTGGTTGTGGAGGAAAAAGGGAGGGAGGGAGGAGGAGGGAGGGAGGAGGAAGGAAGGAAAGAAAGAGGATGGAAGGAAGGAAGAAAAGAGGAAGGGAGGGGGAAGGAAGGGCAGAAGAAAGGAAGGAACGAACAAAGGAATGAAAGAACGAAAGAAAGAAAGAGAATAGAAGAAAGGGAGAAAGAGGATGGATGGAAGGAA